>CM030373.1:28284716-28884716 GCA_003604175.2 Clonorchis sinensis | reverse complement strand
GGCCATTTTGTGATATATCTGGTTGAAAAATATCATAAACAGATCACTCAGCAGGAATTCAACTGGACCGCCTATTAACACCAACTTAGTATTGCCCACTGTTGAAAAACAAGTTTATCCGGTTGAGTAGGCATCCCATGGTAAATCATATTCGCCCCATTCGTAACTCTACGCGCGCGTTCATCACAGAAGTTTCTCGAGCACGTCCACCACTTAAAAACATACTACTAGGTAAAAATAAGTAGGTCATATTTAGTCACCGCAGTCAACCTTGCGACAACCGGTTAGACGCTTGAATACAGCGGTTCAAAAATGGAAGTTTTCTATATTCAGTCCAGACCTGTCACGCAAAATATAGCTGAATTCGGTGAGGCCATACCGGGAGTTGAGCAAATAAGTCTTTGGCGTGCACCAGTTGTGTGGCGATCGAATTATTGCAAGCACGTGGGTGACGGTATAGAACGTACCAGCGAAATCCCACTATCGCGATTGGCCGTCTCTAGAAATTTCGCACTTATTGCCCAGCTCTGTTCCGCAGTGAACCCCAAGGGAAGGCATAATGATAGAGTCCGAGGATGAGGATAGACAAGATATTCGAAGAGCGAAAACCAACCCATCTCACTCAATTGTAAAACTCGTTTTCTCTCCGAAAGAGACTGTTCAGGAAAGATCATTGCACACAAATGTTCTTTGCCACTGTTTTGTGGGAAATTATTGGTTGTACACGGTGTATTTGAACGTCCTCATTGCCCCGATAGTTAGGGCTAGTAACTCACATGGTGCTGAATCCAGCAACGTAACAAAAGATTCATCCCTCTAGCCCTGAATTAATTCCAAGTGCCTTCTGCCACCAAGTTGAAAGGGCGTATGCTTTACTCGTATGGTAATTTGAGTTGGGTAAATGGAGAAAAACATCTGGGTTACAGTTCATGGTAGCAGTGAGCACGTTACCGATTAATGGATTTTGACGGCATATAAAGTAATTGCTAATCAGCCACATCCAGCAACATTCGCAGTCCTACGATGGTCTCAAACTCGATTAGGCGTTTACAGGGTCCCTGATGTTCGAGAATACTACTGAAATCTACGGCGTAAACACAGAAGAACTGTATGCAGGCTCCCAGAACATTTTCATTAGCCACGTTCAAACTGCTGATTAGATGACGTTAATCCAGTCGGTGTGTACGTCGCTGCTTGCAATCTCGGGTTTAAAGCAAATCGAATCCACACAAGATATTGTCAGTTTGGAACGCACTCTAATCAACCTGTACACTCTGTCATCCTATCTGTTTTCCTCCCAATCTGAACCGATTCCAACTACCTTCTCTTTTTTCCAGCCCGGTAAGTAACTCAGACGTCAGACAAGCTTTGCAAATGGTGTTCCTAGAGTGGAATGTGACATACACATAATGGATTGCTCAGAAATAGCACAGAATAGGTAGATTTTATTTTTTGTATTATCGTGATCACCAGTCGCCATTCGGGTAGTAGTATTATCCTCATAAAAAATAATATCATCACCACCATCCTCGTCATCGCTGTTAGTACGACGATGGCCGTCGCATTTCTTGGACCATATTCAAACACCCGATGGCCAAACCTATAAGAAAACACCCGTTTGTGGACAAGATGCAACAGATCCCGTTTTTAGACACCAAAAAAGTCATCAAAAAGAGAATCCTGATTGTTCGTAATGCACTACTTATAAGGTTGCTGAAAGTTCTCCGACAGCCCACGGCCGGTTTTTCCCTTCTTTGGGCTCATCAGGTAGGCGCAGTTTCCGAGTTCCCGTCAGCCTCATGTTATGCTTGGACACAAAGTTGTATGTAAATGACGGAGTACATTCACCAGCAAACTACCTTTCTGCTGACGAGGAAAAATCATTGACGAGAGACTCAGCTAACATCCGACTGAGTCTCCCGTTAACACCGACGCAACTTGCAAATAAGTGTATTTCGCCGGTTCTCTACACCCCTCCAAAGATCATCAAGATACTGTGAGAAGATTGTAAGGTTGTTTTCAGCCTCTTGCACAACAAACATTCTTCGTGTTTTGTTGCCACCTTTGCTGCGCTGTACGCTTTCTCAACCATTAGGATCACGGAGTCTACAAGGCTTAGCAACATTTCCTGTACATGACTCTATTTCCTGGATAAATTATGCATCTAAAAACCTCATTGTTGACAAAGTTATGAGAAAATATTCCCACCATATTCAACAACGGGGACTGTAAATTTCTCATTCATGTGCTGAATTACAAAACTTACAGGCATACTGACACAAGCTTCCATCGTTCTTCTCAGACGTACCGATTCCCACACGTAAGTTCCATATTCTTATTGATTTGGTTGTTGGAAACCTTGCGAATAAACCACTACAAGTAACAGCACCAGTATTTTTCGTATCAAACAAGGAATCCGACATTAACTAGCATGAAGGCAGTACCAGTCGATACTACTTGCAAGTGGACAGGCCATTGTTGAAATGTGCCAACGGGCAGCGAGTGCACTAGCTGCGTAATCGTCAGTGAAGATCGATCGATGGCTTCTGAATTTTCGGCAGACAGCTGTTCACGAGGCATAAGACTCCGTAAGAGCACTGTTCTAGATGATAAGTAATCACTTAAGATACAAAGGCTCCACTGACTCAACTCAGCAGCGGAACTAACCAGTAGCGCTGCTGAGAGGGTCAATGGACACCTCTTCCACACGCAGCAATTCAATTCGCTTTACGTCCGGCTGTTAGGATTCAGCTACAATGTGAAATCGACCGGGAAAGTCAAGGCAGACGGCACAACAAGAAAGGGCAAAGAAACCAAGTGGGGCATATAAAGGACATGCTGCGTCATGCCTCTGTAACAAGGTCACAGACAGCCTACACGGAAGCGGTAATCAAGTATATTCCTAGTCATGGAGGAACTTCCAACCAAGTTTCATGTGCATGCCAGCGGTGAACGGCTTGTTCGCACTTTTTCAAAAGAGATTGCTTCCTGTGAGTGAATTCAATCTATGCAGAAAACTCAGAAGCACGGTACAACTGTGGTCTTTATTTGGAAACATTGTGAATCTCCAGAGGGATTTGAGATTGAAACCTACTAGGTGGCAGTTGCAACTAGAGTGTTCGGCCGCGGACGGCTGATCAGTAGTGTAATCAACTCGTAACTGTTTACAGTTTCTTGCTCATAGTGTAGACTGGCGATCACCACTCAATTTTAATCCATTTGTTTCAGTTATGTAGGTAATCAAAGTGTATCCGACCAAGTCATCTTAGCTTTCAAAGCTAAGGCTATTATTCGTGATGGAATAAACCCTTTCAAAGAAGAAAAATACTGATAGGAGGGTTCTTATCGGAAACACGGTATCGACCTGAGAGAATACCTCTTGCTTTCCTAGCAAATGAACCAATAGAATCCTGAGAAGTTCCTGGTTGCACAGCTGTTCTATTCAGCCCTCAGTACAAAATCAAAGCGGGTATGCCAGTGGCCTAATTTTGCTATTTAGCTGTCCCGGTTAATCCACTGACTCCAGTCGCACGCTGTGTCACAGAATCACGAGGTTTTCCTTAGCATGACTGCGACAGGACGGCACCGTTCATTTGAATGCAATGCAGATGGAAGGTCAGACTGATGAAACAGAGGGTGCAATGATAAACAATGGTTCGATACTTGAAATTTCAGTGCGGACTTACTGACCGGAAGGTCCATATATCCGTTATCGACTTCTCCTGTCTAGACTTGGGAAACCTGGCAGTATTCCAGCCCTCGTGTTTCCTTCGGGTGGCATGGCAACCGGGCAGCAAAAGAGCTTTACAGCTGGAAATTCCCGCTCGCAAATGTACTGACCAGATGAAGGTTGCCCTAAAACCAATCATTCTCCTTAAACACCAAGGTTTGTGGTTTTCTTCGAGTTTAGCTAATAGACATAAAAACTCTTTGTAGTGGCACGGACAAGAACCATAACATCTGTTATAGTAAAGGAGTGCCTCAGCCAAGGATATGTGAGAGAATTGATAACATGAACTGAGAAGTTCAAGTACACGTAACATAAACGAAAAGTCACACAGACAGGAGCTGCTGTAACATCGTTACCACATAATCATCATATTATTAGTAGTATTACCATCAGCATAGTTGCGATTGTCATCCCATAACCCAAATCACCACAACCACAAGCAACTGTATTATCGGATGGTGTAGCCCAGTCTACCATACAGTCGTAATCCCACACCACGTTTTACAGGAAAGACCTTGAACTAATGTAGTGTATCACACATAAAATGGATGTGAACTTAAACTGAGTACTTGAGTGCAGGCTGTTCAAGAATCCGTTATGCAGCATTAAACTTTGCCCTGGTTGCCCAATGTCATGATTAGGCATTTTAACATAGCTATCTGCATCGCAAGTTAACGATAAAATCAACAGAAATCAATAATGCTCACAGTGGACAAACTTATGCGCTTCATGAAGCGCGGGGCACATTTAGTCACTTTACACTGACCGCGGGGAGGCGGCTTCTGTGTTTCGTCACACTTCATTTGGTTACATCACATTTAGTGGTTTTGAGCTGGCAAAGGACAGACTGAAGTGAACGCAGAGAAGATAAACAGACAGTCTGCAGTGCCACTGTTATGAATCCATGGTGATTAACGCTGACACAATAGGATTTGCTGCTATCCAATTGCATCTTTTTAAAATTAGCGGGTGAAGCCATTATCGAGAGCATTAGTTGCTTGGTTGATCACTGGTTTCCACCCATTGTATGACAATGACGAGTCTTTTGAGGCACTTATTTCAAGCAGAGAAGAATAACATCGCGAGAAATACACTCATTTGCAAATCAGTTTGGTTTCTGCGAGAGACTCACTTGGAGGATGGATTCCAACTACTGAAACGGACGGACAATTAGCCGGCCGAGCTATTAAGGACACACCTTCCGTAACGCTTGTGCACCTGAACCTCACAAATGTGGTGCCTATTGAACTAATAGCTGATGTTCGTCAATACCAGTATAACAACGTATACTACTCATGAGGCATGCAAGTAGCCTGTGGTTTTCTCGATGTTCCGCCCCGCGTCTAATGGAAGGTGAGGTTTATTACGGAACTTGTGGAACTGCATTGCAGCGTTCGTTTACAATTGAGCGATGAATAATGAACATCCATGAAAGTTCAAGAAGACGCATAAGAATGTTCCGTTTTTAAAAAACGATGTGCATATGAGGTGTTTAATTTCCTGTCCAACAGTTAGTAAATGTTTATTTGGTTTTTGCTAACAAGCGATTTCCTCCTTATACCAGTAGTGAACCTGCTGCATGACTCTCAAAATGAGCTGGACGTTGATATTGTCAAGCTAGTCAAAGTGCTTTGGTGTCAAAAGCTGGAAGGAGTTTGGTAGGTCTTGAATCGAGTCTTGAACCAAGTACAGGTCACATGAACGAAAAAAAGATGCCTGGACATCCTGAATACCTTGGATGTTCTACGGTACACTGATAAAAGCTGTCTATTTGTCTTGTAGCAACCAAAGACAAATCACTCTGACGCATAAAAAACATGTAGAAGCAGTTCGCAGCAGCCAGCCAGTGAGGAAACACCCACTGAGGCGAAAGCTTCTTGGTGGCCCTCCAACGTGTTATGTTGAAGGCACAGTAGTCTATAGCGCTCACAAGGAAACGTGAGTCTTCATACTGAACTTGCGGGTTGGTAGAATGGTTGGCACCATATCCCGGTCAAATACAACTTTACCACGTGGATGGTTGACGACCCATCGCGGAGTTCTCGAGCTGTTTACGCTTCCTACTATTGGAATTCCGCGCCCTTCTGCACCTAGTGACTTCCTTTTCCAGGAAGACAGAAGTTAAAAAGTCTTCCAGAATTTACATATTACTCACAAAATATGGAACAATACACTTTTCTGTGCACAATTATTTTCGAAGAACTAGATCTTAGTCTGTGATTTCTCTTGCTTCGTTGAGTTATCCTGTTCATCTGTCAATTACACACTCTTCAGTGATTGGAGTTCTTCGCCGGTGTGAGTTTTTGATGGTGATTACTGGTGTCTTTCTCTTCATAACGACATAACAGACTTTGATAGTTTTGGCTGCTTTTAGGCATGCAAACACGTACTCTAACGCGTACATAATAATATTTTGGGGTTTTCAATACAAAACACACGTGGAAGCTTGTAAGGTTCCAAGTTGCGTTTATAGTAACTGTTGAACACTGCAAGTTGCCAAAAACGCTAATACTCTACTACTAAGTATGAAGATTTTCTGCGAATTTGGTGGTTCATGCAGATAAAACAGGTCTATTGTGTTCGTTTGATCATCAGAACAGACTTTTTGGAAAAATGTGCTCTTTGCTTGCCAAGTTCTCGCGATTCTCTGGGTCGAAATACAGTTCTGCGAAAAGCGCGTTACTTAAACTGTTCGTTTTAACGGGGCGGAAAGTGAATTTGTAACAAACGAATGGTCGCCTTGTTGCTACTGCGTCTGGGTTAAAGCAACCCAATTGCTATCATGGTGAACTTCGACCCAGGTTCCACATCCCACTCTCAGAAAAGTTTTGTTGTTTTGTTCCACCAGTGAGGACGAAACTGGTGCTGAGGGGCTCATCATCATCATCATCATCAAAGACAGCAACATCAGTATTGACACTGATGCTTCACTGCCGTACAACCATGAAGTTCGTCTAGTTTCATATGCATATATATATATATAATTATATATAAAAAGCCCTAGAGTGAAAAGAAGAGAAAAAGAGTGGATGAGGGAGGGGACCTAGTGCTGGCCTATGTCAAGCATTCTGAGGTGCCTACACCTCCAACCGCTCAATCAGACAATCTGGAAAGAAACTGACAGCATGAACGCCACTGACATCGATTAGCCGCCATTTCTTGCAACGTCTCCAGCCAGGCACAGGCGGGGTCACGGGGACCCCATCCTGGAAGGCGTACAGCACCAACAACACCTAAACTCTTCGTGATCTCTTTCACGCCTTTCTGCCAAGTCATGCGCTGTCCACCTCGCGGTTTGCGCCAGTCTGAAGGAGGCACGGAGAACAACACTCGTCTCGGTAGACGGTGTTTCGGCATGCGTAGCACATGACCGAGCCATCGTAGTCGGTGGTGCTGGATGATTTCCCCAATTGATGTACCTGCAGCACAACTAAATACCCGTTTTCTAATCACCTCGTTACTAACACGCTGACGCCATCCAAAACCAGCCACGCTTCTGAGGCATCGGTGGTCGAAAACCTGGAGACGCCTCACATCATCTGTCCGCAGGGGCCATGTCTCGCACCCATACAACAATACAGCCCTTACTGTAGCCTGGTACACACGGCCCTTAAGATCTAGTGAGATGCCTTTTTGACGCCACAAGTGACGCAAATTAGCAAACGTGATTCGAGCCTTTGAGATTCTTGCACTGACTTCATCAGACACACTTCCGTCAGAGCTAATACAACTACCGAGGTATGTAAAGTTTTCCACAATCTCCAGTGATTCTCCTTGAATTTTAAGGGATATGTCCGGAGACTGCACGTTCTGGAGCATGACTTTGCACTTTGAAGGTGCTGAGGGGCTCACATGGCTAAATGACCGGTAGCAGGCCAGTGGAAACGATGATGCACGGATGTATCTTTTGGTGCATGACTGCACAAGATGAAGAGGTGGATTCCAGACGTAGAAAGGTTGAGACCTTACGGATTTAGCGCGCCAAGCCCTATGTGCTAGGTTGTTGAATGACAGCCAAAGGTTCATGATACATACGATCCTAGGATAAATATATTATAGCCAATAGTATTGGATGAGAAATCCGACGACAACCATCCGTTGGGTCTAGCAGATTACAGCTGCAATTTTTCTATGACAAGGGAACTTGAAAATAACACGGAAGACAATTTTGGGGCAACAAATGTCTCAAGGACTAGACACCAGCTTTTGGCATTGTGTTTCAGTAGCCGAACGCGTAGATATTCCGAAGGAAGGAAGGAAGGAAACTGTTCCTGACACAACGATTTTTGTTTATTTGGCGAACGAAAACCTGGATTTGGTCACATCAGAACAACACAAGCTCCACGCTGAGATAAATAACAGGAGACACCAGTAACAAATAACTGCATAACTGCTTCTGTTCAGCCGTAACAATCGTGTTTGTTTATTTGGTCAGTCGCAGATTATCCCATATAAAACTTGAGATGGTTTAGTGGTCAGGAGCGAACTTGGTGACCGGAAGGTCCGTAGTTCGAACTCAACTCCGGCGCCTCGACTGACAGCTAAGTACTGAAAGGGTGTTATAACTGAACTGGCTATCGTATATGCAACCACAGATTTAATTAGGGGCGTAAAAATCAAGACATCACCGCACTATTCAGATGTGGGCCCCCTCCCCCATCCGATGACCGACAGGGTATTTAAAAAACCAGTATTCTTTATAGGTGTATTCCACAATCAAATTCGTGCCAAAGAGTAGGAGCTGTCCCCCTAAGCTCCGTTCAGTCACTAACTGAATTTTCCAATCAACCTCGCGATTGGAGCTCCTAGATACAGTGGATGCGAGCGTAATAATAACATAATAGTGATATTGGCACTGTTTTTTAATTATATTTTACCAGCGGAGAGAGACATGCTATTGATCGTGGATCACTATTCTGATTGACCGATAATCTGGTAAGTCAGATATTATCCCATTTCTCCTTGAACATGTGAATCAAGTGGATTTTCCTGGACTTTGTAAGCATCAGGAAAACAGTTCCTCCATGTCGAACTATAGATTTGGTTATCACAAGATAAATCAGACGAACCTAAAGGAACAGGATTCATGTTTTAAACATGTATAATTTCTTTCAAAGATTTATTAGTATTGTTATTATTTATTACTGTCACCCGCGGAAGTGCTTGGAATTGTAGCTAGAAAATGAGAGCAGATTCTAAGCGGCTGCGCCTGATTCACTTTTAGCTTCATTGCTGCTAGCCGGTTGCACCAACGACGCAGCGATGAGCCTCCTTTTCGGCTGACTACTGGCAGTTTGTTAGTAGCATGGACCCAACGAAACGGTAATCAACTAAATAAATCGCGTGATAGCGTGTTGGTTTGCACTCTTTTCGGTCCAATTCATTTCTTTCCTACTATGTGCTTTTTTCAGGAAACATATCAAAGATGCTGGATAATTCAGGACTTACAGTTTCAATATACACTTCCCCACCCTCTATGTTTGGTTGAATGCCATGCAGAGTTTATCGCACAAAAGTATATAAGTTCATTTCACCCGGTCATTATGTGATCTTCAGGGGGCAAGAAGAAATCACACATCACTCTCCCGTCTGCGAGGGACATCTCTAGTAGAACAAAAGATATTCCCACAAGCTACGACTGAGGGAAGTTCGATGGAACCAGACCCCCCAAAAAACAATTCTGTCTGAAACCTATCTCTAAGGAGTTACATTCCTTCCTGTGATCAACTAAAAGGTAGGCAAGGATACAGTTTAAAGTGTTGAGGAAAAATGAATGACTAGTACATTGAAGGAGCGGTAATCCCACCAGGCCAGGGGTAAATTCACATGCAAAAATAAGCCAAAAATTGTGTATTAGTGGACCGGAAATATTGTAGTAATTCAAATAACTCGAAGCGCTATCAGGGACTGACATGAAGTACATACTGAAATAGAGTTGGTTCTTGAAGCCATACTACTGAGCAGTCAAAACTCGCCTTGATGCCGCACCGGTCACAAGCCCGTTTCCTAGACCAATCATATGCGAGTTAAGCCATTGCATCGCCCAACTGGGCGGCTTCAGTGTCAGAGGCCGTCTAACGCGCACATTACGGAAATGACGAACTAACACAGGGAATTCTATGACCCCCAATGGAAATGATGTGCGCAGCAGGTCGTGGTCGACGGAGAATACCGTTGTAAACCCTCTAGGGCAGTGACCTGTTTCCTTGGGGTATGGGGTACCGTCGTTTTGCTCCGGGATGGTAGTCCTCAAAGGACACATACGTGATGCAACCTCGGAAACGTTCTTTCTGGAAGGACACACTTTGAGCAGCTGGGTTAGACAATGATTAATACGAACACAATGTCCTACTCACCTACGGGAAATAGGATAAGCTATTAGCACCTGAAAAATAAGTAAGAGAATAACAGTCCACATCTTTGGTATCAGCCACTGCGTTCGATGAATTGGAGGATAATCGCATAAACCAAGGAAAAGCGTTCAAAGAATGGACACAGATCGTCTTTAAAGTGCACTTCTGCTCGGTCGGTTGCGATTGCTATGACCGATAAACTTTCGCCCTCTACGAGTACTAACCTAACTGGTTCCTTGCTGATTTCTACGTGATTAGAAACAGGTTCGTTCGAAAGAACTCTAAAGCACACTGAAACCCGGCCGTTCATATTCTGTAGAATCAGATATGCAATAGAGATGGGTTTGTAGTTTCGGTGTGCCATAAACTTGAAGAGCCACACTATAAGAGGTAATTCCCGGTGGTGCTAATCGGGACGACGTCCCAAAGCCTCTTGATTAAAAAGATGCATCTGATACGGCTCAATTCAGAGCTCCGACCATGAAATAGGTGCGTGAAAGGTGATGTTTCACCAAGTAAAATACTGATCGTACTATGGTGTGTATGCACAAGCGTCCTGTAATTTCAGGTACGTGAGCTCAATGATTCCTGTAGCCACTGGCTGAACTACGCAAAATGCGTCCTCATACTGATCACCTGGCATTCAAGGCACCATCGACGTCCCACTCAAACGCGTAGTTTCGAGTATAGGGTGGTGGATTCGCGGAAAATACTTTCTCAAAAGTACTTCTCCTTTAGAGTAGTTTATCTCCGGTACTTCAAATGAATTTGGGACCGAGCAGCTTCGGCCCAACTATACATATACATACAATGCCATATTTATGTACTATAAGCTCGGGATAGCCCAGTCGTTAATGATCAAAAGGTCTGTAGCTCGAGCCAAACCCCGACTGCTCCTGTTTAGGCTAGGGCAACCCGACCGTATCTCAGCCATCGTTCTACCTTCGGGGTGTCATGGCAGCCAGGCACCAAAAGGGCGTTACTGCTGAACGACTATTATTTTATGTACAACATATCAAAACAGACAAAACGAAAGCAACAAACACCACTATATATACATATATATATTATATATAGTAAGCGATGAAGTATTATGGTGCGACTAGGATTTTCAGCTGCCACACACACGGTGAGAAGACAAGCCCGACTACCGCGTTGAAATCTGCTGTGCGATTGTTCATATTCCAATCCACAGTAAAATCACTTCGTAACCCCAAGCATTTCTCGTACACTTGGAGTTGTGCATTCATTAAGGCTGTATTACCTCCGCTGGATCCAACTCACAACTAGCACAAACAGGCTAACAGCTTCCTTGTTTTTCGGTTTCACAGAACTTTTCCAACTAACATGTTATCTTCCACATAAACGAAAGCATATTCATCCAACTTTCTTAGTCACCTCAGAGACTTATCAAATAGTGTACGGATCCTGTGACCGGTTAGCTACTGTACTATTCGTGCGACATCTCAGGCGCAGATGAGTGACATCTTCCATAAAAAACGATACAGATTTAGTATTGAATGGTTAATATCACTCAGATGATCACAAAAATAACATGCACACTGAAATAATTCACCCTATCCCCATCACGCACACGAACTCCAGTTAGGAGAACATACCCGGATTTTCGTTCCATAGTTTTATTCGTAAAATTAATTTCCACTTATATGATCGGTGTTGGTTCGCACAATTGCGTTGAAACATTCAAAGCTCTAAGGCCAAAATTAAAAAAGTTGTCCGAAACTTTTTGTCATTCTGACAGCAATGAATACCATTTAATGGGTGCGAGTGTATGCACTCTATTCCAACTGGTAAACTGAGTACATGTAAGACGACTGAAACGACGTCCGTAGAGCTCCAAAGTGCCAGGACAAAGAACCAAACCTTTGGATTCGTTAGGGTAAAAAAAGACCGGTTTGCCTCTAAAAACATTCCCAATAGGAAAGAACAATTCTAATCAGTCCCAAGGATGTTCCATGAAAACCGGGGTCAATGCATATCCTAATAAGGACCCGTGAGCAACTGCAAGTAGACAAATTTGGAATGATCAAACATTTCGGATGCATCAAACGAAGTCAATCAATCAGTTCAACTCATCAGCCATAGCATAAACAATCTACCATGAGCACACTGGCTCCATCTGCTACCGTTTCGGTCACCAGAACGAGAGAGCGCAGGACATACAGCCAATCACTGGGGGCGCTGGCATGTCTACTTAGTTCTGGAACTGGGTAGTTACGCATTGAAGGTGACAGTTCCGATGCATTGCCGCCACTGACTGCGCGATTGAGCCATTTTCATCGGTGTCATTAACCATTGGTGAATTGAGTCCTGGGGCCCCCATCAAGGGGGGCGGCAGTTGTCGAAGCGACTAAGCTAACCTGTTAGTGTTTTCATACTTCGTTGCCAGTTCATACACTGTCTACCTCTCGGTCACCTCCACTCAATACAGGGCTGGGCGAAAAAAACTCTGATAGGTAGACGATCCTATGGGGGGGAACGTAATGAAATGCAGGCAAAAATATCGTCTGACCGATCGAGTCACAACTACTAAACAGCTACTGAAAGCGAAGAAGCTTTACCCTCCAAGCTTTTGAAGAAAGTCTTCATATGGCTAAACATTTCGGACGTTAGAGAATTACAATTCGTCGCTACAGTAATTTGTCGGGACGGAGTGAACTCCTCGTGGTACCCCCTTGTTTGTCCACTTGTTTGCATCAGGGACATTAATCCAAAAGCATTAATACAAGCAAACAACTGCGCAATACAACTATAACTGATCGGTCCCCTGAAACCCGACCGACTCGACGAAACTGGAGAACATGGGAACCTTCCACGGTAAATCGCACACAAACGCCTGGGAGGCCAAAGCAGAGTTCGAAACGATTAACACTTCTGTCCCAGCCGATGAAATCATGAACCAAACGCAGCGATCACGAAAGACTCTAGATTGTGTGTAAATATTTACAGACTAAGGCAAGGAGTGATGTATCCTGAGCTACATTTTTTCGACTTCGCGCCGCACTCGGGCAGCGAATGTTCGAGAAACAAGGTTCCATGCATCCACGTAACGATCCATGCACATTCCAACACACTTCTGGGTGGGAGGGAAGAGGGTGATTAAACAGTTTCATGAACAAACCTGTTCCGAGTTATCCAGACTCAAACCGGGTTTTGGGACACACTTCTCAAAGCACTTATCGGACATTCGCTGACAAAATGGAAGGAGTTAAGTAATATGAACGCCTACCTGTAAAAGTTCCTGTGCGCTTGCCAACGCAACCTCGGCCTTCATTTGTTCCATGAGTTGCTCCTTCTGAGCGCTGGTCAACGAGCTTAGATTGAGCCCAGAGCCGGAAGTGTCCATGATTGTCGGAATAGTTTAGATCCGGATAAGGAAGCCGTTGTGGCTGGAAAAATCAAAAGACAAAAATACTACTGATAAAACAGAAGTGTCACATTCGCCTGAAGGTTGGGTATGGCGGATAGATATCACATCACGACGACAACACCAGATGAGAACACTGCTGCTTCACTGCCGTACAACCATGAAGTCTTCAATTTATGATTGTACGAGGGCTGGCATACTGTCAGGGTGCCCAAACCTAAGCAGGAGGACTATTAGGGTCCTCAATCAGAGCCTTTGGCTCAAAAGCCTAACTACAGGAAGTGGTGGTTGGCGTAAGACCATCAGAGCAGTCTACATTTTCAATGCGCAAGCCACCATACAACCCAACCAGGAGGACAAAGAGACTGTGTTAGTCAGACCTCTACCCATTGACCAATCTGGTATAATGGGCTATCCCCAGTATAGCTCAATGGGTTATGGAGTTGTATAAACCGCCACATTGCGGTATGGTCCACTACCTCCGTGATGACACAAGGTGTGTGCTCAACGACTGGTGAGAAGTAAACTCGTCCCAGATGTCCAGATGACAAGAGGAAACGATTTCAGCAGTTAATTCCAAATCTAGCCGTTCAGAACCTGGACAATCTGAATGCAGGGTCCACCCCAAGCACACAAAACCATGTGTAATTCATACCCACCACTTTTCTTATCACAAACTAGCTTACTCGCTAGGTGACGTTTCACAACTCCATCGACTGGGCTGACGGCGGCTCCAACATTGCTAGTAATGCTATCAGTTTGGTTGACGGTAACCCAGTATGGACATATTCGAAACAGAAAAGTAACATACGTGAGGACCCCAAGATAGTTTGCACGTGGACCCAGACAAACAAAGTCAAGATGCAAGTTGAGCAGATTTAGGCGATTTTTTCGGTGTCCACCATTAATCAGAAAGGCACATAGGTGGCTGGCATGTAAGCGAAAGAACTTGGATGGAGGTCGAAACGTACAGCTGGCCGTTTGCTTTAATTTACAATTCCGCTGTAGGTATTTCGAATTCCTGTCAGACAATTATTGCCTCTAAATTAAGGGATGTGAAATAGCAAAGTATGCCGATCGTATGCAACGGTAATCGCTCCAACTCATGTCATTGTGCTATTCGTGTCGTGCTGCCCAGCTGAACCTTTTTCATTCGAGGTCATCATCAGCATCATATCACCATTTGCTTTAGGAACCGCGTACTCGTCGTACAGTGAATATAGCTGTCATAGTTTCGTTCACTGATGATTTGTGGAGATGGGGTAGATAGCTGCATGTTGGAGGTGGCAGCTGATATAATTGATGGGTAAATAAATGGCTGTCAGTGAACTTTTCACTGGGGAGACTGAGAGGGGGGCTATGCATTGAATGCAATAGCTTGGACCCATGAGCGCCATTTGGAGCGCTACCGGGCCGTATGAAAATGTCTCTAGCTAGAGATCTGTCCCGTCTCGGGATCCCCATCCAGGGGGACAAAAATGACCGGCACAGCTGAGTTTGCTAGTAATGGTTTTCCTACTTCGCTGCCAAGTCATTGCTTGACCTTCACTGGCTCGCTTCCACCCTTCGCGTGGTCGGTCGACTGCATGCGGAGCGCGTGGCCAAGCCAGCGCAACCTATGCAATGTGATCAGTTTATGTATCGTGGTTGAGTTATTTCTTCCGAATACCATTCGACGTACCTCAGCATCACTGCGCTGGTGTTCTCATCAGACTCGGACAGTGATTCGAAGACATCAATGAATGAACACTGGAAGTCTTTTGACATCCTCGGCGCGCAGTGGCAAGGTTTCTGACCCGCATAATAATATGGAGCTCAACGCAGCATTGTAAACTCGAACCTTGATGGATAAGCCGCCTGTGCCACAAGTGACGCAGGTTCACAAAAGCTGCTCTGACCCTCCCAATCCGGATGGAAATAGCATTTTCGCGAGATCACTGGAACCGATACAGCTGCCCAGGTAGACAAATTTGTCTGCCTCCTTAAACGGCTCGTCCGCAAGCATGAAGTTAAGGTTCGAATCTACCTAGTCTTGCAACAGCACTTTACACTTTGCAGGTGTGAAGCGCATGCCAAAACTTGAGGCAGAATTGTTTAGATCATTTAATATCGTTTGCATTACCATGGCATCAGATCTAAAGAGAGTTATGTCGTCTACATACTCGATATCTGTCAGCGAACGTCATGGGAGCGTTTCGACCCCACAGGCATTACAGGCTGGTAGTGAGTCATCCATCCAAAGTAGAAGGAGGACAGCCTTGATGTGGTGAACTCAGGCGACAACTTCTCGTAGACCACCCTGTCGCACAGCGCGTTAGAGAGAGTAGAGAGGTACTTTACAACAACTTTGCTCCATAGACGCCGCCATAGTGCCCGACTGTCTACAGAGTCAGAGGCAGTCAGAGGCAGTCAAGGGAGATGACCATCATTGATGACTAGAAACAGAATCCATCAATCCGGAGGCCAGTCACCCCTAACAACCAAACAGCACGTCAAGTGGACGGAGGTTCCACATGCCGGCTAAGTTTTCAGCCCAGCACCATGACCGAGAATCAATTCAAGTATCTTATGTTCGTGACTGCTCTTCAATCGTCACGTGATGCAGATATTCGGACCCGGCTAATAAATCGAATTGAACAGGATCCAGAGTTGACAATTCAGAAACTTACCACCGAATGCCGGCATGTTATCAATCTCAAGCCTGATGCTGAAAAGATTGAACATTCCAAATTCTCTCAGCCGGACATAGTTTGCAAAGTAACTTCCAAAAGGTAATCAAATTCTAAATCAACTTTAAGAAAACCGCCCATACCCTGTTGGTTTTGCGAAGGATGGCACTATTCACGTCACTGTTACTATCGGAACCATAGGTGCAGCAAGTGCAGTCGAAAGGGTCACAAAGAAGAATGCTGCAGAGAAAACTTCAGGAGCTCGCGCACACACCGACCTGATAAAACGACGCAGGTAGGGGCCACGTCCGATACATTCAGGATAAAATCATCCGGTCGACGTAAGTTCGTCACAGTGTGTATCAGTGACACACCGGTTGCCCTCCAACTTGATACAGGTCCTGACCTCACTCTGATTTCAAAACATACCTGGGACGTAATTGGAAGGCCACCAATGGAACACACAAAGTGCACCGTTCGTAATGCATCTGGTGGAAGTCTCAAACTGACCGGAAAGTTTAACTGTTCCGTAACGTTCAAGGGGATTCAACTCAATGGTAGTTGCTACCTCACGAGTTACACAGGCCTTGATATCTTGGGCCTCAATTGGATTAATGAGCTTCAACTCTTGGACCAATATCTCAATGCCGTTTGTGGTGAAACAACTGCAGATGGTTGCAATACATTCACGGGAACACCACATCCCGACGATTCTGTGGTCGCCACAGTTACAGCCAAACCGGAGACCAGAGGGAGCATACGCGACGCAGCGGCTATTCAGCTCCTGGCGTCCGGCACCGGTAGCTCTCTTACTTCAGTCCATTTTGGTGGATCCTGACAGTAGCCTGCAGCGTTTAACCCGCGGTCCAAACCCTTCAGTTTACAGTCCCAGGTGCATGCGGAACATTCCACTGCTATCCGGAAAGTAAAGGGGGCCGGCAGAAGGGACGCCACAGTAGTCACACAGAGGTCAGATACTGATTCGAAGATAAGGGGGCTCCTCTCCACGGTGGACGCAGGGTCGAATATTACGTCAAACCCAGGGCACAACTCAGATCATAAACACGGTCGCGCCAAGGAAACCAACATCAGACAATAGACAGCGGCTCCGTAAGGGAACCGCGTCGCATGGGATACCGGACAGCCGTGACATACCACCGAAGTGGAGGGTACCAGGTACCAGGTCGGCATACTCACAGCTCCAGGACAGACAGATACGCGACAACACCCCCATGAGTCGTCACAGTTGAGTTCAAAGCAGCGGTCGGTTGAACAGCCTTCTCAAGGTGGTGTCCGGAGGCCAGCCACCCCTAATGACTGAACAGTGTAGTATGCACGCTATGGAAGCACCAGGGGACTGATTCTCCGAAGGCAGGTGTTCACAATCCACAAGTGTTCCATCCACAATTTCTGTGGATGGAAAAAAAACAGAAACAAAGCTCATGAGCTGAAACCCAGTAATCAAGGCTGTACACCACCAATACTCACATATAAACCAATCAAACCGGCAGATACCGTACACTACAACAGCACGCCAATCGGACGGATGCGTGACGTGCGGGCTACGGACCAAACGAAACCATGTCCTGATTCATCAGAATACCAGCCAATCTGGATCGAGCATCTTTGACTCGACGCTTCTCGCCCTCTCACGGAGATTCTGACACGACCTTGTGGAACATTCTGTGATTACCCTATAAATACAGTTGTAATAATTTTCCTTTGTTTCCATAAACTGGTCGTCAGAATCTACTGTGCCGTTTGATATACAGTAGTGAGCGGAGCAGGAATCCAAGGGCCAACAGAATTTTACGACCGTTCAACAGGGCACAACACTATCGGAGAGTGAAAATATAATCGATAAAGGAGTGAAATCAGCTTGGTTTTTACGAATCTGTCTTTCCCTGTGTTCAGTCATCGAAGTTCAGCTCGTCAATGATAGCAACACAGATTACTCACGCCACGGCCAACACACTGATGCCATGGTGGTTTTCACACAGCGTCCGTTTACCCTTTTTGAAGGTAGGAATAATTGTCGACACACCACATTCTGCACGTATTTATCTTCGCTCCATATCGCACCAGTAAGCTTTGTTACCTGGCTCACCAGGGGCTCCCCGCCTTCTTTGAACAGGGCTGGATACAGACCATTCGGTCCTAGTGCCTTTTCACATCGGGGGCGAGATGGCTCAGTGGTTACACGGAGAAGTTGCTGACCAGAAGGTCCATGGATCGAACCCAAGCCCCGTTTTTCGGCTGCCCTGTCTGACTTATGCTACCTGGAAGTACCCCAGCCCTCGTGCTTCCTTCGGGTGGCATGGTAGTTGGAACCCGAACGGATGCCACAGTCGAACGATTTTTCCTCAAGTCTCAGTAAAATATTTCGTTTTTTATTTGTTCTTCCGACGAGCGATTAAGGGTAACCTTCCATTCGCCCCTATGCACTATCTCCGCAGGCTGTGTTACAGGAGGCCGGATAAACCGCTCCTCGAGATGCTCGGTCTATCTTTCCAGTCGACGTGTTTGCGAGTGAATTATTGAGCCACATTTTTCACTCATCGCTCCACTGACCCCTGCTTCCTGGCGTGTCGATCGTATTAATCGATAGATGGTACAGCCGTTTCCGGTAGCATAAGCTTTCCGCATCTTTTGAGTTTTCGATGTCCATCAGAGCTCTTGATTTTTCCTTAGGCTCTTCACTATTTGGCGTTTGAAGGATTTGCGTGCACTGTCGCACTCGTTGCCTGCTGGTATGGATTTCCTAGCACCGAGCATGGTCTGCACTCTCGAAAATATCCAGTGGTCTTGTGGTCGAATATGAAAAGTTGGACAGACAGCACTGAAAGCCGCTACAATAGCTCCTTTCACATTTTGCCCTGATTCATGCACGTGTTCACAATCAATGCAGTATTGGTCTACTGTATAGAGTTGTTGGAATAGCTCAGCTCGATAATGTTGAGCTACAGTAGTTCTTCGCATACGATGGACTGACATGCTTCTTGCCGACTTACGAGGGTCTCATGGAAAACGAAATGTTGGGCGTGCTCGCACAATAGCGTGATCCAAATCAAGTTGTGTACCTCAAAAGTAACGATAGGCTTGAACTGTGGCTCTCCACCGATGCCTGATGGCCTCGTGATCCAACTGGGTCCACGGTTGACTTGCGGTTTGCTGCCATCGGGTTACATGACGCGTACGTCTACGCTGAAATTAATCGGGAAATGTTTGGAATCGATTGAGAAGTTAGTGGTTCGGGAGGGCTTGGTAAACTACCGAGTGTTTAACATGTCCTTCTGAAATATATGCTGAAAATTCGTACTAGCCAGAAACTGTTGATGCTCGGCAAACAACTGGGGGATTTACTCTCCGCATCTTCTACGAGATATCGCCTCTGGATCACCAGACGCGTGAAAGGAAAAATGTGTTCTGAGATGCATAACCACACTTGAGACTTGTAAGTTTGTTTCGGAGACAGGAAGTACAGGGTTTCAGCGAGTATCGCCTGTTTGGCAAGTCCACATAGAGTCCGGACGTTAAAAGCTCCTTTGTAGAAAAAACCTCGTGGATTGGGCAGGGTGTTGTTTTGTTCATTGTTAATAGCTAGCGGGGGGCAGGAGTTCGTTGGTCAGATAGCTGGCAGTCAGACGACTCAGTGACCTTCGCTTGGGCAGTGGAGGATTGGGGAGGGGCATCGGTAGACACAGAACTGTGCGGGCAAATTATACTTCCTGGTTTTCCCAGGCTGAGGTCAAGTAAGACACCCAAAATCTTTCAAGACAGTAGCCGAAGGCAGATGACAAAAATACATTGGGATCCTGTAGGAATTTGCGAACCACTATTGTTTCCATTCCAAGTGTGAACAGAATATATGAGTACTTTCGGCAGGTAGTATGAATCCAACGACGGGGCCCACTGTTCCGTTGAAACTAGCTTAGTCGCCTTTACCACACGTAGGCGTATAACAGTGGTGGTCCCTGTTGATACAGCAACGACTTCGTCATTATCATCACAAATAAATCAGAAATGTAGATGGATTTTGGAAAGACGTGTTAGGACTTCGGGGACTTGAGCTCCAGCCCATCTTCTGCATCCCGACTGCTTCTGTCTAGGCTTAGGCAACCTGATGGTATCTCAGCTCTCGTGCTACCCTCAGGTGCCATGGCAGCCGCACACTAGACGAATAGTAAAGCTAAACGGGTGTCGTTAACCATTCTTATTACATCGACTGTTAGAGGACTAATAGGAGCCTTAGATTCGGCTCATCCGGCACAAAGCTGAATGGAAGCTGAAAAAGAAGTTGGATCGCTGGTCCAATTTTTAAATCCCTAACGTACAAGGTGACCATATATCCTCGCCGGAAAAGGATACGGATAAAATCAATAAAGCTGCGAG
The DNA here is from genome assembly GCA_003604175.2 of Clonorchis sinensis. Taxonomy (NCBI): domain Eukaryota; kingdom Metazoa; phylum Platyhelminthes; class Trematoda; order Opisthorchiida; family Opisthorchiidae; genus Clonorchis; species Clonorchis sinensis. The sequence goes on along the minus strand of CM030373.1, from coordinate 28,864,184 downwards.
ATTGTACCGGGTGATACACAGAACCGTAAAGGATACCGCTTGCGAGATTAAATACAGCCAGTGTACTTCCGAAGTGTAATCAAAATGGTCGAGAATGAAGGCTGTGAACCACCTTAATAGTCCATAACCTGTGGTAAAATTTTAGCATGGATCTCAAAGAACCAATTTTTTAGTGTTACAATTTCTGCAATGCCACCGAAGGGTGAAATATCCTGCACTTGGCAGTATTTTCCGATAGGTGCTCAAAGGGATCAGGTTCCAGCTGACTAAGCGAGATGGGTCAGAGTTCAGAGCGCGAATTTAATGGCTGGACGGTTCATGATTCTGACACGATCATCTGCCTTTTGATTTTTCTGTCTGTGCTTGAGCAACCTAGCAGTATCCCAGCCCCCGCACTTCCTTCTGGTAGTCTGGCAGTTAGGCACCGAATGGGTGCTACAGCTGAACGAACGACTTGGACATACATCTTCGGCACACGATCGGGTCCGTAACAGTCTATAAGCCAGTTTATCAGCCATAAAGACGCAACAAGGATACGCTGCTTTCAGCTGTAACTATCAGAACCTTAAAACGCACTACCTAGTACTTTACAAGATAAACAGGTTAAAAGAATAGGCGAGACATTTCGCGTCACGGAGAGACTGGAATTTTTCACGGCGGAACGGTTTTGTGTCACTGTGGCCTATTGAGCTATACTGGGGTGTATGCAGGGCACTCGCAGTCTCTCATAGCGGGTGGGTCAATATATAGAGGTCGCACTAACATTGTCCTGTTCCCCTAGACCAGGAGCTGGAACTTGTGTGGCCACTTCCTTTTAAAAATTTACTGCACTGCCATTTCTCACCGAAAATCGCAGATTTACAGTCAGGCTTGTGAGCCAATGGTTTTGGTTGAGAGGGGGAATCGTCCCCCTGTGTAGGTCTGGTAGTATCTCAGCACACACAACCATGGCGCCTACAACCAAAAATATATTCACGCTACATTTGTCGTCACGTGAGTCGCCTTGCTTGCTGCATACAGCAGGTCGTGTAGGCAAAGACAACCTACTGTTGATGCCTCCCTTCTACTTTTTTTCACATTTTCGTTCTTCTTTCTCGCTTCATGCAGTGTGCAGATGGCCTTGTTAACAGTCTTACATGGACAACCTTGTCAAACGTCTTGTTGCAACCTATCGAGAGCAGGTCGATCGCAAGTTCATCAGCTTTGTCAGCCACTCACAGTTTCCACACAGTGACGGGGTTCGGCACACATGGACAATTCCGGGGGAACCTGTGCCCAATTCTAGGAAGTCTCGTACCCACCGTTTGGTAATTTTGTTCATGAGTTTGCAAAACATGCAAGCTAGACTAACCATTCTGTAATTCACTAGTTTCTGGCTACCTGATTCGATTGTTGGACTGACGACCGCAGTTCATCATTGGCAAAGCAGTTTACCGTTCCTCAGAGAGCAGCACAGTCTGGCCAGCCATCAATAACGTCAGTTGGCTGTTCCAAAACCAGAAAGTGAATATCGGCGAGGTTCAAGAGGTGTGGGTACTAAAGCCCATCGCCTTACTTGAGGTCGCGGCCATTGAAAATGGTAACACCTTCGAAGGCCTAGATTGGATCTAACTCGAGAGTAGACAGCGTCAGTGCGCTCTGCAAAAATCGTATCCCCTTCCTGGTTAGTCCTAGTCCCATCAGGAGAAAATCGCTGGTGTGCTTGAATTGCCGCGACTGTGATGGCGTGAATATGCGAAAATGCTTCAGGCTCCAACGCCAACTTATCATCGAATGATCGGTACTTAACAACCCTCAGGCTAGCACACCGATTCAGGACACCATTTCAGTGCATGTAGCGTTCCACAGAACAGGTTGATTTCGTTTAGGTATAACCTCCGATGGCTGCGATTCGAACTAAAAAGGATCTTTGGCGAGGTAGCGAGGACTCGGGAGGGGGGCGAAGGCGCCATTTAGGAGGACATGGTATTTTGTGCTCATATATACCGCCCACGGATTCTGACTCCCAAAGCATCAGATTTGCGGGTTTTTTAACATGAAGAAAATTTCAACATGTTCCGCACCTTTGTCCTTGGTTGCGTGAGCGCAGTCAAGAAATTACAGGGAAATACCACTAAAGCGTGGTCGCTTTTGTGGAGGTGGTAAAAACTGCAGATTACTCACATATGGTTTGTCTGAACGACAGCCGCAACTTAGGTTATTGCGGGATGTGTTTTCGACAAGTCCTCAGCTACGCGTAGCTCCATCACAAGCTGCCGTAAACAGCAGCACGGGGAAATATCCAAACTCACTCCGGAGTCAGGTACTTGGGACTTGCTACCAGCTGCTTCCCAAGCGCAAAGAGGCCCTTGCCCGAGGCAAGCTATTCGTTACATAACCAAATATGACCTGAAAATGTCTGCTGAAGAAAACAAGTGTCCCAGCCAGTGGGTCCGAAATGAGTTCAGTCACTCGGGCCATGATACTTACTTCCACCTACTTACTGTCGTCGGTTAGAGACTAGCGTCCAAACAGGTCTGACGGACAGACAACCCAGTTAAATCGCGGAATACTTACTATCCTTTTAATTTAATGGAAACACCTTCACCATAGGAAGAAATATTGTAGAGCCCCTTCAATGAGGAGACGTATGATGGATAACCGGGACATTTAAGAGCGGTGCAGACGACAAGGTGCTCGCAGATAACTGCACCAAAGCGGTGGGTGAAGGTATGCCTTCCACGCTGGCCGAAAAAAAATCATCAAACAAATATCTTAAGAGCGGAAGAGAGATGCGGTACCGAAATTGAATGAAAGAGGGTAATGGGGCAATAGAGAGAAAAGTCTATCAATGCTAATGTGGTGATGGAATATGGCCATCCTCTGCATACAAAACGCTCCCTGCTTCCAAAGTTGATAAGGTGGATGGTTGGAACGCTGATCTGCAGTAGACCACATTCGTAATTTTGACACTCGATAATACCTAATAACATTTGCTTCCCTCAAGAAAACATGGTAACACGCGGTAACGTTTTGGGGTGGTCAGTTAAGGTTGTTCCAAGTCTCCTGATTAGTTTAATGGTTGATTAATCTATCTTGCTCAGACCTCAGTAGTGAACACCTGTATCCAGCTTTAACGTATGGGTCCAGGTTGGCCAGTTGTCCGTGGGAGAGCCGCTCTTAATAAGTGAACATATGCAGCATAAAAGTATGATTAACTGTGATTAACAACTTAAAATTCCGAGTGCGAAAAGTCTTGGATATATATCTAGTTAAGTTTGAATTGAGGTTACCGAAAACATAAATGTCGAAATGCTGCCAAATTTTTGCTGGGAGAAATGACGTGGGTAGTCAGAAACAGGTTTCGGGAAGAGAGATCGGCGTAGGGCATACTAAACCACGTGGATACGTTTCGTGATGTTCATTTCGCGTATTCATTTCATAAACTTCAACTCGTGCGTATTTAGCGCGAAGCGACAGGAATTTTCTGGAATAAATTCCTTAAATTGCTTCTACCTATTTTCTCGCTTGCAAAGATACTCTATCATTCCTTAATTTATGCGAGTTAACCTTTTAACTCCTTCTTTTCTTGGCTTGGCAAAAGCAGTTTGAAAGCGCCCGCTTCCCGTGCAGGACTAACCAATTAGAGCGTTGACTTGTGCATGAATCGCATGCCCTGGACCGGTGTCGCGTGCTGGCTACGGGCCAAACGAACGCATGCTTTGATCGGTCATAACGCCAGCCAATTTGAATCAAACATCCACGATTCATAGAGTCACGGATTGATACACAGTGTCGAAGCTTTCTCACAAGCTTCCTGAAACTTCTCGCCTCTTCATGTAGATGCTAGTCTGACTTTGTGGAACATTTTGCGGTGACCCTGAGAAACCGCCGTGCTGAGAAATTAAAGAGTATTGCTGCATCCTCTTTTTGCGTTTGCCTTTCAGGCAAACGGCCGTCGGTGAAAGACGAGAAAAATACGACCGGAAAAGTTGGGCGAAAGCCCTGATCCTGTGTACCGATCCGTGAATCTGTAAATAATCTTCCTTTGTCCCCACAGAAGGCGGTCACAGTCCATCGTGTTTTTCGGTACACCTTCGTGGGTGAGCAGGACCCCAACGACTGGCACGGAAGTGGCACCACCGTCAACAAAACGCAGCACCAGATCAGAGTCTGTAACTTCTGCATGTCCCTACAGCTGGCGTAGGCCTAGCCTTTCTTCCAGACTGTACGGCAACGTGAAATGCGGACTCGCAGAGGCAGGGAGCAGAATCTCACAAACCTCCTTGTGCGCAATTCAAAAACACCATCTACAAAAATACCATCGCACAAATTAACTGGACTGCGAGAACGCGTCCTTGATGAGTAATTTGCCACAGGTTTGTTACTCTATGTGCTTTGCCACCAGATATTCACAGAAAAAGGTTTAATATCCGTAACGCAATCTTAACGGCTTGCTGGCATGGGCTGTGACAAATTTGGATGAGTGCTCAAGAAGTGGCAAACGGTTAATTCAGTGTATAAATTAAACGCGTGACCTTTAAGAGATTTACTTGCATAGATGTCACGATTCCAATAAAAGTTCCCCCAGGCGGCACAGGTGAGTGGCAACCATCACAGTAATCATTTTACAACCCACACAACCCTCAGTGAAACCTATATGTCCGAAGGGCCTTCTCTAATGTCCGCTTTTACACATAGTTATTTCAATCAACAGACGCCGCCCTTCTATTACCTTGCATCTAGATGATTTGGGTCCTAAACAAACGAGGACACGTTCCTATTTTCATATACTGACATCCCCAAAGCCTTCTCCAGCACCCCCACTCCTTATTGGCAGGTACTTCTGACACGCTTACTGATGATCTAACAATTAAATATCATGTTGCCACTGTGCATTTAGCTGAGGGGCCCAGTAGCCCAAAGATTTTACTCTTAGGGAATTACTTATATTTAATCAAGCCCGACGGCTCAGATTTCACGGAGCAACGGTGGCTTCAGTGCATTTTGTAGACGAACTGTTCAAACTTTTGCCAGTACACTTGAGGTCGTCTTCATCCGTTGCAAGCGAGAGTCCACTACATTACAACCACTGCAGAAAGCTACGGAGAGACTCTAGTCTACTAGCTTTTCATTATTTAGAGGTTTTTTGTCTACTGTGATTGAATAAATGCAGTTAGATGTCAGGCTTATCGGTGACGAGCATAGGCAAAGATCTGGGTGACTCCCCACCCAGGTTACCGCCATCGAAGACCCGGCTGTGAGTGGCGGGTGGGAAATTAAGGAGCTCTTACTAGAAAGAAGACTAAGGGGGAAATAGCCCACAGAATCCTGCATCCCAAAGTGATGCGGTACCGTTCAGGCAAACACATACTATGGATACCATCTGAAGCAGGCGAGTGCAACACTGTTAACTTTGAACACACTGATATATATCGTAGTCAGGCAGAACTTCGATGACGGCGGTAAGAAGGAAGACACAAGCAGATGAGTTCAGACTAGGCTTCACGGGCATGGCTAGACAGCTTCAACTCTCTCGGCTACCAGCCAGTTAACCAGTCGGCAATGGGTACAGTGAGTAAGCAGTGCACTTCTTTACCCAATTCCCTCGTCTTCTCAAGCTTTGAACTCTTGCAGTATCAGTTATGGACGACCTGGCTGGCTGTTATCCACGCCCCGAGAATTACACATCCCAGCCCAATGACCTTAAATTTGACGTCTGTCACGGGGCCGTCCGAAAACCGAAGTATGTCAGGCCAATTGTGGCATGGCACTGCCACACCCAGTTTGATAGCGCACACGCAACTATTCCCTTTCAACTCTTGGCCATGCCTTCTCGCCCTCTTCTTCCATTAACTGCAAATACGAATAGGCTCCTCGCATGGCCCGAACTGTCTTCATCCTTGTGTTTATTCCACACTGCTGAACCTGTTGTTCGAATGTAGCCATTTCGGAGGACTTTCATTTTGTGCTCCGCACAACAAATCATTGATGATCTATACAGTTCGTGTTCCGGCTCGTGTGTTACCACTATCTCACTCTTCCAAGAAACTATGATGCCCAACTCCACAACAGCAACACCAGCGAGTCTCTAGAGTTTCACTGTACACGATGTTTCTGAGATTCCTGTTGACATTTATCGGCTTTGCTAATCTCTACACTTCATCATCTCCACTTACGCTTTTTGTGACCCTGGCCATGAGCCCAACAGTACAAAGCCACAAGGACTCAGCGATTATTTTAGGCTTTAGTTCAATTTGACCGGCTGGATGACGCCAAGTCTGCTGCTTCACCAGATCTGATGTTCTGGTTCCTCATTTTCCACGGTCTACACTTCTCTCGTCATATGTCTCTCTTTTTCCCTCTGTCGTTTTGTTTTCGTCCGCCGCCTTCAAATCCTAACGAGCTGATGTTGCTCGATGTTTTCTCCAAAAAAAGCATGGCAACTGTGCTTCCCTGCTCGTGCCATTTTAGTGGTGACCACGTATACCTCGGACAAAGTCCACCGCCTACGACGCTGTCTCCTTTCCCAAAACCCCCCGTACCCACAGTCCCCTCCAGTCGTGCCTTTGTCCCGACTGTAACCTTATGATCATGCCTGATGGCATGCCTCCCACAAGTTGAGAAAAAACATTCTTATTAATAATATTATTCCAGGCGAAATTCATGGCAAATAAGAATGCTTAAAAAAGAAATTCCGGGGAACCAAAGTTCACTTTCGTAGTTATTTATTGAATGTTGTACTCAGACTGATGTGCACAGACGCGGAGGGCTGTGTCAGAATTATTCTGTGTTGACATCGGACCCGTAAGATCTGGACGGTTAATGACCTTAAATTACGATTGCGGTAATCAAACCACAAGAAGTTCGTATTAACTGGGAAGTTGGAACTGACGGGTAGGGGCAATGGATGCTGCAATGAGAACTGTCTCTATGAACAAATAGGTTAATTATTAACTGAGCAGAATGTACGATATTTTATACCGTAATCTGAAAGAGTAAAAAATGAACAGCGAGGCAGCACGGCCTTCTGGGAGCAATAGCGAGTAAGTAAAAAACGGTACACAATCGTACGGATGCGGGATATTGGACGGCTTTTATAGAGATAACTGCTCAGATAACAGTCGGCTTATACAGAGATAACTGCTCAGATAACAATCCGAAAGTGAGTGAGACTGTTTAGAAAGCGGGTATCGGGTAATTTTGGTTCAAATTTCGTGTACCTGCAGTCTTCGGCCAATAGTGCGAGGCAGCAGAACGTGTCACGTGTCAAAATAGCGCTATCGAATGAACGCTTAGGCGCATTTTAAAACAAAACCTGATTAAACCCTATCGCTTGAGATGCATTACGAATGTAACATAAAAACAGAGCCTCTTAGGCAATCAACTTGGCGCTAATTGATGCCGCGCTTTTCAGCAATCTTGGGGTTCCGTGTTCGACCTCGGATGGTTTGTTTTCCAATCGCAGCAGGCAAAATATTAGTACGGTTGACAAAAATTACAACGCGGAAGGGACAAACAACAAAATCTCGGCTTTAGTTGCCGGAGAATGAGCAGACTCCAAGCAGAAACAAAAACCTGTGGAAAGAACAGCAAAGAAGAGAAAGGGTATATAAAAACGGGTATAAGTCACTCCACTCATGGGTAGTCAGGAAAAATGGGGTAAATAACTACTGATCACCGATCTTTTGGTAACGTAATCAACAGAATCACATGGCAGTTAGTTGGGGGATTGTGGCATCTGGATACCTTCCTGCCTCCGCTTTGCACTTTTATAGGCGAACGCTATTTCTGAGATGCACGTCAAACATGTGCACAAATGCCTCAGGCACCAGTGCCGAACTTAATCCATCTCGGAGGCCATGATGCTGCTTCCTCATCCTAGAATACAGGTGGACCACCGATGATAGCGTTTGCGGTCTGGGAGTTTCAAGCATGTACATCGTTCTTGGGCCTTGGAGAGTTATTTCACGACCAAAAGTCCCCGGACCCTAACAGTACGGAAGAAAAAAATACATCCAGGCGTGCGTATCGATGCTGAATAACAAGGAAGTCAAGGTCGAGGTGTAGATCACACCATTTTTGCCGGCTGCGCCAGTTTTAGATGCGCCATGTGTTCTCGAAAAGTACGCCAGGACTCCGTAAACCGGGTTGGGTAAGATATACATCAGCATGTGCTCCGGCTAAAGTCCTTTGGCTCAAGGAAAACTGACAGCCGAAGAGCGCATAATATTCTGTAAACTATAGTCATGGTCTTGATAATGCGCCTTTTCGCCGTTAGGTTACAGCCGAGACTGACTGGGAACAATGGATGTGCAACGAGATGACCACACGATCCTCTTTTGTTGAATCAGACGGTACATACCCACCCCCAAATACACCTGAAACTGCTACTAGCTAAGCAATACGATACGACTGAGTAATAATACGACCCGACGTGCGTCATTATGTGACGCATAATTTGGCATAGAGGTACGTATTATAGTTCATATAACGGTTGTATGCATACTCAGGCTTCATCGGGGTGTCATTATTCTGGCGTTTTGCAAAAGCACTTTTGGCCCCCGGCTTACTTAGATTACAATGGTATGAAAAACACCACGGGGCTTGAGACAACATTTTATAGGGAAAAAGAAGATTTTGTAGCCATATTTACAGAATACTTGGAGAGATTTTAGTAAGGTAACGCCAGGATCTTCACGAGAGGACAATAACCCGGCGAGTGAAATGTGCTCAATGCTGATTGGTCCATATTCGACCATTAAAGGCATGTGTTCACTTGGTGCGTAGCCGGCTTGCAATTCATTCGTCCGGCCGGCGTGATTTGTGTAGTATACGGTGTTTCCCAGTTTGATTGCTTTATATGTAAGTATTGGTGGTGTACAACCTTGCTTACTGGGCTTCGGCTCATGAGCTTTCTTTCTGTTTTCCATCCACAGAACACCTGCCTTCGGAGAATCACTGTCCCCTGGTGCTTCCATAGCGTGCATACTACATTTGTAGCCTACAATACCTGTCATTCTGATTAGTAAGATAATTAACGTTTCTGCTCCCATAAATATGGAAGTGGTGGGGGGAAGCACGAATTTTCCCGCACTGGTGTTGCGGTGAACAGGACTTTTCCAACAAGTTGTTTGATGGTGTACACCACGCAGTCATCAAGCGTGATTTCTCCCAGTACGGGGCCTCGTTGCTCCCCTTTGGCCTTTTGGCATGGTTCAACCTTTAGCAACTGACTCCTAGTCAGTATACCTTGCAGGATTATTGCAACATCTAGGCTGAACCAAGGCGATAAGATTACATCCTTAGGTTTGCTTTAGAATGGTTATCATAAACCTTAACTCGACCAGAAAATGGGGATAAGTAGCACGAATTGTGTTCACAGATTGCAAAGGCATTCTCCTTTTGTGTCAAAGGATCTTTTAAAACCAAGAAAAACCGTCACCGTTCGTTGGCACTGCGCCTCACACTATTTAGGCCCTTGATGTAATTGAATTTACGTCGATGTATCGCCATAGGTAGGGCTTACACCCTATGGTTGGATTAGTAGCTCGGGGTAACTATTTGAATGAAAGGATAATGGTTGATCGTCTCTAGCCACCTGGAACGCATTCCTTCCCTAAAATTAGTCTAAACAATCTGGTCAGTACAAGAATCAATTATTCTTCATTACCTTCGGTTAACTCTGTGGCTCCCGGCACGATGATGTTCCAAGGCAGGAAACTAGACTAGGGGGTCTAAACTGTCAGAATGTTGTTTGGTAAATCGAGGGAAAATGTGTACAGAAGTAGTATTAGACCCAGTGTTCAGGGCGCTGGTTTTCGTTGTCGTCACCACCATCGACAACAACACCAGATTAGAACTCAGGTGCCTAATTGCTGTGTGACCCTGTCAATTTATTCCAATAGTGCAATATAATAGAAAGAACGAATGAACGGGGCAAGGAAGGGGACCTACTTCTGGCCCACCGCCTGTGAGCGGAACCACCAAAGATCAATTTGCGCGACCATCTTGAACAAAGAAGGACTCCTCTGCCGCGGGGCCGAGCACTTCGAGCAATAATTCCCGTGGCCACTCACTGGCATCCAGTTTCATCCTACAACTGAATTAGAACCACGGAAGGTGCACCTGGAACTCCACATCACAGGTTTATGACTTCGTATGTTCTCTCAGCCACCACGGAGCTTCTGGTCCGCATGACCTCCCACTCTCACTATTCAGAGATGGAAATGAAGTCCTTATTACTTGCTTGTCTGATCTATTTGCCTGAATCCGGTTAAATGAAACTGACATTCAAATGGAGAGAAGCAATGATAGTTCCAGTTTAAAAAAAGGCTCATGGTGAGTGTGGCAATCACAGGGGGTCAGTGTGACCCCAGTCGTAACGAGACTCTTGGCGTCACCTCCCCTTCGTCGTCTTATGGTACCTCGTGGAACACTGGCTCAAAAGCCTAACCACAGGAAGCGGTGGTTGGCGTAAGACCATCAGAGCAGTCTGCATTGCTAATGCGCAAGCCACCATACAACCCAACCAAGAGGACAAAGAGACTGCGTTAGTCAGACCTCCATCCATTGACCAGTCTGGTACAGTGGGCTCTGTATCACTCCTACACACACGTACTAACAGTGCTCTCGGGTGTTATCACCAGCCGGGTTGCGTTTCATGCTGTCCACATCTGGGCGGGCAGGTGAAAGCATGTTGCTGCTGACGCATCTCTTTTTACTTTTGCGAGTTTTCCCTCTTCTCCCCTCGTACCCCACCCAAGTTTGTATGCTCTCTTCACAAATCCCATTACTAGGACGGACCGCCTCGCCCGCTGTGCATGAATTCGGTTGCAGCTTGTTTGCGTCGGACTTCAGTAATAACCCTAAACACTTAGAAGTTTTCAAATTCAAAAATTCGACTACCTTTAATGTACGCACACTGGAGATGCTAAGGCTGCTGCAGCTGGATATGCCGGGGTTGGTATTGTATTGAGCGACTGAGCGGCAACGTTTTTGATTGATTGGATAGTTGCTGATATTCGCTCCCAGCGGTCGCTTTGCAAAGTCTGTGAAAGAATTTCGAGCAATCAATGTTTCTAGCTCGCTGTTTATTGTGTCTGCTTACGCTCCAACGGACTGTAGCTCTGTATCTACCAAAGACAGCTTCCATGATGGCTAGGTGCTCTTTTACAACGGATAAAAACTCAGACATCGTTATGTTTGGTGGTAACATGAACTCTCAAGTAGGTAGACTAAGCGCTGCTGAGGCTCAATTGAATGTTGTGGCAGCAGGAACCAATGTGCCTTTGGTACTGATAAATTGAATTGAATTGAATGGTAGTCTTCGATTGCACACGAGGCACATTAATAACGGAAAACGCCTGCTTCATATGTGTACCAGTCACGAACTGTTCCTTTGCAGCACTAATTTTCGGGTTTACTAAAATCTCTTGATAACGTGGTTTTCTCACTAACGAGCCCGCTCTTAATCCATATAGACCACATTACCATCTGTTATCCGTGGTGAGCGTCGATCATTGCCTTTCGCTCCTTCTGGAATACCAGCGTGGACGTTGACGATGTAGTTGTCCACTGACGCCTTTCACTGTACTTTGTAGGTCTACGCAAAACATCACGTAGCCAGTGAGAAGCTCATGGGGCCAGAAATTAAACGAACCTATCAAAACCGACTCCCACAACGCCTGCAGGACGGCCCGATGTCGGATACTAACGGCCACAGCCACAACACCACCCGGCGCCAGGTGAAAATGAGTGTTCTTGCAGACCGAGAAGCTTGGACCAGAAAGGCCGGAGAATTGGAAGATGCGAAAATTTTTTGGAAACATCCGCAGGCTATTCTGCTTGATTGGTTCAACTGGTTCTGGAAGCCTCTTGTCAGTAAAACTATCAGGTACCGAAATGGCTATGATACCTGGCAACGGGGAACGTTTGGACCGTTGGCACAGTAATTCGAACAGCAGTTCAGTTGACCACCTGCTACCTCTAATACGGGCTGCAGGCCTTCTACAGAACGCTGGATTGTGAACATTGAGCCCCTCCGCCTTCAGAAGTGTTTGAATGTATATTTCTACTCAACTTTTACCGTGCTTCCGGTCCCAAGGGCCTTCCGCTGGCTGTGTTCAAAGGTGAAATGAATTTCTCAGTCAGTACTGCAACCTATTTAAGTCCACATGGGCGAAAGATACTATTCCAAACAGCTGGAGTGAGTGGCGCATTACCTATATCGCTAAAAAGCGAAAAAACTCGTGACTTTACAGAGGGGTGTAAGAGACTACGAAGAGTTTGCGTGTAATTGCTGCAGTCCACCCTTCAAGGTGAGGTATCCGTGAACCTCCCTCTTCTTGGCTGGTGGCGTTGCAAGTAATGGCTGCTAACCTCTATCAGTGGCGTTCGTCAGTTGGTTGCTTTCTGGACTGTGGCTGGGTTGTTGAAGGCGAAGACACTTCAGGTTGCTTCCGAACATCGGGAACAGTTATCTATCTCAACTAGTCACTTGTTTCGGGCTGTGCCGTGCACTCTCAGAATGTATCTATTGGTTTGGTAGGGAGCTTCTCCAGAGCCTGGCTTAATCATTTCACCCTCATGTAACGCCGACGTTTTTGAGAGAAAGCGCATATGGATGTGGCGAGTTACTTTAACTGCGGCTTTCCATCGTGAACGACCTTCGAGACTTATCTGCGGATTTTGGTCCAGCTGATTCATGTCATGGGGTTCGAGGTGTCTGAGCTTCGCATCGCTTATGGTGGAAAACTCCGGTATCTTTGCACGGCTCAACCAGTGGAGTTGCATCTCCAATCTTTTGCGCCTTTCTAGGTAGATGTTTTTTATATCTGCCATTTTTCATTGCTTCCGTATGCACCCGAAGTTTCCTCCTAATTTAACGGGAATTGAAGTCCCGGTACAAACTCACGCCGTCGTTCCTAATGAACGAATATACTTGTTGAATGCCGTTTCTCTATTATCTTTAGCCTGGACAATGGCCACCTGCTCCGGCGATAACCAGAAACGAAAGGTAGCTCTTATCACGGGCATAACAGGCCAGGTAAGCGAATCACTTCCTCCCCACATCTTCCGCACGCTACGCAGGATGGTGCCTATTTGGCCGAGTTTTTACTTTCAAAAAACTATGAGGTTGTTTTTCCTTTATAAGTAGTATGTAACGGCGTGCCAGGTCCATGGAATTATTCGTCGCTCCAGCTCGTTCAATACAGCACGCGTGGATCATTTGTATGTAGCCCAGCAGAAAATGGAAACACGTATGCCGTATTTTAAACTTCCGGTTTACCTATAATTTTTCCTAAAAGGCACGTTCTTCCTTCACTACGGGGACATGACCGACAGTTCGTCCTTGATTCGAGTGATTAGTCGAGTAATGCCGGACGAAATCTACAACCTGGCTGCTCAGTCACATGTCAAGGTATGGTGTCGTTGTCACGGTTGCTGTGACTTTGCTGATGGTGTCACCCCAGTGTCGTAACCACGCTTCCCACATGTAGGTATCCTTTGAGCTGAGCGAATATACCGGTGAAGTGGTTGCTCTGGGCACTCTGCGACTTCTGGATGCAATTCGCACGTGCCATTTGGAAAAGTGTGTCAAATTCTACCAAGCCTCAAGCAGTGAACTGTATGGGAAAGCGGCCAACACACCACAGAACGAGCAGACCCCGTTCCATCCAAGATCCCCATATGGTAGGTGCTATCGTTACTCAGCTTCAAGCAAGCTTGTTCTTGATGCCAGACTTACCCTTCGTTCTCTACCATACAGTTGGAATTTCCTTCCGGAGCGCGCACCCTTGTCCGACGACTCGCTCTGCAGGGGCCTTCGACCTTTTTGACCGCGAATAGGTGTGAAACACTGTCATCACTGCTTCTTATGATAGCTCCATTTTTCGATGATTCTTGCACTTCGATGAAGCCGCAAGCGAATACACGTTGCCGGTGACCGAGGAGTCGAAGGATCCAGTGGAACAGTAAAAAAAACGATAGATATCGGTGCCTCAGTGATCTCAAAATGTATTCCAAAAACCTGCAGTCCGGATACGGTCGAAAATAGGCTCTACCTACAGCTGTATAATCTTTCGCAGAAAGTTGGAAGTAGGTGTTCTAATTAGAGCACTGAATGCAGCATTTAGAAACCTACCGACACACAGGGCTCATTTTACAATGGGTGGAGACTCCTGAGTTTGTCTTTTGATAACCAACTCTTTGTTTGCACAAAACGATGGAACACTACACATGCGACGTGTGCTCAGGAAGTCCTCAGTTTGCGTAAGTGTCATCTCCAATAATAAGATGACAAACCACCCCCGTTTGAGTATCTGATCTGATGGCGCCAAGGCCTCAACATACCAAGAGGTCTGTCGCCCAGCTGATTGAGTCCGACTGCAACATTTCATTGCTGTTCTTGGTCGTTATAGATTTTTAAAACCGTAGCCCACCTTTTTCCTCCCACGCTTTGATAGGGCCTTTTTTCCCCATGGTCTCATGGCAGCTGCGCACTGGTATTTACCAATGATGTATTTCTGTCCATGAGGACAGTGCATAATTTCTGGCACCAGTCACTTCATCTCAGATAACCTCTGTGACAGTTATTCCTATGCTTCTTGCCAAAATCCACATGTTACATTCCTCTTTTCAGGATTCACGGAAAATCTAGCACCGTCACCTGTCTTGTATAAAACATGACATCATAGAAAGAACTTATTGCCGTTCACTGCTGTCTAACGCGTTTCGAAAAAACAAGATCCACGATCTAACTGGTTAGTTCAACAACTGAGCGAAAACAGCTAGACCGGTACGATGTCTTCATCACGTCTCAATCGATTCAGCATTGTGCAGTTTCGGTTGGATTCCATCAGCACTGATTGGTATGCACGTTTGCAGAATCGTTTGTGATTCGGAATGTAATACTACTTTGGATAGGAAACTTCATGGGTTTTGTTCTGGTGTATAGTGCTTCCCTCCTCGAGATCCATCCTCTCTCTCTCAAGAGGAAACAGTTCTCACCGACTAGGCGCTTTTAGGAGAACGGAATTCCAGTCCATCACGCTCCCTTCTCGAGGAAGCATCCCCCGCTATCGGAAGGGACGCTATCTGGTTTCCCGTATTTCTAGTTTACTCTCAAAGAGGGAAACCGCCCTTGGAAAGCCTTATGCCATTGATCCAGGTTGGTTGTGGACTGTCAGCCGTTGCGCAGTTCATATCGTGGACATAGCCAATACACTAAGTCGCCATACCGGATAACTCTTCGTGAGTGAACTTATCCAACAGTCCACACTGCATCGTTATTCGGGGCATTCCACAGTTACAATACAGTCCGAAGGTGATAAAGCCGAAGGATACGATGTAATAGTAGTGTACACAAAAACAAAAAGAAGCGCTCAGCTGTAACACCCTTCCATTGCCTAGCTGCCATGCCAACCGAAGGAGGCACGAGGGCTGGGAGACTGCCAGGTTGCCCAAGCCTAGATAGAGGAAGTCGAGAGGCAGAGGTCGGGTTCGAACCACGGATCTTCCGCTCATTAAGTTTGCCCTCTAATAGTAAGTCTCGAGTTCCAAGTAACCACCATTGTTTCTATTGTTTGATAAGAATACGTCCTTATCAATCGTCTTCATTCGACTTCAGCTAGATGAGAAAACTATTAGTTCGTAGTCACCTAGATGGGGAGGTGGACGACCGGGATACAGGTCCACAATGTTTTGCTGACGTGTTTGTCACCAGTTCACATGATTTTCGGATGAATGGACCATGCGTTTCATAGGAGACTATTCCAAACACGAATACGAGCGACTTTCCACTCCCTCAGCGTTAAGAACCTACAGTACACAGCTCCAGGTAGTTCAGGGGTTAAGGCGAAAACCTACTAACTGGAAGTTCCGTGGTTCGAACCCAACCTCAGCAACTCGACTGCTCCTGCCTAGGCTTGGGCAACCTCGGCAATACCTGGTGCTTTCCTCGTGTGGTATGGCAGCTGGCCATCGAAATGGTGTCACAGCTGAACGGGTAAGCACCTCTTTCAATGAAGTAGTCGGACATTCCTCGAAAGTGTTCCTCCGATGAGGGAGGGGGCATAGGGAGTGATTCCCAAGGCTTCCCAACGGTTCATCATGTTGCCGAAATTCGCTAGTTTGCTCAGTTTGGTCAGTGTCCATCTTACCTTTGGGATGTAAATTTATAGCCACTTCACTATAACACGGAATAGCCAGTAATATAGTGCTCTCAGGGGGACAGCTTTACGGATATGCCTCTAAACCCGGCTGTTTGTAGACCAATGCCGAATGACGTAAAGAGAATATTTGCTTTCCGTATATCTGAGATACTCTGCAACAAAACTCTGTCGATTGGGTAAAGTTTACTCGATTAGTCGACCCCATTTCTCCAAAAAGGTTACAACAAAGAATCTGCTTACTTCGCCACAAATGCACTAATTTGCAAATCAATTTGGTTTTCACGGGAGATTCAAGTGAATCTCCCGTTTATGATGTTCATTAACTGAATGTGCTGCACACAGGCCGCCTCATGTTTCAGTTGGTGCGATATTCGAGATATCGTAGTATATTTTCATAAACGAAACTACTCACAAGGTTGTCGAAGAGTTTTCAGCAACCTTGTGAGTAGTTTCCTTTATGAAAATCTGCTTACTTGTTTTGCCTGAGCTAGAATTTGTAGCCCAGGCTTTGTTTTGGGACCTCCTTAGTGTTTCGTGCCTGTGTTCCTGCACTTGTCACACACACACAGCAAAAATATATGCGGGTCCCACACAAGACGCCAACCATGTTAACAAACAAAACAAAGTCATCAAACATGATTGTGCCCGCGTTTCACATCATTATCGATGATAAACGCTTGGCGCTCGAGTGAGGATTAGTACTTGCGGTGATTTACAGGCACTGTAGCTTTACCGCTCGTCATTTGTTGGTGATCTGATTAACTCTGACGGCAAGAAACATGAGAGACCGGATTTGGCTCACCTCCGTATGCACAGTGAATGTTGGGCTGTCAATTTATCATTCATGTTCCGGTGTTTGACAATACGGTGAGTCATTCACTGAAAGAAGTTCAAGCAAACTACGATGACAGAACATCTGTTGATCGATTAACCAATTCATCGAAGATTATCAGGAGACGAATTAAACGATAAACATGTCCTTCTGTGATTACCTTCAAATAGTTAGGAGAGAGAGAGTGCGGTTTATGAGGAATGCAAATAACTGGTCCATCTAAATCACATTGTGTGGTTCGGCTTTTCAGCCGTTCTCTAGCCCGGTCTAGTTTTTTTGGACATCTCGTAATCTGGAAAGCAAGCGGCAACCAATTAGATAAGAGTAACTACATTTTGGTACTTTGATGATCCTCGCTTTCAGCTAGTCAGTGACGTCATCCGTAACATGCAACTGTTCACGTGTTTCTGGTTTGGAAATCACGTTGGACGTGGTGTTTCTTCTTTTCGCCTTATTCTGTCACTTTAGATTTCCATCATTCCATAAATTATATACGAATGGTTCTAACGCAACTCACTGCCACTTGTTCGTGGGATCGCTTCCAGCTCATGAATATCGATTTGGAAAGGGCAACTTCGGATAATGATAACCGATAAATTATGAGCACTTGCGTCATTCAAACTAAGCAAGTAGTATCTGGTGTCGTGCACTCATTAACACACCAATTTTGTGCGCATCGTCTGGATAAAGTACTACGATATCTCGGTTGTCGTACCAACTGTAACCTGAAGCGGCACTTTGCAGTTAAAGAAGACCGTTACAAACAAAAGATCCAGCTAGATTCACCTGGGTCTCCCGTTGCAATCAAAACTAATGTGCGGATTGAGTCCAATTTGCGTTCAAGCAGAACGCGAGTTTGACGGTAACGCAGCGAAGGCGCCCAGCTGATGAGCCTCGAGATGGGTGAGATTGGCCTGGGATTGTCTAAGGGTTTTCAGCAAACTTGTTAGTAGTGTGTTCCATCTAGCATCCGGGGTCTCTTCCTAAAATGTTTACTTTTCGTACCAAGCATCCGGCATGTCAGCTCGTTTCCCGTATTCAAGCTTGAAATCAATCTCTGTTTGGATGGGACCATGAAAACTAGTGTCTTTTCTCCTTTTGTCAGTAGCGATGGGATTTGGATGTTTCCACTGTAAGGCGAAGTCTACTCACGATAGAAGGTCGAGAGGTCCGTGAAGGTGCTTGTCTTTTGGTAGTTGTCAATAGCAACCCATTTAAAAGTTAACCACGCTGTCGAACGGCCGCTCGTAGTCAATGCAGTCATCAGTGATAATGCCACGTCGATTGGTGGCAGCAGGTTTGCGATTTAATTGCCAAGCTCAGTGAACAGATCACTGAATACCTGATCAAACAACACAATTTCATTGGTCAGAGTGACCTACTGGTGTCCGTCTTCTGTGAGATTGTGTTGGATTTGTTGTATCTGAAAAGAACTTTAATGTAATTATTTGGCTTAGTGGGATTTCCGTAGGAGTGGTGAGAATTTTGCTCATAAGCTCACGAGAAACTCACCGAGTACCCATGAGAGCGCATCCCTTTTTGAAGAGACCCGCTACCTTAACCGAACGCATTCACGCATTGGGTTGTGACTGTGTGGTGCACCAAAGTTAGGTTGTGATAGAACATGAAATCAACAAGATTGACTAATTCGTATATTATGATAGACTGCCAGTCTGTTAGCCTTGTCGCTAAAATTCCCCCCTCCTCCTGCGATCTAACGTTATTCCGGAAGCACTATTCACTACATTTGTCTCGGTAGACGGAAATAAAACTATTTCACACTCCTGGTCCACCTGAAAGACCGAATTTCGTCCAAATACCTGCGTTTCGATTACCCAGACTGTTTCCCTCTCTGCACGTGGCCAATCGCACGTTTGATTTATTTACCCGATAGCCCCACTCCACCTACCGGCATCTCACGTCAGTTGATTGTTTTAATCACTACTGCTGGGACAACATGAAGCTCAGGTCGATTTTTCAACCATAAATCATTCTTATACGCACCCGGTCTTGGTCGTTAACTGGAAGAACTCACCGTAAAACACGTCTGCCATGCTTCGAAAACCCCTTCCATCAAAGTTAGTTCGGTTGAATGACTGTCGTACCACCCGAAGGAACTACGGGGTTTAGGGTGCCGAGATACCTCCTGGTTGGGTCAATAGGTACACGAGTGGTCAACTGGTTTGTGTGGCCTCTTACCAGTTCGTGTACTCTTCAGGCGTAACGCATGTCACGTGGACATAACATATCAAACAGATGGAAAAGTTTAGCCCTAATCCGAACAGTGAACTCCTTGTTCCTGGATCGAGGACTTTTCGTCTGCATTGGATCTAATTCATGCTCTTGACTCCGAATTACTGATGTTTTCACACGTAGCTTCTTATGGACCTCGTTTTGCTCTTTATAAACAAATTATTATGAATTAGGAGCGAAAGACAACAGCAGAAATTGCTGGAAATGGTTTCTGGGTTGGCATGTTCTTCGCCAATCACCTACGGTTGTTCACACTCCTTAACCGTCGTAGGGTGTCTGCATGAAAGGAATTCCAAGAGCAAATCAGTCGTGTTGCTTGTGATCCGCTTTCCAGTAAGTTTTTTTTTACGGAAAATGATTCATTTTAAAAGGACTGTTCAGATGTGCCACAACCTACGACTGTATCTGCCATTCACCGTTTACACACGAAGCGTTTGGTCAGCTAGACCAAATACCAGCGTCAATGTTAGCTTCATTTTTTATACCTTTTTTACCTCTTCGTAGGTGTTGCGAAGCTTTACGCCTACTGGATCGTTGTCAACTACCGCGAATCCTACAATCTGTTCGCCTGTAACGGCATCCTATTCAATCATGAAAGCCCTCGACGGGGTGAAACTTTCGTAACACGCAAGATCACGAGAGCTGTGGTTCGGATTAAGAAAGGTTTACAGGTTTGGTTTGACGATAGCACCCTCTCAAATGCTTCTTATATTTTGTACTACTTATACAATTGTAAGTAGCTTGTTAATGGTGACGAAAAACGCTGCTTTGATGGCTATGTTGAATGCCCTAATTTACTACCAGGAATACCACCAAAAGGATACACATAAGCAGTTAACCATAGCTATGAACGTGGAGGTAGGTTCCCAATCTGTGAGCGGGAATGGACTGTTACCTGGGGAACGGTCGACTCCCCTGACTTCTCTACTTGATACCTGCTGCTACGTTGTGTCGAACAGCGTGCTTTTCTGGCTCATTCGGCTAATATGTGCCTTCTTGCCTTGCCACGTGTCTGAAATTATTCGTATAACAGCAAGAAGCAAAACCGAGACGGTAGTTCAATTTGACAACTGTAAACCGCATACATATGTATGGTGGCTCGGGTTGCCGCAACTGATGCAGGAAGCTAATCATCATCGTCGACAGCACAATACTGATGTTTAACACCGATGATTCGCTGCCTTATTGTGAAGAAAAGAATAAAAGCAGTCCGGGAAGGAACTTAGTGTTAACCTATCTCAGCCATTCCGATGTGCTTCCACCTCCAGAAGCTCATCCAGGCAATATGGATAGAAACTGATAATGGAAACCCCGTTGTTATCGATTAGCCTCAAGATCGTGCAATGTCCCCGGCCACGCACAAGGCATAAACCAGCCCCATTCTTAGAGGTGCGTCGCACAGACGGTACTCAGAATTCTCGTAGTCTCTTCCATACCCCTCTGCCAGGTCAGAATTTGTCCACGGAAAACAGCAGTCTTTTGTGGGCGTTGGTTCGTTCGCTGAGCTGGGCAGTTTGGTTGAAAACTTTTCATCACCAGTCAACGTGTCAGCATCAGTGCGTTGAGGCAAACAATTGTTCAGCATGTGCAACACGTAGTCCAACCATCACAGCTTTCGATGCTGGACACATTCTTCGATTGAAGTCTTTGTTGGCTAGCGGGTAATCTCAGAGGGGGTACAGAAGGACAAATAAAACAAGCAAAGAAACGGTGGGTTATTGAGTAAAAGCGAGGGAATAGATAAAAAACTGCCACTTTTTGCATGACATTGTTATGTCTGTGACTACCTTCAGCCATTGATTGGAAGAATCTCGATAGATAGGTAATCCGATCCCCGTATGAACTTCCAGCCCTACTCTATGGGCTTATCAGTGACTGAGGGCCTGTTACTCTTTGCTAAGGCTTGTATGGAAACAATATTCGCTCTGGTTCGGCCATGATCTCTGTAGCAAACCGACATGCCCTATTGTAAATTGGAACCTGCTACATGGTCGAACAATTGCGGAATCAAGAGGGCGAACGTAAAATGAATTCCACCAACTTTAATTTTCGAATAGGAAGAAAGAATTTCATCGGACGGCGTAGAACCCAACCGGATGTGACGAGGTTGGCCCCAATGTCACCCTAATCGATGACGAAGTTTTTCTCACCAGACTTTGCCTAGATTTAGTCTGCGATGAGGTGATGTTGCTTTGGCCATTGTAACCAGGTGCAGCACAAATATAGTTTAGAACATCACTGAACTAGTGAAGTTGCCGCGTGAAACGTTCAACCGCGGGTAATTTGTGTCGAGAAGTTTGTGTTTACTGTACACCCGTGACGGTTTGGTGCCCTTATAGACTGTTACTAAGCTGTGTAGGCCAGTTAACTCAGGTCAGCTCACTTGTTACCATCATGGGCTGTATAACATCAGTGTTCAACACTGATGCCTCGCTGCTGTGAAAGCCCTATTGGGAAGAAAAGAATAAAAATGGATGAGGAAGAGACTTAGTGCCAACTTAACACAATCATTTCGAGATGCCTACACCTTCAGACACTGATCCAGACAATCTGGATAGAAACTGACAACAAGAACGCCATTGACAACCAACCCTCTCTTCCTCGAATGCGGTGACTAGTTTGTTGTGGATCGAATAGATGGCTATTATTTTGCTTACTGAGCTGTCAACTTGGTTTGTCAACGAGCAAATCACATATTTAGTATGTTGTTGTGTATTGGAGCAGTACGTTGCATCATTCACCGCCCGTATCGGATTCGAAGCCATCAAAACACATGGTCTATTTTCTCTGGCCTTTGCACAGGATGTCTGGAACGGTAAATTATTGACTCGTAGTACGTTTTGGAAACATGACAGATTCTATCAATCGGCATGTCAAACTCCGCTTTATCCCTACAGCTGTTTACTGGAGAATATAACGGCTCCTATGCGTAACTGCGTGCAACAGATCGGTCCTCTAACCGGTCAAGGCCAAGTGTCTTAACCGATCCACTGGGACCTGGAACCACCACAGTGAAGATCATCGTAGGAGGGGTCCAGGTCAGTGGATGGGAGTCGGGGAGAACAAGCTTACTGGTTGCCTGGACGATGCATAAATAACCTATAAAATTCTCTACCAAGGTCGCCAATTATAAGCGGTGATTGGTCCTAGTTAATACAAACACATGCACGCAACTCTTGGACACGCACCCAGTACGCACTGTTGCCAAATTGTCTAGTTTAGTGATTAGAACCAACTTTCAAGATGACTACATGTTCGTGTGCTTTTTACTTGGATTTCCAGGTGTAATAATTAATCGGCACTATTCAGATGTTCCAGATTTCTCACCTTACTACCGAATGAAAATTTTCCGCTCCCAATGTACCATCTTGCAGCCTCTGTTTCCTCACTTTTTAGGATGTACTTGAGTTGGGCAACCTCAATGCCGAACGCGATTGGGGCTTTGCCGGTGATTACGTGCAAGCCATGTGGCTCATGTTGCAGCAGGACGAACCGGACGATTACGTGATCGCGAGTGGAGAGAAGCATTCAGTCCGAGAATTCACAACACTGGCTTTCGAGCATGTGGGCATTCATATTCGGTAGGCTGTTGTTCGATGTCATGTGAATGACTAGTCGTCCTGATGTCCCCATCAGTCTTCTATTTCAGATTCATCAAGGCATCGTTAGTAGTCGAGTGGTTGGATGGATCTAGATGAATTACTCGCGCTTCATAGGCTGCGCTGGTTCGGATATGTTCTCCACATGCCAGGAGACCGTCTGCCCCGCAGAGCTCTTTTCGCTCAGCCCTGCTGAGTGGAAGCGTCCGAGAGGTGGACAGTGTATTACCTGGCAAAGAAGTACGAAAACACTAACCAGTTAACTTAGTCGGGCGGGCAACTGCCGCCTCCGTGGATGGGGATCCCCGGACTCAAATCATCAGTGGTTAATGACACTGGCAGAAATGGCCCAATCGCACAGTCAGTGGCGCTCGTGCATCAAAGCTATCGCCTTCAATGCGTAGCTACCCAAAATCCGAACAAACTGAACATGCATTCGCCTCCAAGGCTTGGTTGTGCGTTCCACATTCCCATTTCCCGGTGATCGGAACTGTAGCAGTTGGAACCAATGTGCCTATGGTACACGGTTTACGGCTGATAAATTGAATTGAATAGAATTGGTCGAAGGGATCAACCGTCATTGTGCGTAGATTTGATAACTCCTCCCGTAGTCCCTTAGTTCGTCGCAATTACTGCCATTTGAGGATGGTGGGGATTCACGCCCTGCATGAACGAATTCAGGTACACTATGGAAAAGATACCAAAAAAGTACTTGAGAATAAAGTAAAGGACTGAAATTAAAAGGCTGATGGCTGGGGAAATACCCCAATGACGAGGCGTTTTGGTTTTCCCTGATAGCGTTCCCTTGTGAGAGGCGATCGTTGTTTTATCCCTTTATAAGACCAGTAGCAGACGTAGCTTATCGCACTGTCTTTCAAACTGTCCAGTACCATATGCAATTCCGACTGTCAAGACTTGGTTGTCGCCCCCCCCCCAAAAAAAAAATTACCGAATTCTGTAATTCTCATTCTGTATCAAGCTGGTGTGTGAAGCTGCTTATTCGTAAGGTTGACAGAGTAGAAGTTATGTAAACATGAAATTTTTAGGTTCCTTGCGGATAGCCTCTAAGTGGTAGGGGATCTCACGCTAAGTCATGGCTGACGGTGAACTGTCCTTGGGGGGGTTGTCTCTTCAGAAGTACCTTTCTTAATAGGAATTACTGTTTCTGCATTGTTATGCTGTTTCTTTCCGCCTCACCGCTCTCTCTCTATCCCCCCATGAATTCTAGGTGGGAAGGTGAAGGCTTGGATGAAGTTGGCATAGATAATGCTACCAACATCGTACGTGTCCGCGTGGTGCCTCGCTACTTCCGTCCTGCCGAAGTGGTGAGTAATTGCTGTAATTGCTGCGTTGGAAGTTATATCACTACGACATACCTATTTTTTGTTGTTGTATCTATTCCCATTGTTTTCATGTTTGTGTCACTGCCGGTGACTGCTTTTTATATGATCTCGCGCCGTTCGTTGGTCAACTGGTGAGCGTGCAACATTTTCGTGACTCATAAGGGGAGAATTACTAAAGTAGTGGAATTCTCACCTTGGAAAAAGCCAAGAGCCCGTGGCTTGTGGTCCGGCCGGAATGTGCCGTCGAATCGTATAGAATCCCGATTCCGGACGCCCAAAGAGCTGAATCATCACTATCTCATTAACAGCAATACATACTGGTGCTTAACCATAATCGTACTTTTATCCGTAAAGTTTATGGTTATTTGTGGGCTGAGATACTACCAGGGCGCCCAAACCTAGACAAGAGGCTGATTAAGGTCCTCAGAAAAGCCTTTTGCTCAAAAGCCTGGTCGAAAAGCAACAATGTTGGGCTTGAAACTACTCGAGTGGCCCAAACTTTAAGGAACACGTTGTCACACTTGTTTCGACCCCCAGCCTGGAGGAGCAGGAGACCGTGTTTGCCAGACCTTTATCCATTGACCAAACTGGCAGGAGGGCCTCTGGATGCCCCACGAGTATCCTCCAGTACAGCACAGTGGGTTACTGAGGTACGCAGTTGCACCACGATAAGATCCAGTCTCTTCGCGACGCCGCATTGCTTTTATTGTTTCCGGTTACCATCACTTCCCCGCTGCTTTCTCCCCGATTGTACACTACTTCCCTTCCTAGATCTACGAATTAGTGTCGACAGGTCCACTGGCGGAACGATCTAACCTCGTGTTTCTTTCCAGGGACTGTTCACTTATCGCAGTGAGGCGGGAGAGAAATAGGGCAGTTGTATATACTGGTGTAACGGTGGATACTACTGATGAGGCATGCGGGCAGTGTGTCTTCTCGTAAATCCGCTTCGCGTCTCTTGAAAAGTGAGATCTATTACGGAATTTGTGGAGCCGCTTTGTAGCATTTGCTTGCATTTGAGTAACAGTCAATGAACATCTAGGAAAGTTCAGGAAGACGCATTCAAGGGGAAGATGGATATTCAGTTTTGTAAACAAGATGCATATGAGAGTTTGGCTCCCCTGTCCAATAGTCTGTAACTGTTAAGTTGGTGTTTCTCTAATGAACAACTCCGCAGCGAAGGCCTTCTTCCTTTTCACTGGTAATTAATTGCCACAACGACCTTCTCGATTAGCGGCTTTTCGTGTGTCTGTTTATAAATCTCGTGTTTTTGTTCCAGGATTGCCTTCTCGGGGATTGTTCGAAAGCGCGGGAGAAACTCAAATGGGAGCCCACCTGTAACTTTCGGCAACTGATTCAGCTAATGGTAGACGCTGATATGCAGGCTCTGACGAAAAACACCTTGTGAATCCCATTTTCGCCCTTACCTCCTGTGACTTACTGAAATAGGATGCCACTTTGTTTCTCGTCTGTGATATCACTGAGCCCATACTTTTCACTTGTTTTTGTTTCAAAAGTATGCATTTTCCTGACTGTTCGAAACCGGTTCACGTTTGTTCCGCTTTTTATCCTCCAAATTTTTTCTAGCAGTTCCAAAATGTGTACGGCGGTACATTTTCACACCATATTCTTATCCGAAGGTATGACAGTAATATTGTTTTTGTGCTCAGCTTTTTGCTCAGTGTCAGTGCAAATCGATACCGCGCAGAAGCGGCTGTCTGTGACTGGCCTATTCCTAAGTCCAAAAGAGACGAATATTTACAATGAATCTTTTGAAGGAATACCACTCATAAGGTTGCTGAAAACTGTTCAATAAAACACGACCAGCCGCGCTCTTCTTGGGGCTCATCAGGCAGGCGCAGTCACTCGGGGTTTCCGTCAGCCTCACGTCCATCACACTCTTCGGCAACCCATCGCGTATTTCTTGAATTCCCGACAATTCGACGTCAAATCAATTCAGAGAACATAAGGTTGACGGAAACATGGGGACTGCCCTTACCTGATGAATTCCAACAAGAGCGAAACCGGTCATGGGTTGTCGAAGAGTTTTCAGCAACCTTATGAGTAGTGTGTTAAACCTTGCAAGTAGTTTTCTTCGAGAACATCTACTGCGATATCTTGAATATCTTGCCAACTGAAACATGAGGTGGTCTTTGTGCAGCGCATTATCAAACTGGTCTCCAAATGAGTGAAGTTCGCGAATCTTTGAAAAGTTTACCGAGCGTGATTACCTAGCATGGAGAACGCGCAGCTGATATAAGTGAGTGAGCACACTGACGGGAAACTGTTATATAGCTACTTCTCTTATGATAGCCCCCCTGACCCGCAGGCTTCCCGAAAGTTTTCACAATGCAAAGACCGTCTTCCCCTTCGTTATCTGACTTCTGGCTCGACGTAACCCATATGCCAGTGGATGTTCATAGCAAACGAGGAAAGTTTTCCTCATATTGGCTCACCAGAAATCTACAGTTCATTTACCGCGAGTGTGTGAATGCTACAACGATGGGACTATGTTTGATTGATTTGGAATTCGTTTTGCCAACTGTTAGTCAAAAAACGACTACGTACATACCGGTTCCAAATATTAATGTCGTTGTCCTTCCAGGTCTGCTTATTTGCACTGGCTGAGAATCGAACGATTCTGTGAAGTTGTGTGGAATCCACGAACCACAGTTTCTTTGGGTTTTTCAAAGGACCAAGCACCATCCGGCAGCTGCTCCCAATCGGCTTCATCGCTACCCTGCGGGAATGGATTAATGCCATTCAGGGAGACCTTCAGCGTCATTCAGACGATCGAAACAGCCGAATTTGTCACCTGAATCACTTGCCCTGTTGACTGGATGATGAGAGAAGAACCTGCTTCGAAGTCCAGGGATTTAAGGCTCCAATAACCGGTTGTTCGGGAGTCTATTCGAACAGAGCAGGCAGCGAACACACTCACTAGATAGCCACATAATTAATCACACCGGTAGTCTGAGTTACTAGCATTTTTCGCCCAAAAGGGTGCGCTGTCGGACCAGTGTTATCTGTCGTAAATGAATGACACTTAATTTTTTGGTTAGCCGTTGGAACATGTATCACTTAGTTCTTAACGAATTAAGACAAAATGTTTATTGACTCACGGATGCAGGCTAAAAGCTGTTTTTGCTACTCGGGTTCCAGTATCACTCGAATTGTTAAAGCAGTCTTGAACTTAGTAGAGTAATTTCCCTTTGGTTTTTGTGAAGCCGCGAAATATGAAACGTCGCCTGAGTGTTCAGTATTGCCGAACATTGTGATTCGGAATAAAATGGACTAAAAAACAAACCCGTATTGAGGCAACAGCTTGCACAACCAAGCATTATTCCTGGCCTTATCTCGTGATCCTTATGCGGAATGTGATTCGTATGACGCCAAACAGGAGCAACAGGATTTGGCTAGTCTTTGGAAAGGACTACTGCGTAGTTTTTAATCTTTGTCAAGCTGAGGTAATAGGATCGGTCACGTGTCCGGTTGCTCGACAGTTCCCAACGTTTACCGCAACACCACGCGGGCGACAATCACACACTTGCACACATGGCATATTTGAAGCAGATTAATTTTTTGGTTGAACCTGAAACTTGTCAGGGGATTTGGCGACCTAAAAATGACACCCAACCTTTGGTACTCAGGCAGCTGGCAAACCTCCCCACTAGCGCTATTACGAAGGGGTTCATATTGTACCTTGTGTCGTGGAAGGTTATGATAGCCATCCAAAAAATCTGGTAGTATAGACACCCCCGACTAGTTAGTTAGGGCGTATGCCTTGCAAAAAGAATCGTACCTATTCGTAATGTACTACTCATAAGGTTGCTGAAAATTCTTCGACAGCCCACAA
Organism: Clonorchis sinensis; assembly: GCA_003604175.2. NCBI lineage: Eukaryota > Metazoa > Platyhelminthes > Trematoda > Opisthorchiida > Opisthorchiidae > Clonorchis > Clonorchis sinensis. The sequence goes on along the minus strand of CM030373.1, from coordinate 28,836,147 downwards.
CCGGTTTCGCCCTTCTTAGGGCTCATCAGTTGGGCGCAGCCCCCGAGTTTCCGTCAACCTTATCTGCTACCCGAAACCAAATTTTATGAAGTTAGCGAAATGCACTCATTCGCAAACAAATTTGGTTTTTGCGAGAGACTCACCCTGGAAACATCACAAACGAGAGATTCAGCTGGGTTCCAGGTGAGTCTCTCGCAAAAATCAAATTTGAATGCAAATGAGTGCACTTCGCTAATCGTACCTATTCTTTTTCAGTGACAAGTAGCAACATATACTCTGCTTCATTCTCGTCGTGAGATTATGATTGTCCTTTCGAGAACCATTCATGATCGACCGGCTGAGTACCAATCGGGTGAATCCAAACCAAGATGTAGATATAATCTTCACTGAGTACGGCGAGTGTGGTGAATTTCCCCATGAAGGTTTGACGAAGCTGTGCACATATGGAGTCACAGGCGATATTTTACGCTTGATTTTCCGATCGGGTGGCAACTGTCCGTCAAAGTCAAAAATGGCATACTGACACAACGGTATTCTGCAAGGATCCGTCGTCCATTTTTCTTAGTGACCGGCATATATTCATTCACTCCAGGTCTCTGGTCTATGCAAATGGTATGAAGATGTAGTGAGTACTTCGTAATGGTGATGATGCAGACGTCTTTCAGGACGACCTGAAGAGTGTCGAGGAGTGTGTACAACAGTGGACAATTTGGGATACCTGCAAATCACTAGCCAGTCTGATATCGATGCTTTCCAAAATTTATATTGTCCCAGTGGGAAAGAGGCCCGCAAAAATCTAGTCCGCGTCGGTCCCTTTGGGTCGGTGAATCAGCGATCTTACCTCACAAATGTGCGCCGGTATCTGGAATATGGGTAAATGCACAGCGTCAGAGTAATTACATTAAAAAAAATAATCGTCCAGCCCTAACACCCTTTCAGTGCTTAGCTGCCATGCCACCCGAAGGAAGCAGGAGGGCTGAGAAAAAAGAAGTCGAGATGCAAAGGTCGGGTTAGAACTACGGACCCTCTGGTCAGTAAATTCGCTTGCTAATCACTGAGCCATCTCGCATAACAACAAACGAAGTGAGTATAAATGGATGCAACCTCCTTGGAAGGTGGTATACACAAATCAGATTAGACGTTTTGGATCCACTCCAGCCCTCGTTATTTCCCCGATTCTGAGGTAACCTTAAGACGGATAATACTAAGAAATTTCGGACCCAAAATATCAGCTGACCTGTCGGTTCATCCCTCGGAAGCAGAGATCCTCCACGCCGCTTAGATCGTCGCGTGGGGTTAATACTATCTGGACTTTTGTCTGTTATCATGGTGGGATGAACTGATTGCGCCAATTTCAAATACAAATTAAACATCTGGGAGGCACGTAAGATCAATCTCAATATTGAAAACCGGCAAACGCAGGTAAAGGAGGTGGCGAATCTCAATTGATTTTCCAGCAGACAGTGTTTTCCCCTATCATGTTGAATTTTCTGGAACAATCGGATTAAAACTTAATGGTCACACCAGAGCTTTATATATTTACAGACGCATATTTTCGTTGATACCTTACCTCAGCCTATCGATACTTACTTATACTTATACTTAGGTTTGCCACTGTAGGGTTTTCTCTAACACATGGCTTGTAACCATGACGACGGTCACAAGAGTAGCAGTTTCACAGATGTATAGGATTATCTATTTTGGCTTCAATAGACGTGATTGATTGAATACGGACGCAATAATTTCCAGAGATGGAATGTTTGGTAGCTTTTCTATATGTCCATTGCGTTCGTGTTGCATCTGTCATATGAATTCAACTGCTGTGAAATAATTCCACCGACTGAGAGTTGATATCGAATGTAAGGTTTTTGCTCTCGTCGTGTTTCCCAGTATCCCGAAAACAGTCGCAATGCTACATATCAAAACAGTATGCTTAAGCTATTGTATCTGAGCCCCGCCCCAAACGGGCCAACCAATCAGAGCGCAGTGAAATGGCTGAGTGGTTAGAGCGCGAATTTACTGACCGGAAGGTCCGTGGTTCGAACCCGACCTCTGCATCTCGACTTCCCCTGTTTAGACTTGGACAACCTGGCAGTATCCCAGCCTTCGTGCCTCCTTTGGGTGGCGTGGCAGCTAGGCACAGAAAGGGTGTTACAGCTGAACGATTATCTTTAGATTGCTCATTTCAGTGTCTCTCAATGTTTATGCTAATGAAGATGAGCCGGGACGCTAGCTGCAAAATGCAAATGGACAAAGAAATCTGCCGAAAAAGTATCAATCAACTGAACTAACAGCTAACACACAAGCGATCCTGGACGAAGAATCAATTCAGATCCTTTGCCCTGACAATATCCGAGCTAATCAACCTTATCCGGACATTTATATTTGTATTCCCCCAGTACCACTTCCACCCCAACCGAATATGCTGGGTGATACATCTCAAGCGAATGAAACAACAAGTGCATGCCGAATCAGTTCAAATCATCCTGGCACTAGGGATGCTTTTGTACTCTAACGCCTTCTCGGCTAGTGTGATCAGAATGAGTGAATACAGCATCGAGCCCCGTTATCGGCGTTCCGTAGCAGGCAAGGGGACTCAGTGTTTTGGCGTTGACCGACACCCTGGGGGGGGGGGCACAGAGATGGAACACACTGGGAATATGCCACATGACATAGGGCCTTCGACATTTTATGCTTCAAAAGAAATTTCCGTCAATCTTGCCACCAGGCGTCTGCTGCGATTAGTTAATGGGTTTGAAGCTACCTGTGTGATAGACCTGCCATTGAGGCACTGTTTCAACTACTCATATCGGGATGAGTAGATGGATGCAAAACAACCAGAATGAAGCAGCACCTTGTGTGATCAGCCCTGAAGTTCCGAAACCTAGTGGTTGATTGCATAAATTTTTTACATGAATGGAAACTAGCTAACTGGTTACAAGAAGCAGAATAGGTGGAGACCCGTTGGTGGATGAAACATTTTCTCATCTAAAGGCCCGGTGGTTGGGCTGTGGATCAGAGTTCTTCAAATGGACAATCACTCGTTTTACTAATGCCATACAATTATGATAAGTGCAGGTTAACCACACGGTCAATCAGCTGTTCATACCAAAACGGTTTATTCTTCATATAACAACAAAGAGACACCTGGTTTGAATCCTCACGGAGGTTCGTGAGATGCTCACGTCCAATGATTTCCAACAAGGACAAAGCATTCGTGCAATGCCGCGTGGCTTTCGGATATAGCCTAACTTCGCTCGATTGAAAGTATCCAAATTTTCTCAAAATGTCAACTGACCTCGCAGCCGAAGTTAACAATTTATTCACCACGTACGATGAACGAACACCCAGATATCAAACCACAAATGACAAAGTCACCTTAAAATTACTAGCACACATTTTCAATCGTAAGTGTAGTCAGAAGTGAGTAAATGGTCACTCCAACTTTCAGGATTACTGTTCAGACTCAGGTTGGTCACGTGGCGAAATATTGGTATCTCAGGTGAGTTTTTGCTCAGGTGGACATTGATCTGTTCACCGATCTTGGCAATCGACTTAACTCAGGTTACCTCTGGAGCGGGGTACGCTTAAGAAATAATTCGCAGGACCATATCGCTCGGAAGACTGGTGCACTGTACACTGCTATAAACTTTTCAAACACGAAAATACTCGCTATGCATGCTTCGCTGTAATGTCTTAGGATACCTCTAAGCCATGTTCAAGTAATCTTTCTCCTATGTATGAAATGTTCTTTACCAAGAAACCGTGCAAGAGTAAAACAAAACTGTCGCGCTCGAAAAATGGAGAAATCGCAAGCACTCAGGCAAAACCGAAGTAAGCTGTGTAGAAGGCGTCTCCACGGCCAGCCGAAATCGGTCGCCAAATGGATGAAACACTTCGTTTTTTTATTACGCAACGTCCTCAACAAGTGTGGCATGATCGACCAACTAGTCAACGTAGGGAAGTGGTCTCTGTGACGGGACATGACCGCAAATAGGCACAGATGTCTCATTTCGACCGGTTTTTAGTCATTCGAGCGTGTTTAAGTGTAACAGGTTTTATCCAATCAGTCGTATGTCTCTCAGGCGACTGCCGTTGTTCAATTCTCTGGCACAGAAGACGTCGATAAGCTATACAGAGCAACGATAGTAGTCAAAAGGAAACCGAATATTTCTAAAATTGATGGACGTTTCCATACTCCCCCAGTTTCACACCACCAGTGCAGTCTTCGGAGACGGAAAGGTAAAAATACCGCCTTCAAACTGGCTTGAGCATTAACTTTAACAAAAACCAGGACAAAAGAACCCCAGTCTTGTGAAGTAAACGATGTATGGAAGACAAAGGACCCATTGATCCCGCTGATTTTGGGACACGTTTAACCTCAGAGTCTCTCCGCACTGATGGAAAATAAACTAGTTTAACCAAGCTCACGAAGGTCCGTTGAGTTTCAAGAAACTCATCTGCTTTAAAATGACAGAATTTCAGTGCACCCACTACAGCAATCACCACTCCGACTGTAGTGACTGTTCAGCCATAACCTTGACGGCAAATCAACCTATCTCTTCGGTTGAATTATCCACCGACCAATAGGAAAAAACCTGGCATCGGCATATATTTTGCGTCAGCACCATACACATCGTTCACTTTCTGACTGTCACAATTAGTCTGTTACTGAAGGGCATCAGCTATGACAAAATCTCAAAGGACTGTATATTTCCTCAAGGATTTTAAACGAAAAAAACACGTAAGTTAGGTTAGTTTATCATGAATAAAAAGCAAAAACAAATCAGTTTCACATAGAAAGAAACTGACATGCATGCGAACAGGATCTTTCTGCCTCACACACACTGAGGGATGACGTTTATCGCTTCAAAACGGTGGGACTGTTTTTTCCTAATAGCTACGAATCGTCTTCGAAAAAAAGGTCACTCTACCGGAGAAATGCCAAAACTGAAAAAGCGCCCACCAACTGGCAATCTTTTGGCCGCATCAACCAATGTGGTCCTAATCAGGATGCTTCGATTAAGCCACGTGGTTTGTATTGGATGGCCTGTAGAAGCACCTAAACGCTTCTCAGTCGGTAAATATTTAGACCGACAAGACGAAAGCAAGCAGCACGCCAAACCGATGCTCTGTGTTTAAGAAACCAGATAGGAACAACCAAGGAGCGGAAAGCCGCAGAAGGGCTTGAATAATAGTCAGCTCTAGACTCGACGTGGATCACAGTGGTTACGGTATCATTTTTCGCATCAGTGTAAGCTAAAAAAAACAAGAACAGGATGGGACACCGGGGATAAACTTCACAAAGTAAATTAAAAACATCATGATTGGGCCAAACTGCGTCAAAGCGCTTCCTTATTTAATACACTGGGAGATTCCCCAAGTGTACAACGTCAGTAACGCACTGAGTAGTAAGGAGTTACCAGGGGTTCTGACTAAAGAATTCGGAGACTTTTTGCCACACTAAGGAGTCTTGGTCTCCCAGAAACATAATACTGAGTGGAACTTTGGAAAAAAACGATGCTAAAGGATTAGCTCGCATCCTACTCACAAGAGCAGGAAAAATCTTGGTAATCTTAGTGCCCAGAATACCCACTAATCTGTTTAGACAACGACGTGTTATGCAGAGAAAACTTGATTCGCTGAACGATGTTATCCATTGAGCAAAAGCCAGGAATATGTACTCAGGATGTTGGGGAAACGCTCAGCTTACATATCGCCAGACTTAAGAGTTAGTCACGCTCCTAAAAAGGTATCCCATCTGCTAACTAAGTAGACTGCTGCGCCATCAACCGGCTATGGACCAATCAATCATGCTCTGATTGGTCAGAATATTGACCAATCAGAATGGGGAGCTGGGCCCGACGCTTCATTACCAGGGTGAAATCAGTCGGTAGTTCAACATTTCAAGGAAAGAGATTCATGATCAGTGATGTGAATGCATTGCATCTCCAAATAGATGATAAAAACGGACGATAGAGCAGGTAAGTGCGTCACTTAGCTGAACATGTTACTAAAAGCAAAAAAACTGAGTAACGAGGGAAAACATGAAAACAGCTGGCGCAAGAAATGAAAAAAACGAGGAAAACAAACCGCTCTGAAGGAAAGAAAAATAAGCGAAATGTACATGATGACTTGTTGGAACGTGATTTGCACTTAGGCGCAGGTGGCAGTCCGAATGGTGGACAAAGGTTAAATGCGTGAAGTTACCGGGAGGCTCACAAATAACTTGTTCAAGAAGTAAATGACGAAAAATAAACTAAAAAAACAGAACGAGAGACATCAAGCGAGACCGAATTGTTCCTGCATAGGGGAAAGCAGGTAGATGGGCACGTTGAGGTATGTGTAGTTCCTTCATCAATTCGGCACATGAAGGTCCGAATTGACATGGTTATTGACTTCCTGAATCCAACAGGCAATTTGATGTCGTCCTTCGACTGAAAAAAGAAAATACTGTGAATAAAACTTCTGCTACTGATTTGACGGAGGATTAAACTCAAATTTGTGATGCCTTTTTTACACTCAGGTGCTGTGTAGCCTACTAGTGAAGAGGACATCGTCCAGCTCGGTACGGAAGCAACCAATAGCCAGAGGATCGATAAATAGATGTTCACTTTTCAGACCTTTAATAGAGGATAGGCCGTGCGAGATAACTCAAAGTCACGCTGATTGGAAGACTGTACGCATATCGGCTAGGAAGGAAACACACCTAAACTCTGTTGCATCGGAAACTGTCGGCCAACTAGCATCCAGCATTTTAGCTCGGCTCAAAACGCCAGGCTAGTTAGTTCCTGGAACACTTTACCAGTGAATTCAGTGATCTGTCGTTTCGTTCATTGTACAGCATCTGCAGTTGCGAATCCATGCGATACATCAAGGTTCAAAGGACAAAAACACCGAACTTATAGTAAGATTGTATACCGAAAATTCCAAGTCAGGTTAACGAGTTTACATCAAAAACTAAACGTAGAAGGCGATAAAACATACCAGCGTAGTCTGCTCTTCATAAAGGAAACAACTCGCATGGTTGCTGAAAACTTGTGAGTAGATTCACTTATGAAAATATACTGCGATATCTTGAATGTCGTACCAACTGAAACATGAGGCGGCCTTTGTGCAGCACATTCAGTTGAAGAACATCACAAACGAGAGATTCACTTGAGTCTCCCTTGAAAACAAAATTGATTTGCAAATGAGTGTATCTGTCGATACTAGAGTGGTCCCTTTATTGAGGGAGGGAACTACAGCCTCTCATATGCAGCTGGTGAACTTTCCAGAGAAGCGGTATTTTTCAGAGTGGTTTCATTTCTGGGAGTCAGATTGCTAATAGAGGGGACCAGAAATGAGCGGTGCTTACTGTAAACATAAAAGGACATGCTCAATGGAAATCAGAATTCAGTCAACACTGCCAGAGTCAAAGCCCTGATACTGGTAATTGTACCATTTATTGGGCAGAATTTCACACCAATACCGCTTTACCGCCCGCAGTTAGACGCTCCTACGGCCGGGAAGTCAATTTCGTACAAGATTGACCAAACGTTCGGGCCGCTTGCTTGTCAGGCATCAAGGCGAGCTCTGATTGGTCGAAAGACTGGACCCAGCAGCCAATCATGACCCATTACTGGCTGATTGCTAGTTGCCAATGGCGCATCTAGAAGGCGTCAGAAATTCCAGAATGTTGTCGCGGCATACACGCGCGGCATGTTGTCGCGTATATACATATACGACGCGCTGTGAAAGTATTTTTGACCTAATTTTGGGCGTCACTATACGCTGTACACCTATGGTGGTTGATTTTCACGGGAACGCTAGCTTGGGAGGTCCAAACTGTGAACTAGTCTGAGGAAAATATCGTTATTACACCATTCTTGGCAGTTAAGCATTAATATGTACCACTGGTGTATTGTTGTCAATGATGATGATGACGGTCGCACAAAAGATACATATGAATGAAAGTGGGGAAAATTCACTCTTGGTGGAAGGGAATACAACACTTTGGTAGAGCAGAGGTCCGTTTAAGTGGTGAATCTCATGAATAATTTACCGTTGTCTGTTTGCGCCTCTGAATAGCCAAAGTAAGACTCAAAAAGACCAACAGGAAACTGACATCAATTTTCTATGTGCAAATGTTGCGCACATCAAGAAAAACTCAGATTTCGGTGCATAATAGACACGAATGACAGACCGCGGGGTGGAGGCAGAGGAAGGTAACAAACGCGAAATTCTCACACAAGAGAAGGACCAGCCGTATTTATTCCGGAACAGGCTCGAAAAGCTCTGAACGAATGAGAAACTATCTAGTTCACCTGAAAACAAACAGTTTACGGTTTCAAATGAACGCATGAAAAGACTTGGTTCTGCACAACTACAAACACAGTATAACGTGTCTCTTCGTCAGCACTCTTAAGCGGTGTTGTTACAACTAAAATGTAAAAGTGATTCGGAACCGCCAGATGAGTCGTGCTGATACATTTCACAACCCCCGGAAGAATTATCAACTTCTGAAACATTGGGCGCTTTGTGAAAACCAAGTGAAGTTGCCGCAAAATACATATTTACTGGAAGTTGGCCACCACGTCTGGTCTATTGTGAAGCATCGTGGACGAAAAGATACATTGCAGGCTGACGTGTTGCACTCAAACGAAGAAGAAAGCTGATACACGATGGCCGAGCGGAATGTCCACTGCGCTGAAACGGAATTTGTACATTTTAAACTCACTCTCTGGACAGACCGTTTTTTGTGAAACTGTAGTCACATGGAAATTGTGGCGGGAGCTGAAGTGGTTTTCTCGTGTCAGGTTCACGTCAAACGTTGATGCTGAGATTCTAACCAAGGACTTGTGTGCTTCTCCCATGTCAACTAGCCTCCCTGCTTAATCTTCCCAACCATATCTACGATCAAACTAGGTGCGCTGTTCCAACATAACATTCCTGATCCTCATTACCTTCTGCTTTTCGCAACCGACATATCTGGTTTGTGCATGTCTTCAGTAAAGCTGACAGTTGGAGACATGTATTAACAATCTGACTCACCAATAAGGAGAGATACAAGTTCCATCTGAGTGATAGTCATCTTCAACATTTCCAGACAAATGGTCAAAAGTTCGAACATTCGCTCCCAGAACTTGATACTACGGCCTGAATCGTGCATGTTGTTGCATCCGACCTTGATAGTAATCGTGACGTAGTAGGATTACCATTCTTGGACTACAGAAACTGCAATAGTGGCCCGAATAGGCGTAATGTCACATCAAAACACTTGCTTCATGATATAGTAAGGCTCATAGTAGAGCATTTCCGGGATCGCATGCAGTTGACGACTTGTAACAAATAAAAACCCTTTCCGTTTCCTGTTTGTCAAGATATCTTTATGTCTTCCGCTACCATCCTTTTGCAAATATATGGACTATGTAGTTCTTCCTCTGGCCCACAGTCTACTCTCCAAATTGAAGATTACGCGAATGGTTCGATATCTCGTCAGGCCACACTATCATGATCCCCACGTACACACGAGGAAAACAAATGGAGATTTGAAAAAAATGGAATGCCATTGGCTGACAAACAGTTTCAACAATTGGGTTGAACTGATAAGCGTAGTGCACTCGGGCTGTGAGTGGAACAACCCACCTACTGCCAGCCTGAGAAACGTCAATGAGACACCAACAACCAATGAGACACTATAGGTTAACTGGTTGGCACGCATCATGAAATCGAACCACGAAAGCCTTGCACGTCATTTACAGACTAACACAAAACAGTATTATCGCGCGTCCTATCTGTGGCCGAAACGCTTGAACATTTATGGTTGAAGCCCTCCTCCAGACACATCGCCGCACACCAGCGCACGGACTACAGTCACTTCTGCCTTATAAACAGCCTAGGCACCCGCGCTGGTGACTTTAACGCAACTGTTTGGACCTTTTACTAATTTGGTCGTCTGCCCAGTCTCCGTATCCTTTAGTTTCCATATATTGAATTGCATGGGCAATTTACTGAGCTTTCCATACGAAAATTCCGCTGAAAGCGTTAAGTTGATAACCAGACCATCTTCAGTTCTATATCTATACAGTGACCACGTGTACTGGTTGATCCATAATCTCTTCTGGTCTGAGTTCGTCCAGTTTACTTCCGACTTCCTTGCATCCAAGGTTACTTTCTGCTTCTACTGAGCTCAATAAGGAAGCTGGTTATTTACTGCCATGTTTTCGACGTCTCGGACAGAGGGGGGGGGAGGGAAGCTCTGCCTTGTTTTCCACCTCTTCATAGATGTAGCGAACATTCCTGTTTATTGGCTGGCTCGTTCACCGTGCTCGGCATGTGATTTACAAACGTTTCGTCAGCACCCCGGGAAGAAATCGCCAGCAGGGGGTTTAATTTATCCAACAAGGATGAAAGAGCTTGTGTGGATGGGCTTTTCGACATCCGACCAAAACTGTACATTTCTGACCACGCTGTGAAATTCGAGGAACTTCAACCTGGGTCAATCTATCTGTTTCAGTCCCTATTGTCGAGTTTTTTAACCTGCTGCCAAAATAGATAACCCCGGGGAAAATGGGATCTGATTTCAAACCGACACAAGTAAATTGACAAAATTAATTCAGGATACTACGGAGAACGTTGGGAATGCTAGAATCATCATTATCATCATCATCACCATTGTCAGCTGTGAGAACCGCGTGCTTGTCGTACAGTGGTTGCAGCTGACACAGTTTCGTTTACCGATGAATTTGGGAGATTGGGTGGGTAGCTGCGCATTGGAAGCGGGCGCTGATAAATTGGTACGTAAATACAGGATTATCAGTGGGCTGTTAAGTGGGGGGTTGGGAAGGGAGCTATGCATTGAAGGCAATAGCTTGGATGCACGAGCGCCATTGAGGGCGCAACTGGGCCATGTCTGATAAGGTCTCTAACCATTGATGTGGCCCGTCTCGGGGTCCCCATCCAGGAAGGCAGCAGTGATCAGCGCAGCTGAGTTTGCTGCCAATAGCTTTTAAACTTCGCTCCCAATTCATTGTTTGACCTTCCCTGGCTCATTTCCGCCCTTCATGTGGTTGTGTGGGAAAAACTTTCGAGGAAGTCGGTCGACTGGCCTACGGAGCATGTGGCCTAACCCGAGGGCGCAGGGAATAAGGCATTACTGTCTCATTCCTGATGCGGCTGCGCACAGCAGGTGCCTTGTGAGCAGCACCGGACTCCTTGGTTTTAAAAATATTGCGACCGTATTGAATAATACGCCTGCGGTCACGGTCACGGTCAACTGTTGGGCTATCGGAGTGTGCAGTTTTTGCAGCCGACCTTTTCTAACCCGTCCTTCCTCGGCGGAAGACAGCATCGCCGCTTCCATAAATATGCAGATAACACTACCGAGACTATGAACAGAATCGAACAAATACCGGTCCACAGCCGACAGACTCGGTGTAGTGAGGCTCCACAGACGGAAACAGTCTAGCGAATAAACAAATACCGCAATCTGATTCTTCCGTGGACAGCAGAACCCAGAGGCAAGCCAGACGCCCAATCGGAGTACTGCACCCAACGATGGACGGCAAGTGCAAACCACGCACGCTACAAAAAAACGACTGCTATATGGGTGGCAATCCCATCAGTATTTAGTCTGGTTTTTCGATCAGCTGTCTAACGAGTTAAAATAAACAGCTGATTCGGCTAGAGATTGCAGATTACAGTATGTGTAGCTCCGCGACTAACTGATGCGAACAGGGTTCATTACATTCATTACAAATGGAAACAAATCAACCGAGTAAATCGGTAATAAAAAGTTGGATTGAGTTTTTCCTCGGTCTATAGAATAAATGATGAACATCGCCGAAAACCCACTGAGTGAATTTGTATCAATAGTCTCTCCGAAAGTTGGTTTCTACAGTAATCTAATATTGGAATCAGTTACGTTATGGGTCCTTCGAGGAAAGTACGGACATTTTTTCAAAGTTGCACGGTGTGGAAAGGAACGGAAAACATTGAAAATCACCGCTACGCATACCAAAGAGAACGTTATTGTTCATGCCGAATTCCGAGTGCTGCAAATCAAGATCCGAGTAAAATAGGACAGAGCGAAATGAAGCATACTGCGAGAAATATGTGGCACCCCTCGGTGTTGTTCAACTTCCGGAATGTAGTTCATCTTGTTTGACTGGACAGGACCCCTGATACGGCCGCTAACAGATTTCGACAGCGTTCGTGAATTAGTCAGACGGTGTAGGCAGCTAGGGTGCTTAGTACTATTCCAGTGATTGAGATTTATACTGAGGGACTCCGCTAAAACTTGAATTTCTAAAATTATTATTGCGTTTCTTGGTAGTGCGAACAGATTTAGCGCTGTCTAACTGCGAGCTAACAATAGTACTGATGAAACAGCTGTACAGTGCTTGTTGGCTTTTCAGCACAGATTGACATTACTTGCAGGATGGAACCTCCATTATTCGCTACCTACGACAACCGGAGGACGGTCCATAAGAGCATCCGCAAATGTTTTTTTCAATCAATTGGGAAAAGTTTGCAACCGTTCTCCACACCCTTGCCAGTTCCACGGTTTAGGGTCAGTCGAGCTGAAACGCGTTGATGTGCGGTTATCAGAAAGAGGAGTAGTCATCATCTGAATTCCACTTGACCTCACTCTCCCCGCCCCCCAACTAAATTATCGCAGCACTCATAAGCCCCAAGAAGACCAAGGAAAATCTACCAGAGGCACCCGAGGTGAATCGTCAATTGAAGCACTCTGAAGTGGAAGATTAAGGAACGAGGGCCGATCAACTAATTTGAAAGGTTGACGAAAACTCGGGGACTGCGCCTACCTGATGAGCCCCAAGAAGGGCGAAACCGGTCTTGGGCTGTCGAAGGGTTTTCAGTAACCTTGTGAGTAGTGCATTACGTCTAATTTGAAACTCCTCCAACCCATCAATTCAGGATTTTGGCAACCACACTAGCCGTCAATTGACACTCAACACTAACCTAGTGTGCTAATCTGAAGATTGGTTCTCCGTCTGCCTTATAACCTGGCCAACTTCTTGACCTGTTCACTTGGCCTGATGAAGCTTTGCGTCAAAAGCGAAACGTTACCCAAATAAAAACTACCAATTGTTTACCAAGCCCTTCTGAAACGGTGTTTTTTTTAATTCATTCCTGTGTGTGCTGCCAATGAAAATACCATCAACTGCGAGCAACAAAAATATTTTGAGATTTCCCAGAAGCGAAATTGGTGTTCTGTGACCGTTTTCCGTGGTGGTGGCATAAAGTTATATTTCGATTAATTTAGTCTAACACTTGTGCGTATCTTCCAAAAAAAACGGTTTGGTGCCCACTATATGCTTCAAAGCGTGGGTCCACCAGCAAGACAAATCCCCTCTGAAACGAGGGCGACTTCTGCTTGTCCCGATAAGCTCTTTGGAAGCAGAATCTCAATGGTAGAAACTGATGAGGAAAGCACCTCAAATTAACCATATATATTGGAAAGCAGTTACGCCACGTTGGAGCATAGTCCAGCTCATTTTGGTCAGAAGCAGAGATTGCCAAACAGATTCACACACATTCACGGACGAACGTTGTACAACACATCACCATGGAACAACAGACGACGCACCTGTCTATCCAAGATGCCCAATTGCTTTAGGATATATTTACGTGTATATAATCAGTTCGAAAGATTCCAACAGGTGTCTTGCACCTGTAGCATGTTTATGAGATATCGGTGGTAAACACGTGACAATAAAACAAGTATTTTTCGAAATAAGAGTGATGGACTACCTGATATCTAAAGATCAGTCGACGCTCGGAAAAACACCACGTGCAACAAATCGTTTGCCTGTCAAGATCTTAAAACGAATTCTGGGAAAAAATGGATACATGATAGGTGGTGATAGGTGTTCATTCATGGAAGTTTATCGAAAATTCATTTTGGTCACCACTAATCTGACCGACCACTGAAAGTTCAAACATGATAGCATGAGCAGGGGAAACAAGCCAAAGACATAATCAAACAGGAAAACTTGAGATCCTCTTACCATTTTCGATGTAAGCATTGACCATTTTCTCAGTGGCCATGTTTTCCAGAAGAGCACTATGGAGGACTGGAACAGAATTGGAGATAGACCACAGAGAGCTGGTTACAAAAGAAAACTCCGATTGGCGTCCGACAAAGATACCATAAAATGTGTTTTATCGTTCATTTAACCGTTTCCGATGGCCCGGTTCTTCACGATTAGGTGGTATTGATCGCACAGAACATATTTTTTGTGTGGTCCTGTGGCAACTGCAGGATAATGCTTTTATATTCTGCAGTCTGATGTGGAACTGGGTTGCAGCTGACTGTTTAACAAGGCGAAGTTTGCTGAAAAGATTGAGACAGTTTGTGGATAAGCTTTTCAACACTGTCTCTGCTGCCTCCAAAGGTGAGAGGCCGAGAGTTGTGTAACCAGGAGGGTTAGCAGACTTAATGGCTGTACGTCGGGTTTGAATCAAGGGCTCCAAAGGGACCTCTGAGGCATAGTTTCCTGCTCACTCGATCTGGTATTGAGGGCTGCTTTACATTCGCAGGGTTTTTTCGCTTCGTGGAAGCCCGGTTTGCGCGGGCCTTTTTGCCTTTGGCGGACGAGGTTTTTCGCCCTGGGCGGCAACTCCCCTCAATATACAGCGCCTCACAGCTTTCTATCAAACCCAGACAGCGCGAGTCAGCGTTGCTCAAGGTCAGACAATGCCCCCGCAGTATGCAGCGAGTCGCAGCCTATACCAAGACCAGACCGCGTGCGTCAGCATTGGACCAAGTTAGACAGTGTCCCACCAATGACTAGCTTGAGTTGTATTCTCGCACTCGCACGTACTCACGCTCCCGCACTCGCTTGTTCGGAATATAGCTGTTGTGTTCCCTTCTCTGAGTCTTTTTTCCCGGCATTAGGCACTGGAGCGGGTCAGCAATCAGATACAGCAGATTAGCGAATCAGCAGACATAACAGGCAACTTGTCAGTATCTCAACCCTTGTGCTTTCTACGTGTGGCATAGCAACTAGACACCGAAAGGGAGTTACAGCTGAACGATTATTATTATTGTTATTATTTAGTAGATTAACTATTTAATTGTATCAAGACTAACGGATCAAACAGGGAAGAACAAGAGACAAGCTGGAGGAGCATTCGACCCTGTGTAGCCACCATACACAGTTTCAACTCAACACTCAAATCTGTAAACATAAAGCTGACACTACCATGGGGTCTCCAGTGCGTCCACCGTTGGCTGATACACTCACGGGCATGCACGAGGGACATTAACTTGAATCCTACCCCGTTATAGGAGCGACATCGATGATATCGTCGCCCCAATTAAAACCAGGTGTGAAGAGGCTGGTTTACATCCGCATCAGCTTCCCAGGTGACCTTGTAACCACAATGATCTCACGGAGACTCTGAAAAGACATACAAACGACTTGTGCGGCAGCAAATTTACACATCGAAAGGTATTCTGAGCATGAGAATTAGTCACAGTGTGTAGCAAGTTTTTACATGCCTGTGAGCAGAATCACACGAGGCGACTGCCCGGTAGAATTCATAGACAGTGCTAACTTTCGTTAGCCATGAAATTAAAAGGCTACACAAACCTGACCTTTCTGAGTAGGAACAGTTCGTACGAACACTGAAGTTCAACCGTCCGGCAACAATCTTAAACCAGAACAAAACTCCGATTATGCAAAGGTTGACAATAACCTCTGTCCATCGACTTTTGCATGGTAATTATCATGTAACTATATTTAAATGATCTACCCTAGGGACTGCGTCCAAAATACTGTGCTTTAAATTACCTGAAGATCACACACCATTACGCCAACCTCTCTAGGTATATTCAAGCATTTGAACGGAATGTAAAGCTTGATACCCACGAGCACTGACGATGATTCCTACATTGTGCTGGACGGGAGGAGTGAGCAGGAGTAACAAAGAACCTAAATGTCAGATAGGATCCCACACCAAAACCACTTTACCGCTCGCAGTTTGGCGCTGTCACGGCCAAGAAGCCTAACCCGCACGCGATTGGCCAGAATAACGGGCCAGCTGCCGGTCCAGCATTAGGCCGAGCCTTGATTGGCTGAAAGGGTGGGCCAAACAGAAAATCATGGTAATCATGTCCACCGAATGCCGGTTGCTAGTGGAGCGTCCAGAAAGCGTCGGAATTTCAGGAATGTTGTTGCCTAACCCACTATGTAAATATGACGCATTGTATTTTTGACAGGGTTTTGGGAGGTTATTACACGCTGTGCATCTTTCGAAGTTCTCTCGCCGAAAACGCTATATTGCGAAATTCAGACCGGGAGCCGAGCACAGATACACTAAATGAGGTCGATGAGGAGACCAACCATTGTGCATGACTTGTACAAATTGAGAGAGAAAAGTCTGAACTGGTGACTGGGACACTCACTGTGATTCAGTCGACGCAACATGGGTAGAGTAACGCCTTCAACCGGGAGTGGTTCATAGGGGAGACGAAGCGTAAGTGACTAAAACAGAAGCAGAGAGAGAAAGAGAGAGTGAACATGCGCATGAAATGTTGTAACACCAGGATGGTGCTTACAAGCCAGGGCTGGGTGGAAAGAGGCTGGTCATGCTCAAAATGTGGTCCAAGTTTGGGTCCAAGGGAGGTGGTCTCTAAAAAGACCAGTTTAACTGACTTGATAAGTAAGTTGTTAATGTGTCACGATCTACCTCGTTTAAGTGATGTACATGCTGCGGCATCGTCTGCGTCAGAAGACCGTTTTTACCAAACTGGGTGCTAAAAGCGATCGAAAAATGACCTAGTAGCAGAGTTTGCAAGTTTCCACCAGCACACTCAATCCTATTGGCAAAGGCGATCGAATTCAGTGAGGACTCTGAGACAGGACAGTTAGTTAGTTACGACCCGACAACGCATTCAACGGTGTTCAGAGCGAGCACCTTAAATGTGTGGCTATGCATAACACCAAGGACTGGAGGCAAAATGGGAGAACCATCGCGTATTCAATATTAGATGCTTAAAGAACAATATCATCCCTACATCCCTTATTGTGAAGCCACCGGATACGTCAGCTGCTTCCGCAAAAATAGCTTTGTCAGCGGCCAAGTCATTCCTGAAACAGAGAATCTACCTAACCACCCAGCGGTTAACCGATGTACGCCGGCACGCCAGTCGACTCAGCCACGATCTTCAGACCGCAATCTCACCCGGTGACTTCCAGATGCTCAACACCAAGTCCACAGAAGTGAAGCTTACGCAGGGCCGGCAATGCAAGGATAGACACATACGTAAGTTCGATCAACTGCTTTCTATGACACTGGGCTCTAGGAAGGTTACAGAAAGGACGAAGCCAACCACCAATTACCGTAGCGTAGTTAACTTGTCAGATAGACCACTGAGCGAGGACGAACGCTGTCTGCTAGAAAAGGGACTAAACTTCGCCGTGAGCAAAAAGGTGATAAGAGCGGAGGAAATAATCCCGTGTCGAATCTGTGTTTCAAAAGCTTCCTTCAGCGGAAGCTGAGAAACTACGGGCACAATTGGTCGCGGTCCTAAAATCCCAACAGCCGGGAGCTCCGAATATCGCACCATCAGAGCGGAGAGCGTTAAACACATTGAGACAGGTAGATAGCATTGTCATTACTAAGGCCGATAAAGGCAAAGCCACAGTAGTGATGAACAAGAGCGACTATCTTCAAAAGGTTAGGCAACACCTCGCCGATGGACCCTATCGACAAATTACCAGTAGCAGTATTACTTCGATAATGAATAAGAGTAAGGTTGAAGTTGGTAGATATTTAAGATCAGTGATAAACCATTTAGGGCAAGGTAAGTGGTATCGGCTGTACCCAAAAAGTGCGATTCAACCACGACTCTACGGACTGCCAAAAATCCACAAGGCAGATGTTCCGATAAGACCAATAGTGGATGGTATAGGCTCGCCACCACATGAGCTAGCCAGATACTTAGCTGGTATACTAAAACCACTCACGGGGAAATCAAGCACCTTCATTAGGAATTCGTACGACTTTGCCAATAAGGTCGCAGGGCTTCCCGTGGACATGGACGAAGTCCTCGTGAGTTTTGACGTAGCCTCAATGTACACAAACATCCCTAGGACAGATGCTCTAGAGGTAACAAAGAGGTTGTTACTGGCAGACACGACACTTAGGGAACGGACACAGCTCTCGGTGGATGAAATAGTTGAGGGCATTAGAGTGTGTTTGAATCTCGATCAGTTTGTTTTTGACACAACTGTTTACTCACAAGAACAAGGTCTTGCAATGGGATCTCCAATATCCCCAGTTTTAGCTAATATTTATATGGAAGAATTCGAACAAATCGCCTTGACCGGATATCCTTGTCCACCGAAAGTTTTCTGGCGTTATGTTGACGACACGTTTGTCGTAATTAAACGAGATAACGTGAACAGCTTCCACGACTATCTCAATAGTTTAAATCCGCACATCAAGTTTAGTATGGAGATAGAGTCCACCTCGGGCACATTACCCTTCTTGGACTGTATAACACATAAGAGTGACGGAAAATTAAAAACGACTATCTACCAAAAACCAACAGACACAGGAACCGTCTTAAATTATTCATCAGCACACCCAAAGTCCGTGTATGCTAGTATTGTCTCATCTATGTTTAGCCGTGTCAGAGCGCTATGTACAGAAGAGATCGACCGAAGGGCAGCTCAAATCGAGACTGCCAACAGACTTCAAGAAATAGGATACCCAGTGAGTTTGATCAGGCGTCAATTAAGAAGGATGTTGGCTCCGGTATCTAGACCCAGTAAGGAATGGATTGGCACAGCAGTCATTCCATATAAAGCAGGAACATCGGAGGTTATTCGAAGGGTGCTGAACTCAGCCAACATTCGAGTAGCTTTTCAGAAAGGAAAAACGCTTCGCTCAGTCTTGGTGCGATTGAAGGATCCCCTCCCGGTTGAAAGGACTAGGGATTGCGTGTATAGAATAAACTGCAACGATTGCACTAAGGTTTACATAGGACAAACCGCCAGGGAATTGCACACCAGAATTGGTGAGCATAAGAGGAGAATAAACAAACCACCAAAGAATGCGATAGAATACCAAATGCTGGTCAAAGACTCAGCGATGGCGGTGCATGCTTTAGACACGGGACATACAATAGATCTAGGCAATGTGGAAGTTTTAAGACAGGGACTGCGATTCACACCACAGCGGCTGATAGCCGAGGCGGTGGAAATCACCAAGCACCACAGCGTGAACAGAATCGAGGGTGTGGAACTGGCGAGCATATGGAAAGCGGTCTTAGACAAGCGGAGTTGACACGTGACTGTGTGCGGGTGTTAATGCACGTAGAATCATTAGCAAATCAGGGGGTGGAAATTCCAACCCGACCAAAGTTCAAGAGGGATCTTCACATGAACCGAACCGGAAGAACTAGATCCTAGGCTGGACCCAAATCCATGTAGGTTCCCCATCGGCCTAACACGTGGTCGCCCACCCTAACACAAAAAACCCCTCGACCGAAACCCAACAGAGATTTAGCTTGACTTAGCTGATTGGTTCTCCGTCCGCCTTAAATCTCGACCAACCTCGTAACCTAGTCACTTGGCCTGACGAAGCTTTTGTGTCAAAAGCGAAACGTTGCCCAGCAATAAATCTACCCGTTGTTACCAAACTTTTCCGAAAAACGATGACTACTCAATCGGTTCCAAGCATCTTTCAACTGATTGAACATACCTACGGACTTCATGTTCGAAAAATGTCAAGCGAGTACGTTCGATTGGCGGGACTGGAGGCAAAATGGGAGAACCATCGCGTATTCAATATTAGATGCTTAAAGAACAATATCATCCCTACATCCCTGATTGTGAAGCCACCGGATACGTCAGCTGCTTCCGCTAAAATAGCTTTGTCAGCGGCCAAGTCATTCCTGAAACAGAGAATCTACCTAACCACCCAGCGGTTAACCGATGTACGCCGGCACGCCAGTCGACTCAGCCACGATCTTCAGACCGCAATCTCACCCGGTGACTTCCAGATGCTCAACACCAAGTCCACAGAAGTGAAGCTTACGCAGGGCCGGCAATGCAAGGATAGACACATACGTAAGTTCGATCAACTGCTTTCTATGACACTGGGCTCTAGGAAGGTTACAGAAAGGACGAAGCCAACCACCAATTACCGTAGCGTAGTTAACTTGTCAGATAGACCACTGAGCGAGGACGAACGCTGTCTGCTAGAAAAGGGACTAAACTTCGCCGTGAGCAAAAAGGTGATAAGAGCGGAGGAAATAATCCCAAGTGTCGAATCTGTGTTTCAAAAGCTTCCTTCAGCGGAAGCTGAGAAACTACGGGCACAATTGGTTGCGGTCCTAAAATCCCAACAGCCGGGAGCTCCGAATATCGCACCATCAGAGCGGAGAGCGTTAAACACATTGAGACAGGTAGATAGCATTGTCATTACTAAGGCCGATAAAGGCAAAGCCACAGTAGTGATGAACAAGAGCGACTATCTTCAAAAGGTTAGGCAACACCTCGCCGATGGACCCTATCGACAAATTACCAGTAGCAGTATTACTTCGATAATGAATAAGAGTAAGGTTGAAGTTGGTAGATATTTAAGATCAGTGATAAACCATTTAGGGCAAGGTAAGTGGTATCGGCTGTACCCAAAAAGTGCGATTCAACCACGACTCTACGGACTGCCAAAAATCCACAAGGCAGATGTTCCGATAAGACCAATAGTGGATGGTATAGGCTCGCCACCACATGAGCTAGCCAGATACTTAGCTGGTATACTAAAACCACTCACGGGGAAATCAAGCACCTTCATTAGGAATTCGTACGACTTTGCCAATAAGGTCGCAGGGCTTCCCGTGGACATGGACGAAGTCCTCGTGAGTTTTGACGTAGCCTCAATGTACACAAACATCCCTAGGACAGATGCTCTAGAGGTAACAAAGAGGTTGTTACTGGCAGACACGACACTTAGGGAACGGACACAGCTCTCGGTGGATGAAATAGTTGAGGGCATTAGAGTGTGTTTGAATCTCGATCAGTTTGTTTTTGACACAACTGTTTACTCACAAGAACAAGGTCTTGCAATGGGATCTCCAATATCCCCAGTTTTAGCTAATATTTATATGGAAGAATTCGAACAAATCGCCTTGACCGGATATCCTTGTCCACCGAAAGTTTTCTGGCGTTATGTTGACGACACGTTTGTCGTAATTAAACGAGATAACGTGAACAGCTTCCACGACTATCTCAATAGTTTAAATCCGCACATCAAGTTTAGTATGGAGATAGAGTCCACCTCGGGCACATTACCCTTCTTGGACTGTATAACACATAAGAGTGGCGGAAAATTAAAAACTACTATCTACCAAAAACCAACAGACACAGGAACCGTCTTAAATTATTCATCAGCACACCCAAAGTCCGTGTATGCTAGTATTGTCTCATCTATGTTTAGCCGTGTCAGAGCGCTATGTACAGAAGAGATCGACCGAAGGGCAGCTCAAATCGAGACTGCCAACAGACTTCAAGAAATAGGATACCCAGTGAGTTTGATCAGGCGTCAATTAAGAAGGATGTTGGCTCCGGTATCTAGACCCAGTAAGGAATGGATTGGCACAGCAGTCATTCCATATAAAGCAGGAACATCGGAGGTTATTCGAAGGGTGCTGAACTCAGCCAACATTCGAGTAGCTTTTCAGAAAGGAAAAACGCTTCGCTCAGTCTTGGTGCGATTGAAGGATCCCCTCCCGGTTGAAAGGACTAGGGATTGCGTGTATAAAATAAACTGCAACGATTGCACTAAGGTTTACATAGGACAAACCGCCAGGGAATTGCACACCAGAATTGGTGAGCATAAGAGGAGAATAAACAAACCACCAAAGAATGCGATAGAATACCAAATGCTGGTCAAAGACTCAGCGATGGCGGTGCATGCTTTAGACACGGGACATACAATAGATCTAGGCAATGTGGAAGTTTTAAGACAGGGACTGCGATTCACACCACAGCGGCTGATAGCCGAGGCGGTGGAAATCACCAAGCACCACAGCGTGAACAGAATCGAGGGTGTGGAACTGGCGAGCATATGGAAAGCGGTCTTAGACAAGCGGAGTTGACACGTGACTGTGTGCGGGTGTTAATGCACGTAGAATCATTAGCAAATCAGGGGGTGGAAATTCCAACCCGACCAAAGTTCAAGAGGGATCTTCACATGAACCGAACCGGAAGAACTAGACCCTAGGCTGGACCCAAATCCATGTAGGTTCCCCATCGGCCTAACACGTGGTCGCCCACCCTAACACAAAATCCCCTCGACCGATACCCAACAGAGATTTAGCTTGACTTAGCTGATTGGTTCTCCTTCCGCCTTAAATCTCGACCAACCTCGTAACCTAGTCACTTGGCCTGACGAAGCTTTTGTGTCAAAAGCGAAACGTTGCCCAGCAATAAATCTACCGATTGTTACCAAACCTTTCCGAAAAACGATGACTACTCAATCGGTTCCAAGCATCTTTCAACTGATTGAACATACCTACGGACTTCATGTTCGAAAAATGTCAAGCGAGTACGTTCGATTGGCGGGACTGGAGGCAAAATGGGAGAACCATCGCGTATTCAATATTAGATGCTTAAAGAACAATATCATCCCTACATCCCTGATTGTGAAGCCACCGGATACGTCAGCTGCTTCCGCTAAAATAGCTTTGTCAGCGGCCAAGTCATTCCTGAAACAGAGAATCTACCTAACCACCCAGCGGTTAACCGATGTACGCCGGCACGCCAGTCGACTCAGCCACGATCTTCAGACCGCAATCTCACCCGGTGACTTCCAGATGCTCAACACCAAGTCCACAGAAGTGAAGCTTACGCAGGGCCGGCAATGCAAGGATAGACACATACGTAAGTTCGATCAACTGCTTTCTATGACACTGGGCTCTAGGAAGGTTACAGAAAGGACGAAGCCAACCACCAATTACCGTAGCGTAGTTAACTTGTCAGATAGACCACTGAGCGAGGACGAACGCTGTCTGCTAGAAAAGGGACTAAACTTCGCCGTGAGCAAAAAGGTGATAAGAGCGGAGGAAATAATCCCAAGTGTCGAATCTGTGTTTCAAAAGCTTCCTTCAGCGGAAGCTGAGAAACTACGGGCACAATTGGTTGCGGTCCTAAAATCCCAACAGCCGGGAGCTCCGAATATCGCACCATCAGAGCGGAGAGCGTTAAACACATTGAGACAGGTAGATAGCATTGTCATTACTAAGGCCGATAAAGGCAAAGCCACAGTAGTGATGAACAAGAGCGACTATCTTCAAAAGGTTAGGCAACACCTCGCCGATGGACCCTATCGACAAATTACCAGTAGCAGTATTACTTCGATAATGAATAAGAGTAAGGTTGAAGTTGGTAGATATTTAAGATCAGTGATAAACCATTTAGGGCAAGGTAAGTGGTATCGGCTGTACCCAAAAAGTGCGATTCAACCACGACTCTACGGACTGCCAAAAATCCACAAGGCAGATGTTCCGATAAGACCAATAGTGGATGGTATAGGCTCGCCACCACATGAGCTAGCCAGATACTTAGCTGGTATACTAAAACCACTCACGGGGAAATCAAGCACCTTCATTAGGAATTCGTACGACTTTGCCAATAAGGTCGCAGGGCTTCCCGTGGACATGGACGAAGTCCTCGTGAGTTTTGACGTAGCCTCAATGTACACAAACATCCCTAGGACAGATGCTCTAGAGGTAACAAAGAGGTTGTTACTGGCAGACACGACACTTAGGGAACGGACACAGCTCTCGGTGGATGAAATAGTTGAGGGCATTAGAGTGTGTTTGAATCTCGATCAGTTTGTTTTTGACACAACTGTTTACTCACAAGAACAAGGTCTTGCAATGGGATCTCCAATATCCCCAGTTTTAGCTAATATTTATATGGAAGAATTCGAACAAATCGCCTTGACCGGATATCCTTGTCCACCGAAAGTTTTCTGGCGTTATGTTGACGACACGTTTGTCGTAATTAAACGAGATAACGTGAACAGCTTCCACGACTATCTCAATAGTTTAAATCCGCACATCAAGTTTAGTATGGAGATAGAGTCCACCTCGGGCACATTACCCTTCTTGGACTGTATAACACATAAGAGTGGCGGAAAATTAAAAACTACTATCTACCAAAAACCAACAGACACAGGAACCGTCTTAAATTATTCATCAGCACACCCAAAGTCCGTGTATGCTAGTATTGTCTCATCTATGTTTAGCCGTGTCAGAGCGCTATGTACAGAAGAGATCGACCGAAGGGCAGCTCAAATCGAGACTGCCAACAGACTTCAAGAAATAGGATACCCAGTGAGTTTGATCAGGCGTCAATTAAGAAGGATGTTGGCTCCGGTATCTAGACCCAGTAAGGAATGGATTGGCACAGCAGTCATTCCATATAAAGCAGGAACATCGGAGGTTATTCGAAGGGTGCTGAACTCAGCCAACATTCGAGTAGCTTTTCAGAAAGGAAAAACGCTTCGCTCAGTCTTGGTGCGATTGAAGGATCCCCTCCCGGTTGAAAGGACTAGGGATTGCGTGTATAAAATAAACTGCAACGATTGCACTAAGGTTTACATAGGACAAACCGCCAGGGAATTGCACACCAGAATTGGTGAGCATAAGAGGAGAATAAACAAACCACCAAAGAATGCGATAGAATACCAAATGCTGGTCAAAGACTCAGCGATGGCGGTGCATGCTTTAGACACGGGACATACAATAGATCTAGGCAATGTGGAAGTTTTAAGACAGGGACTGCGATTCACACCACAGCGGCTGATAGCCGAGGCGGTGGAAATCACCAAGCACCACAGCGTGAACAGAATCGAGGGTGTGGAACTGGCGAGCATATGGAAAGCGGTCTTAGACAAGCGGAGTTGACACGTGACTGTGTGCGGGTGTTAATGCACGTAGAATCATTAGCAAATCAGGGGGTGGAAATTCCAACCCGACCAAAGTTCAAGAGGGATCTTCACATGAACCGAACCGGAAGAACTAGACCCTAGGCTGGACCCAAATCCATGTAGGTTCCCCATCGGCCTAACACGTGGTCGCCCACCCTAACACAAAATCCCCTCGACCGATACCCAACAGAGATTTAGCTTGACTTAGCTGATTGGTTCTCCTTCCGCCTTAAATCTCGACCAACCTCGTAACCTAGTCACTTGGCCTGACGAAGCTTTTGTGTCAAAAGCGAAAGGTTGCCCAGCAATAAATCTACCGATTGTTACCAAACCTTTCCGAAAAACCAAGGACTTATGTTTTCCGCGCGCAACCGTTCGATCTGTTGCATTAAAAATAGACGGATTCTGCCTTCTACTGTGCTCAACACTTCGGATTAAACTAGGCAATCGATCAATCATATGAAAGTGCTTCTTTAACATTATAATGGCAATCTGGACCTACATTTGGTAGGTCCTACAGCGAGAACCTGAGTAGTACCCAGAGGGGAGAAATTGCAGAGCAAGTAAGTTACTTTCCGATTCTCATGATTGTTACATACTTGTGGACCAGTAAGTCAGGGCTGGAGGAAGCTCAATGGTTAAGGAGCAAACTTACTGAACAGAAGGTTCGTGGTTCGAACCTGACCTCTGCATCTCCAATGCTGCTGTCTAGGCTCGGGCAACCTGGCAGTATCTCAGCCCTTGTGCTTCTTTTGAATGACAGCAACTCTACTCCGAAAGGGTGATAGACCTGCACACCACTCGAAAAGTAAATTAATGGACATTCTCACGAGGCTTGTGGCCCCTACCTATGCTGGTCTGGTGCAAGTCGTCGACCTCAATGCGTTGTCATTCACACTATCTATTTTACTACGGCTGATGCAGAAAGAATGTCGCTAGATAGAACCACTGTACCGTAGTGAGCGGTTTACGGCTCATACATACACGCGGAGTGTAAGGACCAATAATGGTGCCGAATTCGTTCCTTTATCGAGCGACATCCCTGTGAGGCCAAACTGTCTAATTTGTGGAGGATGTCCAGATCAAACAACAGTCTGGATTCAAGGCCTACGGAGGATTACCGAGTCCCAGATTGCAGGTAGAATCTGGCCCACAGGGTCGCTCTGTTTACAAGGCAGTACCCCGACGAATGGTCCACACGTAACCGTGAACTACACGTGGTATCCTCATGCGGGGAATAGCTGACTTCGGAGCTGTTTTCTTGCTGTGCTATGCAGTTATAGAGTATTTGGGCTGGCTTTCTCAGGAAGGAAATGAACAAAACGTTTTGACAACACCCAGGTCTCCACCTGAGCCTTCGCAGATGAAGTTTCGATGAGAACACGAACGAAAAGGCAGAAAAAATCTTTCGACGATACATATTTTGTTAGCCTTCCATCGATTGGATTATAGGCCGTCTAGTTCAAGTGTTGTGAACCTTCCCAAGTTACTTCCATATCAGCCGGATGAGTAGGAAATTTCCCGGAAACTTTAATCAACAGAGGAAGGCGTTTGTTGGTGGTTCACATTACTCAAGTCTTTAACGAACTCTGGTGCATCGACCCAATAGGTATGGTCGTTTCAATATCGACCGTCCATTCTCTGTTGAGTTATTTTTAGTTACATGCTATCAGCAAACAGTTGTGATTCAGAGGCAGTTGTAAAAAAAGGTTGCGAAACACGGTGGCCTTGTGCATCGCTCACATACAAGTCGGACTGCAACAAAATGCGTTTGGGGGAAACGAGTATGGGCCAACTTAGTCGAGGAAGAGCACCACAGGAGAATTTGTTTTTGGAAGCAGATAACTGCGTCCTGAACACACAGTTAACATTGGATCACAAAACGGAAACTAGACCGAGCATGTTAGCGCATCAAGGATGAGTTGAACTAACCGAATGAGTGGACTTTGAGAATTTCACAGAAGGGAGTTTAGATGGTCCATAATCCGGTCAAGTGGGCCGTGCCTCTGTGTCATTCACGGCGACCTCATCCAACCGATATGAACTCTAATCACCTCGGGCTATTTGTCTCTGGAGACAGAGGGAGACAGTGTCCAAAGCGGTGTTAATTCACGTCAGGAGGCTGCCTAATCACTGAACAGATAACTCCTGGCATTCCAGGAGCTCAGTGGATTCCGCATAGCTCCACCAGGTTTTTCACAAACTGGAACGAGTTCGAGATAACTCAGTGGTTAAGGCGTGAACTTCCTAAGCAGGAGGTGCTGCTTCGAACCCAAACTCGACATCTCGACTGTTGTTCCCTAAGCTTGAGCAAGTTGGCAGTAGATCAGCCCTCGTGCTTCCTTCAGGTGGCGTGGCAGCTAGGTACCGAAAAGGTGTTACAGCTGAACGATTACTATGATTACCTTTTCTTATAAACCTATCAGATTGTGGGGAAAAGTCACAAGTTCACTTACCTTGCTCAACTGAGGTTGTCCATTAGGCCAAGCCAGCGAGTGACAAAGCTTCCGCAATGCCAACAACCTTTCATGGGCTCGATCAGATGAGGCCGCGGACAAATGGTGAGTAGAATTGTCCACACCTGCCGACACATTCTGCTGGTGTGCTGGCGAATGACACACTCCATTCATCTTCGGTGTGACCAAATTCTCACGATGCACTGCAATCGGTTGTGTCTTTGGACGCCGTTGCTTGGAGTGTAAATTCAGTGATTTGTAGTAGGCAACTGAACCGGAAGAGGCGTTTAAGGCAACCGAGTCAGAGTCTTTTGTGAAAATCGTACCGGGTCGTCGGATTCTGGTAGCAGTGTGGCGATTAATCGTGGTAGAATGTTCGGATAGGGAAGACAAACTGCTTGCAGGCGTACCAAACAGGGACCTCGTAATCCACGGCAGTTTCAATCGTCCGAACCCCTAAAAAAGGGGCAGTAACATAAATTGGAACAGATAAATGGAGGTGAGGGTAAGACATCCCATTATTAGTCAGCTGAGCTCGAGATAGCCCAGTGGTTAAGATATGAACTTAGTGACCGGAAGGTCCGTGTTATGAACTCAACCTTCGCATCTGGACTGCTCCTGTCTAGGCCTGAACAATCTGGCAGTATCTCAGCCCTTATGCTTCCTTCGGGTGGCATGGCAGCTAGGCACCGAAAGGGTGTTGCAGCTGAACGATTATTATGATTAATCAATGAATGAAACTCCCGAGGGGCCCGTTGATGTGGAGAATGAAAGGAGTGGTTGTCAAGGGGGTGAAGATTTTTGTGCAAAACACAAAGGCTCTATGAAGGCCGATTAAACCAGATACATGAAGACCAGCTGAGAAAATTCGATTAAATAGTTTTCAAAACAGTTGTGCTGATGCATCCATGTAATCTCGACTTGTTGGACTATCGTGCATCAGAATGTGTGGTAGGTCGATAGAGAGATTGGTCAAATTGCATTCGGTAATGTGTCAAACTATTGGTAGTTCGAGTGAGTTTGTTGGCTGTTGATCTGTTCACCGGATTCGCAAACGTCTCGTCACCATACAGGGAGATATCATCAGTGCGCAGTGGTTACGAGACGTTTGCAAGTCAGTTGTCAGTATCGGCAAACAAATTAACAGCCAGCTGATCAACAACCAATACAATTGTATCCATTTTTTCAATAACACTCGTAGTGTCGATGAGAACTCTGGACAGCTCGTGTGTTGTGAGTCATCTGGTGGGTCAAGACCTTGAACTCCTACAGGTTTCAACTTTATGAGGAATGGTTTCCAAATGAAACAGTAGATGACCTTATGGAGGTGAGTTTCAGCGAAATACACACATTTGTACACAAATTTGTTTTTGCAGGAGACTCACCCGGAACCCAGGTGAATCTTTCGTTTATGATGTTTTCAAGCAAAACCAAATTTGTTTGCAACTGAGCGTATTTCGCTAATTTCGTGCAGTTTGGGTTCAAGTAGAACATAAGGTTGACGGAAACTCGGGGACTGCACCTACCTGATGAGCCCCAAGAGGGGTGAAACCGGTTGTGGGCTGTCGAAGAACTTTCAGCAACCTTCTGAGTAGTGCATTACGAATATACATGTATCGCGATATCTCTAATATCGTACCAACTGAAACATGAGGCGGCCTGGTACAGCACATTCAATGGCCTGGACACATTACGAACGAGAGATTCAGCTGGGTTCCAGGGGAATCTCTCGCAAAACCAAATTTGTTTGCAAAAGGGTGTGTTTCGCTAATTTCATGCAATTTGGGTTCAAGTAGAACATAAGGTTGACGGAAACTCGGGGACTGCACCTACCTGATGAGCCCCAAGAGGGGTGAAACCGGTTGTGGGCTGTCGAAGAATTTCGAACAACCTTATGAGTAGTGCATTACATCTATACAGATGAATTTCAGTTATCTCTCATCAACACAAGTTAAGTTGCAAGATAATTCTTGTTGAAACTAACTTGGCGTCATCATAATTCCCCCATTCATTTGCTTACTCGTGTACTACCTGTGTGCTTATTGATCTCCACCTGTTTCGCTCATCCTCCCCCTCCGGGCCCACTATTCGCCTTACCGCCTCGCCCGACGCTGGTACACTAGCGTGTGTGTCTTTGACCATTTGTGCTCGTGTCCCGTCTGTTGGAACTGTTCTGACTTGTTCGGTCGTGATTTCTGTGTGATCGTAACCCCAATCACAAACACGGAAACCACACTACCGACCCAATATTGCGCTCGGCGTTGTTTGGTGTGCAGATCTTGACATTGCGTTGTGCCAGTTAGTGACAGGCTAAGGCACTTGTTGAAACGACGAAGGCTGACAATTGAGGTTTGTTGTGTAATTTTGCTCAGTTTTGCGTCAACGGTACCGTAGACTTTCGAACCTAATACTTCCTTTTGATATTCGGGATCGTCAAACCTACGCTGACTGGAAGTTCGGATCTTCCATCCATCTTCCAGATGGAAGGAGCACCGCCGTAGTGAATCGCTTAATTCTGATTGAAAGATAGTCCAACCAATCATATTGCACCTCTGTCTGGTCCGCAGCCAGTTTCCTGCAATCGACGTAAAGTGCGGTTGCCCCGGGTAGACGGTGAACTTGCAAGACTAAGTTTTGTCTCAGATGCCTCAGAAGACCCAGGTTGAATATTACCGTAAAATAACGCTACGGCCACATAACTCCACGTCCTAGACGTCATGCTAGCCCCATATAATCCAGCAAGATTCTAGCGCTCCACGTGGAAAGACTAACAGAGTGCGAGTGTCGTATTGTTCGCAAGTCGAGGATAGCAAGAATGATAGGAAAATGGTTACGAAACCAATGAACAATCCGATAGTCCGAAAGCTGGATTTGATCTCTGATTCGGTCAGCGTGGGTTCAGTTCACCTCCACGAAGTATGGGGTTCTAACTTGGAATACCGTGTGTGTTCCTTTGTACCAAGCTTTCCTAGCACTAAACGCACTCTCCAGGCATCATCTTTGTGCTTCGTAACGTTTGAATCACAAATCGAAGGGGAGGCCAGCATCAGGGTCATAACGGAACCCCGTAATGCTGTTGGCAGTCGAGTCGACGGAATTTGCATCTGAAGCGGAATTCGGTGGTTAAATTTTTAGTCAAGGTTTCCACCATACGCAATTGTGCCGCTTCAAACTGATTTTGCTGTTGCAACAGAATTTCCTTCAACGCTTAAGCAGTTATTGTCACGATTCCATAAGTTCGGGCTTCACCAATCTGATATCCATTATACTGTTGTCTTCAATCCAGTGCCTAAGTAGCGGAAAAAGACTCGCCGACAAGAAACACAACAGCTTTGTTGCAAACAAGCTAGGGCGTCGCGCTTTATTTTGAAGGTCACTCTTTGACTGGGTCCAAGGCGTTTAGTGGAGTTTGAAGGTGTGAGTAGGTTTCGCGTTTTCGGGGATAATCTTCAGGAATCTGACCTTCCGGACATGGAAGAACATTCCTCGATGCCTCGGATGTCATTTCGCCACAAGCGAACTCCTTCCAACCACGGGCAATTCGCAAACCAAAGAAACATTCTCTTCATTACTTTACGTATACAAAAGGCGGCCTACCAATGCCCACGTGTACGATAAACTTCTCTGTTAAAGTGGCGGACTGTGTTCCTGCTGTTTCACGGGACACTGAGCGATGAGGTCAGTCAAGAGAAAATCTTTCATCCTCTGGGAGAAGAAGACGGCACAAATGGATGGGAAGATCGGGAGGTTTACAACTCACTGCTTGATATGTAAAAGTCAGCAGAATCAGAGCATGTCTGAAACACAACGCAACTGCGGCGGACGTCCCAAAAGGAGTCGTCTGTCTGGTGGGATGAACAACAGGTAGTTGAAGGTAAAAACAGTTGAAGAATATGTGCTTTTACTAAACAATATTTGAGGACATCCAGTAGGATTGCATCAGAAAACCAGAGGGTTTTCCCCTGTTGAGTAACTCCGGCGATATGCACTGGTTTCTGGAAACGCCTCAATAGGAAATAACTCTAAAAAATAGGTGATTTCAAGGAAATATGAGGATACCATGTCAGAAATCACGGTGCTAGGAGATGAACATGACAGTCTGACAACTCGGAATCTGCTTCGAATCACGTGACATTGAGGCGGCATTAGATCACAGGAAAATGCCGTCGGAAAACATTGGGATTCTGGCAGCTCTAACGACTCCACCCAATCTCAGGCGATGCGTAAATACTGTATATAAAGTTAAAATGGACTATCATCCCCCCCCCAGGAAAAAACTTCGTGAGCGAAGTGGATATTGCTGAGTTACTAATGTGACTTTCTGGTACAGATTCACAAGCATAGATCCTGTTGCGAATGACGAAGGCTACAAAAACGTGAGAGCAAACGTGAGCGAAGTTGCAATCGATCATCAGGCAACACGATGCGTTGAAGAAAGATAGTGAGCCAATCCGGAACAAGACCAAGATCAACCCATACACCAATTCGTTTAATTTAGTTAGCTCGTTTTGGAAACCTACACGCGAGTGTACGTCCATCGATAAGATGAATCGCAGCAGCATGTGCGCAACTTACCGGATGGTCACACACACTTGCAATAAAGCAAGAGCGAATTCACATAAAATGAAACGTCACTAAGAAGCTGCTGTTTGGTTCTAATGTGGCTAAAAGTGGGTCAGCAGCTAGGGCTATTGATTTCCCTTGACTGATTTGGTTTGTACTTTGCCCTTCTGCTAATTCGGTTCTGACATATGTGAGCAGATCAGTGGGACAGGGGTCAGCAGTCATTGTGGTGGCGTACGTGTGGGGTGCGACCCCTGGTTGTCGATCTTACCCACTCGGCCACCTGGGCACGCAACTACCATCAGTCCATAAGTAACCCAAGTGGAGAATAATTGCACACGAACAGGGAAACTTTCTCCTGGGAAGTCGTCTCTCGAGTAGCCAATCTGTACGTGACCACGTAACGTGCGGGTAAATAACACAGCACATCAGTGGGTCTTGGACGAGCCGTTAGGTATCTAAACTATGAGGTAGGTGGTTCCAAAGTCCCTGGAGTTCGTGAGATACACACTGATGATGATGAGGAACAGCTATACAGTGCCGTTGAGCTTTTTGGCCCAGATTGGCTTCACTTACAGGACAAGACCCCATTGGAAAACTTCTCCTCATATTAGCATTACCCGGTTGAGCAGAAGAAAAACAGAACGCTTGCCTGAATCAACCAAACTAACTAACCAACCTTTGGGCGCATCCTGCCCCTGGCAGTGGCAACCAACGCGGCCCTGGATGCTCGCGCTCGTCGTTGATGGATCAAATCCAGAAGAATGATAAAATCGTCACTGGCTTCCCGAAGCATCAGGAGTTCGTCTCGCATAGCCAACAGCTCAACCAGTCGGTCGGAAAGACGGAGCACAGCCGCCAGTAATGAATCCACGTAAGTTTGCAAATGCTTCGTGTTAAAGCGGGTCAGATCTAAATGGGAGAAAGGTTTGAAAAGACAACGTTAAGATTGATGTGTAAGCATTTGGTTGAAGAAAAAGCAAACCATAAGTGGTCATAGCAATCAGAAAGTAATACCATTCTTTAGTTGGTCGATCGATACGATCCATGGGAACAGCTGTTCAGACGGCTACAAGAATCTGTCCATTTTTTACTTTGTCTGAATTCCACAGATGCAGATGCATGAAAGTGAACCGTCCCAAAAGATGAATAAATCACCATCGGTTTCTGATGAACAACAGGAACTGCGCGGTTGATAGTATACATCTCTACGGAAGCCAGTTTGCAGATGTCACGTGCACACACACACATGCATCATTGGTTGGATTTGGGTAAATATGGAATTAATCAGCGACGGAGCATTACGCGCGGCAGTGGGATGGGGAAGAAGTCGATGGTAAGCAGGACCGCATCGATCCACAACATGAGTGAACAAAGATTAACATCCTAAAAATCGGTGGTATAGGTAACGCAGCCAAAAGACCGTCTCATCGACAGGTGATGCCATACTGGGTGGAGTATGTATGTGATGATGTGTTCGATGTGCCCAATTCAAACAGACATGAAAGAAACCGTTGATTTACGTGGGTCGGCCAGCGTGGCTGAGTCGATAAGACATCAAGTTGCACCATAACAACAAATAATTCATCCAAACAAGCTGGGAAACCAGAAATTTTTATTAGTTAAGCAAAAAGCTGCGAAGATTGATTGAATGCCACTTCAAGGAATACGAAACGAAGCTGTAGAAACATATGATGTGGCGAACAGCGCCGTTTGGATTAACGCCTGTCTGATGAATACCAATAAGGGGAAGAGTGTTAAAAACAAACACTTGGTCGATGTGCGAACACATAACTCCTTAGGTTTTAAGCGAAGACTCACCATTAGTTGACCGAGAACAAAGGGTTAAAGTACCTGAATGAGGCAGTACATATGCGTCCCCTGGGTTGGCTGAAGAGGACACTCCAAAATATTGTCCGCTAAAAAGTCATAAGAACATTCGGTGATTCAGTCAACTCGTGAAAATGAAAAAAACAATGTCGAAGTGCGAGTTCGATTCTTCCGGGAGGTTCAGAAGATGCGTCCTGCTGGTGAATCCCAACAAGGACGAAACAACTGCACAATGTTTCACTGCACAGATTGACTTCATTTATGTGACGAAAGCTCAAATGGGAATTCCCAGATCTCCTCACACTAGCAATAAAAAGACGACGTGCCGAAACCAAGTGCCTGAAGGATGGAAAACCATTGACATGGCTAAGTTTATGAACACCTTATTTAAGCAAATACGGTACCCGGTTTCGAGGGGACCAGTCACATAGAGAAGACTAGTGTAGAAGTACGGAATGCTTTTCCGGCAGCCTCTTTGCAAGGAAATGAATATCCAGACACAATAACAGGTAATAACACAACCTGTGGTGGTCGGGCTTCTGTGTTTCTGTGTGGTCTTGCGGGCCATACTAGCTGGAACTTAGTTCCCAAAGGTTCAACCATGCCAGGAAGGCCAACAGAGAGCAGTCCGAAGAAGAAAAGCGAGTCCCTGCACTGTGAATAATCGTATTACGAGGCGGTGTGGAGGTAAAGTTGTACTGTCCTCTGCGATAGGAGTATGAAGGTAGTAAGGCGTTTTCCCCAGGCGACCAGCATGTCCATATTTATGGAAGCAGCTATGCTGTCTTCCCCCGAGAAAGGACAGGTTAGAAAAGGTCGGTCCTAAAAACCGCACACTCCTATCGCCCGGCAGTTGATCGGGACCGCCGGCGCACTATTAAATATAGTCGAAATACTTTTATAACCAAAGATTCTGGTGCTACACAAAAGGCACCTGCTGTGCGTAACCGCACTAGGAGTGAGACGGTAATACCTTGCTCCCTGCATCGTCTGGCCAGGCCAGCCCCCTGCAGCCAAGTGGGTGAGATTATTTGAGTCATTGGATCTGGTAAAGGTCCCCCAAGAAAACCCTAACAACCGCTGTCTTTGGGTTCAAACTTTTGAGTCAGGGGCCCTAGGTGGGATAGCTCAACCGCACCCCTTTTTTCGGCCTGGGCAACCTAGGAGTATCACTTGACCTTACAGTCCTTCGCCCCTCTCCCACATTCCCTCCCCACCCATCGAACAATGCAGTGCAATCAATCCATCTGTCATTCCACTAGCCACCATTTCGTGTCTAAGTCTTCGCCCAGAAAAATAAACTAAAATAAGCACTCACTAACCAAAAAAGACCTTATTCACTTTGCAGCCCTCGATGTCCGTCCTCTATGTCAAATTAAGCAATAGGCATCTCTTGCTGAAACCATATTTTCTCTCTTTATCGATGTATGTTGTGTCTCCGAAACACGCATGCAAGACCCCACTTCGGTCGTGCACCTCAAGGCGCTTGGGACCAGCTCAGATGTCCCACATTTCACTTTTCCGGTATCCTGACGCAATGGCTCGTGGTAGCTACGGTGTGAGAGGTGTACTCAGCCCCAAGGCCGAAAGCGCCTTACTGGACTAGATCCCAGTAGACGGTCGTCTTTGCGCTGTGCGATTGTCTGGTTCAATTAAGATCAACACAGGTCAATGCAGTAAACGATGTTTATTTGTCGTATCAGCATATGCTCCAACAGACAGCAGTTATGAGAATGAGAAGGATGGGTTTAACCAGGATCTGTCGCGACTGGTTCGGTCAGCGAGAAGGACGGATAAGGCAACCCCGGCGGGTGATGTGAATGCCCAAGCTGGGTGAGTACGCGCGGAAGAAGCACAGTTAGGTGACAGATTTTGGGTCAATACTGAGCGTAGGATAATGGGGAGCGGCTTCCAAGTTGTGTGCAGATCATCGCCTGTCCCTAGCCAGTACGAACTTCCAACACAAACGCTCACACCGAGTTACTTGGAGGCCACCTACCACCAGACAGCCGTGGACTCAATTGGACCATATGGCTATCAGTTACCGATGGAGAGCCTCAGTTAAGGGTTGTCGTTCCTTCTGAGGTACGCAACTTGACTCTGATCACGCTATCGTGCGGGCCCAGTTGGCGCTTCGCTTTCCGTCAGCATTACGCGTGACTAAGGAAAGCAGCTCCGTTCACCAACTTCGACAAGTTTCAGTAGCTGAAGGGTACCGAGTTGATCTGGCCAGAAAATTACTGGAAACACAGTCATGTGGACGACGAAGACTGCTTGGAGGTTGAATGAAGGCGCGTTAAAGAAGCAATGCTCTCAGCTTTCAGAACTGTTTGTCCGGCCCATCTGACTCGACTAAATGAACATTGGATATCGTCGAGATCAGTAGCTCTTATTACTGCCAGAAAGGCCATACCAGCAACTAGCGACTATGATGGTGCACGCAGATACCTCAAACGCCGGATAATCAGGAGCTTGAAGAATGACAGAGAACGCTGGTGGATTTCGAAGGCCCAGGAAATGGAGAAGACTTTTGCTGCAGGCAACAGCTGCACCCTGTTCCAACTGATTCGATCAACCGTCACAAGAAGGCAGGTGTCAGTGAAACAATACGCGAAAAAGACAGAACGGTAATTCGCTCCCTCAGTCGTCGTCTTCAACGATGGACTGAGCACCTCAAACAAAAATGGTTTAGCTGGTCTCGTTCAACACAACCACTGGAAGAACCAAGCTGGCCCGAATAGAACATCGACACCAACCCTCCATCAGCAATCGAAATCCAGCGTGAGATATCAATCCTGAAACGCGACAAGGCACCTGGCTCGGATGGCCTGCAGCCGGAGCTCTTCAAAGAAGATGGCGAGGTCCTGGTGAATAGTCTGACGACTGCAGAAGACCTGGAACGAAAACAGAACACCAGCCGAATGGAGCTCTTCGACCGTCATCCGTTTTCAAAACCAACGCAAGAACGTCACGTGAAGACCACCGTGGTATCAGCCTGGTATTCGTCGCATCTAAGGTGCTGTCTGGCATTATTTTACGTAGGTTGATCGGTCGTCGGAAGAGATAGCTTCGGGATAATGAACCTGGTCTTTGCCCTGGCTGAGGATGCATGAACAATATCTTTAACTTGAGACAAATTCTTGAACAGTGCCACTTCTTCAAACTTTCAAACGTTGGTCGTTGTTCTTCTTCTGAAAGCTGCCTTTGACTGTCAATCGTCAGAAACTGTGGCGGTGTCTGGTTATCAAAAGTGACCTCCTAATTTCTATCCCTTATGAGGGTACTGTATGCGAACTCTTATGGGCGTGTATGCGCATACGAACAGCTTTCACCCGAATTCACCATGACCAGTAGTATCCTCTCTCACCTTTCCTCTTCAACTTTATTATTGATGTGCTGCTTCAAAATTCTCTGTCTGCCTCTGAGAAATCATCTAGATGCTCCCGGGACGTTCACTCACAGACATTGAGTATGCAGACGATATTGCTCTCATTGGTTCAGATCCTTCAAAATTGCAAACCATTTTAAATAAGCGAAATAACTTTGCCGTACGGTTTGCCATGCGCTCCACACCTATAAAGTGTAAAGTACTGCTACAAGACTGGGTGGGGTCAAAACCAAACCTCATGCTTGCAGACGAGCCAATTGACGTAGTAGATAAATTTGTTCACCTGGACAGTTGTTTAAGTTCCGGTGGACTGGTTGGAGATGAGATTACTTCTCGAATCGGGAAACCTAGGGAGCTTTTCCCAACCTCCGACACCTATGGAGCCGACGCGACGTCAGTTTGCCTGTCAAAGGCAAAGTTTGCACTGCAGTAGTGCGATCCATACTGCTTTATGGATCAGAGATGTGATCTCTGCGCGCAGAGGACACACGGAGTTTGTCAGTGTTTGACCATCGGTGTATCCGGAGCATCGGTCTGGCCTGGTGGAAATATTGGATAAGTAGTGCTGGGGTACGCCAGGTGGTCCTATAAAGAATGAACTCTCCCGATACAGATGAATTGCTCACGCTTCATAGGTTAAGCTGTTTAGGACACGTACTCTGCCTGCCCTGTTCTGAGTGGAAGCGACCGAGAGGTGGGCAGTGTAAGACCTGGCAACGAAGTAGGAAAACACTAACCAGTGAACTTAGTCGGGTCGACAACTACTGCCCCACTGACGACCCCGAGGATTCAACTCACCAATGGTTAATGACACTGGCAGGAATGGCCCAATCGCGCAGTCAATGGCGCGCGTTCATCAAAGCTATCGCCGTCAGTGCGTAGCTGCCTAGTTCCGAATTAACTGAATATGTTATCGCCTCCAAGGCTTGGCTACATGTCCCACACTTTCCCACTTTCTGGCGATCGAAATTGTAGCAGCTGGAAAGAATGTGCCTATGATACACGGTTTATAGCCGATAAACTGATTGAGATTGGATAATAGTGATCCAACCGTGGCACCCTTTCGGTACCTAGCTTCTACGCCATCTGAAGGAAGTTTTGGCTGTAACCAGGTGACGGGAAATCAAGGTAGCTACCTTCAAACTGAGTGTTGTGGCGTCCTCGCACCTCCGTGGCTGCCGCTTATTTAATTCCACTTGTACATGGTTAGAAACAACAGCGGACACAGCACACAACCGGTCCTAGTGAAGATCATGCTGTCACCTCCTAGAGTGGCTGCCTAGCTGACGTTTGTCTGTCGTTATTCGTTGGCCTCAGGTCGGATGAGATTCTCGAAGAACTTCGGGTTAATTCCACTGATGGCATTTCACATCAGCTGCGTCAAAAGGTGGAGGTACTTCGTTCTCAGTCATTTTCTATTGTGGTCCCAGTCTTCCCCTTTGGTTACAACCTTGGTCAGGTGGGAATGGCAGGATCCAAAAACAACCAATCAATTATTGAATGATTGCCAAGGTATTTTCTGAAAATTCGAATTTTGATTTTTCGCGCCATTTTCCACCATCTTGCACATTTCCCCCAAAAGACCACGTTTCTTTCTCATTGCCTATTTGCACTTTGTATATGCTTCCCTTGTAGTCCTTTCTCACTGTTGCGCGACAGTAAAGCACAATCATTTACTACTGGTGCGTTGCTGTCGATGTAGATGCTCGAATTTCACAAGTTGTCGTTTAGATTTCACGTAATTATCGGAGAAACTGCTATTCTGTATGTATTTTGTGGAGAAAAAAATCGTTCAGCTACAACACCCTTTCGGTGCCTAACTGCCTTGCCACCCGAAGCTTGCACGAGGACTGGGATACTGCCAGGTCGCCCAAACCCAGACAGGGGAAGTCGAGAGCCAGAGGTCGGGTTCGAACCACGGACCTTCCGGTCAGTAAATTCGCGCTCTAACCAACTGAGCCATTTGGAGAAAATGCTAGGAATTTAGCAATATTTTGGTATCAACACAGTCCTGAATTCCGCCAGTAGATGGACTTCCGGAAAACAACTACATGTTCAATACAGGCCAGTTTAGGTGCGGATATGCTGAGGTCACCTAAGTCTGTCAACGGATCTTTCACAACTGTTTTACTCTCAAGTAAAGTTCAACCCGCATGTTACCGCAACCACCAAAAACAGCCATGTCTGCTGAAAACGGGCATCTGTTTGTCGGTGATACGAAACATACACAGGGCCTGCTAATCTGCACACCTCACCTAATCATAAGCCGTAACTTTGAAGCAAACCAGGTGACTCAGGCGTGCTGTGTTTTGCCGTCGTTTGCTTTGGCATGCTCGCCTTCTCTACAACCACCGTGATGTGACTTGGAATGGAGCAGTGGTCACGTGATCCCATGTCGCAAAACGCGAGCAGCACACCACACTTCGATAAGCCAAACCGCGACCACTTAACGGTAATTTTGACAGAGCTGCAATCTGCATTTGCATTGTGCAACAGTCTGAGAACAATTCTGCCTACGCCAAAACAGCGCTCAAGGGCACTGATGATTCACTGACGTAAGCTTCCAACCATTTACCTCCATTCGATGTAAGTAGCGCTCTGTCCGTGTAATTCAACACAGGATATGAGTTACCCAACGAAGGTACTGACTTAAATTTGTGGTCAGCGATTCCGGTAAGTGGTTGGTTGATGGTTCACTGTCGTCCCCCAGGTAGAAAGGTAGTCGGGTGATTCCACCTAAATTGGAAGCGTTTGAAATGTACGGATAATTGAACGCGTCACATCGGACGGCGAGCGTCCATCGGCTTGACCGAAACCATATTTCGGGCGTTCGAATCGCCTTACATGACATATCTGTCTGGCTCCATCTAGGCTAAACTGAGCAGCACTCACCAAATGAATATCTACCGGGTGTTAGAAGTTCAAAGAATAACGTTGAGTCACCGAAGACGAGCACCAATAAACGGCGGTGATCTTTTGATTACTTTATACCCCGTTCTGCCTTCTTTTGTGATCCCGCGTTTGGAAGTAAGAATTCATGAATTTTCACCTGAATGAACATCACAACTTGGTTTTACAACGGCTTTCTGTCGTTGAAAGGACTGTATTAGGTGGCGGAAGAACCAGTAGTCGTTTAATTATTTCGCCCAGTATATTCGTTCAGCCGTAGCATCCTTTCGGTGCCTAACTGCCATGCCACCCGAACGGTGCACGAGGGCTGGGATACTACCAGGTTGCCCAGGCCTAGACTGGGGAAGTCGAGAGGCAGAGGTCGGGTTCGAACCACGGACCTTCCGGTCAGTAGATTCGCGCTCTAACCACTTGGGCCATCTCGCCAAATCTACTCGGATTGAACTAGTAAGCTATAAAGAAAAACACTTTTCCCACCGCGAGATCTTGAATTTCACTTATTCTCCATTTTATTCACTAGGTCGGTTGTGTAACTACAAGGAATCCAGACCCAAAAGAGTGGGCGATAGGCACTTGAGTTTGGTAAGCATGCATGATTGATCTCCACGTTTTGTCCACAAACACGATGCATACGTTCAGTTGTAGTTTACTTCACCATGCAGGCCCTACCCGATAAGTAGACAACAAAACAGAATCACATAGGTGCTGGTCTAAAAGAGTGGGGCAGATGTATTGGACCCGACTAAGTCAACGACTGATTTGATCAAAAATGGCGCCAAAATCAAATTCACCAGTTCTAGGCGGGCTGGTATGTAGTCGAGTCGAACATTTCCCAACTGTTGATCAGGGGTCCAACCTACGTCCGTTGAATGAGCCGCGCAACCGGGCTTCCAACGGACCACTTTCTAAGAACCCCAGAGATTGGGGTGAATTGTGTGCACATCTAGTGGAAACACGTCATTCGCTGTTCAGATCATGGAGCCGGTAAACAGCAAGATAGTACACATATAGCTGGCACTCGAAACAGGCAGCGAGAACCTTACCAGGACAGAGGCAAGTGGATCAGAAATTGGACACAGAAATAAAAACACGACGTGCGACAGTCATGCCTTTAGCAAAAGTCCACTTCTACTGGAAAGAATCCAGTGGCTTTTGGTCAGCAAGCGATCGATTCCAGAGCTTACAGTAGTTTTACCCTGATCAGCTGATATAAACTAACCAGAGTGCAAAACGGGTGGGACAGAATTGTAGGATCAATCCATGATGTCGTCTGGTCCGAAGAAATGATGTTTTCCGGCTTTTATTTACAAGCAAATGGAGTGACAAACGCTTAAATCAAGCCAGTGGCGTTGAGAACCTGTGGAGGTCAATAAGTCTCATGGAAGTCTATTCAACACACGCTGCTGTAATTTACCTCGTTGGTCCGTTGTTATCAAAAGGCCGCACTAAACACTTGATAGAACTAGTTCGCCTGTTTCGAATTATCTGCGGGGTTCGAATCATACTTCTCCGACTCAGTCCAATTCAGTTTGACAACAACGACCTTGATAGCAAAC
Source organism: Clonorchis sinensis (assembly GCA_003604175.2). Classification (NCBI taxonomy): domain Eukaryota; kingdom Metazoa; phylum Platyhelminthes; class Trematoda; order Opisthorchiida; family Opisthorchiidae; genus Clonorchis; species Clonorchis sinensis. Next base: position 28,794,487 of record CM030373.1, on the reverse strand, counting down.
ATCCATGTTGTGACTACCAGTGTAAGTGCACGCATTCTCGTCTCATGAATAGGCTCACAGTGCAATAGATTTTTACCACATACGAAAGCAAAAGCGAGTGAAATGTCGGCGATGGTGGCTGATAAATCGAGGTAACGCGGGGGTTACCGATTTCAATAAGTGCTACTCGTCACTCTTTTCAGCGACCTTAAGCAGCCGACCCAGCGGAAAGAAAGAGGTAAAAGGCGTTTTAGCCGGATAAAGGAATAACATTAAAAAGGTGCTGTTGACGGTATGTCGAAATATTGTGAGCTCGCGTGGATTTCTTGCGTGTTGATCAGGTGGCTATCGATTTGTTCGATGAGCCTGGCAATTCGCTTGCAGACGCTTCGTCAATCAGTACTTCCTCTTTGCCTGTCTACGTTTACACAGTTTCGTAAGACTGTGTGACAAGTGTTCATGTGATTGGCCAGTTGGAGGGCACCTTTCTCGTAATAATACTGTTGTTTTGCGGTTTGTTTTGCATTGTGGTCTGTGCTCCTTGCATCCGATCGGTTCACTGATCAGCTTCTTTTGGCAGTAAACCCTCAAAACACATCATATACAACACACATACGTGTATCCATCCACCGTTCGGATCTTTTCCAGATAAGCCCCGCCATTAATGCAAAAAGTGCATGTGCGAAAAGTTAAGCCCCGCCACATTTTGCCAGCTCCAATCTAATGTACGTACACAACCATGATGAAAACAATTCCTTATACGCATCTAGGCTCATTTTGTGCCAAAAAAATTTTTTCGTTCGGACGTAAAACCTTAAATTAACTTTCTGACGCTTTCAACTCTCGTTCATGACAAGGACACGGCAATACGTTTTTGCAAAGCCACGGAACGATCCATCAGCAACGTTTATGCAACAATCGTCACCAAATGACATTTTCAACTGTTTCTGACAGGTGGAGGCGTAATGCCCGACAGTGTCGGCAAGAAATCGGTCTTCGAAAGGGAACTTGGCTGGAGCGGTCGAGGATGGAGTTTAGGGGAGTAATTCTATTCATTTATTACTGGTCCAAAAATTTGGCAAAAATCAAATTCTGCTTACAGAAATTATCTATTAGCCACACGACCGCTGTTGACTGGAAGAACTTTCTTCGCGAATTTTGCGCCTGGCGGCTTTTGCAGACTCCAACAGTTATCGGCGGCTCAGGTCTACACGTCGAGATCGATGAAACGCTAATATCTCGCCGTAAAAACCACGCAGGGCGAGTCCTTCCCCAGCAGTGGATTTTCGAAAGGATCTGCCGGGAAACTAAAGAGGTGTTCATGTATGCAGTGCCAGATCAAACTGCGGCCACTTTGATGGACACAATCCAGGCCTGCATCGCTCCCGGCTCAATCATCATCTACGATATGTGGGCATCATACCAAGGAATTGAAACGATGATTGACATGAATTATACTCATGAAACGGTTAATCATACCGAAAACTTTGTGGATCCAACGACTGGAGCTCACACACAAACCGTCGAATCTCTTTGGCTCATCTACAAGATGCAGAATAAACGCCAATGTGGCACAAATCGATCTTTAGTGAACGGCTACTTGTGTGAGTTCGTTTGGAGGCAAAGGTACCGAAAAACGGACCTTTTCATGCAAATTATTAATGACATGTCCCAAGTTCACCCTCTTCATTAAAAACTAAAAGTACAAATTTCATATCCTCTTTTTTCTAATCTTTTTTGGGTGGCGGGGGTTAATTTTTTGGCGGGGCTTATCTGAAAAAGATCCCACCGTTCTTCTGATCTTACTGAAATGACTGTGATATAAGGAAGGGGGTCGCGGTTACCGCAAGATGACCGGATTTATCCAAGTCAGACTGTCATACGTGGCAATCTATCCAAAGGTTGCTGAACAGCAGACGTAGTTATTCGGTGTAAAAGTAACATTTCAGGAGAGACAACTTTGCGAATTTTTCGCGATCGATACTTTATATTTGTGTCTCGGCATGTGCTAACACGCTCAGGTGTGTGAAAGTTTTACTCGCCAAAAACATTCGCACGCGAAGTCCGACCGGATAAAAACGAGGCTATCAGCCGCAGGATAGATGAACAGTCCGTTTTCCTAACTCTTTGATATAGAAGGTGGATGGCTCAGCGGTTAGGGCGCCAATTTACTGATCGGAAGGTTCGTGGTTCGAACCCGACCTGCATCTCAACTTCTCCCGTCTATGGTAGGGCAACCTGGCAGTATGTTAACCCTCGCACTTCCTTCGGTTGGCATGGCAGCTGGGCAGCGAAGGAATCACGAGGGCTGAGATACTGCCCGGGTTACCCAAGCCTAGACAAAGGCAGTCGAACCAATGCGATTCGATATTACTGCAGAATGTCATCTCGAGCTAATCCGTAATCGCTTTACGTAAGCCAAGATACGAAGTATGAAGCTAACGAGACATTCCTTCCCATAAGTTTCAACGTCCCGATGATTATCCAAGCTGTCTGCATTGGGTGAAAACGCAGCACAAGGATTTAGTGTTGCGCACTACGATTATGAACCCAAGAAAGTAGTAAAACTCACCCGTTAGTACTGAAGGCGGCTGATCGGAAACTAACAAGCTGGAGAGTACTGCTTGCAATTCATCTGGGAGAGTCAAGGCATCATTTGGCACTGATTCGTCCACACGCTCCACACAGGGCGACAGCGAACGACGTTCAGAACGATCTGGTGTGGTTGCCCTGGCGCTGAAAGATGAGGAACACTCGGAGTCGGTCGTTACGTGCCCTTGGAAAGAGGTGTCCGGCTCGGCTATTACTTCGTCCTCCTGGAAGCGTGGCACGTCGAAGGCAGGAAGGTGTAAGGGGAAGTTGTAAAACGAACCCGCGAAATCTCCGATGCATGAGATAAAAGTAACAGCAACAGTAACAAAAAGAACAACCAGGCTATTTCCTGAAAGGTTCAAATAGTCATTCAACCATTAGTGTGCATGTAACGGTAGGTTGAGTTTCGTACATGAATGTGAACCAATATCGTCATCGAAAACATGACTCTAGAAAGGGATATCGAAGTTTCACTGTCGTTAGAGTACAAATCGAAGGATCTGTTCTGCTGAGGCGATTGCGTAACTCGCTTGAGTTCGGCTGCGAAGGTATCACAGATTGTAAGTTTCTCACTCTGTGCGTTAAACAGCTAACGAAATTCCGCCTGTAAGCAAGATCCACGAAGCCGCTGAAGTTCGTACACCATGTGGAAGATCAAGGTTTTCCATAAGCACGTCTTACAAAAATTCCTCTTGGATAGAACCAGGCACAAAAAGTTAAGGGCGTTTATTGTTTCCCCGTGGGATGTAGACTGTATGAAAAGGTATGCATGACCCAAACGTCAATACCGGCTTGGTTTGCGAATGAGTGTATTTCGCCAAGTGCGTACAATGTGTTCAAGTAGAACATAAGGCTGGTGGAAACTTGGGGACTACGACCATCTGATGAATCGTAAGAAGGGTGAAACCGGTCGTCGAAGAGTTTTCAGAAATATTATAAGATGAGTTATGACAAAATGACTTTGACGTCTACTGTTGAGCTAATAATCAGTCTGGGTGGGGAGTGTTGAACTTTAGACATCGGAAATGAATGAGCAAAACGGAAATCTCAAAGAGACCTCTTCCCTTTGTAAATTACGCTCGAATCGGAAGTAAAACATACACAATAAAAGCAGTCCTCTCAGTTAATCTAAAGAGTAAGGAAGGAAGCTTGCTAAATAGTCAGATACGAAGTTGCTTTTTTATATAAGAACATGACTCTGACAGATTCGTGACCTTCAAACAGAACAGAATACAAGGATCTTGCTTAGCGCGCAGAGCGGCAAGAAATCTGCTGAGAAACATACACGGCTGTCCCCGTAGCCACGATTGAAGGCGGCAGAGCGACACCAACAGAGCATCAAACCACCGCACTGCGAGCACATTTTGTTAACTGGACAAAAATAAAACTCACCAGACCTTTTCTTCCGAAAGCATAAATAACAGGTAGGTGGATATTTTCATCCTCGGTGATGCCATCAGCATCTGCCGATTCGAACTGAATTAGAAAGGAAGCAGAGAGCTTTGAAAAATCGAAGACTGATAGTAGCTGCGGCAAACACTCAGTATAAAATCACTCATATTTCGGTGAAGTTGCATTCATAAACGAACGCCGGTGAGGTCAGTGCGGGATTTGTCGCAACATGGACCGGAAAACACACGAGTTCAGAGCTTACAGCGACTCTGGACAGTAAATTACGGCTGTGATACTAATTAATTCTGTCTACACCTCGGCAACCTCGCAGTCTTCGGACTTCCATTGAGTTGCACGGAAGCTACAGATTGGAGGAATGTCGCGGCTGAAATGATTTATTTCTGTGAACCCAGTCACGTTCACAAAGCTAGGGACAAGAGAAAACTCAGTGGTGGACCCCGAAGATACTGAACAGAAGGTTAAGATCTAACCCCAGCTTTCCGATCACTTCAATTCAATATCGCACCGCTGACGCTTTTTCGATTTTGAAGGGAGAAGTTAAAACCAGTGCAGTGCAGCCGTTCAGTTGAAACAAACTTTCGATGCTGCCACGCCCTCCAAAGGAGCGTGTCTCAGCACGAGGGCTGAGATACTGTCAGGTTGTCCAAGCTCAGACAGGAGCGGAGGTTAGGTTCGAACTACGGACCTTCCCATCAGTAGGTTCTGCCCTAACCACTGAACTATCTCCAGCTCAGATTATTATTTACTATTATCGTTCAGCTGTAACACTTTTTGGATGCCTGGCTGTCATGCCACCCGAAGGAAGTACGAGGGCTGGCATACTGCCAGGTTGCCCAAGCCTAGACAGAGGAAGTCGAAAGATACAGGTGGGGTTCGAACCACGGACCTTCCGGTCAGTAGATTCGCTATATCGAGCTTAGAAGTTCAAACCAGGTAGACAGTAGTCAGTTAAGACGTTCTCTGATCTTCTTTAAAGTGACGTTCTCAGCAAGTAGTCACTAGAGTTAAAACTGATGGTTCTCAGGCCACTGACTATACCTACCACTGGAACAAGGGTGAGTTGCAATCCGTGGAGATCCAATGCTCCATATTCGTACAGCTGGAACCCTCAGAAATCGTACAAATCCAAATAAACCAACACATATTGATGGAAGCGCAGACGTATAAACTGAACCATTCTACGTCATCTAATTGTGGTACCTTGGAGTGCATTCTTGTCATTCGTAAACTGCGAAGGCTAACAAACTGTCAAGTTGCCCAAATTGGATAGGAACAGATGAGAAGTCGGAGCTCACAGTTTAACCCCTTAGTTATATCACGGAATTTTGAATCACGAGTAAGAATGCGGGAAGCCATGCAAGCTTCGTACCCCACGACTGTTAACCGCTTTATGGTCTTCAGTCTTCATTCACTATGATGCCGTTAACTCGGACCCCGAAGGGTCTGCTGACCGACATAGGGGAGCTGAATAACTGCATCCTGACCCAAACTAGGGATTTGACCGAATTCCGGTGAACAAAAGGCTCTTATTCATGACAGTCTAACTAAGGAATGTGATTCCTCAATGAACACAACGAAGTACCAGCTAGGAAGGGATGTCCCCGCAGACAGAAATAGCTGGCTAAGGCAAAGCACCCCTACGCTATAACCTACCTAGTCTACTAATCGGTCAGAAGTAGCGAACATTTGCTGTGAGCGACTGCATTACCAACAGTGGTACTAACCATGTTTGCCTCAGGTTCGCTGTTCATGTGCACATCAGTGAGACAATCACCCCGGTGCCCTGGGCAAAATGTCACGGATTAAAACTGAATCCGAACCGAACCGCAAAGCGTAGAAAAAGATGAGATAATGATGATTTAACAAGCTACTTACAAGTATATAAATGCGAAGTGTTTGATTAAGGCAGCACATGACGGTTGGCAACCCATCAGCATCTACACATGCTGCTATTTCAGTCTCAATTTTAACTGCGCCATGATGTAGCTCGAAATGTCCTAGACTGTCTTGTCTCAACTATCCCCCAAATGGCCCGGGGTCTAGAATGCGAGTTAGCAAGGTGCCACCGGTTAATGGTCTCATCTTCAATCGATCAACTTTAAATCTGTGCAAACTGAGTGTTTCAGACTTTCTGATTCCGGTGAATGAAATGGCAATCATTCGCCGAAAGATAGCCACAGATGAAAACTTCTTTAAGTTCCCTCAGATGCTTTCTCTTCGCGGGACATGGAACGAGCGTCTCAAAAACGGTTCGCGTGAACTTAGTTTTGCCCTTTGCAGACACCGGTTCCCTGGTCACCTTAATACAGCCACGCTGGAGATAAGTCAGCCCGTAAGGTACGAAGTCATCGGACAGAAGTTCCGTAATTCGTGGTCTACGCCTGGAAAACCTGACAGCATCTCATCCCTTGTGCTGAATTCGAGTTGCATAACAACTGTGCACCGAAAGGATGTCACAACTGAACTATTACTCCCCAATCATACCATTCAGCCCTTCCGTGCCTACCTTCCATGCCAGCGAAAGGAGGCACGAGGGATGGGATACTCCCAGGTTGTCCAAGTCACACTGTTCTAAATCAGCTGAAGCTGGCCGATAACGGTTACGGTTATGGGACCATCCGGCCAAAAGCAACTCTACCAGACACGAGAAATTCTGGCCTTCGAGGTGCATGTGGTCATTTCGTCTGCCAAAATCACAACTGAGGGAGCTCCTCAAATAAGTAAAGCGATAAATAACCTCAGTATCTCTCCTTGAAATGTAAGGTGTGTCTGAAAGCGGATTCGATCAATCGGAATCACATTGGGATATCACAATTTGATGGTAGCTGTCGAATATGCCATGTAAAAAGCAGGAAATCCTTTAGTGCTGCAGTCTCTAGAGGCATACAGCCATCACTTGATTGGAGGACTTCTATCGACGGTGGCCACGACAATGCACAGACGCATAGACACAGAAACCTACAACACAAACAACTGGCGTCGTCTTTTTCTGGTGCAAGGCTCAGTCGTGTTTACTGAAGACTCCCCCACGAAATATAGGGACTTTGGTCCTGGATGGTTTACCTTGGATATCATGGGTATCTTTGCTCTTCACGGTCATGCGGAAGTTAGATAAAAATATTGGTTACCGGTTTGGATTCGTCATTCTCGTAAAGACGATGATGGTGACTAAACAAACAACACTAACGGACCGTTAGACGCAAGATTAAACATGATGCTCACATGGTCCGAATGTACTTCAAGGCTTACTCGCTTTCTTGCCTGATGGAAGATGATAGTATTTCGATGGAATACGAGGGGGGCGGTGCCAGGACTACTCCAACATCTGGTTGAGGGTGTAACTCCATCAAATGGAGCTTACAGACTCTGTCCTCACGTTTCCGCTGCCAAGTCATGCCGACAACTGCTGTCCTCGATGCCACAGAATACTAGACAGTATGACAGGCGTTGCTTATAAACAGATACCTAAGTCACTGTTCGGAGTATGGACAACCAGAGCAATAAAAAATGATGTTCCCTCATGAGTCATTATTCGAAAACAACGCTCACCAGAGCACCCATAGTAAAAATCTGCTGCGTTCAGCATCCTCCTCCTTCTGTGACTTAGGTAAGGCGGTGCCAAAAGGCTTGCATAAATATTGTAAGAATGACCATATCCACTAACACTTACGTCTTCATACATCCCCAGTTTATCTGGTGCACTTTCAAACGGGTAATCAAACTTTCGCGGTTCACCAACCGCTTCCTTCCACCAAAATCTACAACACAAAAATCAATCGAACAAAAACACTTGCTTACTTCACTTCGGACAAAGTTGCATCACGAGCTAGTGATGTTTTGGCATTCACCACCGTAGAAGGGAATGCCGTGCCAGAGACCACCGATTGTTCAATGGGCTGATTGAAGCAATTGTAGACCCGGTCGTCGAAATTCAACACTAAGTCCGTGAGAGATCCACTGCAAAGCAGGTCCAAATCTGACTGGTCTGTTAGTAGCGAGCCATCTGAACGTCTACACTGGACTGGTTCATTGGTACAAATTTGACCTCGGCTGCTTGAATCATCGGACAAAATGTCTACCTCCAAAGGGGCTAATGGCGCGTCAACACATATATCCATTGAACTACGGTTGTGGCCCAGCCGACTGCCACCTGAAAGGAGAAAACACCGAGTGTCACTGCGAAATAAAACAAGCAGTGCGATTCATGGGGTGACGAAGAATAAAGGACTGTAGGGTGTTTCGTGATCTGCCAAACAGAGCCGCCGGTGCCCAGCTCTGGTTTTGCCTCAAACAATGACGACGACGATGGCAGACAATGGTCGCTCCAATGAATAGTGCTGCCGGTTACCGCAACTTTGTTTATCGATTTGAAGAAAGAACGCTGGCAGGAAACGATACTATTGAATTCGGTGAAACGCTGGAGAAACTTAACCAATTCAGAATAAGAATACCACAATCCCATCGTAAGAACTTCCACACGAGACGGACATCCATCCATCTGTGCTGAGGGGCCAAATCATCATCATATGAGCTGCAGTGCACATCTTGGGAATCTTGTTAGCTTGGAAAGTTGTCTTGCGCTTACACTTCCTTCAATTTAGGTTACTCAGACAAAACTTCCCCGTCTTTTTGAGCAACATACCGGACAGTGGGGCATAAAATCACGCTTAAAAGTTTGACGTAGAGATCACAGACTACTAATGGACAACAACGAGAACAAGCAAGTCAAAGTGTGTGAAGCACCCGAAGCAGTGCCTACAAAAAGTGACATCGCAGACCATGGGGTCACGTGAGGCCTAAAACCATCAATCTCTACACTCCTTAGGACGACATGCGATTACTTACTTAAACTTTTGTGGGAAGAGAACAACGGATTCGGCGCTCGGCTAACAAAATAGTATAGAAGTGTGAGTCAATGGCATCAGCACTGGGTAGTGAAAATGAAATAGATAGTGCGGACCCGGATAATGGTACAGAAAGAGGCGCTCTTCATACGGGTTTCAGCATAGCCTACTAGTGGTACTCTAATTAGTGTCCAGGATCAGCATACAGTCGGAAAGCTCCTCGTTAGTGGAAATTAGAATCAGGCTACATATCTACAGCGCCCGAACCTCCTTAATGTGATACCACGATTTTAGTAGCTGTCCACTCAGCCCTGGGGAGACAGGAAAATATTGTGACCTATGAGTATCGGGAAGTTATACAAACCAACCGTGATTATGGCATGAAAATATGTCTATGAATTTTTTTCGAACGTCTGGAATTACCCCGCACTAGACTAATCTTCTTTATGGAAAAATGGGAACGTTTCTCCCTGCGCAACTGCTCGGATATTCATGGTCAACGAACTGACACCATTAAAGACGGGGAGATACTGGAATCGCCCCGACATTTCTCCTGACAAATCAGGCCACACGTGAATTTGGACAAGGTAGTCGTAAACATGTGAGCCACTTACAACAATCTGCCGCCGGAAACTCAATATCTGTTGCTTGCGACTATGTCTGAGAGCGATACATGTTTAGGGGGGTTGAGTTCACTCTCTTGACATAACCTACAGATTATAAGATTGCTGAAGACTCTTCGACAGTGCGTAACCAAATTCGCCCCTATTTGGATTTATCAGGTGGGCGTAATATCCAGATTTCCATAAGCTTTATTCCACTTGAACCGTGGGCAGTTGGCAAGATGCACTCATGTGTGTATTTCTTTAGTGTTGGCGAGAGACACCGATGACACGAAATACCCGGACCGAACCATCCACCCGTAACGTCCATTCGGCACCTAGTTGCCATCCACCCGAAAGAAGCACGAGGGCTGAGATACAGCAGATCGCCCAAGTCTAAACAGGAGCAGTTGAGAAGCAGAGGTTGGGTTCGAATCACGAACCTTCCAGCCAGTAAGTTCTCGCCGTAACCACTGAGCTATCTCGAGCTTAAAACCCAACTGAAGAACGTCATAAAAGAGTGATTCGGTTAGGTTTTCCTTTAACACCGGAGTACTTTGCAAATGAGGCTTGGTTCAGTTCGGTTCGGTTGACGTTAACAACTGGGGACCATATACGTAAGCATGAAGTTTCTGGACGCCGAAGCATATGACAATGAACATTGAAATGGGATCAGAAGACAGACCAACCAAATGGAAAATAGTGGCTGCATGGCACTGTCGATGAGTATCTCTAAACAATGGCGTCGTAAAGCTAGAATACAAAGGCCTTGCAGGTGACGCGCCCAGTGGCGCAAAGACCTGTTGTTATGCTCTCAGTGATTCGTCCCAAGGGCATGCGTTGCCGCAAGGTGAATGTCAATACACTTACGACTCAGACGTAGCTCTGTTGGATTTACATGACTTTGTTTTCGACAGTACTAACGAGCCGGTGCAACAGGACTGATGGCTTCCACATTCAGATCAGACGCCTTTTAAGATCGGCACAAAAGCAGACGCCTTCGAAATGCTGTGTCAGCTTTGTCAAACTGACAAAGCCTCAGCTGAGGCCAGCCAAATGATTCCTCGAAGTGTCCAGAGCATCATTATCATCAGCTCTAAGAACCTATCACTCACGTTCAGTGGTTATAGCTGCCACAGTTTCGTTCGCCGATGATTTGGGGAGATGGATTAGGTAGCTGCGCTTTGGAGGCGGTATCTGATATAATCAATGCCTAACTACAGGGCTGTCAGCAAACTTTTCATTGGGGAGATTGGGAGGGGAGCTATACATTGAAAGCAATAGCTTGGACGCATGAGCGCCAGTGAGAGCGCGACTGGGCCGTCTAAAACCGTCTCTAACCGGTGTTGTCTCGTCTCGAAACCCCCATCCGGGGAGACGGCAATGACCAGCGTAGCTGAGTTTGCTGGCAATGGCTTCCAAACTTCGCTGTCAAGTCATTGCTTGACCCCCTGGCTCGTTTCCATCCTTCGAGTGGTTGTGCGAAAAGAACCCTCCGACAAATCGGTAGACTGGCATACGGAGTATCAAGCCAGCGCAAATTACGCAGTGTGATCAGTTCATCTGTCGCGGGTGAGTTATTTATTCGGAAAACCATTCGGCATGCTTCAGAATTACTGACCCGGTGTTTCCAGCAGACTCGGGCAATGATCTGAAGACATCGATAACCAAGCATTGACATTTTTATGGCGCCCTCGGCGCGTAGCGGCCAGGTTTCTGACCCGCATAATAATATGGAGCGCGCCACAGCATTTTGAACTCGACCCTTGATGGATAAGCTGATGTCACGCATACGTCACAGGTGGCGCAGATTCACAAAAGTTGTTCTGGATTTCCCAATCCGGATGGACATATCATCTTTCGCGAGACCACCGGGACTGACACAGCTGCCTAGGTAGACGAACTTGTCTACTGCCTCAAGCGGCTCATCCGCATGAGGCTAGGGTCTGAGCCCACCCAGTCTTGCAGTAGCAATTTACACTTCGCCGATGGGAAGCGCATGCCAAACCGTCAGGCGGAGTTATTTAGATTATTTAATATTGTTTGCATTACCACGCGATCAGATCCAAGAAGAGCTATGTCGTCTGCGTACGCGATATCTGTGAGCGGACGCCTCGGGAGCACTTCGACCCCACAGGCAGTAGAGGTTGATAGTGAGTGTTTCATAACCGCATCAATGACGAAGTTGAAGAGGGAAAGTGAAAGAGGACAGCCTTGTTTGACACCACTTGATATGGTGAACTCAGGCGGGAGATTCCCGTAGACCTTCAAACGGCCGCAGGAGTTGGTGTACAACGCCTTAAGGAGGGTCTATGGGGACACCTTTGTTCAACAGACACTGCCATAGTGCCCAAAGGTCCACAGGGTCAAAGGCAGCTTTGAAGTCAACGAAGACAAGGAAGCCGTCCAGAGCAGGAAAGCTGAATCATGCGAACAGTGAAAACCATTGAGGTGGACGCTTTAGCTCTGGGTGTTGGGGACACAAACTGCAGCACACAACTAACTGGGGTAAAATCTGAGTCCGCACACGAGTTCTAAGATACCCACTTAAATATTGTAATCGCGCAACTCCTATGCTAGTTCTTGGTCTTCTCTTCCGCTTACAAGTGTACATTGAAATGCACAATCCTCGAGGTCCATTAGCGAAAGCCCTTTCACAGCCAACGGGCCATGCTACTCGAATGAAGCACGAGGGATAAGACATTATCCGGTTGCCCAAGTACAGACAGAAGCAGCCCAAGTAAGGGTAGGTAAGCTTGCATCTTAACCACTGAGTCGTTTCGAGCTCATTAAAGTGCACGGTAGTTGAGGACTGTGCAATGAATTGAATTCAGATTCATACAGCTATTATAACAGAGAAAAATGCGAGATGCACGCCGCGGAAGCACCGTGGGACAATGGTTACCGGTGAGCAGACATTTAGATAGCCTGTGGATGTGGAAAATTTCGTGGAGCGAAGCCCAATGAGCAATAAAAAATTGTTCAGCTGCAGCACCCTTTCGATGCCCAACTGCCATCCCACCAGAGGAAGCACGAAGGCTGGGATACTGCCAGGTTGCCCAAGCCTAGACAGGGGAAGTCGAGAGGCAGAGGTCGGGTATGAACCACGGACCTTCCGATCAGTGAATTCGCGCTCCGACCACTGAGCCATTTCACTGCGTTTCTGTATAGCATTAACTCTCGAAAAACAGGGTACGGCCACATGCAAATACAGCACATCGTCATTAACTATATGTGGCGTGAGTCCATCACTAATTGTCGCTGCTTATGGAACACTTACGGGGATTCAGATCACGTGCTTGTTCGATGCTGCCTCTCGCTACGCCTTTCAGGAGTGTGCAACACGCGAACCTAAATGGTCATTGAGAAGCTCCCAGATTCTGAAGTGAGGCAAGCCTACCAAAACCACCTACTGAAGTCCCTTTCGGACAAGACATTCCGTGATGTTGACTCTTGTCGGAAGCCACTGACTCAATCTTGCAAGATCCTGGGCGCCCGACTTAAGCAACGCCGCAGTGAAACAGATATAAGCATTGTATGTTGTGCAGCACTCTCAAACAGTTCTCAAACACGCATTTCGAGAGTACCATGCTACTCGACGAACGGTCAGACTTCAGGTGGAAAAGAGCATCTGCGAATATTGACAAGTGTGGTGGGTCGAAAGGGCCGAGGAGATGAAGGCTAGAATCAAACTATTCTCGCTGCTGCGGGCAAAAGATTTAGAATCACTCGTTGAGCGAAACACTGGCTGATAAAAAAAGTGTCACTTCTTTCTCGTCGGAGTCTCTGGGCTGAACACTTTCAACAGTCCAGCGGTCACCTGGAACTGTTCAACCGGACCCCCGGCCAGTAACGTGATCCTGGGCAATGAACTTGACACCCCAGGGGCAAGACGGGCGCGAATTTACTGACCAGAAGGTGTGTAGTTCAAATCCAACCTATGTCTCTCGACTTCCTGTCTAGGCTTCGGCAACCTGGCAGTATCCCATACGTCATGCATTCTTTGGATGGCATGGCAGTTAGGCACCGAAAGTATGTTGCGGCTGAAAGATTATCTTATTTTTTGCCTGAAACCCCAACGGCTTCCGAAATAAGCTAGCGCCTCTCCCGCCTCAAGCGTCAATGAACTGCTGTCCTGATGAAACCCACCCGCTCCGTTTAAATACGGGCGCAAAGCCTTTATTCTGTGCCGGCCTAACGTGTTTATCTATATCTGGCCGGAATAGACCTTTCCAAAAAAAATGGGATGAGTCATGAGCTGTACCTTCAGCACAGGATTCCAACGCATCTTTGATGAATCCGGAAATCTGAAACTAGAGGTTTCCCTGAAACGTAAACCAATCTATGCGAAGAAAATGGTGCAAAAATTCACTTGTTGCACTAATTACACGCAGTGGGGCCGTGGCCGAAGGACTGCTGCTCCAAAACCATGCCGACTGGATGGGTGTTTAGACAACCGGCAAGGACCAAAAGCCATGTGTTGATTGGACAGAATATAGGCCAATCCGAATCACGGGTTCACGGATTCACGGATTGATGCACAGAATCGAGGCTTTCGCCCTAGTTTCCCGGGTCGGTTTTGTTCTTGTCGTTCAGCGGCTGTCGTTCACCTGAAAGGCACAAGTGATAAAAGGGTGTAGCACTGCTCAGCGCGGGGCAGTATGTTTGCCAGCGCGAGGACTCGCGTAAATAAGTGTCTAATAGTGTTTTGAACTGAGTTCTAGAGGGAGCGTGGACAACCGTCTCAGGAAGGTTATTCCACGCAGCAACTACCCGAGGTTAGAAGAAAACTGGCCTGATGAAAGTGTGCGCCCTGCGCTTAAAAATCTTCTTACCATGTCCCCGCCGTGTTTGCTGGGTCAGCGGTGAAAAACCTGTTGGCCAAGTCTTGCTCAAACAGGGCATAAATAAGCATTAGGTCCCCTCGGAGGCGACGCTACTCCAGGGGAAAGGGGTCAACCACCGCGAGACACGTTTCGTAGTCCATGGACTTGAGGCCGGCAATAATTTTCGTAGCAGCTCGCTGGACACGCTCACACACCTTCATCTCGGCGATTCCCGCCCCATCACAAACTATCTAGATGGACTTTGTGGAAAGGTGCCCTTTCGCTATATGAATATAGATGTGTGAATCTCCTTCGGTTTTCATCGAATAATGCTTGAAGCTCCAGTAACTTACTAACACACCGTGGACGGCGGACATCAAATGAATCTGAAGTCCGAGAGTGGTCATTGTTGTAGTATGTACGCTATGGAAGCACCAGGGGACAGTGATTATCCGAAGGCAAGTGTTCACCACAATCTCTGCGGATGGAAAACAGAAACAAAGCTCATGATCCGAAGCCCAGTAAGCAAGGTTGTATATCACCAATACTTACATATAAAACAATCAATCTGGCAGACACCGTATACTACACTGTCCAACTAGATTGCGCCATGTTTTTTAAGATTTACCATAATAAACATGCAATAGAACTGTACATGAAATGTTCGTAAAAATCAAGTGCTGTCAGTGTTAAAGCTAACAAATTCAGCTTAAATCGGGATGCCGAAAACCGGCCAACTGTTACGCAAGCGCCCAAGGGGCCCTCGACCGAGACTTTGCTTCATACAAAAAGCGGGGCGGCCGACCGGAAAGCCAGAATATAACTTGCAACCAGCTGAATTCCAAATCTCCAGCTTCCCTCAAAAATAAACTTGAACCACTGCATGGTGAACGACAGCCGCTGAACGACAAGAACAAAACCGACCCAGGAAACTTGGGTGAAAGCCTCAATCCTGTGTATCAGTCCGTTTATCCGTGAAAAAGTCTTGTTTTCTCAGTACAACGAGGTCTTACGGCTTCCTATGATGAGGCCCAATGACGACTCCATCACTTATCCACCGAGTTCGGCACCCAATCAGCTGTGCTGGGTACAGGTGATTCTAGTGCTCCAGGCCGGACCAATACACCGGGGCTTTGCTTACCGGGCCCCTTTTTGACACCGGTCGCCAGACACTTGCCACGTCCTTCAACCCGCTTGAAAGTGGAACAAGTGCGTCGTCCATCTTAGATCTGGCCCCAACCAAGAGCTTGAATGGCGTGGCTAAGTGAATGACGGTATATCCTTGGGGAAGAATTAACCATGCCGACCAAGGGGTAGACCGTAGAATTGAGGAGACTTGACCACGTACGAAGGAGGGATGAATGTTGTCTCAAAAAGGCTGAAATCATATCTGGTCCCACCTATGCGACCCGGGGGACCGAAAATAACTACAGTGCTCCAACCACCATAAAGACAATTTACATAAGCCTCTGGAAGATTCACTACCTGTTACGCAGAGTTAAGGCCTGATCTCGTCTCTCATGGTGTCGGATGTGTACCATCCTGGAGGTGAACTACAATACCAGGTCATGAGAGGACTATTTGCCCAGTTTAGGGATGAAACGCTAGGCAACCTGTTGGGCGACTTCTGTCGGTGTCAGGCAGCACGAATTTGTCAATAGGGGGCCCTGTGCCACTTATTTTCTACATTTCCTTGACTAGTTGACCAAAAACTGTCGAGGAATAAAAGGTACCAGTTGGTCAACTGGACGAAAAGCCTCTTCGATTTGGCCCATCAACGGCTTCTAGTAGCTGTGCTAGAAGCATGTGGCAATGATATGTTTTCCCTAGCTTATGAAAAGCATAAGATCTGAGACACGTTTGGGTCGTTACGTTCAAGTAACACGGGCCGTGAAAAGACGAAAGGAAGTTAGAATAAATTAGCTGTGTTTATTATGCGACAAAATTGTAATTGTGGAAAACAAAGCAGTGGAACAATAATGTCCAGTAGGCCGTTGCACTTTAGTGATGAAAAGCAGCCACTTTTGTCCCCTCTTCTACAGGGCAACGAGTTCTGGAAGGGACCAACATTTAGCGTCTTGTGTGGAAATGCCTATATGCGTACGGCTACAACGAGAGACAGGGTTCCATGAACGTCGCCAATGTGATATTTGTTGTTTCTACCCTATATACCTAGTCGAGTGGCAATTTAAAACTTCCTGCAAACAGAATAAACGTTATTATTATTGTTAAAAGATGTGGGGCCTTCCAAAATGGTCCCGACGAATTATTTGATTTGGCCAGAACTTTGAAACCCCGAGTGATGCTAAGAAATACGGGAACCATGCCAGTGCCGGCAGGTTGTAGAGCTGCTATTAGCCTTTATTCTGATGTCAGTTGAAATCGGTGCTAGGGATCTGGAGAATTTGATAGCTCAGAGCATAGAAGTGCTAAAGCAGTGCAACAGATCGCACACTGTGCTCTCGAGGCTTTTTTGGACTTAAAACGACATTGATTTCCGCAATACAATAATAACAATAATAATATTTGTTTCCAACCAGTGGGTGGTGTACCCTCAGGCATGGGCACACGGTTAGAGTCAGAACAAAGCATGACTGGGGAATTCGCGGGTAGTGTGGATTGCGCGAAAAAAGGAAAATGCTATAAACAGTGCGCAGTATCGGATGTAGAGTTGGCCACGCCTAAACCAGCATGGGAAAGCAAACACGGCTACCGGGAGTCTATCTTACTTTTGGGAGAACATATCAAGCTGAGGCAAGATCAGATCGTTAAGGTTTGAAGGTGGCGGGCAAAACCGGAACGAGGGAGGGCAGAAAAAGAGGAATCCTGTCCGGCGCGGAAAAGGAGGAAAAAGAAGAAGAAATCCGGTGCGTTATCAGGATTGCCGCGTTCTGGCTGGTCAATTTGAACTAAAGTCTAAAACACCGATGAGATCAATGTCCTGCAGCGTCATCACCATTCTAATTGGCTGAAATCTATGTGGCGGGAACATTCAAAAATGGTAACATGGTGGATTTGAGGTTTATGATTGCCCCTCTTGAACAAAGCACAGAATTATGACGCGGTTGTAGCTGATAAAAGTTTACATTTCTAACAGATTTCCAAATGTAATGAAGGCAGATAATATGCATTTCCCAGTAGTTTAACTTGTCTTGATTGTGACAAGTGTGATCATCCATGCTGTCCCTAACTCTAACTGTACATCAAAAGGACGACATGTGTGCCTAATGTCGGTAACGAAATGTGAGCAATTAAAGTAGCCCACATTTATCAGTTATTGCTGGTGTGTTTACTAAGTTCTCTCAGCGTCGATCACTTGTTATGATACGGTTTGTAGTTCGGTAGAAACGATAAGCCTACGTGTAATTTTATTTGTTACCCTTAGTGCACAACTCAAAGGTACAGGAACCGGTATTTTCATAGACCGCCCTAATTCTGGTTTATAATAACGGAACTATCGGTGCATCCTTCGCAGCCAACTGAGCAACGATAATGTCTGCCCCTGTGCCAGAGCTTGTCACCGATTTTCTATTTCTGGTAGAGGTATGTAGTGAACATTGCCTGCTACGCTTGTTTGTTTATGTCACGATTGTTGGTGTGGAACCTTGCTAACTCAGTTTTGGCTGGAAAACCTTTTTATTTTTCGTCCGCACAGATTGCCGTGAACCTTCAGATAATCACCATTCATTGTTACCTCCGAGGCGTGTTTGTTATGTGTTCGACGATGATAGCTGGTACGCAATGGTGATTCTACGTGCCATATAAGTAATAACCGACGAGAACCCCAGTCTACGGTACACCTGTATCCCAGAATCTTCGGCTTGAATAACTTTTGTTTTTGGTGTGTGTAAGGAAGTTTCGGTTTACGGGTAATACTTTTGAAGTGAAGCGCCCGAGAAGCGTAGTGAGCGCCTCAGCCACATGTAGACCGCAGCGCTCCTGCATACGTTTCTAAACATATGCTTCTAGAGGTGATCCTATGTTGTTCTGAAAGCACTACTTTTCGGGACCAGGCTGAAGGTATATACGAAAGAGGAAAATTACGCCCCATTTTCTCACCTGGCAAGCTTGTCTTCAATCTACAAAGCTGGTGGCCGACTATCGCCTGGCAGCTACAGGCCTATATGCCTCACTAGCGTGCCATGCAAGGTGATGAAACGCATTTCGGAGCGAGCCATTCTAGATCACATTACTTCCAAAAACTTAATATCTCCAGTTCAACATGGACTTCTCCCAAACCGTTCCTGCGTGACGAACATGCCCGTATTTATGGACAGCTCAACCTAAGCCAAGGACGAGGGACTCATATCGGATGTCATATTTTTCGACTTCTCAAAAGCATTTGATCGAGTCTCACACGTCCCACTGCCCTACAAACTCGAGTCATACGGGATTCAAGGGAGAATCCTACAAGGGATCAGGGCATTCCTATCAGACAAATTATTCCGAGTGAAAGTGGGCTCGAACTACTCTTCTGCGGCTCCGGTCTCCATTGGAGTTCCTCAGGGCTCCGTTTTGGGACCTTTGCTGTTTCTGATAAACGTCAGTGACCTCTAGATTTTCTTGAAAGTTCATATCTACCTTTTGCGGACGACTTGAAATGGTGGCGTTCCAAAGCGAGTGCCATCCGAATGGATGTAGACGCCGCAAAGCAGTGGTCATTGGACTGGCATCTTCCTCGGAATGACGAAAAGTGCGCCCATATACCATTTGGAGGGGGCTCGGCGAACTCCTTTGTCATGCATGGTGAGAAAGGATAGATGCCTAAAATGAGTTCGGTATCTGGCTCTCCTGAAGCATGTCCTTCTCACTACACCTTGAGAAGTCGACCCAAAAGGCACTCGCTGTTCTACGGATGATTTGGCGCACCTTCTCGCGTATTACTCGCATGGACTTTCAAGTACTCTATGGTGCCTATGGCAGACCGCTCCTTGAATATGCCAACCCGGTTGTCAACTCAGGACGCACGAGGGACGTAATCCTCCTTGAGCGTGTCCAGCGAGCTGCTACGAAAATTATTGCCGGCCTCAAGTCCATGGACTACGAAACGTGTCTCGCGGTGGTTGACCCCTTTCCCCTGGAGTAGCGTCGCCTCCGAGGGGACCTAATGCTTATTTATGCCCTGTTTGAGCAAGACTTGGCCAACAGGTTTTTCACCGCTGACCCAGCAAACACGGCGGGGACATGGTAAGAAGATTTTTAAGCGCAGGGCGCACACTTTCATCAGGCCAGTTTTCTTCTAACCTCGGGTAGTTGCTGCGTGGAATAACCTTCCTCAGGCGGTTGTCCACGCTCCCTCTAGAACTCAGTTCAAAACACTATTAGACACTTATTTACGCGAGTCCTCGCGCTGGCAAGCATACTGCCCGGCGCTGAGAACTTGAAGAGCAGTGCTACACCCTCTTTTCACTTGTGCCTTTCAGGTGAACGACAGCCGCTGAACGACAAGAACAAAACCGACCCGGGAAACTAGGGCGAAAGCCTCGATCGTATGTATCAATCCGTGAGTCCATGAGCTGAAACCTGTCAGCCAATGAGAGATCAGCGGCTATACTGACAACATTTGGGCGGCCGGTTGGTCCGCTCACGGATTCAGTGATGTCGGGCTTATGACTTTGGCCGTGAGCGTCATAGGTGACGACTGTGTCCACAATGGGAGAGACCGCTATTGAGGGAATGGGGCTTGAGACTTTCTTTTTCACATTCTCAGTGGCTGTTGGGTTCTCGCGACATCTCCCGATGTCGAGGTCAACGTTTGTGGTTGATTTATCGGGGATTCACGGATTTACACAAGAATTAGAAGCTTTCGCCATGCTTTCCGGGTCGGATTTGTTCTTGTCATTCAGAGACTTTCGCTCACCTGAAGGACGCAGGCGAAAATGGGTGTAGCACTGCTTTTTAAGACCTCGGCGCGGGGTAGTATGCTCGCCAGCGTGAGGACTCACATAAAAAAGCGTTTAAAATCGCTTTAAAGTGGGTACCAGATGCAGCGTGAACAACCTCGGAGAAAGGTTATTCCACGCATTAACTACCTGGAATGTTGTTGCCTAATAAAGGTTACAATCTGAGCATGAAAATCTTCCTACCATGCCCCCCCCCGTGTGTTAGTTGCGTCAATGGTGAAAAACTTGTTGGCCAAACCTTGCTTAAACAGGATATAAGAAGTATTAAGTCTCCTCGGAGGCGACGATATCCCAGGCGAAAGAGGTCAGGCACCGTGGGACACGTTTCGTAATAAACGTATTTGATGCCGGCAGCTCGTTGAACACACTCAGTGCGAGTTATAACCCTGTTTTGTCCTGAGTAGACAGATTGGGATATTCAGGAAGCGGGATAACGATAGGTCTATGTACTGGGAAACAACAAGTGTGCGTTTTGATAAACTGAAGTTATTTCAATTCGCTGCCCGGACACCGTAGGAATGGAACAAGCATCGAATTCACAGCAGGGTTTAAATTTGCAGGGCTGGCTGAGTTTTCATAGGAATCATGCTTATTTGAGAATGGCATTTCCCTAGAAATCCGGCAGCCTGTGGCGTGCAGCTCATCATCATCCTTATGAGTATCATAGACAGCAACATCGGTGTTGACACTTATGCCTCACACCTTACAACCACAAAGCTTACCTAGTTGTATTTAAAGCCTTGGAGTGGAAGGATGAGAAAAAGTGTGTGTAAAGGACTGGACCTGGTACTGACATCACAAGTATTCTGAGGTGCCTGCAAGCGCTCAATCTGACAATCTGGAAAGCAACTGACAGCACGAACGCCATTTCCTGAAGTGTCTCCAGCCAAGCTCAGGAGGGGTCACGGGGACCCCATCCTGCAAGGCGTACTTCAACAGCAGCATTCAAGCAACCCCTAAGGAATACAAATTCTCCGTTTATGTTAAATACAAGCGTCCTGCAGCCAGGATTTTGTGCCAAAGGCTTTGGCCTAGGACCCTAACCGTCCCCCTCTAGGTATGGGCGCCCTGGCAGTATCCCAACCCACGGACAACCATGGCACTTACAACAAACACTCTGATGCCACATCGGCCGTCACGTCACCAGCCTGGTCGCCTTGCTGCATATAGTAGGGCGGGTAGGCGGAAACGTGCTACTGCTGATGCCTTCCTTCTTACACTTCCGTTTCCCCTCTTCTATCCTACCCCATCCAAATTTGAATACTCTCCCAGCAGGTCCCAGCACTAGGATTGACCGCTTTGTTTCCCGTGCACCACACTCAGATGCAACCCCTGTACGCCTTCAGCAACAACCCTAAACACCTCGAACTCTGTTTTCAAACCCCGAATGACCGTCTACTTAGCCGTCTTCAATGTTCGAACAATGAAGCAAGCCGTAAAAACAGGTAGCTCTTGCTGGATTCCCCATGCATTGATGCATACTGTCTGTCAGAAACAAGAATACAGGACGCAAGTACTGTGGTTGAACTGACTGCCCCTGGCTTTCTTCCAGGCGGCCAACCCTTAACCTGGCAGAAGGGTATGAAAGAAATTACGAAACGCTTGGGTGCTGTCGGTGCTACTCGCCTTCCAGGATGGGGACCGCGTGATCCCCAGTGCGCCTGGTTGGAGACGCTGCAAGATATGGCTGCCAACCGATGTCAGTGGCGATCTTGTTGTCAGTTTCTATCCAGATTGCCTGAATGAGTGTTTGGAGGTGTAGGCACCTCGGAATGATTGTAGTAAGGCAGCAGTAGGTCCCCTCCCCGTCCATCTTTATTCTTTTTCTTCACAATAAGGCTTTCAAATAAACCACGGTACGGCAGCGAAGCATCGGTGTTGAACACTGATGTCATGCTGTCGATGATGATGATAATGATGAGGTTCCGACTGAGCACTTCTGGTGCTGCAGAGGCCGCTGTAGCCAGACGTTCCGGATTGGGTGTTGTATTCAGCTACCGGGTGCAACCATATTACAGGAAGCCCGTGATCAGCGTCTTTCTGTCATCTGGAAGGAATTTCAAAATTAAAAAGAACGTGATGGCAGACTGATGCGAAGCGTCGAAAGATCTCGAAATATTCTATTTCCGGTACCGTAACGTGGAGCTTCTCCGCTGTTCGCGGTGCTTACGCTACAAAATGGCGCGTGGGCACTGGATGATGAACCAGAATTTTTGAGGCAGGAAATTCATCTTGTGAGGCTAGGATGGCAGACATGTCACGCGCATGTTCAACCGCTGTTTACTCAAAGCAACTGTTTTCACCGCTGGCGCTGACGACAACCTCCAATACGGTAATTTCAATTGAAGGCGTTCCCCGACAAACTGAACGTTTGTAATCCACGCGCATATATGGCTCAGATCCACCCAATTCTCCTTTCACTTGGTTGGGTACTCTGCAGAAAATAATGTTTGATAGGTCAAACGACAAACAAGCTCCCAAGTTGGGTAGGTTTCGTAGGGATATTCGGCCAGTCCCGACGAAATCAGGTATTGGGTGCTATTATAGCGTGGCTAACGGTAGATTTGTTCGGTTGAAGGATTTATTTAATCCCTGACTGCAAAATTCTGGGCGGTTAAGATCAGTTTCGAACTTCATTGGCCATAATGGCAATCCTGCCTTATCGCTGCTGACAAACTTCGTGCTGTCTTGCAGGTAGCTCTTGGTTGTGTTAAACCTAGAGGTGCCTCCTCGAACAAAAGCCAAGTGACATTGAGAATGTCTTTCGTATAGTATCCTCCCGTTAATTCAGTTGAAGCCGACTATCACAGTCGTTTTCACAGGATAGTTAGTAATCTGTCTGGTACCTCCTAAAAGTTATTCAGCTTTCTTCGGGATCTATCAGACTTGGCCGGCACTTCCGAGACATCGGTGGTCAGACAGTTCTTAGCAGCGACCAGTTTGCACCAGTTACACCAGTATGGAACACGCTGCAACACTATCCCCCGCAGAGTTTCTCATCGCACATCAGCGTCATATTTGACATGGCTGCTGTGGCGTTAAATCAGGGCGACATAAACTAGTTCCACTGTGAAATACACTCCTTTGCAAACAAATTTGGTTTTACGAGAGACTCGCCCGGAACCCAGCTGAATCTCTCGGTTGTGCTGTTTGTGATGTTTCCAGGCACCTGAATGCGCTGCACCAGGCCGCCTTACGTTTCAGTTGCTACGATATTCGAGATATTGCGATACATGTATATTCGTAATGCACTGCCAATAAGGTTGCTGAAAATTCTTCGACACTGCCTCCTTCCATTGCCTTATTTGAGGGATCGTTCATCTGCGGTCATTAGGATCATGTCTCGTTCCAAGCAGTCTCCATTCAAGTTAGCTATCAAGAATAGCTTCATGTATCCTCGATAAGTGAATCTTCAGCACTTACACTTTATGGGTTTGAGACGTCCACCAGAATTACTTAGGTTTATACTTTGGGTGCATTTCGGGAGGCACCTGAATTGCTCTCCGATTTGTTCCAGATAACACTTCTGTGGCGCGGAACCGACTTGCAAGGGATGAAGTCCGCGGAACCGGTCATAAGCAGACGTTTTTTGTAGATCCTACTAACGGTTTCAACCGGTATCATTTGAAGGATGCCTCCTGAAGCTCATTGCTTTGAATTAGTTTAATCAGTTATCGAACCGAGCCATTTAGACGCGAGAACATGGCGATTCGTTTTTCTTTAGTTCGATTCAGCTGGCGCTTGCGTGAGTATGACCCGGCTCCGGATGACCTTCCGTGGATATCAGATGCAGTTAATATCTCCAGTGCTAGTTAGATTGTGTTCGAGTCTGCACCCCAGACTTCAACGCGTCCAACTGCCACTTGTAAAACATCATCGATACTACGGCGGTTCACTGACTACAAATGTCATCATAGTCGCCGGAACTTTCTTCGCGTGCTTGAAAGCGTTGGCAAAATTTTAGACGCACGCTTCTTTTCAAAGCGATGTGTGGGGATGTGGCCACTAGGGAATGTAAGCAGCAAACTACTGATGAGAGTTTGGTTTGAAGCTAAAGGGCATCCCTATCGGGAAAAGCTCCAACCTACGAACATTCGACCAATGATAAGTTAAATCCAAGTGATTACTTGGTAACTTGGTAACTTGAAGATACCAATCGAGTAACAGGGATGTTTTCTCGGAATGTATGCGGACGGATGAATGGCAAAAAGTTCACCCCCAAAAAGAACGGCCCTCGTTGTACGAGCCAAGATGAACAAGTCAAAAGCACAGACTGAACACTATGGGGTGCCGGACAGTGCGTCAGGACTTTCTAGGGAACTGTGTGGTGATTTTAAAATGTAGAGTGAGGCTCTGCGGACGATTCTGAAGTGTTCTCCACACCAAGTTGGGTCAGATAAGAACACCTGATCCCTTCCTTCCTTTTCAACTTCACTGAATGGTGATAGAAGCATTCAAGGGCTCCAACTCCGTGGAGTTAAAGCTTTTTCGGTATCCAGTTCGCGGGTGGCACTATTATCCCTAGTTAATCCACTCAAATGCAAGAAATATTGAGAGGAGGCTGAATCTTTGTGGACTATCCCTCTCAGCTTCAGAGTGCACCAAACGTGCTAGACTGTACTGGGGAAAGTGAGGCAGACGGCGTGTCCTCTTCTGTTTTAATGATCTAATGGCATAGCCAGAAAGCAGCCACAAAGCATTAAATTACCTCGCGCCCCATCGTTGATGATGTCGGAAAGGCGCCAGGTTGCCGACCAAATATAGTGTACACTCAGCCCTTCTTTACATTTTCGGAACTTGTATTCTCTGCAAAGAAGTCGCATATGGACTGCAGTTTTCCAAGCGTCGCTAATTCCGCCAGTCAGTTTTATCCGGTTGACTACTCGAATGGGCAGATGGCTACCATTTGTATTCGTATGCCCGACTGAAAATCCAGCTTTTACCGGCCATGTCATGTTCTTCGAACGTCCAGAGAGCGTCTTTTGCACACATTTTCGTTTGGGAGTCTCTGACCGGATGAAGTGATAAAATTATGGTGACGGTTGGCGTGGTCACGAGCCATGGGAGCATTGACGGTGCGATTGTCAGTTGTCTGTTGGATTGAGAAACAGGTGACGACCCTTAATGTGGCAACGTGTGACAGTTGCCATATCGGAAAAAGACTCCAGCTACCATGGACGGCTCGTGGTTGAGGAGCAAAAAATAAAAATCGTTCAGCTGTAGCACAATTTCGGTGCCCAACTGCTAGAAAGAGGTGCGAGGGCTGGGATACTGCCAGGTTGCTCAAGCCTAGACAGAAGTTGAGATGCAGAGGTTGGGTTCGAACCACGGACCTTCAGGTCAGTAAATTCGCACTCTAACCACTGAGCCTTCTCGCTTCGGAGGAAAGCTACTGACCAGGTGATCCATCTTTCGAACCTAACCGTGGCCTCCAGAATGCTTCTTTCTCGGAATACCCAACCTGGTTGCAACTCCGCCTGCGTGTCCCCTTGACAGCCATGCTCCGAAGTGGTGCCACAGCTGACCAATCATTTCTCAACTTGTTGCAGTCGGTGCTGAGCTTGTATCTATCCATGAGAGCCTCGTTCATTCCACTTATTAACTCTCATTTTACTTTTCTAGTTTCGTCCTCCCCAAATGAACGGAATAAATTCCTCACGGACAGAACTCATCCCCGAATTTGACAATGGTCTTTGAAACATCCACAGATGGTCTTCTAAGGAGTGTGAACTTACTGGTTAAGATGTGGCTTCAGCGAGCGGAAGAGCAGTTTGTAGTTTTAAGACATACCCTTATCCCGTTCATGTCGGTGCGACTTTTCCCCCATTTCTTCAGCTCATGGATGCAGAAAGCTGAATTTTGTGCCTTTCGATTTAGCAGTGGTTAAACCCGCGTATTACACGGGGATTATGTGCCAGACACTGCTGAAAATGCTATCGGTGCAACGATTAGAAATATTTGAACAGCTGGGAAGCAGTTTAGTTTAGTTTAGTTCTTCAACCGTGAATCTACGGATGGTTGGGCGACAAATCGCTTCTCATGGTCAATGAGCAAACCACCGGTTGTAGCTGTGCTTCTTTCTTCCAAGATGCTTTATGACTTCGATTCTATCAGCGTAGCCAGACACAATCTGTATCACTACTGTCTCGTTGCTCAGGCTTGGACTTCTGACTGAAAATTCATGGTTTGAATCTAACTCCAATTTTTCGATTGTGTATGTTGTGAGGTTTTGCGGGATATATATTGTTCATATTCACCTCACTCTCGTTTGAACAGTTGTCCACCTGTCCTGGCGTAATTATTCTGGTGAGTCCGAGATAAGGAAGCTGGGTTAAAAGCATGGAGCTTCCGGCCAGTGAAATCGCACTTTAACTAAGAACGAAACTTGAGTCCAGTAATTGCCTCCCTTGGTGTGGACTCACCAGAATAATTACGCCAGGACAGGAGGACGGCTGTTCGAACGAGATTGCTTATGTCTCAACCTTAGCATCCAGGCAGTATCCTATAAAAAAACGTTCAGCTGTAGCACCCTTTCGGTGCCTAACTGCCATGCCGCCCGGAGGTTGCACGAGGGCTGGGATACTGCCGGGTTGCTCAAGCCTAGACAGGGGAAGTCGAGAGGCAGAGGCCGGGTTCGAACCCTATCCTATACTTCTATGAGGTTCAATGGTGGCCAAAGACACTGCAATAGCTGGACGATATGATTTTTGATGTAATATTTCCCGATAAGCAGAACGACTCGCATCCATCCGCATGCAGGACACATCCTTATTATGCTTTCATATACACCTTGTTTGTATGACTCTCCTGTCGACGAGTACACCTTGGACAAAGCATTATTTTTCTTCAACTTATACATGTTTTACTTTGATTTTCCATTTCAGTATGACCGTCTACTTGCGTGTCAAGCGGCCACGAAATGAGACCGCAGTTGTGAGTGCTTTTGAAACCGAGCCGATCAAGAAGCTATGCCGTCTAGATTCAGATCCCGTCTCTCCAACTGTATTCCGATATGTTGGCAGCCAGAAACCTGGCGATGAAATTAGTTATGATACTTTGAGCAGCTTGAACAGAGTTAATACACGGGGTACTGGCAAGCTGATTCTGAATACGAATTCGGGGACGATTCTCAGTTGTGACGGCACGCGAGATGTGGACTGTGAGGTAAGTCTGTGGGACTGCGTTATTCTTTCGCACCAAGGCTTTACGTTCCCCATAACCACGCTTCTTGGCATGGGCCGAGATGGCTTGATTGAAATTTCCTAATACTATACTCTCACCAAACGAAGTAGTTGCGTGATAAATATTACGACGTGGGGAATCACTATGTTGTCTTGTGTTGCTTTGATTTAGTCTCTAGCCTCCACTGCATATCGTGACTGTTCCATCCTCGGAAATGCTTGTTTTCTAAATTGTCGATAAACTGAATGTTGCGAGAGTCGAATAGTTCCAGGTCGAGATTAGAAGGAAGACAGAATAGAAGAGCGTAATGTACGCTTTAATAGTCCGATAGCGGTAGTACATGAGCTGAAAATATAGAGTGCGAATTACGAGATAATGGTGTATGCAAAGATATGGTTTATATAGTCATGATACTGACCATAGTCACATCCATTAAGGTCGGTGATGTAGACAGATGACGTACATAGTGACAGACAAATCGGCTGCTTTTTCTGACAGTCGACTGATGTACCTCTCCGGGTAAATGATATGGATCGTCGATGTTGTGCTCTTTCCTTCCGGTGGATGACTTTACCAATGCAGGAACAAGAGTCTGTCTATTATCCTAGGGCGTGAGGAAACATTGAGAGGGTTTTGGGATAATCATGACGCAATAGACTCTCACGAGTCTTCAGCAAGTTACTGTTTTATGGGGGAGTCAGTGAGTTACAATTGTCGTAGGATCTTGCATTTGTCGAAACCATTTCCTCGCGTGGCAGAATGTCACATGTTCCTCGAGTGTGGTCCATGACAATTGAGATTTCATAGTCTGCTTTATCTCTTTTAATTTTCTGAATAGTGTTAAGCCAGGACCGTTCTTTATCTTTCCGTCTACTTGTAGCGTACGATATCGGTTGCCACCATGGGAATCGTTATATCAGTATGGCTGAATTTTTTACCGGATCGATCAGGTCACATAGTTTCAACCTAAGCTCTGATCCTAACCGTTTGAGACGAAGCGGTCAGAAGTGGTCTGTGTTCCGAGAGGTATGTCAACTCCTGGTCATGTTGGACACATGTATGAACTGACTGAAATTTTCCCAGACTCTTTAGTAACGGAATGTCCGCCTTCAATTGGTCTGCACACACAAGCACATCCGGCGTACACGTAGTCGTTTTCTTGAGGACCGATGTGTAGGTGTGTGACGTATTATCCGTGTGGGAGCAAGTCACAACCAGATCAGGTTGGACGGCTCGTATGTTGAAGCGGAAACGTGTAGATGAATTGAACAGTTAAATCTTTCGAAACGAGGACGTTCGGATAGCCATGCGAAAGTTGTCGACAGATTTAACAGTGTACAATGAGCGATGTGTCAGTGGTCTAGGCAGCTGAGCATAAACAAACACTTCTGTCAGCTTTACGCTTTCAAGCTGGGGTAGGTCAGTGAATAATTGAGCACGGTTTGACTTTTATCTATTCTACACCGACTGTAGATGCAATACAGAGCAACTGCCTGGCGATGACACCCTTTGAGCGGTCTTGTTAGTGACAGATAGACAGTGAATGCAGTGAAGTGGAACAGCCGTTTAGACTGTTTAGTACATATGTGCAGTATTGCATGTGACAGACACCAGTGTACTTCAACTGATCGTTCTAACATAGGTTCACTTCCCTATCGTATCGCCTCGCTACAGTTTTCCTTTTGTGGGATAATGTTACTACTAGACAACGGAATGGGACGGCTTTGAAGCCGTCTCACTGGACAGTGGTCTGTATGCATCTATGACAAATACCGTATGTTCACTCGTTGCCTTCCTGCTATTTCAAACTGGTTCATATATCTCTAGCTTACCCCTGACAACATGCACTATCCCCTCATTTGGTTCTTGCACTATATCACAGGTCAAAATAAACACACTCAAGCGTTCTACTTCGACGTCCCTCACCAGCAAAGACTGCGCTGGCCCACCGGCCAAAGTACTTAAAATAATTGACATTATCCCTGAATCCACCCAACTCGACACACTCCTGAGAGAGCTCCAAGTGGGCACGAGTCCCGTATCCAAACGGTTACCAGAAGAATCCGAAATAGATTACGTGTATGATCTGTACCTATTGGAGCGACGAACCCGTCAAAGACGTTCACGTAGCGCCAGCTCCTCTTCATCCCGGAGTCACTCGTCACGGTACGCAGAGAACGAGATCGTGTTTGACGATATTTATGGTCAGGATGATGATGTTCACGATGACGAAGATGATTCCAACAGCGAATCCAACTGGCGCAATGACTACCCGGATGAGGAGGACACGACGGACGACGACGACGACAGTTCGTCCTCATCTTCGGCTGATCGAAAATCCAATGCAGATTCTGATGATGCTTATATATATTCCTACTGACCATGCCTTACAATCTTACTTGTACATATCCTTTATATATAGTCCTACGATCGATTGATTCTGTTCATGCATCGTGTTTCTGCTGGTTTGCATCGCGGGTTTTGTTGTGATGCTTCCTACTTCTGAGTACAATCGACTCAGAACGGAACGTCAGTCGGGATCTTTGATTATTGCAAAACTGACACAAATGAAGGTACACAACACGATAGGGAAGCTAACCGATCATGTGAAGGGAACACAATGAGCTGCTGTGGTGCGTTATCCAGCGAGATGGCTCAAGTGGTTAGAGCGCGAATCTACTGACCGGAAGGTCCGTGGTTCGAACCCGACCTCTGCCTTTCGACTTCCCCTCTCTAAGCTCGGGCAATCTGGCAGTATCCTAGTCCTCGTGCTTTCTTCGGGCGGCATGGCAGTTGGGTACCGAAAGGGTGCTACAGCTGAGCGATAAACAAATATGACATGTGTACTGACTGATCGATGGGCGAACCAACTCAAGGCGTGCATGAGACAAACTGCTTTATTCCCAAGGTGCAGATCGATGTTTGTATGAGGTCCCTTCTAACGCTGTCCCGGTCGCACAATGTGTAACCAGAGACCAGGTGCTTCGGCAGCTGTTCATAGTTTATTAGTTCTTAAATCGTATAAGATATCAGAAATAAAATCCATAAAATTGACAGGTTTTTAGTTCGAATTCACTCATCACAGTTGAGTCCGTCTTTCCCATGTTCATACACGCAGGTATGTTTCATAAGATGTTTTGATAAATCGAGATGGTTCAGTGGTTAGAGCGCGAATTTACCGACCTGAAGGTCCGTGGTTCGAACCCGACCTCTGCATCTCGACTCCTGTCTAGACTGGCAGTATCCCACCCCTCGTGCTTCCTTCGGGTGACATGGCAGTTAGGTACCTAGAGAGTGCTACAGCCGGAGGACAGAAATCCACGGATTAGTCCATGTGACGAGTTACCCACACTTCGTAGGTTGCTATTGCTGGGTCTTGTCCTTTAGATGCGAGGTCTTCTTTCGCCCAACCTTGTTCAAGGTGGAGGTGGCTCTGGGATCACCAGTCTCCGATTCAACTAGACGTGTTGGTGACTAACGTCTCTCTAGAGATACCACCTGGGACGAGTCCCATCCCCGGCTAGTGACGTTGGCCGACGTATCCATATCGGTGATTGTGCCCCAATGATGACTATCGGCTTCAGTTCATAACTGAACCAAGTGGAAATTCTGGACCATTGTAGTGGTTGCGCTGCGGCTTCCAGTGTATTATCATCCGTATTGTCAGCAACCCAAAACGTAGCCGTTGGAACCATCGTACTTCTCACTGTTGCTGAAGAATTGCACGGAACTCTTTGGGTACCGTGGGCCGATTCACTAGGAAACTTAAATGAGTGTGTAGTTGTACTGTGGAAAAACAACTGCACGTGAGGCTCCTTCAGATGCATGCAGAAACTGAAGACAAGTTTCTCACCTGATTGGTCGTCATTGAATTGGTTGTAATCTGTTTCGGTGCGTATTCTTTTCCTGCCGGATTAATGGAGGTGTGTAGATCAGTAGATACAAGGGATGGGTATAGGGGATCTATGTCTAAATTATCACAGTTATCCTGCAGAATAGATCAAATTCCAGGCGTGAATGCGTTGTGTTTCACGTAGAGAAACCACAAATTGATTCATTCTGTCTTGTGACGACAGAGTGAGGGACGTATAGCTTAAGATGGGTGATGAATTGGCCCAGGATATTTGGAAGAATCTCTCCAATAGGTTTCAAATTCCAAACAACCCGACGCTTCGCAGAATGTCTACCGGAGGACGGCCTGAAAAATACGACCGGAAACTGAATTCCGCTCAGTCAGCCATCATCTTTCTGATGTTCGGAAGGGAAGTGTGGCCCGCTCGAAATAGAAGCTTGACAATAGTCATCCAAGATAGCAACATCAGTGTTGACACTGATGCTTCACTTCCATACAATCATGAAGTTCGTCTCGTTATATATATATATATATATATCACCTGCCTTTGACTGTTCACGTCACATTTGGGTGTAGGATGGGTCATACCTCTTGAGTTTCACCTCTAGCCTCAACTTTTTCCTGCTGTGTTGCTGATTCTGAGGCTCGCGCATAATTCGACTGCATCAAACGGTGTAAGCTATTTCATTCGAGGATTGTTCAGCTTGGCAGTATGTAACTGACCCCGATATCTGTCACCCCCCAGACTCTAATATCACAATGTTTTCAGCTGGATGCAGATCAAAGTTGCAGGACGAAAAAAGTCACTTAGACCTGTGTTAAACTGGTTGGTTAGGACCAAAACATCGACATACCAGAAAAAGGGTTATTTTACTCACACGTTAAACGGCTGGAAACGAGAAGATCGGCCGTAGCATTTGGAATCACAGAGACCCAGATTGCATCCAGTAAACCGCAATTCCTTAGCAGAAGAATGCTCATCATGTGTAGCTTGTATGAGGTTTATAACCGACTTCGGTCTATTGTATCACCCGTCTCACCCTGTGTAAGAAATGGGTTCTGCGCGCGATCAACTAAAATGCATGATATCTAACCAATACGCCTTCGTCATAGTAATCCCTTTCAGCATACCACGTGAATGCCCCCCATGGAGTTCATAACGAGGGATTGCAGAAACACGACATAAATACGAACTTATGTGGTAGTCATTCCGAGGTCCCCCATATACGCCATCTCTGCTGTTGAGGCCTGCAAGTCCTATGTTTACTTTAGCACAAATGCTTTTTACTAAACGTATGATGATCGCCTTCAATCTGTATATTTCTGCCCATAAATTCATGAATCGGTGTGCGTCCAGTCGCTTGTTGAGGGGAACCAAGGGACGAATGACTGCACTCCCATTTGTATCCACAGAAACCTTGAGTAATTGTCCCAGGAGTGAACGATCAGCGACGCACATTCCTCACTTATTTTCAAGCAAATGTCTTTTCTGGATAGCCTAGTTTGTTATCCATCGACGGCTTCATTACGAGTGAAGCCAGATAATTTATGAATGACAGGCTCTCGGTTCTGACATCAATTTACAATATGAGGAAAGAGCAGACGGACGGTTTCGGTTACTGTTGTGATGGACGGAGCTAGCCTACTGGACCCATCAGTACAAGTATGCGCAAGGCATTCGTTCGTAATTGGGGTGAAGTGACGCACACAACATAAAATTGCTACTTGGTGAAGCTAATTCTACAGAGGACCCCTCAATACATCAACATCAGTCAGTCACGCAACACCATGCTAAGGCGATGGAGCCAAATGAGAGTTCTGATGAATTTTGTTGGTATGATGCTACTTACAAGGTTGATGGCAACTGTTTGACAGTCCGCAACTGGCTTCGCTCTGTTAGATGCAAATTAAGATTGCATCAAGGAGACACTCAATTGAATCTTTTGTTTATGTTACTAATGTCTGTTGCAAGGCTTTATCGCTTTAGTGTAAGCAGTACGAACAACTTGAATAAATCAGTTTCCTTGTAATCTATTGTCTCTTGAAGCGAAAGATTTTCCGTTTTGCTCTGGTGTTCAGCCAGTTTTTACAGAATGCTAAACTACTGGCAGCAATTGTAGGTGAACGACATCGGTACTTCAGCGTATGTTCTGTGTGGTGTTATGACGTCCGATTCTCCCGGGCTGTTTTCAAGAGAATTTCAAGGAAACACTCATGAGAGAAGAGGTTTGTGTATGCTTTTTTTAATTATCTTGACGCACCCTTGTCACTGTTCTAGGCTATGGTAGAATCTATGCGCCCCGGTTCGGTTATTGTGGATTTGGCAGCGGAAGCTGGAGGGAACGTGGAGACCACTAAACCTGGCACGTTATCTTATCACAATGGAGTGGCTCACGTGGGCTATACCGATCTGCCCAGTCGTCTGGCAGGCCAGTCATCCTCGTTATTCTCCAACAATGTGGTCAACTTCCTTCTATCTATGACTCCCCCAGGTACATTTTAATTGATATTTGGCCACGTTATTCTTTTGTGGTGAATAGTTTGCGAGCACACCCAAGCAAGAGTAAATAGCATCGTCCAATTACTTTTCTTCAATATGCTTCTTCTGGTTTTCCGTAACAGCAAAAAAACCAGCTGTTCGTTGCGCTGTTGGGTGATGGTCCTCATTAGTTGTGTTTAACCCGTTCTAACGCTCCATCGAAGTTGTTACAATTAGTGCATATGAAAGATTACGCCCTTTGTCTCAGTCATGGAAGAAGTTAATTGGTTGTGTACACACAGGATGACGACCGCCACCCGATTTTCATCATCTGGTTGAGCAACCTGACAGTATCTCAACCCCGTGCTTCCTTCTTGTGGCATGACATCTAGGCACCGGAAGAGTGTTACAGCTGAACGACTTATATTATTTTCAACCGTCGACTTTGGGTTATCCGTGGGTACTCTTACCGCATCGCTTAAGGGTTTGGTTTTTATGAATGCATTCTTGTTACACCCTCCCTTATGCACCCATTCGTCTCTTCCGATTGGGTTGGCCGCACGCGAATATCGCACAGTAGGACAGATTTTATGCATGGTTCATGCACTTACCAGGTAAAAGTGCTTGTTTCATGTCTTCGCCGGCGGTGAGAATCGCACGTAACTTCAGAACACTCGATCCGATAGACGTGCTATCCGAGTTGGCTGACTTAGCCACGATCTTGAATTCGACCTTGTCATTTTCGGTACTTTCCGACAGAATCAGGCGTCTCAAACGTTTTCTTCGTTCTAAATGACCGTCAGCATCAACCTGGAAAGCTTGCGAAAAGAGAAACGAAAAGACGAGCGATGGACTGATAAGAACTGAGGAATCAGTTGGATATCACAGAAAGCCTCTCGGTTTGAGTAGGCTGTGTACGGTGGTGTACGGAAAGTCACCCCTTGGATTTTCTCTATAATGCTTTGTTTCATGAGGCGCGATAACGTGTACAAATATAGAGCATGATTTGAATTTCTGACAAGCTGACCAGACTATTGGTCAATAGTGATACGAATTTTAAAAACCGTACTGAGATTTTCACTGAAGGTGAACGCGGGCTTCGACTATTCACTACTGCAAGAAGATCGACCGACTCCAAGTACCGTCTGGCGAATCAGATAGTGGACTAGTTAGAAACGAACATGTCTGAACATCCAATGAAATAGGCAAATGACTGTGCACGATGCTGTTTGTTACCTAAGATAAAAACGCATGTTTCGCATTAGTAAGTTACGGCTTCTGTGGAATGAAGCGAGTCTTTTCGATCGATTTCCTTTAACACAACATGGGGTCAAAGATGAGATAGCTTCGCGGACCAGAACTTGTGATGATACCATTTTGAGTTGTTTGTTCAGCAACGGTTAATCCTGCAAATCGCCGTCATTCATGATACAGTTTTCCAGTTTCTAAAGGAGTTCTTCATATGACACTTGGTCTCTTGAAGGTTATTTTTTGAAGTGAGGCCCCGTCTAGGAAAGATCATTCTCACGAGCGACCGCTCTTCGTTGGTTCTTTCGTGTGGTCTCTCCAGAGAGAGAGTGACGAAAACTAGGCAATCGTGCTGTTGGCCTGAGGTCAGGGCTTTC
The DNA here is from genome assembly GCA_003604175.2 of Clonorchis sinensis. Lineage (NCBI taxonomy): Eukaryota > Metazoa > Platyhelminthes > Trematoda > Opisthorchiida > Opisthorchiidae > Clonorchis > Clonorchis sinensis. Next base: position 28,759,189 of record CM030373.1, on the reverse strand, counting down.
CCAGCGAAAGCCCATGTAAATGTGTCCTGGAGAGACTAACTGAGTTGACCACCTGTTATAGACCAGTATAACCGTCCTTGAGATAGGAGAACTACATACTGGTAGGGGATCCCTCAGGTTACTATTTATTTCTTTGAACTCTTCATTGGCTTACGCGGGAGGAAATAACTTCCACGCTTCTCATTAAAGATGTTAGTCCAACTTATCGTGAATTTTAGGAACTGGAAAACTCCTTGCGCTGCGAGTCAAACTTCTAACTCAAACTGCATTTAGAGTAACAAACCCTCATGCGAACAGAACGACTGCGTTCTCTGTATATATCAGCGAAACTAGGTTGGTCGGGACCAACAGATCGCTTCAGAGCTAACAGATGCTGTTTAGAAACTACATAAGCCCAGGCAGAAGAGGGGAATTCACCCACTCAACCCCGCACTGACGATGTCACCTCGATTGGTGACGAAATGGCTAACAAACTAACAACTAGAGCACCCGGGCTACCCATATTCCACAACATTGCCAATAATAAAACTTTCTCGGACAATAACTGTAAGCTGCTTATATCATTTTGATACTCAATAAGCAATCTGATAGAGTCCCCACTAATGATAGGTCATTCTCACTGAGAACTTAGTACATTTGTTCCCGTCAGGCATCAACCAGCGTGTGATTCGCCGAAGAAGGACTGGCTGCCTGGGTTATGCCGAATACCCCTTCTCGCCCAAAGGATCACTTTGTCGACTAGGTTTCTGTAGTGCCATGGTCGTTTTTAACCATATCCGTTCGATTTCAACGGTCTTTCAAAATACATTGGAGTGAAACTGGCGGATTAACAAAACTATGACGGTGGTGCAAGCGTGACACGTAAAAGATGAGTTGAACCGTTCGTAAGATTGCGCCTACCAAAGAAGCTTGCAAGGAAGTAGACCGCCGAAACCAATTCTTGTAAAAATATCGTGACATTATTTTCTCATCATTTGTATACGTTCAGGTTTTGTCCAATTCACAGATGACACAACGGCTCTTCTTCACACGACTTACCTTTGGCTTCTGTTATGTAGCACGTCACTGATCCTAGTTGAACAGTTCCCAGCGAATTTCAACTTGTGAATATCTTGTCTGTTAACAGGTGGTTGGTTGCTTTTCGCCCGACCACAATATCTGGTTTGAATGAGACGTTTATAGTCTGGATCGTTTTTCCAATGCACACAAACCACAAACGACTTAAGTGCGCTTACTCGAAAATTCGAAATCACGTGAGTCCGTCCAGATCACCTTGAATCGATTTATGCGGCTCAACACAACCTATCAGAATCGTTAGTAGTCAGTGAAAACATTGGGAGTGGACACGTCACATTTTCACACCCCTTAAATCACTTACCTTTTGAATAGTCAAAGGTCGCAGTCCATTGTTGTTTTCCGTCCTCACTGATTACTCCTTTTGAAATCAAGCTGGTTTCCGTGGACTCAGTGTCGTCTAGGAACTCATAATTCACACATACACTTCGCCAAGTCTCTTCGATGATTCCCTGGTCCAAGTCCAGGTGATGGATTTGAATTTCGACTTCATCTGTCTCTAGGTCCGAAAGAGCTGTTGCGGCTTGTGCGTCCTCGGTAGGAATTGATGAAATCTGACTCAGCTCTGACAGGTCGCCTTCACTTGTGGTTGGGGGAACATTTGCTCGCGCGGTCGAGCGATGTCGAGGAACAGGTTTTGGAGCATCTGTGTGTGCAAGGATGGAACATGACTCAGAGCAAAAACCAGTTAGAAAGGATTCAACACCACGTGAAGGATTCCTCTGATCGATATCTCGTTTTGTTATATTGTGTTTGAAACAACAACAATAAAACCATGGAGCGAGCCACTCGAATGGGCCACGCTGGATCACAGATCTTGTCGCTCTTTATCGGACCTCACTACCTACAAACTACGAGTATTCTTATCGGGGAGAAAAAACACGTCAGGTGGCGTTTAGTCTTGAATGCTGTCACCCGAAGCTTCATTCAACGCCAGTTCACTCTAATAGGACCACGTGGTTGATGAAGAACTGGTAGTATATCCCGTCGACGTGCTAACTAATCAACCTGTTTGTCAGCTGACAGTCCCCTTCCTGGAAGTTCTCGAACTCCAGTCTCTAGTTTTTCGTGAGGGGCGTAATGCTGGTGACTTCCAACAAGGGTGACGCAGGTATGAAGTGGTTTCCTGCATCAGCCGACACCGCCTTCCATGATGGAATCTAGAATTGAACCTTCGATAGAAAAGCGGTTAGCTGTGGCATCCTTCCTCTACATAGCCACTGCGCAACTCGAAGGAAGCAAGAGGACCGATATATTACGAAACTGTCCAACTCCGGAAAAAAACAAGGTTGGATTCAGCACTCGGGGCTCCCGGTTAATAGCCCGCACCTTACTCCCTAATCTGTATCGAGTTTTCACAGTCTACAAACCAAAACAAGACTTAACGGAGAATACAGATGCACATTGGTCAGGCGATACAAACAAAACAAGGAATTCAATTGCTACAGACCACTCCGAACGGTATGACGCGCTCTGGACCCTTTGTATCAATGAATTTAATGACTTCAGATGGAAGACGTCCAAGAGGATTCATCTCCAAACAGCTACTGTCAGTCAAACAGTTACTATGCCCTACAGGGGGGGGGCAAGGTAGCCGCTTTGTTCTGCTTTGTTGTTCGCTTTCAGAAGGACATATGTGTAAAGTGACTGAAGCTCAACAGACGTACCTGTCTTAACCGCCGCAAATCCTGAGACGCATTCCTTGTCTTTTGTGGAAGCTTCTTCGATCGAGACGTCCATTTCACCCAGACCTTTCATGCCTTTCGACGGCTGATCAGATGACTCGGTCGCATAACTGTCTCTTTCCTGTGCACAAATGCGCGGCAAATGCAATTGAGATTTTGACCGAATCGCGCAAGGTTTCGAATAGCACAGAGTCTAATACATTTGAGAGACTGTGTGTTGTATAATGGTAACTTAGAGCAAATAAAACTATACTGGCTATCTAGTACCCTGTTATACGGTGTTCGTTTTTGGTATGACCTGGAGAAGCTGATTAAAAATTAACTGGGAGACCAAAAATCTTCAGTAATTATTAAGAATTCAAATGACCCACCTGGTCGTAACAAGTTGCACGATAATATATCATGTTGTATTTTATATTGCTTTGTAATGCATACAGTGCACTCTAGCGCGTTATATCACGCGTAACCTGGTATTGTATTGTGTTACGCCTGTCACTTTCATGCGCGATATTACGCTATATAATATATATATCAGATATTATATTGTTATACCGTGTTACAACATGTATTATATTCACTGTATTACATCATAATAGAGTGTAGTATAACAAAGCATTTATAAAAAACTTCACTATAGGGATAAAGTATTAGGTATCCTTAATGCTAAACAATACAGTGTGTATGATAGTGCACGCCTCAATAGAAGCCCATTCACTCATTCTGGTGGAATTACTTTTAAAGTGCTTTTGCGTTCGACTGCTTCCTCAGACTCGTCCTCCACCTCTGGCTTTCCCGTCGGAAGTTGAATGTCGTCACTGGCAAGTTGCCTGAAGATATCTGCCACTTCAGCCAAAATTTCGGAATGACGGGGGGATGTATCGGAACCCGGAACCGACTTCGGTTGACCGATTTGAGTTGGTTGGTCCGCCGATCGATCGTGCTTTGGGGGTGTCAACATAAAATGCGAAATACCGACGGATGAATGTACACTCCGACCAGTCGTTTGGGTTAGATAAAATGCTTTTCCATATGGAGTATATCTCGTTATATCGGCAGATTTTAGCCACTGCTCGTTACATCACGATAATTTTCAGTCGGAAATCATAAGAATTCTAGTTCAGTCTTGCTGCACAAAGAATCAGTGCGCGAATTCGTTACACTTGTCATCAAGATAGTAACTGCGTCTGGTCGGACCTTCTTCAAGTTTGAGGTCCATGATTTGTGACTGCTGTTACCGATGGGCTTTGTCAACTATTCAAAATGCGAAAGTGCATTAACGAAAGGATTGAAAAGGCCCTAAATGGAACATTCCAGAAGTCGAATTTTGCTCAAATGCCGCTCCTTAGCACGTACGCATAAAACCATCGTGCAGAACAGTTGGAGAAGAACGGAATCCGGGCTGACCACGTCTACCGACCTATTGTTCTAACGCATCGTTATTCCCGTGAGCATCTTCAACAAGATGTATTCCAACACGACTTCCGTTTTTGGTAGGTCAGACCACCTAACCTCTGCTAGAGGAATGGTCAACCTGGGATGTCTCCTGACAAATCAGACTAGTATGCTACCTTTGGGCACCAGATGTCGGCGGAGGACTATTACAGGTTGAAACTAAGTGGATAATTCTCCCTCGGTTGTATTCAAATACTTGAATTTCTTTTAAACGAACAAATTGAATGTCGCGGAATCACCACGCAGTCAGCGTTTTAGGTGATCTGTCTAGAACGGTTAGCTCCACGAGACAGTCGTGTCTAGAAAGGTCAGCACCGAAACAGACCCCACTGAACCGCACTCAAGCAGGAATCGGCATGCCTTGAAACTTGGAGAAACGACCCTCATTTAACTGTTTGACCTTCAGAATAACAAAGCTTAACGATGTCATGAGGAACAACCTAATTTAACCGACCAGGCGTGATACCCATTTGGAAGTGTGTTTTACGTGAAGTTACCAGCAAAGGTCTGTATATTCCAAGCCATCGCTATTTTTGGATGATCATACGGAACAGAAACAACGTCTACATGTCTGGAGACAACAAATGTTAATCGTTCTAGACATAAACTCTTCACTTATTTGTAGAGGTCCGCAGCCTGTTCTCTTCTTCCTCGGCAATGATTATGGCGACAAGTTTCGGATGTCAACCAGCCAACTTCTAATGTAAAAAACGTAAAAAAAACTATTCTAAAATTGTTGTTCACCTTATCAACCCTTTCAATTTATGTGCACTTTATTCTACCGAAAGCTGTTAGACTTTTAGACAACTTTTAACTGCAGTTCACTTGTGAATATCCCATCGCCGTGAAGGCTTGGCTGTATCTCCACCACTCTCTGTTTCCGGTGATCGAAACTATAGAAGCTGGAACCAATGTGCCTATGGTACATGATTTATAGCTGATAAATTTAACTGAATTGACAGTGAACACGTTTGATTACCACTTGGAGAGAGTCGATTTGCCCGCTCCCAAAACGATATAACAGACCCAATGCATTTTTTCATCGTAATAAAAACCTCGTATTACTTACAGCCTTCATGGGGACTTCGGAAACTCCACCACTTTCTCCCTGATTCATCACGGTCTCTGTTGGCTCGATGTTTTCATCAGCAAGTCGAACAAAGATGTCGGCCACCTCATCCAGTCGAGATAACCTGGAGGTGGTAGTTTCAGGCAATTCGGAGGGCCTTTTTTCCATGTTGTTTGCCTTGCACGGGTCCTTCATCTGGTTTAGTTTCTTTGGCCCTTTCAGCACAGCTTCAAGTCTTGGGGCCTGTTTTGAATGCACCAAGAAGAATGCAGTGTTTTTTTTGGGGAAAAGAACGAATTAGACATGTGTGGCATGTGTGGTCGGGCCTCGGAAACAGTATTTCATTTATGCAGAACTATCGGTTAGTAATTTGTTCGTCATAGGGCACGCTACTTCCTGCTCGGCGAAACATTTTCCAATTTAGACAACCATTATGACAAACTGGATAATCTCGCTGGATGTCTGGTGTTCTTGGTCAATTTTGGAATCAGTGGACGAGATATTTTCGGCCACACAGTTACGTGAGATGTTCTTGATCATACAAATTGAGCCGGATTATTGATCCGTTGAATAAGGGTTGGAAAAGTGTAGGCGAACACTTGCGCAGAACAGGCGAAGTTGAGTGAGACATCACATAATTTCACTACGCACGAATCGATCATATTCTTTGGCTAAGGTTGGGAATGGGTATTGTAAGTTTTTTCGCGTATTTACGGTTTTAGACTTAACATCAGTGTGTCACCTCAGGAAATCGAAAAGTTGATTCGAATGAATGAATAGTCTCCCTGCTCAGTTCATACTCTCTGGCTGTCGGAAACCTCAAGTGGTGGTTCACGCACCTGACTCTGTCCGTTTCTTTGAGTTTTCAGCCATCACTACCCTCAGCATTTTGAGGATCTTGAACTACCATTGGCTAGTTTGCTGACAATTAGTGTAGTGATAAGATAAAGATAATCGTTCAGCTGTAACATCCTTTCAGTGCCTAGGTGCCATAACACCCGAAGGAAGCACGAGGGCTGGGATACTGCCAGGTTGCCCAAGCCTAGATAGGGGAAGTTGAGAGTCAGAGGTCGGGTTCGAACCACGGACCTTCCGGCCCTAATCACTGAGCCATCTCGCCCTTCCGCGGTGACCGACCGTGTGGTTAGTTACCCCATCATTGACAAATAATTCTCACTGAGATGTAGACAGTGTACACGATTTCTTCATATTAGGGCTTTTCAAACGCTTATCACGCGCGTGTTTGTCCATGTGTCATTCAGTCGATCAACAGTTCAGGAGGTCTTGTGTAAACTAAAGTAAACATGTAAACTAGTTTCCCAACCCAATAGTCCACAAGATCATACCAGTATTTTGATTGCGAGATGAAACATTGTTTACAGGAGAGCGAAAGAACTTACCAATGCCTTACACAATGGTTCTTCCTTGTCAGCAACCTCATTTTCCTTCCGATTTAGTGTTTGCTCTTCATCTGCCAGTTTAAAACGTCGTGCCCAGGACAGTTTCAAATGTATCTTCCCCGACGGTTTTGTCCCTTTGCCAGAAGTCGCTCGGTTGAGTGGTTGTAATTCAAAAGCTCCTTGAACAACCTGTTTTTTGTGCACAAGAAGACCAAGGAGAGGAATTGTGGCGAATCCAATACAGCTGGCGTTTGCATCTGGATCTCCGCGGTCGAGAACGAAGATTCGTAACGACTGCGAGCGCAAGTACCTTCAGGGAAGATGAGGGTGGACGAACAAAGCAATGAGGGTAGAGTCGTAATTTAAAAGTCTCCGTTTAGGCTTCCAGACTGGTGGATATTTCCTCATTTTATTTTCAATCTACTACAAAGGAAGCTACTCACAAGGTCGCTGATAACTCTCCATGACGTACGAATGGTTTCGTCCTTACCTCGAATATCGTACCAACTAAAATGTGGGGCGCCCTTTGTACAAATCTTAAGGGAATAAATTTGCATGAATATTTCTTGCGTAAAATTTTAAAAGGTCTACCAGTGGCTGTTATCTATCCACGTCCACTTGCAACCGTGCGTTCAGATTTGAAACATCCAACAAAGACCATCTAGTTGGAAAACAAGTGCAAAAATTTCTGGACCGAATGCAGACAACTGTGTAAGTACAAAGCAAAACTTCCACAGGGTGTAAGGGGCTTTTGAGGCCAAACTAAGTGGAGTAATAAACTGGGCGTTATCCTCTGTTTCGGAGTTATTTTAGACTACTGGATTGTTGTTATTTCCTAGGTTTTGTCTCCCCTTTCTTGAACTTCCTTAAGATGCGGTTTTCTTCAGACAGTCGTCGAATAAGGGTGTTGCAGATGTTCTTGACATGCTTCAGATTGAATCCGTGGGATGTGAGGGGTGATTGACGTGAAGTGTTTCACTTTTCGGACGTTTGAAAATCAGTGATCCATCTGAAGGAGTTCCGTGTTTGCTATCTCAAGGAAAAAACCTCTTCTCAGTTCTCCATTAGGTATTGCTCAAAGTTTATTGTCCTTTTAGAAGAGTGCGCTGTGAACCACAACAGAACTCTCTCTGGTATCCGGCAAATACTCTCATTTGCACGCGACCTTGTTTTTGACAGGAGACTCAAGTGAATTCAGCTGAATCTCTCTTTTTGGACGGTCTGCTTCAACTGACCTGACCGCCTCATGTTTCAGATGGTACGATATTGGAGATGTGGATCGCTATAAACGAGAGGTGCAGCTGGATTCGGTTGAGTCCTATCTCAGAACAAAATTTGTGTGCAAGTGAGGATATTTGTCGAAATCTGTCCAAGTTGGATTCAAGTAGAACATAAGGTTGACGGAAATTCGGGAACTACGCCTAGCTGATGAGTCTGAAGCAGAAGGGCGAAACCGGTCTTCGGCTGTCAGCAACCTTATGAGTAGTATACATCGTCTATACATGTATCAAGATATCTCGAATATCGTACCAACTGAAACATGAGGTGGCCTGGTGCAACACATTCAGTTGCTTAAAAATACCATAAACGAGGGATTCAGCTGGGTTCTAGGTGAGTCTCCCGTCAGAACCAAAAAGGTATGCAAATGAGTGTACTTCTTGATCGGCCCTAAAGTGTGCTTCTCAGCTGGCGAACCAAACTCACGATCTAAACACGAAGTGCTTTTTCTTTCTGGCTGCTACCCCAAAAAGAGAGCGAAAATGTCGATTTTAAAGAAATGATGCTAACACAAGCCTTGTAGCAGGGTCGTGATATACAGACGGAATCAATGATAGTTCTTGTGTTTGTTTACTCTTTCTAAACCCTAATTTTGAAATACTCCTTGATGGACGTTTTTCTTTTGTCCAACTTTCTCTCAACCTCCCGTCAAACAGGTTCATAGTGTTGCCTGACTGAAAACTCCCGATAAGAAGGTCGTCCATTATCACAGTTACTGACATTTGAGGCACCGTACCAACCCGTACACATTACCCGGCAGTAAACGCTTCTGCTTGTTCAAACATGCTCATCCAGGTGGGTCCATCCCACGCCAGTATAACGATGATGAGGCTCTCGTCCTATGCAGTTCACCGAAGTTTGAACCTCGAAGCTACCAGACATGTGCTCTGTTGATTAACTCTAATAAATGCGAAACTCGAGTCCAGTTTTTCCGCCTTGGAGAATGTAAAACCTGAGTAATCACACCTGACCACAAGGAGAACTATTCGTGCGAGTGTATTTTGGGTAGGATTCCATCAATGTTAAAGGCGCGCTGCATATTGGGGGGGGGGTTGTCCGACCCTGATCCAATGCTAACTCACACTGTCTGGCTTTGATACAAGGCTGTGACGCGCTGCACATTGAGGGGGTGCTGTCTGTCTGGTCAGCATCTAGCGGAGCTGAGGGTCTCAGTAGATTTCGGGCAGTCAGTGTTTGCTTTCAGGAATCCAATCTTCCTGATACCTCCCCCTTTTGGCCGTTCAAAGTAAGACTGTCGACGCGGATCCACTTGTAAAGGTTCCGCCAGTTTTCTAGCGCGATCGGTATGAGGTCTCGGTTGCAGCAATGGATCTATCTTGGACGGTTCATGTGAAGCAGTGACTATAGGTGCTGGTCTCGGGAGATCAAAGGTTTTCAGCAGTAGGTTGAGGTCTAGTAAATTTGAGGGGGTGCTGTCTGTCTGGTCAGCATCTAGCGGAGCTGAGGGTCTCAGTAGATTTCGGGCAGTCAGTGTTTGCTTTCAGGAATCCAATCTTCCTGATACCTCCCCCTTTTGGCCGTTCAAAGTAAGACTGTCGACGCGGATCCACTTGTAAAGGTTCCGCCAGTTTTCTAGCGCGATCGGTATGAGGTCTCGGTTGCAGCAATGGATCTATCTTGGACGGTTCATGTGAAGCAGTGACTATAGGTGCTGGTCTCGGGAGATCAAAGGTATTCAGCAGTAGGTTGAGGTCTAGTAAATGTTCTTCTGCCTTCGAGATCGGGCACTCGGTCGCCCGTAATCGATTGACATGTCGTTTCCATATCAATGATCCCAACCGGGTGTTGCAAATCACCTGACCGATTCTTTTAAGGACGACTCTAACAGTTCAGCTTCTGTGCCCGGGGCAATAGTCCCCCACAAGCACACGGTTTCCAGGCCTGAACGTTGGTTTCCCTCCTGTGGGTGATTGAAAACACGTAAGTGTTGGCAGGATAGCGTCATGGGTAAGTCTCACCCGTCATCATAGCCTTTGCTGGAGAGCGACCGTCAGGAGACCTTGGATTAGGAGTTGCTCTATAATTCAGCAGGAACGTATCCAGGACTTCTGCCGTCGTCCCCTTCTGCTTTTGTTAATGCGCGTTTAAAGGCGTATACGAACCGTTCAGCTTGACCGTTGGATTGGGGATGCAATGATGGGGAAGTAACGTGTGTGATGCCGAGTCTTCGAACGAATTCACCAAACTGATGGGATGTAAACTTAGTATCATTGTCGGACACAGTAGTCTCCGGGATACCGAATATTGAAAACGAATGCCGCAGTTTAGTGATGGTTGCTATCGTTGTTGTCTCAGACGTAATAGGGACTTCAGACCACTTACTGAAGGCATCTACAACGATGAGGAAGCTTTGTCCGTTAATTGGTCCGGCAAAATCCACATGGATGCTCGACCATGGTTCTTCTGGCTGTGGCCCAGGCTGGGTAACTTCTGGGCAGCTGCGCAACGAAAACAACTCCGATATACCTGCTCCATGTGTTCACCTATACCGGCCCATTAAACATAGCTGCAAGCAAGGGCCTTTATGCGGCTTATCGATGGATTTCCACTGTGGAACTGTGCTAGGACGATACTTACTGGAAAATTATACTTTTTTCCACCTAGCATAGGTCTGTGTGGGCCGCAGATCAAAGATACAGGGTCTGAAGTTCTGAAAATGCAAGACAGATCTCCTTCCTACAGTTGTTATGCCCAAAGAGGTCGTGCACGCTGGCTCAAGTCTTTGAGATACATGTATAGTAGTTCAGTTCCTTGAGTTCAGCTTCCTTTTTGATGTCAACTGTGAGATATTAGTAACAACTCTTCCCTATAGACGCAATGCACTACTCACAAGTTTGCTGAAAAATCTTCGACAGCCCACTGCCGGTTTTGCACTTTTTGGGGGCTCATCAGTTAGGCACAGTCCCCGAGTTTCCGTCAACCTTCTGTTCTACTTGAACCCAGAATGGACAGGTTTCGACAAGACACTCATTTGCATACCGCACTGGTTTTAACGGGAGACCACCTGTAACCCAGCTGAGTCTCTCGTTTATGATAGTCTCATTCAAGTTAAGATACCGTAACAGGCCGCATGTACGATACACAAGGGATTTAACTGGATTCGGCTGAGTTCCCTATCAAAATCTTATTCGATGGTAAAAATCACAGTGAAATGTGTTCAACAATCTTTTCCCCTTTTTGCTGAGGTTGACCGGCGACTTCCACAGCTACAAGTAGTTAGGCAACGAGTTAAACGGAACAAACCATAGAAAAACTCACTCTGTCAGCTGATGAGTTTGTTTCACTAGGAAACTAACCCTCTCATCGAACCTGGCTGTACCGGTGCGATCCAACACACGAGAGACATATTCCGGCTGATCATAAAACTGGAAGACAAAGTACGGAGATGGAAGGCGGCCAGGTTCACGGGACTTTAGTCCTGTAACAACTTTGATGGCGATATCAATTTGGTTGGTCTCATTTTCCACTTGCGGTTTCTGCCTGTCCTGGTCACGCAGTAGATCGCTGCTGCGAATCGGTGACATCACATGTGCGCAATGTTCTTTGTACACACTGAAAAACAGCGGTTTGGAATCCTAATGTTATTGAATACTTGGAAAACGATTTGCCAAGCTGACGAAGGGTTTGCCAAATGATTACAACTTGCGATAAAATTATAGGAGCGACCATAATTTAGCGATGACTTCATTCCCAGTCTACTTAAAAGACTGAATTTTCGGCCCCATCGGAAATCGAGAATACCTTTTCGCTTAACTGGCGTGAAAATAACCAAGCCTCGGAAGTACGCTTGATGAATTTCACGGCGCCATCTCGTCGCAAGAGGTTTTGCTGGCATTTTGCTGAATGTTTCACCGCATAACTAATATGAATCGCTTTACCGCAGGTTTAACGCGTCATCAACGACGTCGACAACGTAACATCGGTGTTCAGCACGGGTGCTTAGCTGCCGTACAGCCATTCTGAGATGCCCACACCTCCAGACGCTCATTCAGATAGTCTAGATAGAAACTGACAACAAGAACGCCACTGACAGCTATTGGCAGTGTCTCCGACCTGGCGCAGCGCGGATCACGTGGTCTCCATTTGTACTTTTAGCGAAGGTATTGATGATATTCTGATTTAGGCTCCAAGAGTACCTTGTAACTTATTCTCAGGACAGTAGGCGTTTGCGTCCTTTTTCCCTTTTCGTGATGGCATAAGATTTCCACACGCTGGAGATCAGGACGACCAGTTAACTGTTCCAGCATTCGGCTGTCAATGATCTGACATTTGAGTGAGCCACTGCGAGGTTTCACTCAACTATTCCGATCTCCTGTCCTGGGATTATTCGCTGCCTCATCGTCCGTCTGGGTGTGCACGTGAGATTTCTATTAAACGTCCATTATTGCCAATTAGCTCACTTTGTAAGCTACTGAGGCTGCTAATTCAGTGAAGCTAACAGAGTTACGTGTTTACTGCAAGTGTGCTGATGAAACGCTGCACACAACACTGTCACACAAGACCAATAAATTGCAACAGCCACAAGGAAACGGGTAACTCTTTTTGTCCTAGACGGCTTCATGCTCAGGTTTAGCACCTTTTCGGTGCCTAAATGCTATGCCACCCGAATGTTGCACGAGGGCAGGGACACTGCCAGGTTGCCCACGCCTAGACAGGAGAAGTCGAGAGGCAGAGGTCGGGTTCGAACCACGGACCTTCGGGTTATTCGGTAAATTTGCGCTCTAACCACTTGGGCCATCTCGCCCAAGACTCTTGATGTCTACCAGTGGTCCTCATGCTCTGTGGCTAACGTGTTTTAGAAGTGAGTTGTCTCTGTAGGATATCCTGATTTTTTGATCCGCGAACAAACTCCCGAAAGGTAAGCGAGAACAGTGAGAGGGTTCCTGTCGGAAGTGTCACCCCCAAACAGAGTACGCTTAAAAGTGTGTGATGCAGAGAATAGTGCTGACCATTTTACTGTACAGGCCTCCTTCGATTACCGACGGTGTTTTACAGTGTGTTAGAATGTAGACGACTCGGGTATCTTCATCGGTAGTCAAGCCTGGCTTGTGAAGAACCCACAGACACAATCTTACGGCAAGAAGAGCTATATTATGTTCGTTCCAAATATGAGTACTTTTCAACCAGAGCCGGCTAAAACCGGAAGTATCTGCAGGCTTGAAAAGCCTCTGTAAAACACAAATCCGCTTCACGGACCCGAGTCCTATCTGTCTGCTGCCGTACCTGTATGTCCCTAAATTTAAGACTTTCTGAGTCACCCCCTGACAAGCCACACACAACGGAATGTCGTGTAGTCTACTAACCTCATCAGTCAGGTAGTACAATACCCCACTGTCAAAAAGCATCCTGACACGTGGAAGCAATATCGACCATAATTCGTAAAACACAATCTGATGGCAAGAAAGCCAGTCTTATTGGAGAACAAACGTTTATGCCTGCATAAACAAGCTCACGAACCAATGAAAATAATTTGTGTACCGTTTACTAAGTGAATAAATATCTATATTCGGAAGTGAAAATCCGAGTTTTTGTCCTGAACGGTCAATTTATATTGTCTACGGGATTGGAGGCATTCCTACGCGATCTGACTTGGTTTTGTAATTCTAATTTGACAGAGTAGGTGGGTAGGTAACATTTTGTTTGAAAAATTGAGAAACTGCGTGTTTTCTTCAAATTTTGGCATACCTTATCAGTTTTGGCATGGGCACACGTAGCCGGATACTGTAGTTGAGGTGACCGATTAGGGTCCCCGCGAGGTCTGCTGGGTTGGGCAGTGGACCACTGCTCACAGTCCCCATAAGGTCGACTTGCGCGTTGTACCACTGGGCGGTTTCTCCGACCTCCGTCAAGGACTCGTTCACACCTGTGGAAGTGAATAGGTGCGTGTATTCACCACATATTTTAAGCTTGCTGCGAAATCTGAAATAAAAAAACTTGAATGGAGGCAGAGAGACAAGAGGAAGTGAGTTGTTTTGCAGACAACCACCCCGCTAAAGCCAGCAAGTTGAAATCTGGGACTTTTTACCCTCGAATCGATCGTGTCTCCGGTCACTCAAAGTGACACACGTACAGCTCTCGTAGTGCCAAATTGGATAATGCTGTTTCTACAACTCAGCGATCAATGTATAACAAATCATCAAATATAAACTAGTGATACGGAGTCCTCCAAGTACCTCCGTGTACGCATCTCTCAAAACTTCAGAGATTCTCAAACCCGTGACCTCCCCGTTGGACCACAAGCCCCTGGTTAGCAACCTGATGAGCCCTCGATATAAAGCCACTCATCTTTTGATCACGGAATCCACACCAAGCGATTACACTTTGACTGGTTTTGTCGCACGACGACTTCTCGGATATTTCACTCACCTTGTGGAATTATTTTTCCTCGGAGCTACTTGTGGATTGATTTCTTTTAGTTCGGTGGACGCGTACTGAGAAAACACACCAAAGCACATAACTGGGTTTTGCGAAACCCAAGTATCATTTGAGCTAACAGGTTCGGGTGATGTGGTCTATGGGGTTCGACTTAATTCCAGCCCTAATGGACTCCCTTAATTTAGTATCCAGCACCTTTTTCGAAAGTATTTTTCAGGAGACTCTTTGAACCGAAATGCCCAGAAAGGTATTCCCGCGGTTAACGCAGCCACTCACTTTGTGTTCTCAAAATCGAGTCCAGGTCCAAACGACCAGTGGCAAGAGTGCGGTGTTTCCTACCGACAGCTTGATGAAGTTCAATGACACATTCATTCTGAAAAAAAAGGAAATTTTATCCTAAGACTCAGACCAAAAAAGTGTGCGCTTTCACCACCATTACTACTAAGTTGTAAAGATGTGGATCAATTGTAGTGATCCTTAACGATATTCGGGTGATCACTGTATATTTTCATGAAAGTACTCTACTCACAAGGTCGCTGAAAAGTGCAAAAGCCCAACACCAATTTCGCCCTCTTGGAGACGAATTGAATTATCTAAAGTTTCTCAGTAGTACGACCCGAGCAATGTCGGGAAGACAAGCACGGGAAGTTTTCATATGCATCCTGTGTGAAAAGCCCACCTCTCTGATCCATGGATGAGCATACATCTCTAGGCTGCAATGTCCCGGACAGAGTGACGTCACACCGGCACATAAAGTGTTGGATGCTGGCAAAAGCATCTCAAGTCATCCTAACATCAAAGCTGATTTTGGATACCAGTGGTTCACAAGGAGTCACACACAATTCCATAACTGGAGATCAGTCACTTCTCTATTCATTGTCGAAGAAGACGTGCTCCTATGTTCAAGTCATCCTCTCTGAAATCTGATTCCCTTGTATTCCATGTTGACTGTGACGACTGATGAACATGTTTCACCTTACGGTCCCGAGGATTTGGATCGACAGAGCTTTGTTTTTTTCGAGGGAAATGGTACCATCGAAGCGTGTGAACGACAATGTTGTGTTGCCTTGTTGTAGTAATCCGGATGTCAAGCCATGGATTCTTTATTCTGTTCTTCACAATAAGGCTTTCAAATAAATCATGATTGTACGGCAGGGAAACATCGGTGTTGAACACTGATGTAATGCTGTCGATGGTGATGATGATGATGAGGATGATGGTGATGATGATGATGATGATAATGAGGATGTTGATGAGGAGGAGGATGACGATGAGGATGATGATGATGACGATGGAAATGGATTTGAGCCTTACCCTCTGACGCAACACCATTTATGAGGCTCGTGGAATGAAGCTGATTACCGGTTCTGTTCTCTTTGTGGGTTGTTCAATAGACTCAGTTCTTAGATGTGCTTGAACACCAGCTTTTAGATGAGTCGACTTAAACACACATTTGCAAACGTTGTGTTTCTGGATGCCAGATTAAACCAACCGAGCCCCCTTTTATAACAATTTTTTTCTTTAAGCCTCGGTTTTCTCATAGATATCATTGAGAACAAACATTCAGTGGTTTTGTGACCATTCGGATGACAAGTGTGTTACTGAAAAACTCCATGCGAATGAGGACTACCTCGCTTTTCAAACAATAATAGTGTTACAATACAATGGGCAATATTTAGAGCAACAGTTCGATGACTAACTGATCACGCGCTTCAAACAACTTCCTATCGGAAACTCACCTTGTCCAGATATTCTAACAAGGAATGGCTCATTTGAACCGGATACTCCACGGTCAGGTCAAAGTCGACCTCTGGACCCGTCAAAACCGCTGTAGTGTGGGTGTCAAACTCATAAAAGTCCCAAGTAAGGAACAGTTTGATTTGTCTGGAACCATTCATGCAAACCGATTTGAAATCACGCAGCTTCTTGACCACCGAAGGATACAACTGTAGCTGCCCTATGTGGATCTGATAGGCAAAAATGCGTGGGAAGACATTCGGACGGTCGATGTAGGCGCTCTAACGGCAAATATGGTCTTTCATTGGAACAAGAGCTCATGTATAATAAACGGTGGGCTATGAATTACCTTAGGACAGTTACATGTATGCGCGTTCGATTTTCCTTTCTGGAACTGAATATAACACTGGTAAACAAGGTACCAAACAAGATGTATATCAGCCAAGGTCGCTGCCCAAAACACAACAACACATAAACAGATAGAACTACCATCAAGTGGAACATAAGGTTGACGGAAACTCCGGAACTGTGCCTACCTGATGAGCCGCAAGGAGGGCGAAACCAGTCGTCGGCTCATGAAGATTTTTCAGTAGCCTTATGAGTAGCGTATTACTGTTATATGTACATGTCCTTGAAAAAGTCCCTTTTCGGCAACTGGAACGTTGGATCTTATCCCCTTACTACGCTACACCGTCTTTTAGTCTGAACCGCAGCTTTTATTACGGTCAACATACTCATCGGTACACCAATTTCTGTCTAATTTTGACTGACCAGTCACGTAAACACATAGCCCCTGATTCGTGCAGGGGATCTACTTGGTGGTTAGCGGGACCTACTACGTGCCCAAGCAATTAAAACAAATGTCATAGGATCAAGCTGTTTGCTCTCCAAAATAGGCAATATTACTGTGAAATGTCCTGGTGAAGTTAGCCAGCAGATGCTCAGTTAAAGGCAAAAAGATAAATTGGTGAATTCGTAATGCACTACTCATAAGGTTGCTGAAATTTCTTCGGCAGCCCACGACTGGTTTCATCATGTAGGCGCAGTCCCCGAGTTTCCGTCAACCTTATTTTCTAACTGGAATTAGTAGATGTCTACAAAGACGCTGATTTCGGTGTTGTGCACTCACTAACCAGATAGTCCTTATTGCATTGTTAGCTTTGCTACGGCAGTATATTCGTAGATTGTTCACGCTAGGTAATCAGACCGATCTCGCCTGAACCCATCCAAATAGCAAGTGCTAGCTGGCTGCGGAGAGCACTCCAGCAGATTGGCACACGGGACCAAAGGTGAATCGTGAGAGCAACAGCTTAAACTTATCAAGTCAAGTTGGCTGGAGATGTGGTACTTAACCTCTGTCGAAGAAAAGACTGTTCTCTGTTCAAAGTGATCTGTAACGTAAGATTCGTTTGGAACAGGCTAGGAAACGGCAACGCGAAATCAAAGTGGCTACACTTGAACTGAGTGGCGTATGATCTTTCCGGCATCCGAGTTGAGGCTCACCTCGTCCTGATTGTATGTGGCTGCAAACCCTGTAGGACGTGAAAAACAACACACACACACACACACATCCCAGTGGCATTGACACTGTCATTTCCTAGCCGGTCGCCTACTATTGTGTACGGGGCTTAGGTCACGTGAGGTTCAAAAAGGAAATTGGCCGAATCCCAGCGCACCTTGATTCCACGTGTTGCTCAGGTGTTTCTAGTCTCATCTTATACTGAGATGTAGACGATTTGCTCTACTTCTCTCTCTCTGGGAGCTTGGGCTTCTTTCAGACCCTTTCCATTTTTCGACTCTTTGTCAAAGCCTATATCGCTACGTGGAATTTGAGGGTTCCGGTACCAGTGTATTAACGTCAGCGATGGTGATGATGCCGGTGAGCCGGTTCCTTACTCAAGGACATGTGTTGACACACAAGCTTGGCTGTTCATGTTCTATTTCACGCATCGATGCCTCACCGCACCAGCATAATCACTATTAATTTGTGGGTTATAAATCACTCCGAGGGTTGTTTTCTGTGAGCAAAATTGAGTGAGGTTATTGGGACTGCGCCGTGTTCCTTTCGAGCGACATTAAGTTGACAAAAATTGTAGAATACCTGGCCGATTCTCCTGTTCTGACAATCATTTAAAGGCGTTTGTTCGCAGACCATCTCATATTGTGCGAGTGAACCGGTTTGGGTAAAACCGGAGAGTCTTGCTACAAATTTTCAAAAGAGTCCACATTTTGAACCGAGTAGTTCTCTTGGTTGTCAAGTAACAACTACATACTTTCCACCCGTCACATCTACCCATCACAATAAGCATATTTTTGGGTAGTATAGTGTCCAAAGACAGAGCGCGCAACAAAAAATAGGCATTTTCTTGGTTGAGATACCTTTTCGGAGTGTCGGTCCCAAACCAAACCTGGTAGAAATGCTATTGCCCACTCACCAGAGGATAGTGTTTTCGAAGACACTTCACTGCTTGACATGTTTTACGATGTTTTACGAAGCTTTGTGTGTTGGGTCTAACTGTTGCCGAAGTGGCTATGAAATGAAGCAACGCTGTCGTTTTGTCACGAGATTTACAGGATGATCTGAAGTCTCATATCACAGCATTTTCGCAAAACGATTGATGTGCACCACAGTCCCACCGTGCTAAACACCACAATGATTAACTGAGTTAAGTGCTTTTTCTCCATAAATGACAAGAAATAACCGTCGCTGTGAAAGAGCCGAACGATATAGTCTGTGAAACATGTAAATCTAAAACCAAATTCATCTAAGTGAAATGCCGTGCATTCTGCCGACCTCCAACTGAGGTAGATTTACTCTGCTAGTTTCTGTTACATCGATTGTTTTCATCAGGTGTTTGAGTTCTTCGTATCCGTGGAACACTCATTGGAACAAGGAGACTGAAAAGGACAATCCACTCTATATTCGGACCCTAAGGGTAGAGAACAAATACTCCCGATTCTGCCTCATTTAACTAGAGAACCTATGGAAAACAGTTTTGGCCAGGTACAAATATGGGGGGATGATTGCCTACAATATACATCCAAAGTATAACTTACTTCAATTGTATTTTCATCCGAATTTTGCGAGGCACCTTTGATCGCAGTGGCTTGTTTGGCCGTCTCTCCGTGAATTTCCTCCTGGACAGCAAAACGTACATCTATACTTTCGGTTTATAGTCTTCTGAGCGTCAAGCCCAAAATTGTGGGAACAATTATTTTCCAGAAAGCTGTATAAAAAAACTTGATTCCGTAGAAATGCTTTGTGTTATGCTCGGCACCAGGACACGAAAACTGATTCAGTGCACTATCGATCCACCTGTCGGTCTATAATCTTGGCCAATCAGCGTACAGCTTACCGCTTAATTCACTGAGATGAGGATAACACTGTTTCGCTGAAAAAGATCTGCTACTAACGACTCTGTGTTCGGAAACCTCTTAGAGAATTCAAACTCCATTTTTTTTCATGAAGAAAGGATAGGCTATCTTAATTTCGCCCTCTAACACTTTCAGCGGCCGATTATAACGCACGTCTTAGTCGCGTGGTTTCTATTTGCGCAGGCAACACAATACCGCCATAGACTATCAGTTCAGAAAGCCGCAAATTAACAAATGGTTTTATTGGCTACCGCTGTGACCTGCAAGAGGTGTGCGGGATCATCAGCTTCCTGGTTTTGAACCATATTTATGGATCATGACACCAATGAGTGGCTAATCGATAGGCGAATCGATATCGCCTGCCGCATATAAGATCACTTTTAGTTGGTCTTCTGGGGGGGTATTTGAAGATAAAGTCTGTAGAATAGAGCAAGTTGCACCAACTAGCACATTTGGTGAAATCCATATAGTGGTCTCTCCAGAGAAAAGCGACCCAAATTAAAAAAAAACCCACAGTGTCCGCCAACGTTATAGTGTATATGTCCGACCACGCCAGAGCTCCAGCCGACCAATCAGAATGCTGGTGTATATTCCTGATGAAACGTGCCGATCTGTTCTAGCCGAGCAGTCTAAAGCGCACTCGCTGTACTGATGGAAGGCTGATTTACAGTCACTGAACCGGTTTACGCTATTTACTATTTCAAACAACTTCCAGATGAGTTCAGGATGGGGCTTGAAGATGTTCACTTTCACAAAACTCATCCCAAATGATTTTTACTTCCATGTCTGACACCTTGTAATCACTCATTTCTTGTTTGCAAATAGGCAGCTCCATGCTGGAAGACGAACTCTACCGGATGATTTACAGCGGGATGGGAGACACGAGGGAGCCTAGTGCAGGGCACTTGGTGCCTCGGATTAGACAGTTTCACCAAATTCGGCTCAGCTAAGGTGTATGTTGCACAGATGTGTACACACGCACCTCTAGTCTATGACCACAGAGCCGAATCACGTGACCATTGACATGATGAGCGTACCTAGGCTCGTGATTGACATCGGTGACGGCAACAACTGTGAGAACGCTGGTGCTCATTTCCCAGACAAATCCGAATTCAAACCCGATACTGACAGTAACTGGACCCATGAGAATTAAACAGTATTGTCGTTCGGGATGGACTGAATGTTTGGTTGAGTACTCCAAGGCTTGAAAAACTAAAATGATGTAGAACACGTAGAAATAATGCGTTGGTAAGACAGGCATTTCGCTTGAATTCACTCACATCAAAGGTTTAGCGGCAAGTACGTCTATCGGATGCAAGTAACGTGTGAGAAGATGCACTCCTGCATTGGAGCCAGAGTTATGCGCGCAGATGCCATGTAAACTTTTTCTCAGAGGGCTGCCATGCTTCCAAAGTCGCTGAACACTCTTCGAAAGCCCCCCCCCCCCACCGGTTCTGCACTACTTGCGGCTCACCAGGTCGGCTAGGACCACCGAGTTTTCATCAGTCTTATGTTCCGATTGGATTATTCATAAATTGCCATGGCGACAAAGACAGGCTGTTATAGTTCTCTCTGCCGCATGTAACAATAGATGCTTCTAGGACCTCGCTATCACGACTACTTTACTTACACCATAAAAGCTTGCCACTCAATTTGCCTGAAGTCAGGACCGAAGATCGGGTGAAAACAAATTCCTCTTTCGTCTAGGAAGCAGTCTTTTTTGCTGGCTTTTGGGAAGCTTCATTTGCAATAGTAATTTTTTGTGAACTTTCAGCGTCGTTTGGTGTGAAAGGCACCGCCGGGGCTCGACATTCATTTCTGTTCAATAGGGACCGGTCGCGTACAATCAGAATGCGACGACAATCTGATGTACTTTCTGATGCAGGTGCATGTAAGTCAACCATCAGATAGTTAGATTGGCCAGGATACAACTCTGAAAACAAAAGTTCGAGGCAGCCAGTGCGTGCGTGTCACCTGGCTGAGACGACGAAATTATGGGCTTTATCTCATGCGACATGTTTGGTGGTGAATCATACCACCGACATACCGCTTGCTTAAGTGGAAAGGTCTGTTCTCAGTACCAAAAGAACCAAGGTTCAATTAGAACATAAGGTTGACGGAAACTCGGGGATTGTGCCTACCTGATGAGTCCCAAGAAGGGCAAAACCGGGCTGTCGGAGACTTTTCAGCAACCTTTTGAGTAGTGCATTACGTATATACAAGGTCAAAGATTTTTAGTCAAACATGGTTCTGATGGTGGAGGACGCGCGGAATGAATTTGTTTTTCCGCTGCACTGACCGGATGGGCAAAGTTGCTTAGAAGGCGTCTACAGTGGCATCGCAAGTCCCACAGACGTCTCCGTTTGCACTTTAAGAATAGAAAAACGCTCGGGAAGAAGGCAGAAATGGGCCCATCGTGGACCACTTTCTCATGCTTCTCCTAAATGAAGGAATCTCATAATGGGCAACCGTATGTGGGATTACCGCAATTTCGTTCTGTATCGCTGAACGAGCAATCGTGGTAAGCTATCATTATTATGGGGAGTGTTGACAAACCAAAGTTATCAGTAAGGTTTTCCCCAATCAGTGTAATTATGAGATCACGTGAAAAGTTCAAATTCAAATTGAGATAAGTTTTCGCCGCAGAAAATCAATAGACTTCAATAGGAATCAATAGGTGACACGGCTTGGTCGGCTTGTTTCCCTACGCGGACTTCAGGTCTGTGTTTTCACGGGCTACGCCACTTGTAGTTTGTACGTCTACTGCTCTCAGACTTAGAGGAAAAGAGTTTCTGGTCTGAGGTGATTTACCCTATAGTAGCTGACCTGTTCTTTTCCACCATCTAAGGCTCTGGAACACTGTAGAACTCTATGGAACACCGAAGATGATGGTGAAATTGTTTGGTTCCGGACATTTAGCGTAACAAAGGTACGTTTGACCCAGGCGGTGGCCAATCGTTTGTTTTATACCTAATCGACAAGGGTGCATTTCGAATGCCAGTAAAAAAACCAGGGCATGGTGAACGCGTACGCATCAAAAATGACCACATTACACAACACCGAAAGACTGGTCTCACCGTCAAATCTTCCGTCCCACGCAACTTCTCATGCACCAGCGCATCCAGTTTGCGAACAAGGGCCGCTCGAATATCAAGTAGTTTTGCATTGTCCTCCAAATGTCTCAATGATTCGTGTTTGGCCTGCTCCAGACGTTCATTTAGGTCCCTCAACTGAGTCTGTAGGTTTCGATTGATCTTGTGTTGAATGCCCAACAATTTTCTGGTTTTATCCAACTCTGCGATGGTTTCTGCGTGCGCCAGTTCAGCCTCCTTTAGCCGCTGGACTGTATCTTAATGCAGGTTGAATGGAGGGATAATGGAGGGATGGGGGGTGGGAGGGCTGAACACAATAAAATAACGGTAAATTGGAAAATGTTTGGGACCGATTGGGTAGTCATCGTCGCAGAGAGTTTGGTAAACAATCGGTGGATTTATTGCTGGGCAACGTGTTTCGCTTTTGACACAAAAGCTTCGTCAGGCCAAGTGAGAAGTAAGCAGGTTGATTGGGTTTTAAGGCAGTCAGGGAACCAATCCGTGAGGTTTCTTATGCCTAGCCGACTTGATCAGTGCTGGATGTCAGTCTGATGCTCCCGTTTGTTGGTTACTGGGGATGACTAACATCTACGATAGATTGTGTCAAAAGCGAAACGTTGCCCAGCGATAAACCCACCAATTGTTTATCAAACCTCTTTGAAAAAATAACGGTAACTGATGTAGTGCGAGGAATCCTGTCGGTAAAGATATCTGTACAGAAACGGCGGCAAAATAGATTGGTAGACTGGCTGTCGACCGGGTTACAGTCGAGCTTGGCGATCGACACACTGAGGACATCGAGTGACGGAACGTCCGCAAGCGCACTGCCAAGTTTGGGGAACTGCTCAAATGCCGCCTGATCAACAGTCGATTAAGGCAGCTAAGCTTCCAATGTGGAGATACACTGTTGACAGGTTGGTAGGAACACATGTATCTCCGGTCTGGGAGTTTTTTACCCAGGCCAAATTTGTGTTTGTCTGAGCCTGGTTTTGGCATCCAGATGCACGAATATACCAGACGACGATATTAGTACGTTGAGTTGTTGTTGAGTTGTGCGTGGGCATACACACAGATCCGATGAACCATACAACAAACAGCGTTACGGTATGAGTACCCCGAGTAAATCGTCATGAAACTTCAAGCCCAAGTGATAAACATTTATAGAATTGAACGTTTCCACGCGAGCTGGTTGAGGCCAGTAGGGTGTTTTGTTTTGGTGCCTTGAGGAACCTCCAAGTGGGAGCACTCCAATCAGGGAGACAACTGGCTACCTGGAGTTACCAAACCTCTGGAAACCAAAGATGAAACACCACTGTTGTAAGGACACCATTAAAAAAGTACCTTATGTCAGTGAAATAGGTTTTTTTGGTTGACTATCAGTCCAAGGTCTCCTGTTTATATCGCCAGAAAGGCTTACACACAAAACCGACATATCAAAGGACTTATTGGACAAAACCTGGCTGGACTTAGCCGAGAGTTGAGACTTGAACATACATAGAGTAGAATTCGTTTGAACCGTGAGGACACAGGATGATGGTGGTAAAGTTGATGGATGAAAAGAAGCCGTGCGCGATAACTCAAAATCTCTGACATATACTGTTTTCGTTCCTGGATGAGGTTCATCTTGATGATGCGTCAAGTTTGGAAGCTTCCACTCAAGTCTAAACGTCACTAGGTTTTTTTCCGTGCCAAAAAACGAAGTTGCCATAATGCGCGATTATGTTTGTACCACAGATGTGGAATGGAGCATTCAACTGAGAACTGTTGGACAGTTTCATCCCAGCCCCAAGAAAGCTGCCGGGAAAACCCGAGCACAAATCAAGTTTCACATAGCAGTCCGAGAAGTATATCCGCCACGTGACTAGGAGACCTTTTTTGAAATCTCCACCCGAGAAGTATATCCGCCGCGTGACTAGGAGACCTTTTTTGAAATCTCCGCGAGGTGATCTCTCGAAGCAGTTTGCCCTTTTTGATCATTTCACTCGGATTTTGGCTAACCCGGCCTACGTCTCAGCAGTTCATAAACACACACACACACACATTTTCCGTAATATTTTAGTCAGTAAAATGGAAAGGTCAATTTGTAATGACTGATCTTAGATAAGGATACGGCACAATTTCGTGCTTCAAACTTCAGAAGGCTTCCGACAATACATTAGTCGAGAACCCATGTGTTTTCATAGTATGATAAAAAGCCCTCAGCCAAATTGCACTCACTTAAGGAATATCTCAATCTGAGCTGAAATACATCTTCAATCGCAGTAGTATTGTCCTGGTGGGTGACCACTGAGGTTGACTTTTTAAAGGATAACTACAGTCGGACTCACAAGCCCTAGTAGTAGTAGTATATCGGATTCCAATACACAGTGTATTAAAATACAAGAGATAGTCATAGGTAAATGGGGATCGATCCAGGAGAGGCCATTAGTTTGGAGGTAGCAGAACAGACAATCTTCACGTCAGTTGCATTTCAAGCGGCGGTAAGTGTACTGGCTTGAAAAAAAAGCTTGAGAAACTATTGGTTACTGTGTCAACGGGTATATGACATCCCCATGTAACGTGATTTTAGTAGTGTGTACTTGGCAAATCAGGTCAAGTTTTTGTTTCACGCTTAGGCGGAATCTTTAACTTAGTTGACCTGAATTAAAACAAACAAGGCCACACACCGAACCCAAAGATGAATAGTTGACTTAGCTACCACGCCACCCGGGGGAACGACGAGGGCTGAGCCACCACCAGGCTGCCCAAGCGTAGACAGAAGCTGTCGAGATGCGGAGGTTGGGTTCGAACCACGGACCTTCCGGCCAGTAAATTTGCGCCCTAACCTATGAACTATCGCAAGTTACTTTTCATATTCACCCGAAACAACCAGCCAAAAAATGGCGAAAGTGATTCCGGATGCTGATTTATGTTGCTACTCGAAAGAGGTCACAATGAATGATTTTCTGGTTGCATAAACCCAGCTACGTTTGTGAATTACTTGCTTGGTCTAACGAAGGTCATGTGCGAAAGGTGGCAACTTGCTCGTCAGCGGATGCAACAACCTCTGGGTTCAAGTCCACGCGTAATTTGTTGAAATTGGAAACTCAACGGAGTACCTCCTAGTCAGCAGCATATTCAAATTCTTCCACACAGGAAGCTCCGTGGTTTCGCTGCGAAGGTATTCGAGGATGTCTATTTTAACTGATGTATGTAGTATGGGTCTTCAGGCAACGTAAATAAAGGAAAGGGACCATAATGAGTTCCTTGGTAATGGAACTTCAAGCCGGCTAGTGTAATGCACGTTATGCGGAATCATAGCAACAGTCTCTTGAGTAGGAGGCACTCTGTCGAATTTCCAGTTCCACCAACTGCCTCATGAATGGAAGCACAGAAGTGGCCTTTCAAACAAACTGCTGTTCACGTCAAGGATTGATCTTCTCGGATTCCGAGGACTAGATCTGCCTGATGAGCCCTCAAGATGGTGAGGCCGCCAATCGATTGCCTGCGGATTATAAGCAGACGTGCTTTACTACTTATTTCAAGTGCAACAATCATTTTCTAGCCTTTTCTGAAATAAAAACTCATTGATCGGTAGGAATCACCAGCAAAAACGCTTTTAAAGAAAGCTAGTCTTCCAAACTTGCTGTGGGGACTGGAATCAAAAGAAAACATGCCATTTTTTCTAAACCGAAAGGTACTCGACGAATACACTGAAACCAAATGGGGAACAGTCGATAGGTTAGGGTCGTTATCTGACCGATTTTTCAGTCAAAGATTTCCAGGCAACATAAGCGTGTGCAACTTGGACAACATGTTTAAGCCTGACTAAATTTGGAGAAATGGGTGATGAGTTTTACGTTGGTTAGACTGAAATCATCAGCTCCAGGTGCAAGCTTCTCCGTAGTTCCGACAACTACTCTCATTTGCAGCACACGAACATGGTTTTGACAGGAGAATCAAATGAATCCAGCTGAGTCTTTCGTGAATGACGGCCCTCTTCAGGTGAATGTGTCGCATGAGGCCGCCTCTTATTTCAGTCGGTACGATACCCGAAGCCAACCATCAGAAACTAGAAGTTCAGCTGAGTCTCCTGCCAAGACCAAATTCGTGTGCAAATGAGAGTATTTGTCTAACTCCCTCCAATTTGGATTCAAGTAGAACACAAGGTTGCTGGAAACCCGGGGGCGTCGCGTATCTGTTTAGCCCGAAGCAGAAGGGCTAAACCGGTCGTGGGCTGTCGAAATTCTTCAGCGAAATTACGAGTAGTGTGTTACCCCTTCTCAGTAGTTGTTCTTCATCTAACAGCAAACCTCTGCACCTTCAGCACACCATCTTACTGGTGTTCTGTGGAAAATTGACGACTGTGCATTGAAACACATCGACATATCAGATAAGATTAACCAAGATCTCACTGTTCTCGGTGTCTCTCGAAGGCATATGTACATAGTGAGGCTTGGAGAATTGTCAGTTTTGCGAGCGGCTCAACACTGTTTCGAAAAATGTCTCCGAGAAGATTATCAGCCCTCCTTTAGACCTAGTGATGTCGAGAATCTAGGAAAAATAAAGTCCTGTCTTGGAGGAGGCTCTAACAAGTCTAAAGCTGATTTTCGTGAAATAATTTAAACACGATATCCCTGAAGGATGATCAAGGGAGAGTTCGCAAAAAATGAAGGGTTCAGAATGAGGCAGAAAAGGTGACCACATTTCACATCCTGTTTTCTTCTAGAGTTTCTTTAAGCGGTTGACAAGTTTGAACCTTGAAGAAAACATGAATACCATAAACTTAAGTAACACAAATTTTACTCATGGAACTTTTGTTTGGGTTGATGTATCGAGATTTACTTGTTCGCCTCTTCGTCGAACCTAACAATCGACCTACGTCAACAATCGAGGAGACGTCGTCAGTATGCCCTGGGGCGGGGCGGGGGTAACTCAGCAGCGCCACCCGAGAGAGTACCGACGGTATCCCATCGAACGTCTGAAGGTCAATTTCCAGCCAACAACTAACCGATGATGGCGTAATCTGAGCAGTAGGACAACAACTCACAAATTCACCCCAGCTACAAACGTTCCTGAATACTGCTAAGGAGCCGGAAAATTGGGTTTCATAGCCTCGTCCGATTTTCAATCAATTCAGTTCAATTTATCAGCTATAAACCGTATGCCATAGGCACTACGATTTTCAGGTGGCACCTAATTGATATCCTTAAATAGAATGTTAGGATAGAAAGTATGTTTATATCCTAAAAACCTCTAAGATTTGGTGCTTATTACATCTCCTCAGATGAGCCTGGATAGACCAAAAGAATTTATCGGTAAAAAACACCACATACTACTCATAAAGTTGCTGAACACTTCTCGATAGCCCACGATCATTTTCGTCCTTCTTGGCGCGCATCAGTTGGATGCAGGCTCCGACTTTCCATTCGCCTTATGTTCTGCTTGAACCAACGTTGCACGAAATTCGCGAAGTAACCCTACTTGCACATTACTTGAGTAGTGACGGGAGACTCAACTGGATGCCCGTTGAATTTCTGTTTTATGTCATTTTTCAACTGAATGTGTTGTACAAAGGCTGCCTTATGAGCAGTTGCCTGCAAAATCTCAAATAGCTTACCAAATGAAACATCTCGGAAGTACTGAGTAACCTTTTGATAAGAGAGACTAGCATCTCCATAACCTTGTTAGAGTTCTTCCCCAAGTAGGTATTCAATGTCTCCGAGTACACAAAATTCCGAGTGTTCCTTGTTTCTTACAGGTAGAACCTAGTGAACAAATCGTCTGAGGGTTCTCCACAAGGGAGAATTTGATTCCAAGTAAGGTCAGCTTAGAAAACGGATTGATGTAAGACGATATTGCTGAATGGAAGTCAACAATCTCCTAACAGCTGAAGAAACAAAATTACCACGTTAAACTTTTTTGACAACCGGAACAATATAATGTCACTGAGTCTTTACATAGCTTGAAATGTACCATTGGCTCCTCGATCTTTGGTTGGGTAAGAAGTGAATTCTCGTTCGACCTCATCTTTGTTAGTGCGCATCCTTCGTTCACGTAACAGCATGACTGCTTCATCCAGCTCCTTTTGTGTAAATCCAGTGGCCTAGCACAGGAGAGAAAATGGTAAGGGGGAATTCAAGGCGTGCGCTATCATCTTGCGGAAAACTGAAGCCACTGCAACTGTCAGCCAATAAGAATGACCAAACAAAAGGAATTCAACCTAAGACTGCCTATCGCATAGGTCTGTGGGGTCCAGTCAAAAAAATAAATCACTGCGAGTCGTTTCCCTTTGATAGGAGCAACCGTACCCTTGGTTTCAAGGACATACGATATAAGTTTAAGCTGACTGTCCAATTTTTTACGTAGTATATTGCTCACAACTGTCTATCGTTATGTGTGTTATGCAATACACAGCACCACGTTCTTTTTTTCTGCTTGTTCCCGTTTGAAATAAGATTCTTACACCACGGGCGATAACAATTCACTGTTGACAGGGGGACTTGACGCCAGCTTTGTTTTCAGGATCTCAATATCTGGTTGTCTACGATCTTCCCTCGTTGTCTTGAAATTCTACCTCCTTCTCTTCGGCGTTCACTGGGTCAGTGTCTTTGATCTGTTGGATGGATCGCACCGGAACTACGACCATTTGTACACTGGAGTAGAATTTTGGTAGACCAGTGTTGGCACATTGGTCGGTCACCACAACGCATTCTAGCTGTAGCAATGAAATCCCAATGAAATCCACAGCCGGTTGGATGTGAGTCTAGCCTTCGGCATATAGAAGTTCTTCCATGCTTGCATCACCAGGATAATCGAGTTCTATTCTCCTTGAGTAACCGTCATGACAACCCCAGCCTTTAGCTGGAACGATTAGTTTTGATGGGTCTAGATTGACCTTACTAAACTTTCATAAACGAATTAAACCATCGGCCATTGCGTTCGTTGTACACGGAAAATCTGCGTTGGTCGCCCACTAGATCACGCGTCACAACACTCAAACCACGTGACAATTCCTGCAGCACTGGCAACCTCAGCCGACATCTTGTACACTACCACTTCCCATCTATTTTTGTTAACGGGGCTACCACCTGCGTCACGCGCCAGGCTTACGAACTTCAACAGATCAGGTCAAATTGTATTCATGTTCGTGCAAGTATCAAACACGAAGGGACACTCCTCTCTTCACACTGCACACAATAAATAGGCATACAACTCGGCCAAATCTACACAGGCAAGCACGCACAGGACAGGAAGTCGATCGAGCTCCACAAGTCTACATGGATGAGTACGGAACACGTGTAACAGCTATACTGCAGAGAAGACACGTCCTGCGTCCGGAACTTTACTCAGCAACTCTCAACAGCTGTCCTCAAACGCTAAATCACTTTTTGGCCCATTCCACTCTTCGCATTGTATCTATTTTTACCAAGTTCACCTGACTATTGTACTCATCATCATTCTGGTAAAACAGACATTTGTTAGTGCTTGTCACCTTCTGGTAAATCAGCCCAACTACGTTAAAACCGGAGCACCAAACAAAACCACGTGACTGGAGGACAACTTTTTTTTTACATAATTTTACCCGGGTTGCCAAATTTCTGGCTTCAAAGATTTCGCACGATACTGAACTATGATATTGTCCCCTGAAAGAGCCGCATATATGTACTGGTCACCGCAGTCCATTCAGGTACGAGGTTTCTATTGGGAGAGCGTCCAGTTTCCCAGTGAACCTCGAGTCAGAAATTCAGTTTTACATGTTGTATGCTGAGCAATATATAATGCATTGATGTTACGTCATTTTTTCAATTGATCCCTATTTAACCTAGGGCTCTAACGTAGTAAGCAGTGTGATGGTATACCGCTGCGGACCCTAATGCGTACTTGGCAGGCGGAATTACCTTAGTTAACCAGGCAAACTGCAACTCATTTTGCGGCCCTAAAATCAGCCACTTTATGCTTTTGTTTACTGTTCCACCTTACTTTGAGCTGACTGAATGTCCTCAGATTTGCCATCATGAAAACAACATTATCTACAGTGAGTTATATATACTACTCGAGAAACCAGTGATGGCATATTTTCAGTTGTCACATCCCGAAACATATCATCATCATCATCATCATCATCTCATCATCATCATCACCACCATCATCATCATCATCATCATCATCTCATCATCATCATCACCACCATCATCATCATCATCATTATCATCATCATCATCATCATCGTCATCATCATCATCGTCATCATCATCATCGTCATCATCATCATCATCATCAACATCATCATCATCATCATCATCAACATCATCATCATCATCATCATCTCATCATCATCATCACCACCATCATCATCATCATCATTATCATCATCATCATCATCATCGTCATCATCATCATCATCATCATCTGCATCATCATCATCATCATGATCATCATCATCATCATCGTCATCATCATCATCATCATCACCATCATCACCATCATCATCATCATCATTATCATCATCATCATCATCATCGACAACATGACATCAGTGTTCAACACCGATGCTTCATTGCCGTACAACCATGATTTATTTGAAAGACTTATTGTGAAGAAAAGAAAAAAGGTGGATGGAGAAGGGACTTGGTGCTAGCTTACTACAGTCATTCCGAGGTGCCTAATACCTCCAAACACTCATTCAGGCAATCTGAATGAGTGAATGACAACAAGATCGCCACTGACATCGGTTAGCAGCCATATCTTGTAGTGTCTCCAACCAGGCACAGTGAGGATCACGCGGTCCCCATCCTGGAAGGCGAGTAGCACCGACAGCACCCAAACGTTTCGTGATTTCTTTCATAACCCTCTGCCAAATCAAAGGTTGGCCGCCTCTCTGCTTACGCCACTCTGAGTTGAGCGTGGAAAACAGCACTCTGTTAATAGGTATAAGGTAACCCATGAAACTAAATGCCTGGCTCGCCGTAGCTAGCTGGCCGTGCCCGGAGATTTGTTAGTGTTTCTTGATTGCTCGGGAATGGGACAGTCCATGATTGAAAAAAGTGAGATCTAAACCGTCTTTGGGAGCTTAACGGAAGGGTTGTTTCTCTTTCTGTCGGTTCCAGTCTAGCCAGACAATTCAGAGAACTGCACTGATGAAAAAATAACACGGACTGTGATGTGGACATTGAGAAATAACCCAATTTAGATCTAAGACGCAACTGACCTTTTGCTAACGAAGTGTCAACGTCTATCGACGATGACCGAGACAATGATAATTCAGATATCGATCTCAGGGCAGAGGAAATATGTAAATGTTGTTAAAAGTAGCTTTTGGGGGGAAGTTGTGGTGATAAGTTTGGCGCTCGAGTTACAACAACTGAACCCGTCCAAACCAGAACCACTCACCTGGGTGACAATATTCAAGTTTGCCTGGCTGACCTGTACCCCCGGGTTGGATGATTTCCTGTTGGTTTTGTCTAATTCACTACTGGTCTTCATCTTCTCGGTTTGTGTGTGGACATCCACAGTTGGCTTGCTGTAGTTCGACTGTGATAGCCGCTGTAACCTTGACTGCAACTGGATTATTTTTGCACTCAGGTCTTGTTCTTGTCTCTTCTGTTTTTGTTCCTGCTCACCTGTATACACGCTTTAAGAAGATAGGGATGAATTCTGAACATTCGTGGATGAGTTGGGCAAAGAAAGGTTGATTAATTTGATCAAAAATTCGATCGATTTGAAAATGATTCGTTTTCTCAGGTCTCATTTTTCGGTGTACTACCAACTTTCCCGGGAATTTCGAATGGATGGTGAAGAGTATTCACTTGTGCTAACCACCTCAGAGTCTATGGCGAATTCTGTGTTGGTTATGTCTCGATGTGCTGCTGCTCTGCTCCTACGGTCTTATCTATAGGGTCAGGTGGTCACCAGGTTTCGTAAGACGGCCTTGCGAACTTACAGATAGATTTGTGCCATGAGTAATTTCCCTTATCATTCCACACCGAGTTAGACCGAAATGTTAAAGATCCGGCTTTGACCGTCTTCTTTAAGCATCAGACTATTAGATGCTTGGTGGGACAGCTAATGCTCTTTAACAAGTTGTTGCGTGACAGCTACCCGTGTAACTGTGGATACTACTTATGAGGCATGCGAGTAGTATGTCTTCTCGTAAATCCGCTTCGCGTCTCTTGAAAAGTGAGATCTGTTACGGAATTTGTGGAGTCTCTTTGTAGCATTTGCTTGCATTTTAGTAACAGTCAATGAATATCCAGGAAAGTTCAAGAAGACGCGTTCAAGGAGAAGGTGGATATTCAGTTTTGTAAACGAGATGCATATGAGAGTTTTGCTCCCCTGTCCAATAGTCTGTACCCGTTAAGTTGGTGTTTCTCTAACAAAACTGCGCGGCGAAGGCTTTCTTCCCGTATAAGCTAGTCTACTGAAGTGCACAAAAAAGTGTATGCGGAACTGTTTCTTATTCTGTGCTGTTTCATCCATGGTTCATCCATACACAATCTTTGGAAAGAACGCAAAAATACACTTCAAAAGATTGTTGTTCATAATTGATGCTCATTGAACAACGCAATTCCCGACACATTTTTGGAAACAATGAAGTAACGTTGAAACTCAAAATCGCTTACTGAACAGAAGAGGTTTTACTGCAATTCATTAAGGCGTACGTATTCGAAGCATGTGCCATTTCGAGGTCTCTCGCGCTGCATTTCTCCTCCCACGTAAATCACATGACTTTATAATCACTTATAAGGTCTGAAAACAAACGTCACCAACGCATAACCGCCTTGGAATTCCGTTTTCAAAGATTCACTGTTTTTCAGGTTAGGTTCGGCAGCTAGGATTCTGCCAGGCCTGGACCATACGTTCATACGTGTACTGTCGGAAAGGCAAATTCTGTTTACAAGGTTGATGAAGGTTCTTCGGGATCTCAATACTACTTTTGCTCTTTTTCGAACTCAACTCATCAGTTAAGTGCCAGGAAGTACTTTGCAGCTGTTTCATCCTTGGTGTGGGAGTCATCATCAGTGCGCAACTCACAAATTTCCAAGGAGTTTCGAACCCGAAATCTTCCGAGTATTAGTTTAACCATCCAACCATTCGGCTACGAGTTGTTGATCAACAGTGTGATTAGCGTGCATGCACTGAGACATGATACTCTGATCCTTCGGTCACTCACAAAATCCACATCAAGTGGTGAAGTGTTGAATGACGGGCCATGCAAATGGTTTTTTAGGTGTGATTTTGTATAAATTTGATTTGTACTACATGTCATTCCAAAGACTGTATGAGAACGGTTGTTTTTCTGACCTGGTTATTGTGGAATCCGTCCGTTTTTTAGAAATTTTTTCTTGTAAACATTGCCCTAGTAAATTGGAACCTGGCTACAATGACCGGTCCATCCTGTCTGCACCATCGGCATCCTCTCATCATACTTCAATAATTTTAGTGAAATGGATACGATAAATTTTTTCTCACTTCACTTGCTACAACGAATACCTTCTGAAATTAAAAGTAAACAGGAACGATTATGTATAACACTGCTTTGATCTAGAGGCAAGCGCGAAAATGAAGCTGTGTATATTTCCTCTGAAGCGATAGTTTGTCTAGTCCAATTGGTAGCCACTGTAGGGGTGTTTCACTCCAAGTGTGACCTGGACAACAGTTCAGTCTTCGGTCTCGCAGAAAGACCTGTCCCGGCAATAAGCTGTTTGCGAAGTTCGCAACTTTACTACGGTAGACAGGTGACCACTAGGCGTGAATTTCACGATAGAAGAATGTGGGTTAGACCGCTGGTAACCGCATGTTATGGTCTTCAGGGTCGGGTTTGTGAACTGCGCACTGATGATAAGTCCTACCAGAAGGAGGTATGGTGTTGCTAGGCTTTTCGACGCAAATTGACTTCGCTGGCGTGATGAAATTTCTACTGCTGTTGTTATCGTTTAGTTTTGGAGTGCATGGTCACAAACATAAAAAGTAAATCCAGGTGATGTATGTGGAGGGGTGTACAGGATAACGTTGGCTAAAACCAGGGAAGTGTCCCATTCGAAGTCGTGCCACCAACAGTTCCAGTCAGACAAGATGAATCCAAACGTATGTGGGAATGTGTGGTGTGGAAATACACGTGCAAACACCAGCAACTGAAGAAAGGACAATCAATACTGAATGTTCTTCAAGGCGCGGTAAGCGTTAGTACAGTCAAGACTCACACATCAGGCACAATGTGTCCCTCATACATACAGTGGCAAGAATGTACACTCAGCGCCACGTACCACGCATAAATGTGTCGTTAGTACGCAGAAAGTGCACAATGGCAAGAAAACACGTCATTGACTATGAACTTAGGAAGTCTCAGCCCAAAATCAGCCTTGGCGGATTGAGGAAGGCAGATCACTCGATATGAAATAATCATCGGTTGGACTGAGTCGTCCCATAAACTCAACCCACTGTATCCTTGAAAGTTATCGATTTTCACCGCCACCAGATTTGGTAGTGCCCTATCTGTCCCGTGCAGGTACCGCTAATCTACACTAGTTCACGTCGAGGTGTTCTAATAGAAACCACTTAAAGCTCAAACGCAGGACGTCATCGGTTCCATCGATACACACAATGGGACCGCGTACAAGGAAAGAGGACGCTTTGGAATGCTGACCCCTTTGTCATATAGCACCAATGAAAGACACACTAGAGGATGAACTTTAACCGTCGACCTTATACCTATCCGGGGTGTGTGAAACCACTCAACAGACCATTTATCCTGCCGTCAACCTCCGCTGAGTTGAGAAACCCCGAGACATGTTACCAGAAGCAGGAACGCAGAAACGTCCACGACTGAGAAAATGGCCTGACGAGTGCTTCGAAACAAGAATGGAGATGTATTAATCGGAAGATATTCAGAAGCTGCCGGAAACCACAAAGAGGAACTAATGAAGTATTTGAGTCGAACGGGCCGTACAACCCGGTGCGAAGGTGTCCTGGAGTAATCCTATGAGTATACTGCGTCGGTTTTGCACTTTTTTTTATAGTTTTTTAGCCCGGTTTTCATCCAAGGCTCATTCCTGCAACCTCCGACAGAGTATTACTGAGTAAAACGCTTGCTCCTGTGAAAAAACAAAGGGATTATCCCAAAAACAAAAAAAATTAGTGCAAAAAATTAAAAAATTCAATAAGCCTGCTCCGCCAGAATAGCAATGTAGTAGATTACAGGAGATCCTAATTGTCGTGAATATACGTTTTGCGCATAAAAAAGCGCCAAACTCTCACCTTTTCAGCAATCTTTCATTTGCTTCTTTCAACACACTGTTTTCGCGTCCAATATCTTCAAGACTAATTTGTAGCTTTAAAGAAACAGAGTAAGAAAGCGTTAACTGTGCAATGGAAGCCTGTCTAAATTACCCTAGCTGAAAACTATTCAGTAACCCATGACTGGTTTCGCACCTCTTGGGGCTCTTCAGAAAGACACAATTGCTTAGTTCCCCTCGTCCCTTTTCTTGGGATCTCGGAGTAGATCATTGGTTAGTGCTCGGAAGGACCATGGTTACAACCCAGCGGAAAGTATGAGTTGGAAGTACACTCATTTTGTGAGAGACTCACCCGGAACCCAGCTGAATCTCCCGTTTTTGATCGTAGCAACTGGAACATGAGGCGGCCTGGTGCAGCACATTCACTTGCCTGGAAACATCGCAAACGAGAGATTCAGCTGGGTTCTAGGCGAGTCCCTCGCAAAACCAAGTTGATTTGCAAGTGAGTGTATTTCTCGAAATCAATCCAATTTGGGTTCAAGTAGAACCTACGGTTGACGGAAACTCGGGGACTGCGCCTACCTAATGAGCCCCAAGAAGAACAAAACCGGTCGTGGGCTGTCGAAGAATTTTCAGCAACCTTATGAGTAGTGCATTACGTATATATGAGTTGGAAGCTTATGAGTGTGATTTCTTCACCATGTGAAAATTCCTTTATTAAAGACAGTTTGAAGTGATCGGTGGGACGTAAGTTTTCTTCTGTATACTTGGAAATCGATACATGACAACTTAATCTCGTCAAAACTGCGCTGGAAATTATTCCAGCACAAACGTTTCGTGAACTTCTGTAAATTTTTGTCCTCACTCAGGTCCGTCAAGCTTATTTCGTTTTGGTGGGTCTTTTTCTGTTCGAAGTGTGTGATTCACCAGTACAGCCCTGATAAGGCTGGACGCGTAAGATATTCTCTCCTTTTGACGGAAAATTAGATTTTTTTTGGTAAACACTCTTCCTGGATAGTCTTTCTTGTAGGTTTATCTTTTCGCAACGGTGCTTCACAACTTGATTACGTTCATCGTCCTTACGAACTTACGTTGCAGTGTGTATTTTTTTTAAATATCTGGAAGGGGTGCGTAGAACAGTAGGTGAAGAGAGACAACTCACTGAGACAGGGGATGGTAGATCTGTCGAGATTGGTCTCACATTTTTTGTGACTAATGCTACCATCCAAGGGCATCTCACTGTTGATTTTGTTGGAGTTTCGTGTGGCTCCCCTCCTCAATCATCCTGATCAAGTTTCCAGCTTGTCTTCCATCACTCAAAGTTTACCTTGCATACAGCGTACTCCGTACCTTTGGTCTGGAAAATTCCCAAATTGAATAGATGCTTTAGCACAGTCCGTCACTTCTGATTCCAGTCCTATTCCTCAAAGGGATTCTCAGGACATGAGTGTGAGTCATTTATCGACCTCTTTGCTTCACTCACTCCATTTTACCACTGTATTGCGGCTTG
This sequence comes from Clonorchis sinensis, assembly GCA_003604175.2. Lineage (NCBI taxonomy): Eukaryota > Metazoa > Platyhelminthes > Trematoda > Opisthorchiida > Opisthorchiidae > Clonorchis > Clonorchis sinensis. The sequence goes on along the minus strand of CM030373.1, from coordinate 28,721,907 downwards.
TGTTCACTGAGCCTCACTCCTATCGGAATCTTCTGGCGCAGTTGTTACTCTGACGGGATTGCCATGCGTCAGTCCTCGCGCCCAAGTTCCACGAAGCTTACACTGTTTCTAATTTACCAAAGAACCGTGAGGAAACCCTTCATGATGAAGCATCCAGTAACATGTCTGTATCGGGCCCAAGTACTTTTCTGTGACCTTCTGATGAATACTGCCGCTGCGGCCAATCGCACCATGCTCATCAATATTGCAACACCGCTATCAACAATGGCCTAAACATGTTTGTTATTCACAAGGCCGTACAATGAAAAGATACACCCATTTAGAGTACATCCCCCTGGAGCACTTCTAAACTACGTGGGTTGTATTTCACGCTAGATGTCCGTGTGGACAGACGATCTGAGGCATCGCTACTGCTGACACATTATTCTCCAGGAAGTGTAAATTGAAGCAATTTAATGATCCTTTACTGAGGACTCAATGGGGAGCAACAGAATGGAATTTACCAAAACTGGATGCAAGATAAGTAGACAGCAAGGCAACACAAGTCCCGAGCTAAGTAATCAAATTAAGCCCCGGACAATCTGCAAGCAACCATCTAAGCTGCGTATACTAATTGTCCTTTAGAGACAACATGAACGCAAGCATAAGTGGCCGAATCACACGTCAAAACCTCGCACTGATGAGGTCTTTCCGAAAGGTGTCGAAACTAGTCGCCACGCTAGGGGAAACAGAACAGCTGCCACCCAACCATCAACCAAAGAAACGAAAACCTCTGATGGTGGTGAATCGATATTTTTGTTTAATATCTTGCCTCTTATTGTCCTGCTTTGGCTTCTACTCTATAGTCTGGTTGTCTTGCCCGTCGTTTTCACAAGATACTCTGTTCACTTTTTCTTTGAAAAGTTTCCCGGTCCGATTTAAAAGCGCCGACTGGAACTCACTATAATCGTGACTCATCTATTCCGACCCACGAGTGTTGCAACGTCAGCTTACGAAAATTCATGTGTATTCATCAATTCCAAGACTGTTCCGGACAATCATTATCCTATTAATAGTGCAGCTGTGTTTTAAGAAATTCCAGAGACTGTCTTGTGGCGACTAGTGTTAAAAACAGCATCCCACTCCTCGCCCATGAAAACGAGTCTGGGTATCAGCATCCTGTAAATTCTTTGAGTTGCTTACGCTCGAGGGTCCACTCTGGCTTCATCTGATGACTAGGCAAAATGCTTTTTTTCAACGTTGTTTAGGTTTGCCAGAAAGAATTGTTTTGTGCCTGCTCTAAAATGCCTGTCTCCGGAAAAGCCCGCTGCTTCTCATAATCCATGAGATCGGAAAATCAGTTGTGAGGTTGCTCAGTATTTTCGGACCAACAGAGTCATCCATCTTCCAGGCCATCACCGACGCTTTAACTGTCGTCCACAAAATCATTCGCTTCAAGCTGTTGGCCACTGCATCTATGAAGTTAATTCTACCGAACACACATGCCCATCTCTCATGTCATCAAGTTGAGGTTTCTCACCTAAGATTTCCAAAGGCCGCATACGGACCATCAGCGAACTACGCAACCACCAACTGGGCAATCTTTCAAAACCGCTCGGGTTTTCCTAATACCGTACCACCGCCAGCCTCCCTTCCAGTAATGAGTCCGGTCCACGCCGTTATCTTCCACCTATCAAGGTGTAGGTGTGTCATTTTTTTGTAACGGTGGTCTACGTTCTTTTGTGCCAAATCTGTTGCAATGCAGACTCCTATTCTGTCTCCTAACCTATTGATCTAGTCCCGCTGGTACTCCAACGCGATTCTCATGCATTTACATTCATGGAATAGGTTCGTCGCCGTTATTACATCAAAACCTGTCAACATCGCCCTCTCCATTCTTGTCTGGAACACTGATTTCCGAAACACACCGACCCACCCCGTTCTTTCAGGAAATCTTTGAATTATCCAAGCCTTTGATTACCCTCTTTCTCTTGTGACCCTCCTCATTCTCCACGGTTGATGTGTTTACTCGCGTTAATGTGTTCTACAAGTCAACAGAAGCCCGTAAAGTACTTTCTATCGAAACGGGGGCAGTCTGAACACATTTCTGAATTCTAATTGACTGATAAGGTTTTCGTTGAATATGTATTCTGAGAACTGTTTGAAAATTAGGTATGGAGTTTTTAAATTATGGTCTTAGGACACATGATTGCGACTCAGTGTGCACGTTTCTGATTGGCTGAAGTTGGTGCAAATGCTATAAACCGATAGATCAATCTTGTACACCAAGATTAACAGTCGTCAATTTATTGTATCATATTTTACCTGTTGGATTTTCAACTGTTCGCTTGAACTTGCACCAGTCTCCGACTTTAGCTCATAATTCTTCCGTTCCAGTTCGACAGTTTCTCGGGTGTATCGTTCAACTTCCAACAACAGTTGGCGATTTGCCGCTTTGGTGGCCTTGAGCTCTTCCTCGGATCCTTGCAGCTGAGACTCCAGAGCTATGATTTTCCGTTTCTTTTCGTGTAATTCACGCTGTACACGAATCAGGTCCAAGTTTTCCTGGATCGTGTCACTGACAATGGTGTTTCGGATGAGAACATATCAAAGCAAAGAAATTCATTAATATCGCAGTAACAAAAGGAAGAATCTGTTACCAATCCTGGTAGTTGCATATCTGATATCGTCATCCCCGCTCTGCGTATAACTCTACCGGAGTGTTCAGTCCAAAATCTTACCCCTAGGACAAATTGCCATCAAATTTCTGAGGGATTACTTGAGGTTACGTAATTGCTGGAATCGATACACACAAGGGTCTCACCCTTGACTCGATTTTTTGTTGTGTACTTCCGCAGTACTGGCTGACTTTCACCTAAGAAACAACCAAATAGAGCGCTCGAGCTACAAATATTTCAACACGTTTACAATCTAATCTACTGAAATCAATCTGAAGTAGTCAGTCGATCAATCGCATAAGGTATGTGACATTTGCACTGCAAACCAAGCCGTTTCACGAGGTTTACTCCGAATCTCATGACGGTATATCTTCTCGTCGTAAGGGACGACAAAACCGTAACCATTCTTCGCTTTCGGCTGCGTGCGCATCATTTTAACAACACCCTTAACTCAAACAGGAGAAGCGCAAAATACTATAGGAAGTCCGGAGTAAAGTATACCGAGTAAAATGTCATTCACTTTTGGAAGGACGCGCACTATGATGCCAAACGATATCCTATGATTGATCATGTACCTCCCGGTAAACGTGATATTACGGGAAACTGCTTACTACTTACGTGCATACTAGAATATATGACACGATAGGGAAGCCTGATCAGCGCCAATTTGAAAAGATTTTGTTTTTTCTCTCATAGCTATTTTTTGCATTCAGAAAAACTTTATTACCAAGATCACTCTATTGTTTAGACAGTTCCTGTGAATAGACCATTTATCGTCCGGTCGATAACACGAGGCCCCACGCCAATCGATTACATAAATTCAAATGGGAGCGAAGTACAAAAAAATAAAAGCGAACTGTAATTGTGTTGGCACCATGGCTAAAGCACCCTACCTAATGAGTTACTCAGCATATTATGGTCCAAAAATCAACAGGGACGTTTAACATATGAGTGTTCGTCGCCAATCTCAAAGCCCTGTCGTTTCATGAAGTGACTGATAAACCGCCTAAAAAGACAAAATTTGAAGTCCTCACAGCCTAACTCCAAAAACAATGCTACCAAATGCATCCGCCCGGACGTCTGATGACAAACTAACAAGTCATTGAGTAAAAGTTAAAAAAATTAAAAATTAAAATTGAAACCAGAATTTAAAAATTTATAATAAAAAAATTAAAGTGGAAAATTTGATTAAAGATTAAAAAAATTAACAAACCTTACCCTTCACCACTTTTCTAGTCACAAGAACATGATTACCACCCAGTAAGGGGAAGGGTACATCATACTCAGGGTAATAAATCATCGCGGCTCCTGTCACACCAAACAGAATGCTACAATGGGTCAGTGAGTTTAACAGTTTCAACCAAATTTCCAAAAAAATGATACCGTCACTTACTGGCACCTTTTAAGAGGTTCTAGACCGATTCGATTGTTGGTCTGTTCGCCGAGCTTGAGTGGTGTTTTGGGTGAGAACATATCAAAGCAGAGAAATTTACAATTATCACAGCAACAAAAGGAAGAAACTGTTGCCAATCCTGGTAGTTGCATAACTGATATCCTTGCAAAAGTCATCCCCGTTCTGCTTAAAACTCTACCGGAGTGTTCAGTCCAAAATCTTACCTCTAGGAGAAATTGTCTCCAAATTTATGAGAGATGAAGTGAGGTAACGTCATTGCTGGAACCGTTGCCCACAAGGGCCTCATTCTTGGTTAGATTTTTTGTTGTATGCATCCGAAGTACTTGGTTACTGGTTGACTTCCACCTAAGAAACAACCAAATGGACTACTCGAGCTACAAATATTTGAACACGTTTACAATCTAAGCTACTGAAATCATTTTCAAGTAGTAAGCCGATCAATCGCATAAGGTATGTGACATTTGCACTGCAAACCAAGCCGTTTCACGAGGTTCACTCCGAATCCCATGACGGTATATCTTCTCGTTGTAAGGGTCGACAAAACCGTAACCATTCCTCGCATTCGGCTGCGTGCGCATTATTTTAATAACACCCTTAACTCAAACAGGAGAATCGCAAAATACTATAGGAAGTCCGGAGTAAAGTATACCGAGTAAAATGTCATTCACTTTTGGAAGGACGCGCACTATGATGCCAAACGATATCCTATGAGTGATCATGTTCCTCCCGGTAAACTTGACATTACCGGAAACTGTTTACTGCTTGCGTGCATATTAGAATATATGACACGAAACGGAAGTCTGACCAGCGCCAATTTGAAGTTTTTGTCTTTACTCTCATAGCTATTTTTTGAATTCAGAAAGCCTTTATTACAAAGATCATTCTGTATTGTTTCAGCAGTTTCTTTGAATATGCCATTTGTCGTCCAGCCGATAACACGAGGCCCAACGCCAATCGATTACATCAATTCAAATAGGAGCGAAGTGCAAAAAAATAAAAGTGAAATGTAATTGTGTTGGCATCATGCCTAAAACAGCTCACCTAATGAACTACTCAGTATATTATGGTTCCGAAATCAACAGGGACGTTTAAAATAAGAGCGTTCCTCGCCAATCCCAAATCATTATCGTTTCATCAAGTGACTGAGAAACCGCCAAAAAGGACCAAATTTGAAGTCCTCACAGCTTGACGCCAAAAACAATGTTGTAAAATGCATCCGCCCATACTTTTATTGCCTGCTTGGCTAACAGCGCTCCACGGTGGACGGCTAGTGACAAACTAATAAGCCACTGAGTAGAAGTTTGAAAAAAAGTTAAAAATTAAGTTTGAAACTAAAATTTAAAAATTCTTGTTAAAAAATTAAAATTTAAAAATTCGACTGAAAATTAAAAAAAATTAACCAACTTTACCCGTCGCCACTTTTCTAGTTACAAGAATATGGTTACCACCCAGTAAGGGGAGAAGTACATCATACTCAGGGTAATAAATCATCGCGGCTCCTGTCACACCAAACAGAATGCTACAATGGGTCAGTGAGGTTAACAGTTTGAACTAAATTTCCAAAAAATGATACCATTATGTACTAGCACCTTTTGAGAGGTTCTAGACCCTCTTTTTTGTGGCACTGTTAACAACGTTTTTGAGGAGTGCATTCGACTGCTTGTTTGATTTGTTCCAGTTATGAGAACTGAGCCAGGGCTTCTCCAGATATTGGATTTTTTCCGAATCTGTTTAACGAATTCTTGTGGACTATCAGCGGGAGTTTCTCAGCATAACAGTGTTTCTTTCAGACACCGGTTTATGTAGTATCAGAGGCTGGCGGAACGCCCCATCTTTACCATTCAAGCGCAGTCGAATCTCTTTCTTTGAGCTTAGTGAGTGATTGTTCATTGACAGAAGTTTTATAAATAATTGGTCGTCGAATTAGAATTCAGTCAGACGCTTAAACAGCATGTTAGATCGGTTTCTCAAAGCCTCAGACGCGTAGAGGTTTTGCTGCATTACCGCAGTAGCTGATTACATACGCCTTCGATTATTAGCTTGCACTGACGTAGCCCACTGATTGCAACCGTCAAGCCCGGTATGACGGTCGTGCAGTCAGCGTGTATTCACTGGCTACTTATAAGTAGCCAAATTATTTTCTGTTTTGTAAACGCATCAGGGTAAGTGGACTTTACTAAATCAGACCTATTCAGAGTAACAACGTAGACGGACAAACAACAAGCTTATCACCCCTTCTTCACCATCTGTCTGACAATGGCAAAATGTCTCGATTGAATAAGATGAATCGCCAATCAACCGAACCTTTCTACTGACCAGCCCACACAAACACACACTGAAATGAGTCAACTATGTACTACCAGGGTAATTCTTACCGTTGCTTACAGGTCAGCTGTTGCGTCAGATCTTGCAACTCACGTCCGTATGTTCTCTCTTTCAGCAGAAGTTCTTCTTTCAATGTACCAATCTCCTTCTCCTGTTCACGAGACTTTTCGGAAAGACGTTTGACCACTTCCTCTCTGAAATTTGCCAATGAACGCAAAGGATGTAAATTCGAGACAAAACACGCCAGTCATAAACTTGATGAAGACTGTTCGACAGCCCTTGATGGGTTTCGCCCTTCCATTTCAGTCCCATCAGGTGGGTGCGGTCACCGAGTTTTTGTCAACCTTATGTTCTACTTGAACTCAAATTAGACAGAATTCCACAAACGCTCTCCTAGTTCAACCGGGTGTCCTGTCAAAACCAAATTCGTGTTCAAATGATACGTTGTTTAAGCAGCCGAGGAAAAATGCGGTTTATCAGTCTCATTTTTGCTGTAGAGCTGCCACCAAATTAGAGCTAAAACACACTTGTTTTCTCGAAGAAAGAGACGTAGAAAAGATGGCATAAAAATCAACAGGCAAATTGCTTGAAAATTGGAAAGCTAAAAAGGGCTGGGAAATTGATGCTTACGGAAGGTTTTAGACTGACAATCGAGTCACCCAATCGAATGCAATCACTGAGATGACAACGATGCATGCATCTGATAGTTAAACGTATCTAAATATTGTATTAACTAGTTGATAAACTAACATACGAACTTGAATGAATTTTGACCTTCCACTTCTACGTAAGTGAGAATCTAACTGATGAAATATGTAAGAACAGGTAGAAAGTACGTTGTCCGTTTGTTCGCATCTTTGGCGAGGCCAAAATCTCAAAAGATGGCAGGAGTTCACTAAAAATAGTTCTTTACGGCTTGAAAAACATCATTGGCCCTGTGTAGGAGCGAAGTTTCGGGAACCCACGTTGAATGACGAATGTCATGGTATGATCAACCAGCAGACGGAGCGTTCGTCTTGTTGAGGACTTCGTCCATTAAGCCGATAAGCTAGGGACGGGTTGTCCTGCCGGGACCGATAGAGTGGATTGAGAAAAGAACGGTTGGCTAAAGATTTACGATTGTGCATGTGCACTCCTAGGATGCCGCGTTCGGGCACTACCATTGAATAATGCTCAGTAACTGGCTACACCAGCGGCTTGGGGAATTGATTGGCTAATTCTGTCACAATAGACCCAAAACCATTTCTAAAACAGTGGTATCTCAAAAGTGACTTGCTACTCAAATAAACCGCTTTAAGACAGGGTTTTAGTTCTCATCTATTTTCCCGCAACAATGAACCGGTCAAGGTTGATTTGCAGAGGTGCCCACTCGCAATGAGGTAGCCAATCTCTGAACTAGACTATCTCTGAAAAGGTTTTCAAGGCGCAGCTGAGTGAGTACTCCGTATGGCTTTTTTCTGGGATAACCTCATATTGCATGTTGGTATTTGTATAAAAAGCCCGCAATAAATACCTCCCATGGAAAAACAATGCTATTAAGGTTTTATCTTTTCTGCCACCCCCTGCTATTGAGCAAGACCGAAAAATGTAATTAATCGAATATCTGCAGACGCCAAATAACCCTGCATGAAAAATGGCCTTCATTCTTTGAACTAAACTGTTATGGGGAGATGATCTGCCCACTGTGCCCTTCTGATATTTCGTCGTAGTTGTTTGTCCTCAACTTTGCTGAAAGACGTAGTTGGTTGCTTGCTCTTCTCTACGCCGATCCTCGCAAGTGAATTGCAAGCGCTCTGGTACCGATTTAGATGAAATCATCAGTGCACTAACTAGAAAGGTGTCTACTCTGGAGCTCAGGGGCCAGGTTCGTGTATTATTGAATAGATAATCGTTCAGCTGCGACACCCTTTCGGCGCGTAGCCGCGATGCCACCAGAAGGAAGCACGATTCTTGACGTCATCAAGGTCCAGATGTCCTTCGATATGTCCACGTTGTTTCGAGCTCAGTTTAGAGAACATGAGATCGAACGTCACATCGAAACATCACAAACGAGATTTTCAGCTAGGTTGCAGGTGTGTCTCTCGCAAAACCAAATTTGTTTGCAAATGAGTGTTGTTCGCTAGCTTCGTGCAATTTGTTTCAAATAGGACAAACGGTTGACGGAAACTCGGGAACTGCGCCTACCTGACGAGCCCCAAAAAGGGCGAAACCGGTCGTGGGCTGTCGAAGTATTTTCAGCAACCTTATGAGTAATGCATTGCGTATATATTCATTCCCTTCTGACTGCTCTGTTGATATCCGTGCACTGTTAAATTTCTTGACGTCATCAAGGTCCAGATGTCCTTCGATATGTCCACGTTGTTTCGAGCTCAGTTTAGAGAACATGAGATCGAACGTCACATCGAAACATCACAAACGAGATTTTCAGCTAGGTTGCAGGTGTGTCTCTCGCAAAACCAAATTTGTTTGCAAATGAGTGTTGTTCGCTAGCTTCGTGCAATTTGTTTCAAATAGGACAAACGGTTGACGGAAACTCGGGAACTGCGCCTACCTGACGAGCCCTAAAAAGGGCGAAACCGGTCTTGGGCTGTCGAAGTATTTTCAGCAACCTTATGAGTAGTACATTACGCAGGTCGAACAGAGTTACATTAGTTATGAGTAGTCAAAGCCCTTATACACAAACTTCCGCCATCATTGTCAACAATTGATCCAGCTCTGTGAAACAAAGCTGCATCTTTGGGCAACTCTTTTATTACATCATTATTAAATCACATTCAGTTGGACTTACAATGCGGCGTTCTGCATTCTAACTGTTTGTAACGCCTCCACGACTGATTTCTCGTTGACATTCGAATCTCTTGGTGAGGAGCCAATTGTACGGATATTTCTGTTTGACAAACTCCGTCTGGCGTTGGGCTAAGTGACAAGAAAACATTACATTCCTATCACGGAGAATGACGAATATTATTTCGATAAATATTCTCAACTGAAAATAAATTTGGTTTGAACAACAGACTCAACTGAATCCAGGTGAATCTGTCGTTTGATGGTCCGCTGTATGTTCAAGTAAAACACGAAGTTGAAGGAAACTCGACGACTGCGTTTATATGACAAGCCCAAGAGGGGCGAAACCGGTCGAGGGCTTTCAAAGAGTTTCCAACAACGAACACTACTGTTTTCGGTGTCTGTTCATCAATTCTTCCTGTACGAACCTTAGAGAACCAAGCAGAGTCTAATTTCTTCAATCGTTTGAGTTCGATTCACCAAAACTTCTCATTGAATCGAAACGAGATGCAACCTATTTTAGCACTCAGAAACACAAAGTTGCGGAACCCCGAACTCGTCAACGTGACGCGTAAACCGTGAAGCCCCAGAGTTTTGCTACAAATGACTGAACAGTACATGGCTTTACTAAATAAAACAACCCTAGGAGTAGTACTCGAGGAGACACGGAGTTACTCTTCACCCAATAGGAAAACCGTATTCATCTTTTATCATGTTTTATTTCCCTTTTGACAAAAAAAAGAACCACTTGGGGAAGTTGTTTGAAAAAGTAGTTGAGGAGACCTATGTAGTCCAGCAGGACCTTCGAACCTTCAAAGTGTGTAATCATATCACAGTACTCGCACTCTAATCAACGTCGACGGAGGATATCATAAATTTCCCTATGTGAGCAATGCTTCTTCTTCAGGGGCAACAGTCGAAAGTAATCGAACTAGGACCTCCAAGCCATCTGAGCTAAATTCAATTCACCGACTGCTCAAAGTTGTTGGCGGTTTTCAGAACTTGTGGACCAGTTGGCTGTTTGGCTGATCTCCGACCACACATGTACCACAAAAATCCCTAGTTTCCACAGTCTGCTAGATACCAGGTTCTGTCTAATGATCCATGACTGCCCCATGACTGCCTTACATTGTGAATAAATCAGCGGCGCGTCGCAAAAATATGTTGGATTAATCCGAATGAAAACCTGCCGGAGAAAACTAGTCTAGTGTGGTTTTCTACTGAATCATATAGTCACCATAACTTCGTTCAACAATTCAAGCGTATTTGACGGAGGGTGCGGACCATAGAAGTCAGCCAGGATCTAGTGAAAAATGTTGCTACCATTGCGTATGCCTAACCATCGTTTGCCGAAGAGAGTGCTGTTTTCCATGCCCAATTCAGAGTGGCGGAAGCAGAGAAGTGGCCCACTCTTGACCTGGCAGAGGGTTATTAAAGAGGTTACGAAACGCTTGGGTGCTGTCGGTGCTACTCGCCTTCCAGGATGGGGACCGCGTGATCCCCACTGCGCCTGGTTGGAGGCACTACAAGATATGGCTGCTAACCGATGTCAATGGCGATCTTGTTATCAGTTTCTATCCAGATTGCCTGAGTGAGTGTTTGGAGGTGTAGGCACCTCGGAGTGATTGTAGTAAGCTAGCACTAAGTCCCTTCCCCGTCCACCTTTATTCTTTTCTTCACAATAAGTCTTTCAAATAAATCATGGTTGTACGGCAGCGAAACATCGGTGTTGAACATTGATGTCATGCTGTCAATGATGATGATGATGACTTTTTGTCACACATAGGATTCAGCTAGCTGTCATTGAAGCGCCATATGGAAGAGATTTCACATATGAATTCGTCCAGAAAGGGACGATTAGTTCGAAAATCCAAAACGAAATGTGTTATGCGGTTGAGGTGAGCTTGTAGGCCTGTTGAAACTTCCGGAGTGTCCACGTAGCGTGTGCACAAACCTTAGTTGGCAGTTCGATGGCCATCATGCTTTTTGTGACATGCGAGACAGGCGAGACATGCTTTTTGTTTCCTTTGTAAACGATTCTGCATCCGCTGAGCGTTCACGTTTGTTCGATGCCTTTTTAGACCAAGTGGTCTGACGTATCACTATTCCTCGAGTGTTTTGCAAGTCAGCTTGAATGATGCTGTTGGATCCACTCAGTCAAATGAGGTATTCTGCCGTGAGACAAAGGGTAAGGACCTATACAGTAATTTATGATGTCATTTTCTGGACTTGCCTGCCACATCCATTGTTCAGTTGAGATTTCCTCCGGTAAATGAAGCCAGTCTATGCTGAAAAGTCGAGAAGCACTGTGCGGCTGTTTCATCCTAATTGGGAATCATCAGCAGTGCGCATCTCACGAAACTCCAGAGGGTCTCGAACCCGAGACCTCTCGGCTAGTAGTTTGAACACTCGACTGTTGGGCCACCAGCGCCTCAGTAACAGTGTGCCCAACCCGCACCTAGACAGGATATAAGGACACCATTCATCCTTCAAACATGGAATCCACACAACATAGCCATGCATTGCCCGGTTCCTTGGACGATGACTTCTCGGATTGAAGTTTTATTCATTTTGTGTTCAATGTTTTTCTTCTGGTCTACTGGTAGACTGATGATGGCCTGAATAGACTCGAAATTTTTAGTTGATATTTCGTCTTGTAACCGAAGCCAATCTATACTGAAAACTCTAGAAGGACTGTTCATTACCGATTTGTTTCACTGAAAAGAAAAATCCTTATTGAAAATTTCTAAATAGCCATACTCCAATGACAATGAATTGTACTGTCGAATCACCACAAGATGGATGAATGTGTTTCAGAGAGGTTTGGTAAACAATCGGTGGATTTATTGCTGGACAACGTTTCGCATCCCAGCGTGAATAGAATAGAGGGCGTAGAACTGGCAAGCGTGTGGAGAGCGGTTTTAGATCAGCCGAGATGAAATGAGGTGGTGTGCAGTTATCAGCAAAATGGTCTGGGTCTAAAAGTATAGAATTCAAGCAGAGTAAGATCCAATTAACCACCCCCACCCACACTCCCAAACCAATTGTCCAGGCACCCCTCGACTACTACAGGCGAACAAAAAAATGAGTGAATGACCCAAGAGGAATATTCCATTGAGGTGTCCTAGACAGAAAAATCCGGGTTCAACATGAAGACAACTCCTCCCTAACCAATCTAACGTAGATGTAGTCATCCCCACTAACCAACAAACAGGAACATCAGACTGACACCCAGCACTGATCAATTCGGCTAGGCATTCGCCATCTCACGGATTGGTTCCCTCACTGCCTTAAAACCCAATCAACCTGCTCACTTACTCACTTGGCCTGACGAAGCTTTTGTGTCAAAAGCGAAACACGTTCCCCAGCAATAAATCCACCGATTGTTTACCAAACCTCTGAAACGATGACTACCCAATCGGTCCCAGACATTTTCCAATTGATGGATGAATGTGGTTTAACCTGAAACAGGTGGCGACTCACCTGACAACTTTGTAACCCGGTATAAGCTGAATATTGGAGCTGAGGACGCCAGGTCTGAAGTTCTCAGTATACCCGACCAGTGCCTAACGACCGCTGGATCAGAGAGATACCCGACAGCGAATTCCGCCAGGTATTTGAAGGGCCTTTTAGAAGCCCACACTATGTATGAGACTCATCTTAGTCTGTTTCCACCAAAACGAAGTTTCACGACGTCACAATTCTTGCCAGTGCACGAATCCTTCTGTAAACACTTAAGTTCAGTTGTTTAAAGTAACAACCCTCCTGCCGGCCACATAAGCGCCACCACGAATAATTACGGCCGCACCTTATCGCAGGCTGACCGGTCGTTTCTCTTGATTCGTTAACGTATGTACACTTTGTCAATGACGCATATATTAGCTGAAGGAAGCAAGTTCGTTCGGATCTCCCAAACGCACCGTGAAGCACTGTTCAGTGATCCTTATCTAAAGAATGTTTAGCCATGACGTAGCTCACTGTATCTATCCTGTGCGAACGAACAAGAGCAAAACCTGCGGCTGAGTACGTTCGGCCCTATCTGAGTGAATGGTAAAATCCCAACTTAAATCAAACAAGTATTCGGTACGAAAAACAGATGTTTTCTAGCACTTAATAACTGAAGGCAACGGAAGAGTAAAACAAATTTTTAGGTAATCTTTCAACAAATCACGTGACATGGGTCCCTTCGGTTCATTTCACTTCAACAATCAGTAGCCCAATCAGTATCAGCCCAATACTGTGCCACTAGTAATCTTTCTCATTCAGAGGAACTAAGCACTGGAACCGATATTGTAATGAGTGAGGATACTCAATTTCTCAGAAGTGTACTCAACCTACATTTTCCCAGTCATCACGGCGGCCAGCAAGCTACCAAGATTACTGTTGTATTGTAGCAAAGTCTTTTTCAACCTCCTATACTGAGCTCACTGTGGCTCACTTCCTCCGTTCTTTCGAATCCTCTGGACCTTATTCTTTTTTCTTCATTTTATCGACTCTCTACAACCTACACTGTCTCTGAATTCAAGTGTTTTCCACAGTTATAAGAGAATAAAAAGAACGTTAAAAAAGGACCTTCTGAAGGTCAGGCCTTCACTCCCCCAATCCCACATGCCGATTTAGCCCTCTCGAAGTAATTTGCACCACTAGATCCGAACAAATGGTTTGAGTTGGTTTGAATACCTTGGCTATTTTGGAATACGCTGAGCAATAGGGCAGATTTAAGACCTGAGAACAAGCACTCTCCAACTAGAATTTATACAGCTATAGTTACAACTAAGTCTTCGGATGGCTCCAGTTAGTTATCACTGGGTACACTGATGAAATCAACCAGAGTGAGTAAACAGGTGAAATAATCCACTTGACGGACAAGCCAGCAACTCACCGCACTTCCGATTCGCTGTTTTTGTCCACTCAGCTGAATCTGCGCCAACCGAAGCTAAAGGGAAATACACGGACATCGGAAAAATTAAAGGTGCACAAATGTCCAGTTCTTGACTACTTACTACATCACAAGTAGGCAGACTGGGTTAGACATGAGAGAATCCCTGTTCCCCAAAAGATGTCCATAGGCCACACGGTCGATGATTTATTATTAAAGGGACCTTGCGCTTTGATCGGTGGGTTTAAACCCACATGGGAGCATTCAGTTTTACTGAAAGCGCGTTCTACTTTTTCACGACGGGCAACACGCACTCGTGAATCCCCATCTGTAAGGCGTTGGAAAACTGATACGGCTGTTGCTACCGAGTTCAGCATGCACCCTTTTTGAGCATCTAGGTAAATAACGACAAAGAAGAGGGCTTACGCCAATTGTAAGGAAGCTGATTCACAGAGAGTATGGAGTTCACCGGACACCGTATTCAAATGACAAATTGGTGTGATTGGCCCAGTGTAATACTGATGATTGTTTGTAGCGCTTCAGTATTGATTAAACGAGTGCGGAATCACTTAAATGTTATCAATGTTCTTCAGAAACTCTCTATCAACGGAATTTGATCATTCATAAGTGAGAAGACGTCAGAAAGTTTCATCGAAAACTAATAACCAACGCAGATCATCCATGAAGCCCCCTGCGGGCATTTCTGCAATTTCGGTAAGATTTCACGTTGATCCATGTGACTATATCTGCGTGATTACTGCCGTAACAATCGGTGTGGTTCTTCGCAACTGGTTTCACCCAGTGGTTCTTCCCATTTGAATGGATACATCATTCATGGAGGTATTTTTAAAATGGCAAGGAAGTTGGTTTCCGCAAGCAACAAAATCAGTGTTGTTGGGTAGCGGAGTGAAGAGTACCGGTACGCCATTGGTTGTGTTTTTAGGAGTGGTGGGTGTGTACTAATATATATGCTGACAGCTGGGATACACCTTCGATTATGATTGGTTATTCGACTGGGTAGCTCTAGTGGTTGGTCTCTTATCGGCACTCTGATTGGTCGGTGGTCAAGAGACATTTGAACTTGGTCTCCTTTGTTCTCCTGAATTTCTAGTCCGTGGATTCGAAATGCATACTCCTTCATTCGAACAGACACCGACGGGAATACCGCTCCTTCTCCGAAGGACCCACAGAAATTAATCAAAGTATGACATGGAAGCCAGACAAAGTTAATTCAGATTCACTACTTGTTCAGACCGGTTGCCGGATATGTAATCCCAAGGTGACTTTCTGTAGCTGTTACCAAAAAGATCATGTTCAGAGCTCGCCTTTCGGATTCTAATAAAGACGGTAATTCTCAGGTGGTTGGGTTCGTCGACGTCTGACTACACATTTATCAAGATTCCGTAAACATTCAAACCCAAAGACAAGGCGCTAAGAGACCGTTCCTTCCGTCGGATGAGGCTGAATCAATCGTTAGTATGAGAACAATACAGGACATATGCCAACTAGTAAATAATGTTACTTTTCTTTTTATCTGGAAATTCATGCCAGTTTTCTAACAAATCCTATGATAACAGGGGATAAAACCTCGAAACCTAACCCAGCGCAGTGGATCAAAGCATGACCCTCTGGGCCAGCGTTGATACTATGGTCGGCTAGTTGTTTGTCATGGCAAATCACTGGTCACGTGTATGTTGGTGCAAGCACACAATTTGATTGTCTTGGTCAAAAATGCCGCAACAGTTCAGCAGGTCAACAACGAAGCAATATACCGCTTGGCGTCGTCTGCATGGACTGGTTAATCAGTCACCCACCCAAAAATTATTTCTTCAAAACTCCGAAAAAAAACGATACCATTCATCGGTCTCCTTAGCCGGGTGTAGACGGTGGTGCAGAATTACAAGCAGACGACACCTGTTTGCTTTCCGTACCAGTGGCGGCCTTCTTCATTCTTCATGCGCAACATAAAGTTGTAAATACGAAAAATATACCGAATTTGGAAGCCAGCTGTCGCTAGCTGGTGAATGTCCCGGTACATTTATTGTCGTCTGGACATAGAATCGGTGCGTAATCCCCTTATATTGCTAAGCCATCAGAGCTGGACTCAAAAATACAATAAAAAATATGCATTTTACGAGTTAAAAAGGTTCAAAACGATTTGGAAAGTGACATTTATTTTGCCCGGAAGGTTATCCAACTCCAGTATGATTTGCGGAGGTGCTCAAAACGAACGTTTCTGATGGTTACAGGAACAGAATCAATTACTGGCTGAATAATTACTGGAATTTTATAAGCTCCCGAGTAATGAACTAGGAACACTTAGATATCACTCGTAAGTGGGTCCAATCTAAATCGATAAATCGAAAGGCATCATAGAGCTGCTTCACCCTTATTGGCCAATCAAGAAGGGACCACGTGATGTGAATTCTGTGAGTGGAGGGTGATGGGCGATAAAGCTCTTTTAAGTGTGAGTTGATCACATCACTGATCAAACGATAGCTGCTGAGCGGTATGGTCACTAGCCTGGGGGCACGGGTTCGAATCACCATGGGGATTTATGGGGTGCCCACTGGTGACGATTTCAATTACGGATCGATCAGTTTCAATCTCAAACAGTCTGGGAACTTGGAACCACTTGTGTCACTTGTAACCATTGTATTAAATGTATTTGGACCGAAGCAGCAGCTGATGTCGATGTTGATGCTGATGACGACGGCAAAAACATCGATGCTGATGGAGAATGCTACTCTTGGCAGTATCAGTAGTGTTAATCGCCCCTCCGTCACGTTTTCTTTCGCCAGCTTTCCATCACCATCATTTGCAGCAATACACCGTCAGTAGCGGATCTTGGCCCCTAACTGCCATTCAACCATGAACGGAGAAAGTCTTGGTAAAGAGTTAAAAGAAAAGGAGAGGAAGGGACTTGGTGTGAAGAATCTTTGTGTTCTTGAGAAGAGTAAAAAAGCACAGGTACCTGCACTTTTGGATAGAATTCGAATAAACTCATCTGAGGACCATGTCAAAGTAAGGCACTGTCAGCGGAATCGGTCCAGCTGTTCAGGCGAACCTCACACAAGACAAAATGATCGCACGCCTACAAGCAAGCTTTAGCTAGGCAATCCATTCCGGGAATGACATCAAGTGCAAAACCTGGATCCTTTGCGTGCCATGTCCTGTAAGGCTTCGTGGGCCCCAGCCAGGAAAACGCGAAGATCCCACAGCACTCCTTTTGGCTGTGGCCATTTTCAGTTCATGGTACAATGTCACGATCAGTCCCAAAGCTACGGGGTCCGATCCGTTTTTGCACAATTACCCAAAAGCTGTATGCGTCGTACTCGTGTCCCGCCTGAAGTGACATATGAAACCGTTAGATTTAGATCAGTTTCAAATGCCGGTGGCTAGGAATTTGAGGCTACTAACTGCCGTCCAATCAGACTTTACTGCTCGCACTTGCAATTACAGGCTCTTTATCAGCAAAATGTCTGTAAGTCATACAAAAAAAAGCGGCGCTGATTACGAAGAGCTTCTTTTTGGAGCCACTTTGGATTATAAAAGTTATCCGTTCGAAGAGAAATGATCTCCACACTTTTGTATCAAGTCTTTTCCTATTCTAGGTGGTTTAACAAACCACACAACGCGGGGGTAGTCAACTCAGGAGCGAACCTTCAGTTTGTTAATATTCACGCGCATCAAAATGCTATGGGAGTTACCTGACAATGTGGGCAAATTTCTGTTAACTCAGCTCACTTTCTGGGGTGTATACCATTTGGCACGGCAAAGTGGTCGAAAAAAATTGTAAAACTTTTTCAACCATTTTGTGAACCATGAGCGCTTGTTGTTTTTTCGGGTCTTTATGATGATTTAACCCCATTGTTTTTCAGTGGATAACTGGAAACTAAACCACACTGGCCAAAAGTGGCTTATTTGTAGTGTGATTAACTTAAAATCAGAAACTACGTAGTCCATGTAGTCCAGGGCA
The DNA here is from genome assembly GCA_003604175.2 of Clonorchis sinensis. Taxonomy (NCBI): domain Eukaryota; kingdom Metazoa; phylum Platyhelminthes; class Trematoda; order Opisthorchiida; family Opisthorchiidae; genus Clonorchis; species Clonorchis sinensis. The sequence continues at coordinate 28,703,869 of CM030373.1, read as the reverse complement.
CGTGACCCAATATTGAATTTTTTTACCCGGCGTCAAAGTCTCCTGACCACTGACAAACTCAGTCGCAACCAGAATTATCCGCGTCAAGTTTAAAAAAGTTATGAGTACCAGTGTCTCCATTTATTCATAAAATTGCAGGTTTAACTCATGGGTTTTTTGAAATTGCGTCCCTGGTATAATAAAAACAAAGGTTCTAGTTTTTGCCTTTCGGATGTTTGCCCGTCACAAATACCGATTTCTTGGTTCACCTTTGGTCTTTTCTTGAAACGCCAAAAAACTTACTTCCCCGTATCTCAATATATGAGTGTGTACATATTTTCTACAAGATTTTTACTATTATGTCGTCGTCAACAAGAGATTTTTATCCAACCAGTCACAAGAGAAAGCGGTCGTACCCTGATGTTGAAAGATAAGATCTGAAATCTACTGATAACTCAATAAGTATCAAAATCACTTGATTGATATGCCCTCATTCAACCGACTAGTCGATGACGCGCGCATCCAAATAAGATTTTACGACAAAGATGGCCATACCACTGATTGGGTGTACCAATTTCAAACAATTACGCTAATCGGAGTTTTAGGTAATCCTCTTGGAGTGCCCCACACGGAAGTGTTTGTCCAGATTTTTTTCCGTACAACCTCGTTTGCTTCTCTGTTAGAGGGGCCACTTTACCAAGCATAGTAGCGTACGATTGCGAGAAACATACGTCCCTACAGCACTCTCTGGAAAGGCCTGACATCCTGTGCATCCATTGCTAAGCGTTTTTATTCACACAGAGTAGAAGGGCAGGAAAGCATTGCACAGAATAAACAAGTGTTCATAGGTCCTGCAAAACAGAGCCTAGGTGAAAAGATGGCACATTGTATTTAGCTTCTACAGGGAGAAGACCGTGATAAAAGTTTGAAATACTCTGTAAACTAACTTTCTGGGTAAGAGTGTTATTAAGCTTCTCTAGCTCTGCGATTTTTGCTTCATATTCCTCTTCAAGAAAATCGGAATTTGCGTTCGATTTTCTATCTTTTGCCAAGCGCAGGAGCTTCGTGGCCATCCTGAAACGAGAGGAAGGTGTGAGCAAGCTAGTAGAACTCACTTTTTTATCCTTTCTTCCTGTTTTAGCGCATGTTTCTTCAGTGTCAAAAAATCATCGTACAATCGTTGATACTGATCCTCAAGAGTATCACGTGACCAGGATCCAATGGGACCCTCCATCGGTAATCAATAATGCTAAAGGTCAACCTGAAACGCAAATGAGATTCCATCAGTAGATCGCTTGACTAAAGTCAAAGGGAATCCACAAAACTACGTTGCTTCTCCAGAATAAAGAGGGAAAATAGAGGATTTGTACGCAAGAATCTTAAAGAGATAGGATTGTTTAATCTTAGTTTTTCTAGTTAAAAATTCACCCATATGTGAAATAAGCTGGTGTTATCCGGAAAAACGCAGCCGAATTCCACTTGAATCTCTTGTCCACGGTATTCTTCAAATGAATGTGCTTCCAAAGCTTACCTTGTATTCATAGGATACACCAGATACTGGTTTTGTTCATTCGCAAACCACGCGGCAAATTCGCAGCTCTTGCATGTGAGTACTCAAAATGGGGCGGGGCTGTCAGTTGTATTGATGTGTTAGTTACAGTGCCGCTTGCTGTTTCTTCAAAGTTCAACTGCCCGGACCCTTCACTACCTTTGGAGACCATCATCACAAAAAAATTTACTGTAACTCATGTGCCCTGGGGAACCCGCTGAAATCTGGGACATTAAACTTTATTCGGGCTAAGTGGCACCCATGCATCCAAAGGGTACCGCACTTGAACTATCCTGCTCGATTTTAGCAGTAATTGAATGTTGAGCATACGGCATGTTACTTGTCGGATCTTTCGCAACCATCAGTTTCTGGCAAAAGCAGGTGACTTGCAAGTCCACGAATGTCCTTCCGAACAAATCAGAGCGCTCCATTCAACATATCCGCTCTATCCTGGGCTAACTCAATAGATGAACTGAGCACATTGTGTTGGTTGCGCTGACTTGATCACGTGCTCCGTGTGCCAGCCAACTGACTTTCTCGAGGGTTTCTTTTCGCAGAACCACGTGAAGGGTAGAAAGGAGCCAGGGGAGGTCAGACAATGACTTGGCAGCGATGTGTGAAGCCATTACCGGTAAACTCAGCTGCGCTGGTCATTGCCGTCTCCCTGGCCATGGCCCTGAGACGGGCCACATCAGTGGTTGGAGACACTGTCAGACGTGTCCTCAATGGCGCTGGTGCATCCATGCTATTGCTTTCAATGCATAGCTCCTTTCCCAACCCCGCCACTTAAAAGTCCACTGACAGACCGTTATTTACTTACCGATTTATCATTTCCCGCTCCCAATGCACAGCTACCTACTCCACCTCCCCAAATCATCGATAGATGAACCTGTGACAGCTACAACCACTTACGATAGTTACACACTTTTTACAGCTGATAATGTTGACGATGAACTCGGTCCTCGTAACTGGATTTACAATGACTGCACTCTGTAGTATATCGACTAGCCGCTTGGTTTCATGAGAAAGCATTCGGAATTCGACTAAACCAGCGTTGACCACAGGGAAATTAAAAGTTTCTTGGGTTATATGGACTCAATCATGAGTAGTCTGTCAGCAACATGGAAGTCAGACAATCTTGCCACAACTAATCCTTGTCGAAACCCACTGGCATTCTACATCGCAGTTTACGAACCCTACCCTTCGGCGTCTAATAGACGTGCGCCACAATTACATAGACAAAGCGCAAATTCCTTGAAAGTTTGCTTCTTGAAAGTAGTGGGTCTTGCTTAACGCATGCAGTTTAGAATCGAAAAAAGATAAACAAGAAATCACGGTTAGTGCAGTCTATTTTCCCCTGAGATTATAGGCAAGGAAGCCTGATTGTGGCTCATGATATACCAGATGGGTGTCGAATCCTGACCAAGCGACCACAAGTAGAATCCAAAAAGAACAATTAAAAGCTATTTTTAATCATAATTTTCATCACACCATCAATGATTGGAATGCAGTACTGTCGTAAGGTTGGAACGCATTCGTCTTGAACATCTCAGAAAACCGTCATTCTTCCAGTGTTTTGAACATTGTTAAGGTGTTTAAAATTCAGGATATGATCTCGGCAGTCTGATAGCAAGAGTTTTGAAACACCAAGTAAAATTTTACTCGATAATTGGACTTATGGGTATACCATGTCTCCGAAATTGATTCTCTTGAATGTCAGTCTTGAGTATGCCTCGGAGGAGGCCCAATGATGACTTCACTCAGAAAGCCAAATCAGTGGTGACCAAGTGTATCTAGACTACCCAGATTAATGTCTTCCTAACCGTGTACCACTTTTTTCAATTGTGAATCCGCAAAGTATGTCGCTTTACACATTGCACTCTTCTAACCAGGTGACCAAGCAAATTCCTCATCTTGCGAATGTGGACAATAATTCATTGGACTTTGGCAGTCATGCCAGTCAGATCCTCGGAATTAATATGCAGCACATGAATGAGTTAAACACTTGTGTGCCGTGTGAGACACAGCACCTAGTAATAACCCAGTTAAAACGGCCAGGAAATCTGACCAGTTAGTGTTGCTTGCCAGTAGCCCACCAAGCATTGGCAGGACAATGTCTGTACGTTTACAAATGTAAAACCAATAAAATTAATGACACTTTCCAACCAAACTTCATGCTTTATCCACAAACTGTTGTTAGACATGGTTAGTATTGGGCAAACATTGGCAATGATGTCTGAACCATTCATATAAAACAGTAAGGATCCTCCATAATGTGACGTTCCTGTCTAAAACAGTAAAACCTCATCGCATTCACCCTCACTCACGTCGCTGGGTTGTCTACTTAACTGTTCGCAGCCAGGACTTTTTCACTGGTGATATCAACCCCATCATAGTTTTTTTGTGTTTTCCTCCAGAAGTTCGACTATCTAGAAGAGACAAAAATTCCAGTATGATGAGGATGTCGTAAACCGCCCCACTTGACCTCATTAGAGCCCATTCATGAGGTTCTACAGAATTGCTTATAAATTAGTCACTGTTAAGATTATTTCCTTCAGTGTACTATCAATATCCTGTAGTTAGTGCAAGTACAATCATGTCACTCATGCGGCAATAAACAACCTGGGTTCTGTCATTCGGAAAGGCTAAGTACTGGATTGCTGTTAAACCTGGTTTACCTGTTTCACCTACAACTGCACCATTTAAAGACCACTGCATTTCTTAACTAATGGAAGCATCGAAATTACGCGGATTGCGTGGAATTATGGGATTAATCTTTGTTGCTCATAAATAAGTCACAAAATATTCATCCGTACAGTGTAGGATGAATGGAGATCTTAGTCGTGGAATAGCTTCCCTCGCCAGGTTATAAATCAGGATCCAACTTGATTCGGTCTCTAAGCACTTTCAGAAACGAAGTGCGGATTTTGAATCCAACAACCTTTCGCTTAAATGACTCTAGTAGTGCGCAGGCGAACAATACACAATCCCTTCTTCCTGGACAAACCCTTCATTTCTGGACCACCGAGCATTCACACTCCTGTTTCTGGGTAAGTGGGAGTATTCACAAATATGTGCGGCAGAATTAGCGCAAAGTGAGCTCTTCTCGGTGTAACTTGCCTGAACTCATATCAGCACAGGTTTTCAACCGCTCACACTACGATTTCATGGAGGCTTAGAATTCTGGCAGAACATCCATTCATAGGTGAAAAATATAAAACCAAAGGATCACAACAGCTTTCCACAGTTTTCGTATCTTTCAACAGAACGATGTCAGTGTGTGCCGCTTCAAGTGGCCTGTACGTCAGACATATTCAATGAAGTCAGATGTAGTTGCTCTGTGTGGATATATTTAATGGTCCCCCATTCCTCATGAGTACAACCTACTGCGTAATATGGTTTTACTTCGGTTGTTCTATGCCCACATCCGCATGGTATAGGTGTTGATCATCATCATCAGAGACAGCAATATTCGTTACGACTCTAATGTTTGGCAGCCGCAGGGTTTACTTACGTTGAAATCCCTGGAGTAAGAAGCAGCGAAAAATTAGGTGAGGAAGGTCGCCCATTGTTGGCCTATCGCAAACAGTCCGAAGTGCCAACATCTACAAGCACTCAATTGTACAATCTCAAAATAATTTGACAGCATGAACTCCGCTGACATCGACCAGCAACAATTTCTTGCACTGTCCCCAGCCAAGCGCTGGAAGCCTAGCGAGGACGCGGTGCGGAACGCGTGCCAACAACATAAACTCTTCATATTCTCTTTCACACCATTTTTCCAAGTTATACAGTGGCCCTCACCGTGCTATTCTGACAGAGGCAAGAATGAAAACACTTTGCTGAGTAGATAATTATGTGTTTTGTGGCAAATGACTGAGCCGCCACAGTTGGTGGTGCTGGATGTTTTCCGCTATCGAAATACCAGCCACACAACCAAGCAACCGTTATCCAATTGCCTCACTCAAACATTTGTAGTCTCCAATCGAAGTCAGCTACGCTCCTGAAGCATCGATTATTAAAAAACCTAGAACGATTTACGCCAACTGTCAGCGTAGACCACTTCTCGAAACCTTGCAACAACACAGCCTCTTGCGCCTTATTTTTCAAAAATTATAAGACCAACCAAACTCCATGGCTTTTGAGATGTTCTTTGAACAAAATTTTTAATTTGGATATGCCTATAAAGACCGTGCATGTGCATGAGTAAAAACATTTCAGTTTTTATACCCTACTTCTTTAGTGTACAGTTCATGCACGAGAACGTAGTTCCCGCTCAAGTTCAGCTCGAAATGAGGCAGCTTAGCCTTTTAGAACTCGACTTAGAATTATTACAAGCTGTAAGTTACCAACGTTTAGTCAAATTTTCGTGTATGGTAAAATGTTCTAAAGGTTCCAATTGTTAGCCAGTGTCTTCCAAGAGCGCGTGATAAGATTAGTTCTTTGGTTGTTTGCCGATCATTTTAACCCATAGGGGAAGGCAAGTTACGCGGTACAAAAGCTCAATATGACTTCTTCTTTCTGAGTCCTTAATACTCAACTTGACAGAATTTATTTCTTTGGCTGTCAAATTACTCCTTCTAGAGCACCGTCTGCAAAGCTATTCTTTTCAAGGTTCAGAACCTACGCGCTCAAGAATAGGCCAGACAAAAAAGCATCCTATGAAACTTACGCTTCATGGAACACAATATAATTAAACAACTCATGACTGTAAATTCAGGTTGTCAGTGACAAAAGTGCGTATCATTACCACTATTAAGTGTATTGAATAGTACTATAGCACACAAAACATGGCTGCATAAAGAACAAACTGAAACTTTTATCACATTTCCTGGTAGCGGGACTCAGCTGATCCATATGCTCTCGTCTTCCGGCTGGCCTTCACTCACCTGAAATGGTGTCGTCCTATACTCAATCAAAGTGACCTATGCAGAAGATTTTATAGCCTATGGAGCCAAGAGCTTTGGATAAACCAAAACCGACTTTGTCCAGCGGGGTCCCACAATGATGCTTGTGCGCCAGAGCATTTGAACCCAGTTAGCACGCACTTACGCCCGGATGCAGAACCTGTGCGGAATCTGTGCAGAACTTCTGCCCTAATGGATGGCTTTTAAGACGAGGGAGATCGAGACATTTAGAAGGCATCAAAGCTTCTTTATTTGTCTCGAATTAATAAAGAATCACAATGCCCTGCATTTTCGGGTCCCTATGGAGTTTAAACTGCCGACTGATTTAAATGATTTTGTTTTAGTTTGCAGCGTCATTATTCGCGGAAAGCTCTGGGTTCCGCTTGTCCTCACGTGTGGTTGAGAGAGTTTTGTCGTAATGTGATATGCTTTATGCCTGGTGTGTTTATGTGTACAAAAATTCTGGACGATATTTTTTCATTTCAAAGAATCGTCACTGCGCCCGAAATTCGTTCGTGTTGCGCGTAGAGGCTCTTCGGAAAGTACGTCAGGCAGTTGCCGCAACTGGCTGTTTGCGTTATCAGACAGATGAATGCGTCCACAATGCCTTTAGTCGAACCCCTGAGTGAGATTCATAATTAATCAGGTGAAAAGTCCCAGATATACCGCAGTTGAATGTTTCAGTGGATGATCTAGGTTGTGCGTTACAACCCTGTTCGCCATGGGTTTCACCAATCCGTTATTGGACTTAAGTCGTGCATATACGAAATGTTTCGGCGCTGCAGTCAGTTCATCTTACAAGTAACCTACTATCATGATGTGGTTCCAGGATAAATCACATTTTTGTCGGACACGATTTTCCAAACCCTGAGCAACACAGAAATGTGTTGTCTGAAATTAATTTAAATTTTATTTGCGTAATGGTAGTTTTGGTTGGAGTGCTGGTAAAACCAAGCACCCATAGGTAATATCATGCGCCAACATCGACTTCAGTTGATGCGCTGATACCATCTACAGAGTATATTACACTGGCGCCCTTAAGCGGAAGTCCACAACCCCACATTGATTGCAATCAATTAAGATGCATACGTCTTAATTTTTAAATACTATTTAAATTCAATAGAACAAATATATTAAAGATTTCCAGCCTGACGAGCGCTTCTACGTCGATCCAAACATCGCCACATCCTTGGTACTTGTCTCGATGTTGTAAATAGCTAGTGAAAGCATAGATCCATTGAATTAATTCAAAATAGTGACCGCACCAATGTAATCTTTCGTTATGCGGTAAAACAAAGTCCACAGCCTAGACTAATGCAGAGGCTATTCTGAAGTTTCATTCCTGCGTCTACCCTAGAAACATCAGCCTTATTGAAATATTGCATACTTCACTCCGAAGGAAAAAGTGCAGTTGTTGTTACTGGAATGTTTCCCTCCTTATTTCGAATGTCAAGGTTTAAGCCGAATGCTGAGCCGAGCACACCCAAAATTTCTCTGAAACCATAGTTCGGAGGAGGAAAACATTAACATGAAGTTTCAGCACTTGATGGCACTTATTCGGTCCCTTAAGCTCTTTCGATGCGGGCGCAGTTTTGTTGAAAGTTGTTTAAACGTACTCCAGGTCCACCATGGGCGCGGAACTTATATTTTAATGGCTGCCAACGGCTTCGCGTGATGTACATCTGATGACGGTGATAAATTTGTGGAAGAGCCGGTTTCTTCACGTGTTTTATTTTGCATTGCGTTTGGAAATAATCTCGAAGCGACAAGGACAATAATTTCGCCCTCTGTGTCGCATCAAACTCAAAATTGAGCAGCTTTTCACGACCTGTGTATGAAAAAGTCTCCTATCATTGTGGCAGGTGTCCTGCAAAACCAAGTCAGGGAATTCGCCACAGCTAGTAAGTTTTTTGTTTTTTTATGGTGGTCAGTACGTGCTATATCAGGCGCAAGGCTATACCGAACCATCAATAGTGGTCTTGGTAGAATCAGTGTGTTTATGGGCAGAACAAGCATACAGCACAATAAAGTGGCCAGTGCTTTCAAGTCCTGGCACAAGTTAGAAGGAATCAAACCATTTTGTGGGTGCACGTAACACCCTCATCCGGTAAATACTGTGGATATGATGAACTGCGTGCAGTCCATCGGACCGGGTATGGTAGTCGCGGTACCGTCATCGCAAAGCCGTACTTGGGTCCGTGGTCAGCCCGTACATGAACATCTTGGGTGAGTCGTTTAGGGTTGATATTGTAGTTACGATTCGCCAAGGAATTGTCACAAATTGAGACCAGCATGCAGGCATGATTATAAGATTACATTCAGAATTAATCATGAGTTTCTTCGTAGTTGCAGGTAATGGACCGAGTGGGCGAAAGGGTACAGTCGAGAGTAGGAAGGGATTAGTTGCTGGTGTGCCATCAAACTGGTTATGGCAGTGCCGTGCCAGCATTGCACTGCCGTACTTCGTTTTCTGGACAGCCCCGTAACGGACGTCACGTTTGAAATGATTGAGCTGGAATGTGCAATTCTGTGAGCAGTGTGTTTTTGATTTGACCAAGGGAATTTGCAGAGGTAGGACGAAGCCAATGTAAGATCGTAGTTATCTTCCTGGTCCGTTTGGGGATCTCTGGGGATGTAAATCACTGACCAGGTCGGGTGGATAACAGCAAACAGGACGTCCAAACCGGGTATTTCCAGGTATTGAGCAGACTTGACACCAAGTACCCGCCACTCAATAGGTCTTGTTACCCCCTGCATCCATGGGTGCACGTATGATGACGCACGTGTTGCTTGGATCCCAGGGCTCACATCTATACCACTTGGTCTACGGTTGACACATATACACCGCTCTTTAGCTTTAACTTCGCTGCGCTCAATAATGCATTTGGGTGCCGAATACCGCTACTGAATAATCGATGTACAAACGGGACTAATTTAACAAGTGGTGGGTTTACCCTTATACCAGTAAGGGTGCAGCATCAGCGTGAACACCCATTTGGAATTGTGGACAATGGGATTTAGTGAGCACTTGGTGAGTTGGGAACTACAACTTTGTTAAATTATATATTTTAAAGGATGTGTACGGAGTGTGTAAGAGTCGTATTTGATAATACGTTTTTCCCTTTTAGAAATCCTGTCGAGTAAAGCGGCTTCCTGAGACTGAGAACTGGAGTGACCACACATTACGTTTGTGCCGATACAACCAATAAATAGAAACATGATCTTTTAAAGGTGGTTGTGTATTTTTAGATATGAGGTTTGTATACGGATGATGTGCATGGATATGAAGGACCGCCGTTGGTCGTTGGATTGGTCTATTAGGTATAGTTGGGGCATTAGTCTGTTACGAGCATGTGCGGACACTTCAGCTACTGTGAATGGCCACGGTAGGCGACGTCGAGTACGGTTATAAGCGTGAAGGGGCCGTCGTTGGCCACTGGGTTAGGCTGCTGAGCCTAGCTGAGGCCTCATATCCGGCGTTGCATATAGACACAGGCCCAGCAATTACCATAAGTAGCCAAAGTAGGCGATATCCACTGCAGTTATGAGTATGATAGACCCACGTTGAGCGTTAGATTAGGTTCCACGCATAGTTGATGCCTTATTTTCAACGACCCACATAGATTCTGGCCTGGTGTTTACTATAGGTAGCAGGGATAAGCGACATCGCGCACAGTGTGTGAGAGACAGTCGTTGGTCATTGGATTAGGTCATTGTACATAGGCGAGGCCTCATAAGCAGCGTCGCACATAGAAGTAAGCCTAGCAGTTACAACAAGTATTCGGGATGATTGAAAATGCGTACAGTTATGATTATGAAAGACCGTCATTGGCCATTAAATCAGGTTGCCGTGTATAGGTGAGGCCTCATAATCAGCGTCACACATGGACACGGACCTAGCAGTTACGATACGTAGCGAAAGTAGGCGATATTGAGTACGACGGGTCGTCATTAGCTGTTGGATTAGTTTATCATGTATGGGTGGGGCCTCATAATCAGCGCCGCACATTGAAACGGGGCTGCAGTGACGACAAGTAGTAGAGGTGAGAGACAACGATTACCGTTATCATGAGGACCGCTTTATGACGTATTCCACCTATGGTGGGAAATATTTCTAATAGAAATGATACCATTTTGTTGGTAATTTACCGAAGGTTACCTCCTGACGCCGTATTATCCACGGGCTAGTTATGCATAACTGAGAAAGGCAATCATCCACAGAGATGGCCCTCGCGTCTTCATTGCACACTTCCGGCTGTTTTTTGACGGTGTTATGCCTAATGGAAGCTGAGCTCCATAAGAAAAAGTGTTGTGATAAAGTTCGCTGAAAAAAATTCTCTCGCCCGTTAAATCTGGGGAGTTTAAAACAAACAAACTTTGATGACCGATTTTCCTGGGTGGAATTTGCATTGGATATTCTGTAGATGTTATTTTATTCCTAAATAACGCCAAGCTTTGGTAAAGTGGGATTTCGTGTTTTATCTCTCGTAAACCGGTAGCAAAATGCGAATAGGCGATGGTCCGTGACCTTGAAAGTTCACTCACTTAAACAAAATGCCATGAGCAACATATCACCCACAAGTGTAAATGGATTAGACTAACTCCCCGTAAAAGTCGCAACCTAAAAAACCCTATAGTTCCGGCGAAAATAATTTGGGTGTGCTTCTAGTGAGCGGCGAATGCTGATCGGTATCCGGTTAATGAAAGCGCTTTCTCAGAAACTACGATGTTTCCGAGGTTACCACTTCATAGCTGAGACTGCCTTTGCTAGTGTGTTTTGCAACGTATCGGTGCTTTATTTAGGTGAGCTACTTTCATGATTAACATATACATCGGATCAGAAAATATTGCTTAATGAGGTATAATGCCTCCTCCTGCTGAGAAATGGGACCCACTTGAAGGGTCAAGTTCCGCAGATAATTTTGCAGCCGTTAGAGTTTCTAAAACCCACAGTACACTTATTGAGGCAAAATGTGCGGCTGGATCATTTCTGTGTCTAAATTTATACCTAGTACACATGGATGAGGGATAATAATTGAAGAACACTTATCCAGAACAATCAGTCAGCTAGGAATACCTATTGACCTCCGTCTGCTCGTGCGAGATCGGAGAATATAACTCTATAAAAGTATAATTTATACTCGTCAAATGGACGAATTGCGCAAAAGTTGCCATAAATTATACATGACCTACACCATTAGGTCGAGGTTTTCTGAAGACGTGATGGTATCGTCCTGAAAGCGCCCAGGCCATTTTTACTGTCATTTTTAAATAACCTCTCCAAATCTTGGCGTGCTATGGCTTCACAAGTGGCTTCACAGGCGTTTGTTGAAAAATCGGTAGCTGCATCCTCCTTGTCCTTTACGACATTGAGAACGCATCAGATGAATATATGAGCGATAACTATGTGGTATTTGTACGTTCTTCCAGTAATGTAGCACTAGCGCTATTGCAACAGTGATTGCCGGATTACATCCTGCCGGGAAAAGGTGAACCCCTGACACCTCTTCCTAAAACACCACCGACAGCTTTGGACGGCCTGCGTAAACAACTGAACTGTGTGGTGGATAAGCTTCAAAGGCTGTAACCCAGAGGGACCACAGATAGTGCATCATATCGAGTAGAATGTTGTGATGGTGAGCTCCGCCAGCTGTGCAGTGACGCCTTTCAGGCTTGTCCCAAAGGTGATTCCACAGAAGAATAAGTTACTTTTGGTAATTAGCCCCGGGCCCGTCCAGAAAACGCAAAGGAGCGCTTGCTGCTCGATTCACAAAGAGGACGTCTTATGATCTTGACCTGGATCGAAGCACAGAATCCCAGCACAGCTCCTCCCGGAAGTTGGTGTGTCCGTGTTTTAGGGTCCAAAGAGGAATATTCGACAGCCGTGAGTAAATCTCTGACTAACGCTCTAGAGCACCAGATAGATGAAAGAGACGGAGATGATTTCATGTGACCTTTCGGCTCCAAACAGTTTGTCTGTTAATGAGACTTCATTCATCCCATGTGTGTCTAGTATTTCTTAAGGGATACAACAAGCAGGCGTGTGAGATGGCCGCTGGACATGTCATTGTGTATACAAGCCCCTACGAAGTGCTCCCATTTTAGAGGAAGTATTGCTCCCAGTTTACCAGCTGTGTGCATGGTGGTGATATTTCGATAATCTAACCCACATTTCGGGACTTCAGTGGCCAAGTGAACACTCCGCACGAAGTTCATTCGCCTCCCGACAGAACACATGTACTCTTCAAAACGACCGATACAACTCAACTTTTTACGCCGTCTATTTTGGACATTTTCGCCGGTATAGATGGACGAGCGTGCTCCGGCCAGCTGATTATGCATCGTGGACCCCTAGACGCATGTTCGTCTTCTCCGTCAGCTACGTTCGTTAGGCTGGTCGCCATGATCAACGAAGGTTCCAGGATCAACGTCATGGTCTTCCTGGCATACTTCGCAAGCTACAATGAAACATTTCACTGTTTGACAACAAACTTACACGATTTTCCGCCAATAATGAGCCCATCTTCGGCAATTTTTACTGATAACAGAAATGCTCGAACAAAAATTGCTTGCAGGAATGGCGCTTCCGCCCGTTTTGCATCCAAAATCGCTCTGTAGCCTCTAGAATGCTCGAGGAATTGTTTCAGCTGTAAATCCATCCGAAAATTCCGTCCGTTGTGAGTCACCTTCCGCAGTTCGCGATTTCCCAGCCACTTACCAGATATACCCCAAAATTATTTTCGCCGAAGGTATGGGACTTCCAAAGTTTTACGTGGAGTTAGCCTAATACCTTCACATTTTTCGGTGACATGTTCTTCATAGCATTTTGTTTAAGTGAGTGAAACTTCAAGGTCCCCAACCATCACGAATTCGCATTTTGTTACCGGTTTACGAGAGATAAAGCACGAACTCGCACTTAATCCTATTTTGACCTTCTTTAGGAATGAAAAAACATCTAGAGAATATCCAATGCAAATTCCACCCAGGAAACTCGGCCATTGACGTTTTGTTTGCTTTATGCTCTCCGGATTTTACAAACGAGATACTTTTGTTCAGCGAACTTCGTTACAACACATTCTCTTGTGGAGCTCAGCTTACATTGATTACAACATTGGCAGAAAGCAGCATGAATTGTGCAGTGGAGATGCGGCCGCCATCTCTGTGGGTGATTGCCTTTCCCAACTATGCATAACTAGCCTGTGTACAATACAGCGTCCGGAAGCAAGCTTAGGTAAATTACACATGACTCACCACATGTGGAATACGTCATACGGCAGCCATCATGATAACGGTAGCCATTGCTACACACCTCGACTAATCGTAACTGCTAGGCCCGTGCCAGTGTGCGACGCTACATATGAGGCTCACTCATACGCGATAAACTAATCCAACGGCTAATGACGACCCGTCATACTCAAAGCTGTACTCAATGTCACCTAACTTGGCTACTTATCGTAGCTGCTAGGCCCGTGTCCATGTGTAGCGTTGATTATGCGCGGTAGCCTAATCCGTCATACTCATAACTTTATGCATTGTCGCTTACCTCTGCTACTTAAAATAAACGCCAGGCCAGTATTTATGCGAACCGGTGAATACGAGGCCTCGACTATGCTCGCAAACCTAATTAACTGGCGAGCGACGGACGCATTACTCATAAGTGTATGCGACATCACCTACCTTTGATAATTATCGCAATTGCTAGGCCCATGTCTATGTGCAGCGACGAACATGAGGCCTCAACTATGCTCAGTAGCCCAACCCAGTGGCCAGCGATGGCCCGTCACGCACATCACCGTACTCGATGTTGCCTACCGTGGCTGCTTATAGTGACTGATGGGCCCGTACACATGCTGGTAACCGACTAATGCCCCAACTATACATAATAGACTAATCCAACGACCAACGGTGGTCCTTCATATCTATACATGTCGTCCGTCTGTCAACTCCATTCCTAAAAAATACACAACCACCCTTAACATTTCATGTTTCTATTTATTGGTTACATCGGTACAAACGTAACATGTGGTCAGTCCAGTTCTCACTTTCAGGAGGCCACTTTTACTTGACAGGGTTTCTGAAAGGAAAAATGCATAATCAATTACGACTCGTACACATCGTCCGCGATATCATTTAAAACGCATAATTAACCAAGGTTGGAGTGGTTAACTCATCAAGTGCTCAATAAATCCCCATGTCCACATTTTCAAGTCGCTGTCAACGCTGAAGCTGGAGTCTCAGTGTTATTAGGGGAAACTCACTGATTGCGATAATGAGGGAGCAGTGTGTACATCGATTATTCAATAGCAAGATTCGACAATCATATGCATTATTGGGTGCAGCGGGGTTAAAGCTAAATGTTGTAGACTTGAGCCATAGGATCCAAGGACCACGCACGTCCTCAAACATGCAACCATGGATGCGCTCATGGATGCCAAATTTGACGAAGTTCTATCCGCGTTATTAAAGTTGGCCTTTTACATACAGAGCGAAAACTGTAGTTTTCTTTGCTAACATCAAACGACGTCGTAAAAAGGCTAGTAACTTCGTAGATGTGAAACAAATGAGGGCAGTCACCTTATGCTAAACGGGGGTGTATATTTGTCAGTCGTGAGATCAAGTGACATACACTTGAACCCTAGGTTCCCAGGACCACGTGCGTCATCAAACGTGCACCCATGGATGCAGCGGCAACGAAGACCTAGTGATCGGGCCGGTACCTTGTGTCAAGTCTGTTCATTTAGAGCATGAAACCCCAACTTCACTCCACTTCCGCTTCCCGATCTCCCGACACCAATACAACATGGCTTAATAGGGTCAACTCGTAGCCATCCTATACTCAGCCGTGGTAGCAGGCTCGTCAGCTAGGGGCTACTTTCTGGGAAACCGATCAGCTAACGTGTTTGCGTGTGTAGTTTTCGGCAATCGATGTTATAGAGATAAGCTTCCGCATCTTAAGCACATACGTTGGAAGCTGCGCGCTATCTCAGGCTACTCTGAGGCTCTATTCCATGCCTGTCAGGTAGGTTTCTGCCTCATCCAAATAATCGTTCATACCAAAGTATTACAATGCATTTTCGCTTCACAAGTCGTCTACATATCGCCCGTACTTCATCGCTAGTCTAATAAGTACCAATTTACTCCTATCCTGTCCCATTTAGTCACTTGTTGTCACCGTCCTGCTTGCGGTAAGCGTTCAGTTTTTTCTCCGTATTAATGCACTTTGTCCTATCAGATATTTCCTTTAACTCACCGGAATATACTAACCTCATCCTATTTTCCCGTATTCCCAAGCTTCGAACTTCGGCATTACCCGGTTTGGACGTCCTGTTTGCTGTTGTCCACCACACCTGGTCAATGATCTCCATGCCAGAGATCCCCGAACAGCGCAGAAAAATACCTGCGCTCTTACATTGGCTTCGTCCTACCTCTACAAATTTTCTTGGCCAACTCAAAAATCCCGCTGCACACAGAATGGCACATCCCAGCCCGATCATTTCAAGCATGACGTCCTTACGGGACTGTCCAAAAACCGAAGTATGTCAGTGATGGCAAGGCACTGCCATACCCAGTTGGATAGCACACCCGCAACTAAGCTCTTCCTACTCCTGACTGTACCCTCTCGCCCACTCGGATCATTAGCGGCAACTACGAGCAAACTCACGCTTTATTCTGAATGTAATCTTATGAGCTGCTACGAGCAAACTCACGTTTTATTTTAAATGTAATCTTATGATCTGGACTGCCTGATCAGGCTACACGCCAGTAATGGCTAAACATTATTATAACCTTTCATTTCGTGGGTGCAGAGTGCATACCAAACGGCGGGATGACTTTCGTCAGTTCATTCAAAAACATTGCGTTTTCCTCCTCTTGGAAGGAAGGAACGAGGTCAGCATACTCCATACCGACAAGGTTTTCGTCAGCTAGTTGAAAACCGGGGTCCAGTAGACATTAGTTAGTTAGGAATTGTGGCCACTTTTGGCTGTTTGTTATTTCGGGCCGCAGTCTTACTCACATCATATTGCCCTCCAGCAGTCTTTCTTAGACTCTCCCTATTTTGAGTCCCCGATGTAGAAACGGCTGTCTTATTGCCTTGTTTGAATGACAGCAATGAAACATCGTGAACGCTCAATGAACCAAAAAATATCCTTGATCCATGCCAGTCATAATTTGTGACGATTCCTTGGCGAACACTAACTACAGTAACAACCCTAAAGGATTCACCCGAGATCTTCATGTATGGGGCTGTTCACGGCGTCGCGATAGCGGTACGGCGACTACCACACCCAGTCTGATGGTTTGCCCGAAGTTCAAAATATCCATAATATTTACCGGATGAGGGTACTGAGGGCACCACAAGACCGTCTTACTCCGTTTAATCTGCGTCAGGACTTGAAAGCATTGGCCAACTTATTGTGCTGTCTGCCTTGCCCATAAACATACTAATTATGCGAACGTTATTATCGATGGTTCGGGATAGCCTTGCGCCCGATATAGCGTGTATTGACCATCATAAAATAACAAACTTCTTACTAGCCATGACGAATTCCTTGGCTTAATTCGGCCGGACCCCTGCCAAAACGATAGGAGACGTTTTACTCACAGGTCGTGAGAGGCTGCTCAATTTTGAGTATGCGTCGACATAGAGGGCGCAATTATTATTCTGGTGGTTTCGAGATTATTTCAAAATGCACGTGAAGGAACCGGCTCTTCCACAACTTTTCCATCGCAATCAGGGGGGATTCACGCGAAGCCATCGACAGCCAATAAAATATGAATTTCGCGCCCATTGTGGACTTCGAGTACGTTTAAACCACTTTCAACAAAGCTGGGGCCGCATGAGGAGTTCTTAAGGGACCGAATAAATACCATCAAGTGCTGAAACTTTATGCCAAGGTTTTTCTTCTCCGAAGTATGGTTTCAAAGATGTTATGGGTGGACATCTAAGGCTCGATGTCAGGGCAAGGATAGACCACATCTCTGCCTCCGCCACACTGAATTGGGCAAGGAAAGCAGCACGCTTCGACAACGATAGTTCGGCGTATGCAACAAATGGCCTAATAAAGGCAACTTCTGGTGCCGGACACATTCCTCATTGTAATCTTCATTGCACAGCTGGAAACTCACTTTCTAATGGCTTCGTTGTGGATTCGCCCACAGCAAACTACACGAGCTATGGCTCCGAAACAACGAATGTCGAACACCTGATGACGTCCTACTTCCGCTGCTCGAGCGGGCCAGGTTCCACAGCCATACAACAAAACAGCCTGTAACGTGGAGTGATGCACACCATTTCGTGTGGCATGTTCAGTGACTGCATGAAATAACACTTGTGGGTGGGTACTAAGGAACTGGATGACTTGTTTCAGTTCACGCAAAGATACATGCACCTTGCCCTTGAAGATGACAACGATATCGTCTGCATATTCCAGCTCGACAAGATTTCTGTCAGAGCTATTTGAACACCGGCATTTCAAAGGCCTTCCAGCGTTCGTCTCAGTTTCCCGTCTATCACGAAATTAAACAAGAATGGAGAGACAGACACCTGAATTGTATCGGTTTTTGTACGGAATATCCTGAAGGGCTCTACGTATACTCTTACACGTGCGGAAGTCTGAAAATACATAGGACTCATTATGTTCACATCCGCCCTCCACACCCCTACGATGTGAAGGAACACATGGTTAGCACCTCCCATTGCACAGCCTCCCCAAAGACATTCCACCCTATGCTGAAACTCATAATCCTCCTTCTGAAATGCAAGAAAGAGAAAAGTAAATTAAGGGCAAGTTTTGTCGGGCGTCTGTGCCGCTGGCCTGAGTTTGCCCCGGTTATAAATATTATCCCGGACAATCCTCCTATGAACCCCAAAATCCCTTGATAAGCAAAAATGCAAACGGAGCCCCACTATATACATGCGGTATGCCGCACGCTCGCAACTGTTCCCCTCCAAATCTCCACCGTACCCTCTTGCCCATTTGTTCCATTAAATTCAAATACAGATAAGCTCCCCACCTGACCCCAGTTGCCTCCATGTTATATTCATTCCGAACTGCTGAACCTGTAGTTCGAATTTAACCATTTAGCTGAACTTTCAGCCTGAGCTCCCCACAAAAGTCAATAAGTTTCTACACAGTTCGCGTTCTGGCTCGTGTGTTGCCACGTCTCACACTTCCAAGCAGCTGTTATGCCCAACTCTACAACAACGACACCAGCGAGTCTCTACAGTTTCACTGTACACCATGTTTCTGAGATTCACGTTACCATTTATCCGCTTTGGTAGTCCCTCCACTTCATCATCCCCACTTACGCTTTTTGTTAACCTGGCTATGAGCCAAACAATGCAAGACCACGAGGCCTCGGCCATTGTTTTAGCTTTAGTTCAACTTGACCGGCTGGATGACAACTCTGCTGCTTCACCAGATCTGTTGTTCTGGTTCCTCGTTTTGCGCAGTTTACACATCTCTTGTCATATGCCAGGCAGGAAGCTCTCGTTTTGTTTTTGCCCGCCATCTTCAAATCATAAGGGGCTGATCTTGCTCGATGTTCTCTACAAAAAAGCATAGTAGCTGTGCTTCCCTGCTCGTGCTAGTTTATTGGTGACCACGTCTAGATCGGATAAAGCCCACCTTCTATGACGCTTTCCCTTTTCAAAAAACCCCTGTACCCACATTCCCCGCCAGTCATGCCTTTATTCTGGCAGTAACCATATGATCATGCCTGACGGCATGCCACCCCTAGTTGGGAATAAACATTGTTATTGTTATTATTATTATCAGAGGCAACTCGCTTTGCAAAGCCCCCACGCTTTTCTTTAGGCTGTAACGATGCCAGTGATATCAACTTATTGTACGAACACGCAACATCACCAGACATTTCGCGTTTTCCTCTGATCTCTTATCCCTGCACGCTCCAAGCTAGGTTAGTTGTGTACAATTTAGCTTACGCAGGTCCACTTTGATCACGCAGGCCCACACTCGCATCAACGTGAATATCGATGAACGTTTTTGACACCGGGCAGTGTCGTATCCCTGCAATAGTTGGAAATTGTAACAACTTTTGGCTGCCTGCTATTTCGGGCCGCAGTATAACTCAAAACATAGTGCTCTCTAGCAGATATTTTGACACTTTTTCCTACTTTGGGTCCCCACGGTAGACACGGCTGTCTTTTGCCTCGTTTGAATGAGAGTACTGAACCACCACGCGCCCTCGATGGACCCAAGAATACAAGTAATCCATGGTGGTCCTAGTTTGTCATGGTGCCCTACTACAATAACGAACTCAAATGACTCTTGAAGGTGTCCATGTACGGGGCTGTTTACGAACCCCAGTACGACGTCGCGATGACGGTACCTCGACTGCCATACCCAGTCTGATGGCTTGCCAGTAGTTCATATCCCTACTATTTCCCGACTGAGCGTTACACGCGTCCACAAAACCGTCCCAACCAGTCGAATTTGTGCCAGAACTTGGAAGCAGAGGCCATTCTATTGTGCTGTCTGCTAGTTCTGCCCATAAACTTACCACTGCTTCCAATGGCAATATTAAGAAGGTCAGTATAACGGCGAAAACAAAAAAAGTGCCGCACATCCGATAGTGTGTGCTAATCATCATTAAAAAAACAAAAAATCTCACTAGCTGTGACAAACTCATTGGCTTTGTTTGGCGGAACGCCTACCGCAATCATAGGAAACTTTTTCTTATACAGGTCGCAAATTGCTGCTTCGTTTTGACTTTGTGCGACATGGATGGTGTAATTATTGTTCATGTAGTCGTGAGAATATTGCCCAACACAATACAGAAGGAAATACGTGAAGAAACTGGCTGTTCCAGAAATTCCTCACCATTATCACGGAGGCATCACGCGAAGCCACCGGCAGCCATTAAAATATGAATTTCCCGCCCACTGTTTGAACCACTTTCAACAAAGCTGAGGCCGCATGAGGGGATCTTGAGGGATCGAATAAATACCATCAAGTGCTGAAACTTTATGCTAAAGTTTTGCTTCTCCGAACTATGGTTTCAGGGATATTTTGGGAGTGCCTTCAAGGCCCGACGGTTTCTTCGTACGTTAGGCAACGTATTCACAGTCGGTGTTTACCGACCTTGAAGTTTCGCACACTTCAACAAATCAGCAATGTAGATAACTTGCATAATACATGTGCGTTTACATTGTACATAGTCATTCTAACCTATGAATTGGCAACCCTTAAAATGTCATAGCTTTCGAGAAATCAATTCCATTGTGCGAATGCTGAGCGGCCTCCGAATCACTTGGGTCAGCTTCATTCATTAATTGGCGCGTCACAAAAAGGCCCTCAGTTGCCAGCTTTGGATTCTAGTTGTGAAGGATTAGGAGTTGGCATATTCAAGAAATGGCCTGCCGTAGGCCCTATAGAGTATTTGGGGGTCCATGCGACAAAAACTGGAGGTGTGCTGAATCATTCGTAGAATGGCGAATGTCTTTTGAGCCGATTCTTCATGGTGCACTGAGGAGGACAGGTTTGAAGAGATTCAGATACCCAAATCCTTTTTGGCGTCCATCCTCGTGATGTCTTCTGATCCGTTCTCACCATGCACGGCAAGGCACTCGCTGAGTCCCTTCCGAATAACATACGACACAAGTTTGGTGAATCTAAAAGTATACTTATTTTCCGAATCGCGTTTTGGTTCGCAGCGAAACCGATGAAGTCCCTGTGTTTCTGTTCTTGTTTTACTGGACCAGAGTAATCAACCCACTAGACCACTCTTTTGATTTTGTTTACTAAAATGCAGAGTCCCGGAAATTTCAGTCAGTTATCGTTTTTACGTATTGATAAGCAGTTAGTATCCCGGCGTCTTATTACTCGTTTTTGTTATATGAGACCTGCACTCGATGGTGTTCCTGTGTGTTTGCGCAACACTTTTGTGATGTGACTTGCATGACCTTCTAAAGGTGAATCCTACTTGCCATTTAGTATATATCTGCACTGCCTGTAGAATCCTGGACAAATGAGACCGCCACTCCAGATGAGCGGTTCTCGAAAAGCAGTAGGGTCCCTGTGAGCGTCGCTCAGGAGGAATTCATTGATGACTGAAACACGCTCGCTTAAAAAGAGGAAAAAACACTTTGCTTTTGGGCCCGCCACTGTTGCTTGAAATTGGAGTGGAGTCAACTTCGGTTTCGTTTGGCGAACATTCGCCAGTCCCAATTCCGATATTTGAGGACCACACTGCTTGATCAATTGGCGTTCAATGGAAAACGCAAGGCCAACTTTCATTAAGGGGTCATGAATTTTATAGCTTACTGTTTTTGTATCCCGCCTGCCTGAACCTGATGAATAAACCTCCGAGGCAACAGGGACAGGGGCTCACACAAAATTCCTGAAGCTGAAGAAAAAGCCACGGTCCACAGCAATAAAGGATACGGAATGTTATCAAAGGAAACAACCTAGAAATCAGCAGAGACGTCAGCACCGGTGCGTGTTTCTACAACTTCTTACGGCAATCTGGCGCCTGGGCTGATCACTTCCATACTTTTTTCATTGTTTATCTCATGTAAGCCTGAAGCATGTATTGGCGATTGGTGTTACGCTTGAAACATTGACAGGGTTTTCAAAATACCAGCGTCACTGTGATACACAACGTCGCAAGTGACCTGACTATGACAGCTAGAAGTCGAATGGACAGAACAGATGAATATGCTGTATGAATGTATAATCCGAGCAAAGGTGTGAGCGACGTTACTTCAGATTAACTATCAAGAGGTAACCGCTAGGCGTCGGCCGATATCAGAAGTTGAGAGCTTCTGCATGAACAGTTCGGCGGTGCCAGATTGGAAATCATCAGCTTTTGAACAAGCATGCTTACATTCAGTGCATAAATTTTGTTCACTCCATCAAGATTGTGGGCATAATGCGCCTGATGTTGCGGAAACTAAGTCAGGAACAGCTGAAAACAGAGTGATCAGCTTTATGCTGCAAAATTACTGTAAGCAAAATATATATTACACATGATGGCCGTGGTAATATGGCGTATGTATTTTTGGATGATGTCATCTTCTTAGCGGATGCCTTTTTTTCGACGGATTTAAAGTTGAAAACACAACTAGGCCCCTAGCTTCATAACTACAATTCTGCAATAAACCTTCAAAGTTTTTGTTTCATCGAAGACTATCCCCAGGCTTTTGACACCTGGTCTCGTTTCTGAAACTCCATACAGCACCACACAATCCTATATGGGTATAGATTTATAAATGTTCTGCGGTATGTGGGGCTGTTCCTTGTTAATTATTCCACTTTTCTTTTACTACTGAATTACTTGGTCATGATCAATTCTTTCCTCTTTGGCTCTTATTCTTTTTTCGTGCGCGTCATCCGCCATGCCTTCCGTTCTCTTCCTTTTCCTCAGCTTATTGATGCCTACATCGAGTCTTTGTATATTCACGACTTTTTTTGTCCCTTTCTATGATTCTTTTGAGCCTTTTATGCCATAGAGAAGGTTCATTATAGTCAGGTTTGTGGTAATCTCCCAGTTATAAGCCAAACAGCCGGGTAACATATGAATATAGAGGCCTTCTTAATAGTCAGATGTATTTTTTATTTTAAGCGTTCGTTTCTTGTGACAGGATATTGCAGAACTAGGTAGAACTTTCTCGTACTGTGATTTTTGCAACAGCCTATGTCCTCTGTTCCCCGCTGTATCAAAAGCCATATTTAAAACTAGCTTATAATGAACGCAATATTTTTTGGAGAGATGAAACTTTTATTACCAACTGCTAGTAGTTGGGGGAATTTAAAAGCAACTTAGAAATACTTCCGCCGGAATGTCCACCGTTCCACTGGAACAGTTTTGTTTACCCAGCCACATGAGCGTTTAAACGCGCACAAGTTGTGTGTACAAAACATAAATCACAAAGTCTTCAAGAAAACTCCAGGAGACAAATGATTTTTTAAGTAGAATCAAACTAAAAATGACATGACAAGGACCTGTCAAATTTATGAGCTGGTCTCTCGAAAGTGTATGACTAGTGTCATTTACCACTGGTATATATTGACACAACAGAAAATCTGACTGATATGTAAGAAGATGCTGCTATAATGCCTCAAGTCTCTTCAAACTGATTCATAGGTGTTGGATAGAATGAATATATATGGCCTCCATTAATCAGACTATAACTCGTGTGGACGACCACTACGACGGCAATTCTGGCATAACGTTTTTTTACAAATTCATTAGAAACCATCTCTACAGATGGCCAAAACCATCTTTTGCAGGTCACCGCAAGCCTACTGCATGCAGGGCACACCCTTTTTACTCACTTGTTAGAAAAACCTGAGTTCCATTATTATCCACTGGCCATATTTTACATAGACAAAGCTGTTTTGAGCGAGTCCCCTGTCCAAAATGAAGAAAACGTTTCGAAACTTCGTAATCACATTTTGGCTCACCACCTCAAAACACACAAAACATGGAGCCGATATGCAAAACACCGTTTTGATTACTGTATGGTCCATTCTACAACTTTATTACTGGCTATCTGAAGTGATTAGGGTGCTGTGGGTCACGGTATTTACATTTTCTATGAAATATTCCATTTTTATAGCCCCTCTGTTTAGAACACCGGAAAAATCACAAATCGTGCGCATTATGCTAAATTTTCTGGTGAACAAGCAGGTTTTATAACTTATGGTTATCGAAGTGCCGAAAGCAGGTAATCACCTTGGTGTTTTCGACTCTGTTGCAGCTCCTATAGACACGATAGTCTTGCAACCTTTGCTGTGATAGTCCACACACTGTTTTTCTGCATTTCTAACGAATACTCATCAGTCGGTGTGCGCGCAAAATATTCATGAATTTTCACCGGATGGTTCTAAAGGGATGAAAATTTGACGGTGGTTTGAAGGTGAACACTGCAATATCAGACCTCCTGTTTACATGACCGGAAAAGCGTCTAAACCCTGTAACTGATAATAGGTTGACATCTTACAAAATGCATTAACATTCGTATATCCTGGTTCTTGGATTTGTTTGGACTAAGAGCTTTTTATTGATGTCACGTAGCACCATATCTCTAAATTCCAGGACGCGTATGTAGTTCATCTGACCTTATAATTAATTGGTCATATATAAGTAGTCATGCTCAGCAATCTTCTCAGCTAATTTTCAGCGTCACCTATTTCAGATGCAACTGGAAGAGTGTATACCTTCAAAATTACTACTCGTTCCTGCGCAAAATAATTTTCCTACTGACAGTTTGACATGGAGTGCAAAACAGAAGCTTTCAAGCCGGTAAGCTGACGTATTAGATAAGTTGTTTACCCTTTAAGAAAACTTGCTTTCGATGCGGATGCTTTAGAGTCCACACGGTTGAACCTACTCAGTAGGCTAACAGAGGGAGATCTGCGTACTTCCCCTCGCGAGCTCGGGACCCATGATTTTCCGGAAAGTGTAAGTTCTCACCTTCAACCTTTTCTATCAGCTATATAACTGCAGTTGACATAGCAACTAATTTGGTTCCTACCTCTTTATTAGGGCAGGATTGTTCGAAACAAGGCAGATGAAGGTCCGGTAGCTTATTATAAACGTATTTTTAAGGCCAAAAACCAAACAATTATAATAACATCGAGGCAATTTCTACTTCCTAATATAACTAGATGGTTCTGACACTGATGAACTCCATGTCACTTCACCTTCTCCCCAAAATTAATCAGGTTCCTGAAGTATTCGACCAGCTAGCAGAGCTTCGTTGCGACACGAAAACCTGCATGCATCATGGACAATTTTGCGCCTGCTATGAGCCCAAGCACCCCCCAACGCGACTGGAGGTACCCCCTACACCACCATCCTTACACCTGAGTTCCCCTCCCGACTGTTCTTTGCCATATATCCCTAGAAGAAGCTCACCTACTCCACCAGGCGGTGATCAATCTGATAGATCAGTGGAGCAGTTAAAGAATCGGCAAAACATACTGCAAGTAAGGCATTTTTAAGCTGCCTCGAAAGTTCACGGACCGAATTCCATTGTGTGTTTCATCAATGCTGATTATGATGTCTAATGCTCAAGTCCAAAATGTATTTTTACTATGTTGTGAGTATTACACAAGGAGAAGAACGTCTAAAATCCAGTTGTATGCATCGTTTTTAATTCTACCGTGTTTTGGAAAGCATCATTTGGTGTTTAAGCGCGGTACTCATTTCTCGTGAGTGCAGGAGTTTGAACTTTGTACTCAATCGTTCAGCTATAAAACACTTTCGCTGTCTAGCTGCCATACCACTCGAGGGAAGCATGAGAAACGTTTGTAAACTGTAAACTGTTCAATTTGCTTCTAGTTGACGCCGTTCAAACCAGTGTTTTGCTGTTATAAAACAAGCTAATCTAGAGTTCTCCCCTTCAGAAAAAAAGGAACGAATCTTCCGTGTACCTACAGTCTGTTTGTCTACACTCATACTTATCTATTTATTGTTAAACGTGCACATTTAAAGTGCTAATAGTCTTTACCCCCTCTGCATACGTCTTTGCTGCCCAAAAGCATGATACCCCCAGAATTTCCCAAGATTTTCGTTTTTTCGTAATAAGAGTACAAGAAGTAGGTTTATGAACGAGTCATCCGTGAGAATGTGGCACAACTTACCATGCAGTTGTAGTGCCTGTCAGCGTACTTACAAACGTAGCCTCCACACCGTGGCCCAACCTCAGATGCCCATAGCCTGACCATCTGTTGAACATGGCTTGCCTTCCGTTGTCGATAATCAGCCACAACTCTCGGGTACGGTGACGTAGAGGTTTACGCTCTTCTGAGAGTACAACAGTTGAAAATGCGGAGATGTGGAGCGTACGCTGTCAATGGTATTTATATTACCGGTTTCAGACAGATGAGTAATGCAGGTGATTTGCAACTCGCGTTTCGTTGTTTTGCCAACTCCCCTTGTTGTCACCTCCACCGGAATGTTTGGCATGAAGTCGGCGTGCACGATGTAACATTTCCAAATGGAAGTTATTCAGTATGAGTCAGAGGCTCTCTCGTTCGAAAAAATAACATACTGGATGAATAGCTATTGTCTATTCTAGTGATTGCTCAGTTCTGATACACTGAAATGAAAGGAAGTTACTAACTCACACCCCGGCACCAGCAAGCCTATTTTTCCAAGTGCGACCGATGCTAGTCTCGTGTGGCACACCATCAGCCAATCAGAAGGCTCCACCGTCCGCACCTAGGTAATGATTTCTTCGATCACAATTCAGTTAGTGCGTCAATCTCAGAAGAAGCAATCACCACTTACTTCCCTGGTAGTCACACTAATAGAAGGAGACTGGATGGACAAGGATTGCACGACGTGTCTCATCCATGACGCTAGTGCGGAACAAATGACGAGCTTTCTCAAGGTCAAAACAAAATACTTTTTCCTTAGTGACATTCGAAAAACCACCAATGTACCTCAAGAACGCAGCCAATGTGCATTTTTTTTACCTATTGGGGGACAGAGACTGTCCATAGCACTGTCCATAGACTTCCATAGCATAAAAAGTTGTACTGCTTTCCAATTCTGCTACGGTCGCTTTCAAACGCATCACTATTCTTGGAGTGAGTAATCACGCGACCCACCATTTACTTAAGTTTTTATGTGAACTCTCTGCACGTGCTCACCTAGCACGCTTCCGGACCAACGTTCGACCCTTTGTCAAGGTCTTCAGATGCGCTCAGACATGCGCGACATCAACCCTCATTAGTTTCCTTACTAGTTCGAGCAAAGTAGCCGGTTCGAAAACCGTTTAAACTGGCGCCATCCAGGAGTGTGCTTACTTCTTGCGAAACCTCACTTTCAAATTAGGGGCTTCGCAAAAATTGCTCAGAGCACGCTTTCCGCACTTGCAGGAATGACCGTAAGATACAATGCAGCAACGGTTTCGTCGCGATGAAAACTAGTCAAAAGATAGCGAAATACACTCATTTGCAAACGAATTTGGTTTTGCGAGAGGCTCACCTGGAACCAAGCTGAACCTCTCGTTTGTGCTGTTTCCAGGTAGCTGAATGTGCTGCACCAGGCCGCCTCATGTTCCGGTTGCTACGATATTCGAGATATCGCGATACATGTATATGCGTAATGCACTATTCATAAGGTTGCTGAAAATTCTTCGACAGCCCACGACCGGTTTCGCCCTTCTTGGGGCTTATCAGGTAGGCGCAATCCGCGAGTTTACGTCAACCCTAGGTTCTACTTGAAGCCAAATTACACGAAAGTATCGAAATACACTCATTTGCAAACACATTTGGTTCTGTGAGAGACTCACCTTGAACCCAGCTTAACCTCTCGCTTGTGATGTTTCCCAAAAAATAGGTTTGAGTTCCTTGAATATAAGTATAACATGATTTTAACAGGTGGAGTAGCTGAAAAAGACGGACATTACTTCTTTTGTAGTTTAGTGACCCGTTCCCTAGTTTACAGTCTGCCGACAAACTCGGTAAAACCACAACTCATCAGCGGAAGTGCAGTCTGCTTTAATGTGAAAACTTGCCCGGGGAATGCTGGTTATTCCTAAAGCTTGTTTATTACTACCATAGGTCCCTTGATTTTCTACCAGTGACGCAAGGAAAAGAAACAAACTGTCATACTCTTTCAACTAAATGCCATTTGCAAAATTGTTCATAGTTAAACACGTATTGCTATCCGTTTCCAATTTTTTCCTCTTGCCTTTTTCATCCGACCCCAGGAACAAGTTACCCAACTCAAAGAACGTTTAGCTGCGATTCAAGACACATGCATGGCTGAGCCTAGTCAGACGGTAGCTAAAACTGGCGAACACGATGTTGACGAACATTTGGCTGCACGATTACGAAAGAAAATCACTGGTCCAGTCACCAGTGCATCACAAGGAGCGGGACCAAGACGGGTTCTACCGACAACAACGTCGAAGCGTACTACACCGGTTCAGCCTGTGAAAGGTAAATTGATCTGACCAGCTGAGGCTACTTGATTCACCATGATTGAAAAAACGGTACTAGGAATAGACGTAATGCACTACTCATAAGGTTGCTGAAAATTCTTCGGCGGCCCACGACAGGTTTTACCCTTCTTGGGGCTCACCAGGTAAGCGCAGTCCCCGAGTTTACGTCAATCTTATGTCCTACTTGAAACTGGGCTGTCGAAGAATTTTCAGCAACCTTATGAGTAGTGCATTACGTCTATTCCTAGTACCGTTTTTTCAATCATGGTGAATCAAGTAGCCTCAGCTGGTCAGATCAATTTACCTTTCACAGGCTGAACCGGTGTAGTACGCTTCGACGTTGTTGTCGGTAGAACCCGTCTTGGTCCCGCTCCTTGTGATGCACTGGTGACTGGACCAGTGATTTTCTTTCTAGGGGTATCTTGGTGATGTTTTCAGATGGCAGTGCATCACACCTTGCCCAAAATTCCTGCCGTTTATGTAGCTGCAAAAGGTCATCTCCACACCCGGTTGGATTCCTTCGGTTTTTATTCTGAAAAGCAAAAGATACGGATAGTCTTCGGCTTTTTTAAATTTAACTCAAAATTTTCGTGAACAAATGCATAGATGCCTTTCAGATTCATTCTCTGCGGTTGTGAACAGATTCTACCATAATGAAAGTCTTTGAGTTTCTCCAGGTTCTGTAGACTGAAGCTACTAGCTGATATCAGCAACTGCATTATTGATGGTGTAAATTTAACAGTCTTTAGGTTTTTTTCCAAAGTATTCGTATTTGTGCTCGGCTGTCTACGTGGTTGTCGAGCATTGTTTTGCTCTCGAAATAATTTCCTTTTTCTCACAGAAACCCATTCTGAAAGACGTCAGATAATTGAAAAACAGATCATACCGTGATTCCAACTCTCTTCTGAAAGTAATCCGTGAAGAAGACAACGACAATTTCGTCTAGTATTCGGATATGCCGTGGGTCCGATGGATGATATCTACAGAAAACCACATGGTCGGGGTGGTGTATACATTTCTAAAGCCTTACTTCTGTACAACAACGCATTACAGTATGTCGAAAGACGAGGCCGCCTGGAACTGCATACTCAATTGAAGGGAAGCATTACAAGCGAAAAATTCAGGTCTATTCATTTGAGTCTCTTGTCACGGATTCACGGATTGATACACAGGATCGAGGCTTTCGCCCAGGTTTCCCGGGTCGGTTTTGTTCTTGTCGTTCAGCGCACTCAAAACCTAATCCGGTGCAACTGAGAATGTCTATCGAAATCTGTCCAATTCGGGTTCAAACAGAGCATAAGGTTGACAAAAACTTGGGGACTGCGACCACATTATTAGCCTTAAGAAGGGTAAAGTCGGTCTTGAGTTGCCGGCATGTTGTAACGAACCATCAGCCCGTGTCCTGGCTGGGGTTCCTTTGTCTACGTTAACAATTTTCGCTTAGTCAACTTCGATGCAGCACGTAGGCAGTAGGATGAATTGGAACCCTCATTAGTCTCACTTTGGTTCTACCTACGTTTTGAAAATTATTCGTTTACGCAGAATATCAAGGACTAACATTAGTGTTACCCCTCAGCTTTGGAGTTGCTCGGAACCACACAGAAATGCCGTATCCACACAGAAAGCGGTTGTTTTTCAAAAACTTTTAAGCCGTTTTTAGTATGCAAATAGAAAATACTCACACCCCTCTCGTCTGAACAGTCGTCCTCCCGGCCTGGTGTAATCATTCCGGTGAGTCCACACCAAAGGGGGAAGCACTGGACTCGAGTTTCGTTCTTATTAAAGCTCATCAGCAGTGCATATCCAGTGGCCGTGCCGGGATTTGAATCCCGGACATCTGACATGCGAGGCGAGCGTGCTACCACTACTCCACCAACGCACGTTGAACGCATCTGAATTTTCACGTCTGAAAAGGCGAACGATTGAGCGATGTGATTGATGTGCCCGACCCATCGAACAACGACCAAGCAACTGTCCTGGTTGTGACAATCGATTGACCCGCCAGTCAGGACTTCCCAGTCAGGTAGCTTCACACACACTTGAAACCCACTGGGCGACTTTTTGGTTGCAGTTGTAGGGTTCAGCGGTGTGGTTTTGGTGTGGACGCACCGGAATAATTACGCCAGAACAGGAGGACGACCGTCCAAACGAGAGTGGGGTGAATATGAACAAACTACCTATCCCCCACAAGAGTAAATAGAAAACAGCCTTTTTTCTTACTAAGCTGTTGAACTGAAACGCGTGCCGAACTACCCGTTTTATTTGTGGATTACTGGTATACGTCTCATATAAACTTCGTTTCATTTTTTTATTCATTTCGATTGATATTAATCAGCGCAGAGCGCGCCGAGGAAGTTCCGTACATCCGTCGATAAACCATCTACATTTACGGGTTTCGGACGTCCTGCTGCTTATGATGCAGACTCAAGGAAGATGAAAGCGCTTCAAAAAGAGATTCAGAAGACGAGCGCTTTGGAAGATCCCGAACGAACCCTTGCTGAGTTGGCCTCAAAACTACAGTCTAGTCAAGCTGAACTAGATAGTAAACTGATGAAGTTGGACGCTGACAAGTGAGTGTGCTTCAGTGGCCTGTCGAATGATGTAAAATGCTTCAAATCTGTTGTCCACCAGTTCAACCCAACCGACTTCACGTCCAGTTAGCCATTTTGAATGCAATTCAGTATAAGGGCTATGAAATCCATCTACTGTCCAACAAATATTGCAATGTTGGTCACATGGAATATCCTAATGAGCCATCGAAATTTCTTTCAATGAGCCAACCATCACAAGTTTCTATGGTACGAATATCCCTACGTCAGATTTGACAGCCGCGGTTAAATCTAGTTGAACACTAGAAGGAGTCATTCAAACGTGTTTTTGCGGGTAAACAGTCGGGGGTAATCGGTAAACCAGGAATACTTCTGTGTTTGTTAATTTTTTTTTACTCCAGGGCGTCGGTTAGATTGTTATCGCATGCAGTGAGTTCCAATCAACTTTGTCTCTCATTGCCTGGTTATCCACTAGATCTCCTACCACCAGCCTCTTTCAGTGGACACGCGCTTGTAATTGGTTTGAACAATCGGATACCACTGCTGTTCAGAGGGTGCTGTGCAAAAATGTGCATCTGGATCATTGTTCGAGAAACATCACATCGTACAAAAATGTGAATCTGGATCATTGTTCGAGAAACATCACATAAATTAGGTTGTGTACATATTCTTTCCAAGTAGGCTTTCCATACCGGAGAGCTTACATCAATTCACCTTCCACAAAAAGAACTAAGATAATTTCATTCTGGTCCCGAAATGTTTGGTATACAACCGAACCTCCAACTCTCAGAAAAGACCATCTAGGATGTACTGGGCATGCGAATTCCCAGAAAACACGAAAATGGTAAACTCGACGAATAGGTTTTCTCATTACCTAATATCAAGTGCCTGACAATCAGGACCAGCAAATTTATTCTTGATGAATCAAAGAACGTTCCTTCTTATTTATGTTGCACAAATAATACGGTTACTCCCTCTCTTCAGAGATTTTTGAGGAGCGTTGCTGAGTGCCTAAACGCACTAAACAAAACAGATATCTTCTAAATGACGCCTTTTTGTATCAGTTTCCTCAGAACTGGGTAAACGCAACTGCATGTAAACTAACCAATCTGAAATCATGTGCACCAACCGGCGGAGAATACCATCATTTTTATACCGATAAAACTTCCGTGGAAGTCAGGAGTTTCAAAGGGATTTCGTCCTGACGTTCCATGGTTTAGAACATTTTGTAACATTCTCACTCACCACCTATAGATGTATTATCCCAAAGTCTTTCCTCAAATATTTTTTGAAAAGTTGATCACCTAATTGCAACCAACGTGTTCGAAACTGTCCTCTCTCTCTCTGTCGTGAAAACCAAACCTCAGATGAGACCGCTCTTGTAAATTTGTTCTAATGGTCTCTACTCAGTGAGACGAATGTAGTTCGGCTAGAGTAGTTGTAACACGCTTGTCTCACATGCCCGGAATTCAATTTACAGCATTGTCAAGGAATTGATGCACTGCTAATATACGCTGATAAGAGTGAAACTCGAGTCCGGTGCTTCCCCTCTTTGATGTGACCTAATCGGAATAACTACGTGGGCACATGAGAGAACCTTTCAAACAAGATTGGTGTAAATTTAAATCTAATTCCCAAAAGGTTATGGTCCAGGAACTAAAAAAGAAATTAAATCGAGTCCGGTGCTTCCCTTCTTTAATGTGACCTAATCGGAATAACTACGTAAGCACATGAGAGAACCCTTCAAACAAGATTGGTGTAAATTTGAATCTAATTCCCAAAAGTTTATGGTCCAGGAACTAAAAAAGAAATTAACTAAAGTGCCTAGCTATTTTGAATTTAATATCTGGTCAAAGATTGGGCGAGTAGTATTCCGCTAAAATCGCGTAAGATCAAGAGCACTGGTACTCAGCATTTACAGCTATTTCTAAATATTGTGAGGCTCATTTCGCTACGAAAGAGTGTCAAACCACGGCCGAAACCAGTGAGGCCCCAAAGAGTCAACCAATCTGTTAAAAACTATTCAGCTATCTTGCTCCACGTCATAAGCATCAACCTCAGCTGATGGTTTCTGTCGGTAAAGACCACAACCTTTACCCAGGGGGCGATCGCTTTTTCTTGGAGACTTTATAATGCAATGTTTGAAGATTATCCCGGTAAGTCCGAGCTTTTCACTGTGACAACACTCAAAATTCAAACATGTGTATTCAGATATTTAGATTTATGCAATAATATATATGCGTAGTGTCAGCAAAACTGATAAAACCCCAAATTGAGAACGCTACATAAAACCTTTTAGACGGTTGCGCTTAAACGGTCATGGTTTGAGGGTGACTGTTAGAGCTTATTTCTGGTTAGACTGCAACAGCGTCACTGGTGATAACGTATTGCAATCGTAGTCCATGTAGATAAAAAAGCCGCAAATTTGCACTACTCTTGTTTTGTCAGTAGCACTTTTTTATTGAACTTTTTAGGCTTCACCCTGAAGACTTTTTGTAAACGACGTCATGTGTTAAACGCCAGAATAAAACGCCAGCGAGACTAAAAAAAAGTATAAAGAGGTAATCGGAGTCTAAAAGATGTTGGCTCGCCTCTCGGAAAAGCCGGAGCTCCACAATTCACCTCTAAGTGTATTACAAGGGGGCGCGCGGAAGTCGTCTCGCTTTTATGCTATCAGATTGGTAAACGCAGAGCAGCGAAACATAGCAAATAGTGATTTAGAGATATCGCCTGTTCTATACGAGCGATCGGCTGGGTTCGAGGACATATCAGTGTGAACGCAGAGCGTTTTGTGTTCTTTCACCCCACTGCTGCAAATCGCTGCAAAACCGAACGTGGCAGGGCACCATCCTCCAATGAGTAACCTACGCAAAACACCCTGATTTAGCACACTTGACTAGTTTTCACTAATGAAGAACATTACCTGTTTGTCGAATTTCTGTTGAATCTTTCGGACTCAACTTTATCGCATGGCATGTTTCGCAACCCCACTGAGTACACCCGATTCTGACGTTGTAGTATGCCCAAGCAGGTTCTCACAGTGATAATATAAACCTTTAAAATTCTGAGATTTTTGACAGAACCAGTGACTTCAGTATGGCCGGTAACCATGTCCTCTAAAACAACAGAATATGGTAACACGAGTGACGGTGGAGGTCATCTCATCTATGAACACTGAAGTCATTCTTTAAACTAGTTTTGGGGGGTTTGACGAAAAAGCGCAATAGCCCGAAAATGGTATGCAAGAGGGAAAACCTCACTACCTCCCTGTATAAAAGACCGTTCAGCTGTAGCACCCTTTCGGTGCCTAACTGTCATGCCACCCAAAGGTTGCACGAGGGCTGGGATACTGCCAGGTTGCCCAAGCCTAGACAGGGGAAATCGAGAGGCAGATGTCGGGTTTGAACCACGGATCTTCCGATCAGTAAATTCGCGCTCTAACCACTTGGGCTATCTCGCCTGTCCTGATGTGGTTATTGCGCCAGCTTGTACAAGGATGATGGGCTAAATTTTCTCTTCTGTCCAAAGATGACGACATTCAATTCTTGGCAAAAATGAGCCCCACTTTATAAAAGATTCATTTTGTATACACTCTTTACTAAGTCAGTGATGTCTTACTGAGTATTACCGGTTTATTGCTGTCCACGTGGGGAAAGGTAACCACGGAGTGAATAAGAACTATGGAAACGACGATGTTGGTGAGGGTGATGCTCTTGGCGATGATTTTATGCCCGACCAGAAAGCTACTTACAGTGACCAGAGCGACAAGTTTTGAAGATGACTCGATGAACAGTTACCTTTGTGTATTTGCACTTAAAATGTCAACCGTTACCCACGCAAAACTGTTGTTCAAACGTTTTCATCTTCATCGCACAGCGAATTTAACGAGAGGAAAGAAAGGGAGCGTGAAGAATTACTCCGGTTAGCAAATGAGCTGCGTGCAATGCAAACGGAATTGAAGAGCCAGTTTGTAGTAAGTGTGATTATCCCCTATGGTGTATTTTATACTAGCCCTAAATCATTTTACTTTTGATGCAACGCACTACTCATAAGGTTGCTGAAAACTCTTCGGCGGCTCATAACCTGCTTCGCCCCCCCCCCACTTGGGGCTCATGAAGTAGGCACAGTCAGTCAATTTTATGTTCTCACTGAAACACGAAATTTAACCGACGCACTCATTTGTGCACCTATTTGGTTTTCACTGGCGACTCGAATTAGTCCCAGCTGAATTTCGGGTTGATGATGTTCTTCTTCAAATGAGTGTGCGGTACCGCCTCATGGTTCAATTGATGCGATATTCTGCCACTTCTCCTGTAGTTCGGTCCAATGTAGTAGCATCAGGTTCCATTCCCCCTACTGAACACTTCACAACCTGATTCGCAAGAGATAATTGATTTTCCGTCTACTTATTGATCGCCGCCATTGCGCCGATTTCAAATTATTGATAACTTTTTCAGTTTTCACCCACATTATCCGAATATTTAGTTTTTTGTCACAACGTTTGACCATTGAAGTAAATCCATCTCTTTCGTCTACGTCAGGCTCAGGTACGGTGTAATAATCCATTTGAATTTAAACCGTTTCCAGGCAAATTGCCGGGTCAAGTTATCACAACTACTCAGTAGTGCTACTTAAAAAATTTCCATATGTAGTTATATTTCTAGCGCAACGGATGAGTGCGTTTAGTGTTATCATCATCCTTGACGGTAAAACACGTAGTGGTGCTTAAATCCCATACTGCCTTGGCAAAGAGTGGAAGAATAGGATGATGCTAAGGGACCTGATGCCAATGAGCCCTATGTCCTTACGGAAGACAATCAAGAATAAATCGCCTACACCTTTGGGTGACGCTAAAATAAACACCCCTGAGCATCATGTCAACAATGTGACTGATTCGACATTCTTTGCTAGCCTCATTCGACCACAGCTCAGCGCAAAGTGACAGGCGAAATTTAGCAAGGCAGTCCGGCTGAAAATGGGGTATGTGCGACACTGGGACTACTTGCGTGCCATGTCCTGGAGGATTTCTAACTACTTGCAAGCAGGATCACACGGCCCCCAGCAGGGAAGGTACAAAGATCCCACAGGAATTTGTGCACTGCGTATAGTAGCTATATATTTATCTTGTTGTCCTTCTCTAGCAGAAAGTGAAAAGGTCAGTACCTTTAAACGTTTAAATAGTCTGATCATTTGGAATAGTACAAACGACGCAGATTCGCCGCAGCATTTGCAGCTGATTTACTCGTAGTGAAGTCGTGAGAAAGTGACAAAGATTCTCCCAAATGTAAAGATGTTTCTTCGGTTGAGTGAACCAAAACAGAATTAAAAAAGCCTAAATATTGTGTTTTTACACGAGTTGAAACGCTCTTGCTGTGTCAAAACGATGCTTCAGTAAACGACGGGCTATCGTTGAAGCCAGTATCGATCTAGCACGTGCCTCTAGATTTGAATTTGTATTCAGTCGTGATGGGGCGGATTAGTTCACACGCCGCTCTCTTCATATCGGCTGTGTTCCCGCTCTCACTACTGCCAAGTACCAACGTTGTAAAACGGTAAAACAAGATTGGAGATGGTCAACTGAGGTAGTGGAACCTGGACTGCAGAAATCGGGATTTAGCTGCAGTTTTAGATCACAGCGTAGTAGGTTTGTTCAGCAGCTAAAGTTAAACGCTGTTTCACAAACTCACTGATAGTATCTCCTTCGAACAGTGTAAAGGTAAACAGTCTGTCATATGGTTAGCACCCCCTTGGTGATTATCTTGTCTTCGACCTTCTGATCTTGTATGTGCACATAAATAGGTAGTTAAGTATGTAGGTAGATAGTTCCTCTCAAGACAAGAAGTCCTCTACTGAAAGTCGTCATTCAGACGTAGATGACAGAAGACAATATCCAACTGCCGGCCCAAAATGGAACCGGCAACAATTCGGCATTCAAGTACATGCTATGACGCTGTCACACCAGTTTTGACCAAATCGCGGGCTGCACATAAATTTTGAAATTCTGTGGAGATACGAACCTGTCGATGCGAATCGTTGTAACTGACGATGGGGCCTTAACGCCATGCGCTGATTGGTGGTCATTGATTTCCTCTGATCAATCCAAAGTGTGAAGTCAGAAACATGTATAAATTGCAGTACTCATAATGTTTGCTGAAAATCCTTCGACAGCCCAGGACCGGTTTCGCCCTTCTTGAGGCTCATCAGGTGGACGCAGTCCCCTAGTTTCCGTCAACCTTATGTTCTACTTGTATAATTTTGCGTTTTTCCCAAATTGATCCACACTTAGTCTAGAAGATTCAGCTATTTAACCTCAATGCTTACCCATCAGACTCCCCGTTTGTGGTCCCCTATGGTTAGTTTCCTTTCTATCCGCTGCTAATCAAGACTGACTGATAAACTAATGTGTCACATTGTCGATTCACCAAGCCATATGTCAACAGCAACCTTGCTCCTGGTTTGTTTCGTCATATACACCAATGGTGTCCCTGTGTAGTGGATGATTTGTTGGTTGATGCGGGCGGTGTTTTGTCAACTCCGAAGGTCAATTCCTTATGCCTGATGGCCGGGATTTCCAGCCTCCTTGTATGCCCGTTCGACCGTCCCAAGCTGTCATTTAACCTTTCATGTTTTTCTTAGGAGCTTCAAGAATATCTTCAGAAGAAATCTCCGACAAAAGAACCTGATGCCGGGGTACGTATTCTTGCCTCATTTATTCTAATCCATGCACACTAAAACTTGCAATAACACTTTCATGATGAACTATTGGAAATGAAATGATTTTCGCTGGGAACAATTCTTTTGTCCGATCTCAAACGGAGTGAAGATACTATGGTTAATCCCGCAGGAAATGTGCCCGCCTTCCGAAAAACTTATCCGGCCCCATCAGGAGAAAGCCATAACGGCCGTGCCCAGATTCACCACTTGGGTATTCTATCCAGGACGGACAGCATTCTCTAGTGAAATCTGTGGGCTCCCCTGCACATGATAGGACCGGGTTAGAAAGATGGCAGTTCAAAATCTGCACACAAGTTCTGAGAAAACGGAAGCCTAGAAAAACAGTTTAAAAACACAAGAGAAGGATAGACAAGCAGATAGGGGAAGATATACCAAATGCTTGACTCGCAGATATGCACAGACAGACAGACAGACAGACAGACAGACGGACAGACAGACAGACAGACGGACAGACAGACAGACAGACGGACAGACAGACAGACAGACAGATAGATAGATAGATAGATAGATAGATAGATAGATAGATAGATAGATAGATAGATAGATAGATAGATAGATAGAATGACTGACTGACTGACCGATTGATTGACTGATTGATTGACTGACTGA
Source organism: Clonorchis sinensis (assembly GCA_003604175.2). Lineage (NCBI taxonomy): Eukaryota > Metazoa > Platyhelminthes > Trematoda > Opisthorchiida > Opisthorchiidae > Clonorchis > Clonorchis sinensis. The sequence goes on along the minus strand of CM030373.1, from coordinate 28,665,616 downwards.
TTTCGGACTGACTGATTTCGTGTGTGTGCTTTCCAACACCACCTTCAAATATACCCGGATATTTTCCACACCATGGCCTTCTAAATACTGCTGAGTGTGTAAGAAACGGTCAGTGATTTGATGTGACACGTCTGTGCTGGGCTGACTGGCAAGCACAGTTAAAACAATTCCCGTCGCACCACTGTAAGAAGAAATTTTATATAATGGCCACTACGAAATCAGAGAAAACACCACAAACAGGAACTGGACGTATATCTCTTCAGTCCAAGTAATGTTCCGGTTCAGTTTTTACCAATAAGATTTCTGTCAAAGTGTGCAATTTCGATATTCCCTTTCAAGAAATACCAAGACTTGCCCTTTTCCAAGGTTTCCACTAGGAGGAACGACAATCGGTAGCTTTTCTGTACGGTTTATATACACTTTATTTGGAACCATGTGTTTGGAACAGCTTTTATGTGGAGATGTGATATAATTGCACGATAAACGAGTGAGTGAATAAGTAACTAATTTAGTAAATAGGCGATTAAACCAATGAGTAAATGAATAGATAAGTGACTAAACAGATGTTTAGGAACTGCGTACCCGTGGTTAATGACATGATATTTTATAGGGTTGAATCTCATCGCAACAAGCTAAAGAATGATGCCTGAAAACAGAAGAATCTATAGTTGGTAAAAAGCGAACATTTAAGAGCACAATAAAATAGAGATTCAGCTGGGTTCTAGGCCAGTCTCCCGTAAAAACCAAATTGGTATGCAAATGACGATGTCTCTAACCATTGATGTGGCCCGTCTCGGGGTCCCTTTCCAGGGATACGGCAATGACCAGCGCAGCTGAGTTTGCCGGCATTTGCTTCCATATTTTGCTGCTAAGTCGTTGTTTGACCTCCCCTGGCTCCTTTCCACCTTTTACATGGTTGCGAACAAAAGGACCCTTTGAGGCACCCGGTTAACTGGCATACGGAGCACGTGATCAGACCAGCGCAACCCGTAGAGTGAGCGAGAAGGAGGACTCTTTCAATCCCTGAGTAGCATCCCAGATCCCGTCTAACCTTGATTAATAAACAACGTTTAAATCTGGCCGGATGAATAGGGAGTCACCGCATGTCTGACAGGCGATGTTTAGATTGATTTATCACGGATATTATGCTTCGAGCTAAAATTAAGTTCTTGTTCGATCCACTCAGGTTGCAAAACCCCCGGAACAACCGCACCCCGCTGTTCCTCTGCCAAGCCAGCCCGCTCTGGGTTTGGGCTCCTTACTCCCCAGTTTACGACAAGTGATGCAGCATGCCTCAGAAACCTACACAGCTCCAGACTCCAAGACGCTTTCAGAAAGAGATGAACAGCACGCAACAGAGTCTGCAAGTGTCATCGCAAAGGCTGCTGCTGTGCTTGCGGTGGCCAACCAAAGACGGAAGAATTTGGAAAGCAATATGGCTGCTTTAGAACGTGCGCAACAGGATCGATCGATGTTCTATGTGCTTGAGCAGATCAGCAGAGATCCGTGAGTTTTCTGTCGGCAATAAGTTCTGGAATATAGCGCCGACTTAACATGGAATTTTATAAATAAGACGATTTTCGTCGGACTGAATCCAAAGATTTGTCATCTGACTATTTCTTACTCCATTGTTTAGCTCTAAGTCTTTTTAGAGGACACAAGAACCTGGTAGCGATCGCCGCAGTTTTTAACAAAACTGTGCGCCATATCTTGCGAGAAAAACGGATTCTAGCGGATAATGCATGTAATCGATGTATACTCGAGTATTGCAAACAGTTCTGTATGTAGATGTCTGATAAAAGAATTACTGATAATCGACCAGATGCTCATTGGGCACAAAATCACGTGACTGCATTGAAACCGTACTCAATACTGGTTGTCGGCGAAAGTAGTAACTTTGGTTTTGTTTTATCTGATGCGTTTCAAATCTCCTCCGCTTACAGACATTTTGATTTGCCACGGTGCTCGAAGCAACCATGTTGCAAACCCTTATACAGACATTATCTGCTTTTAGGAGAAAATTGATGATCTACGTCGTCGCTTAGACTACCAGCCAAGAAAAAATCAGATTCTCTGGTGAAGTTTCGGTCATCTTTGCACTGCTCCTCAGCCCTTTTCATCTAACAGTTTATTTTTCGATGTGTGTCACCACCATCATCAACGACAGTAACATCAGCGTTGACACTGATGCTTCACTGCCGTACAACCTTAAAGATCGTCTAATTTCATATATATATATATATATATATAATATTAAACAGCGTCTAAAAATAACCAATAAGTTCCACGCTCGTTGCGAGCCAAAAAAGAAAGTCTCCGCTAGAGTCCAAGGTTTAAACTTGGTGGACTCCGCTGAATAAACGATCGATCCATGATTGCGCAAGCGATGCACGCCAGTTTGTACTTTTGCCGAACATAAAAAGGTAGGCAAGTGGCACAGTACACCTTGTAACACTGTGTGCTAAGTGTGTAACTTTCTAATGGAATAATTATCTTCAATTATAATGTTGTTAGTTGCTTAGAATTTCGTTAAAAAAGGAATGAAAAACCAAAACCTTATCAAACACCGCGGCTACAGATAGCAACCAACCCATCAGGAATTTTCACACCGTATCTAAGAGTAAAAAGGACGTCTTCCACAACTTACATAGAATTAAGCTGATAAGCACATTTTACTTTGAGCCACTCGAAATCTCTAGCACACGGACGTCATTATTCACTAGTGTCGAGAATACCGTCGTTTTTTGGCTAACATCCTCGCTACCATTTGTTAATTTCTAACCACAGTTTGAAGTTATGTTTATCACTCCATCTAATTTATTGTGCAGTAATTTCACTGAACTTCACTGAAACGAAGACAAAGTTCCACAAAAAATACGAACAGCTGACGGGGCTACCCTTGGTTGGAAAGTTGCCAGCTCCAATAATTGGTCAGACAAGGGCACCGTCTCAGTGGCTATGAAAGCACATCGGGAATTATGCGGAAAGATCCCTCAAACATTGTTTCGCATACCGACCATAAGTTGTGCGCATCCGGAACGATCGGCTTTGGCTCTAAAAGCCAATGATTAGGACGATCCGCACGAAAAGGTCCAGTTCATCTCAAGGTTAGCTTGTTTTAGTACGCAGAAACTTGCCCACGATGAAAGTCCGAGTACAAAGAAGGTGGTGATGGTTGCTTTCTTGAGAGGAATGACTCTAATACACAGGCTACATAAATCCTCAACTTCACGGAGGAAGCATATCAAGTAAGTGATTCAGTGAGCCAATCTTACCGAGCGGCCTTTACTGGGTATGTACCTGATGTCGCTGAAATTAACGTGAGCGTAAGGGATAGAATTGTTATCACGCACGTATACTGAAATATCTCTGACTAGCGACTACTTTCAGGTTTATGAGTAGGGGGTTCAAGCACTACTATACACACGTAACACATTTGAGGTGTTTTAGAACTCAAGCATAGATAATCAGTGCGAGGCCAATGAGAACCATAGTCAGTATTGATCAATATCCGCTTTCCCCCTGTTCGTTATTAATGGCTTGTAAACACAGACTGAAGAGGTGGGTTCACAGAAGAGGAGGAATTTATAAGAAATACCTTATCAACTACTGGCTGTCCAGATCAGTTCAATAAACCACACACTCCCGGTTTCCGGTGATTCGCAAAGCTGAGCGCTGCTTTCTTGAGCTCAAACGTGAGCATTTTTCAACGGGACGAGGGCGAATTCGGCCTTGAGAAGAGTTCGTAGCTAACATAAATGCACACTACTAGATGAGTGTTGGCAATTCACGAACAGAGTTTACTCGATTATTCCACCTGCTTGTAATGTGTCCGAGTCCTTCCTATCTCTGACCGATACCTCTCGCCGATAAAGGTTGAGATCGGTCACTAGAGTAGAGTGGCAGCACAAATTCTGGTCAGATAAATCAGTCTTCAGCATTCATATAAGTAGTGCGTTGCGCCCGTCCTCCTCATTAAACAGTCGCTACTATTTTGTCAGGTCAGGAAAACTCCGTTTTTAAAGTACTGTCCTCTCTGCATGTTCTCTGTGAATGTTTTAACCGGTATTTTAACCCAGCCCTCTCGGCAAAGTAGCCTCCAAAGAGTAGAACTTCTAAAAAGACCCCACAATCTGTTGAACTTGTGGTGAATAGCACGTCTGACGCCAGTCCTCACGGAAACCACGGCCGTGACAGATACCACACAAAAGAAGAATGCCATAAAAGCCATTTCAGGAACTCGCGAAGGTGTCTACCTAGCAAAAGAATGCACTCAGGGACGGTGAGCGTTACGTAGGGGATGAAGTCACCTAGCCAACAAAATTCTGTCACAGTGTTTAGCGCACACACCAGTCAGCCTCCACATTGCTACAGATTATCATTTCATTGTGATTTTAAAACAACCGTGAAACGTGATTGAATAGCCGCCTGTTTAACACAGACTATCCCCGTTTCTAATGCATCTGGTGGAAAGGTGAAGCTTACCGGGAAGATGAACTGCTCAGTGATGTTCAATAGGGTCAGATTAAACGGTGCTTACTGTCTAACTGGCTACACCGTTTGCGATCTTTTGGACATGGTTGGACAGAACGAATGCATATGGCGACAGTACGTTCATGGAAACATCACATCGTGAAGACTTTGTGGTCACTACACTTACATTAAGCCCGGGAACCAGTCGGGACCCTGCAAGACACAGGAGATACCGTGCTCATGACGTCCGAAAGCGATAGTCCTCCCAGTTCGGTCGTTTTGAAAACTCCTACTATCAGGCTTCCGTAGTGAACCTGCGACCTCCAGTTCCACTCCACAACTCAGTGGATAGACTGAGCGGTCCACCGCTACCTAGGTCAAGATGGACGGACGGCAGAATGACACCACAGCAGTTGCATGAAGGTCAGAATATGCGAATTCGGGGACATCGTGGACGTACATCCAGGGTGGATCTAATGTTAAATACCATGGCGTGTTGCGCAAATCAAATTCAGATGCTTGATTGTGGCCCTACAATGCCGGAGCTCCCACATCTCACCTCTCACCTTAATGTACCTCCAAACTCAAGGACAAACCTGGGGCCATCACATAGCAGGATGGCGCAGTCAGTGGCGCTCATGCATCAAAGCTATCGCCTTCAATGCGTAGCCACCCAATTTCCGAACAAACTGAACATACCTTCGCCTACAAGGCTTCATTGTACGTCCCACATTCCCGTTTTCCGGTGATCGAAACTGTAGCAGCTGGAACCAGTGTGCCTATGGTACACGGTTTATAGCTGATAAATTAATTGATTGATGGAGTGATTGATGGATGGATTGATTGATTGATTGATTGATTGATTGATTGATTGATTGATTGATTGATTGATTGATTGATTGATTGATTGATTGATTGATTGATTGATTGATTGATTGATTGATTGATTGATTGATTGATTGATTGATCGATCAGGATCGTCAACAGTCCCGGAATGGACCGACGATGGCAGAGGTCATATGAACAAGGTCCTCAAAGTAGTGGAAGTGAACGGACCGAGCCGGTCGAAATTAATAAAACTTTGAGCCGATTGGAAGCATTGGAACGTCCACGAACCAAAGAAGGCCCACTCCTATTGGTCGGGATGTAGGTTACTCAGAATCCGCCACTTTAGCTGGATGTTCCTCGTAACTCCACAACGAATCCTGCTCGATCTTGTGGAAGACTTTGTGATGCACCTTTAAATGAAGATTTTCCATTGCCTTCATTAAAAACTGTCTTAATCTACTTTGCCCTCCAGTGGGCAGAAGAGTAAGCTAATGATCAAAACAGAAGCTGCAAGTCCAAACACTAAAGCGTCTTCACTTCTGTTCCAAGGACACCATGAAATCAGTTCTGGAATCATAGGTAATTATTCTTCTGTATACATACCGTCGTAGCGTACCCTAACAGATAGCTATGGTCGGAAATCAGTCGCATAATAAGACCACTTCAACATCCTAACCAGGTGAGACAGAAACGAGCTCAAAACGATGTGAGCGATGTCGCCTTTTTCGGATATTTTCTCTCTTTTCAGTCGCACAATTAGACCACTTTAACATCCTAACCAGGTGATACAGAAACGAGCTCAAGACGATGTGAGGGTTGTCGCCTTTTTCGGATATTTTCTCTCTTTTCCGCTCACGATTCTGTTCCGGATTCTCTTAACTGCGAATTTGTTGACCTCCGAGAGTGAGGAGGTTCCCAATTCACGTGCGAGCGAACAAAACTAAGCCACCCATATTCACTTTCCTCGTGGGAATGCACGCGTTCACAGCGCACAGAAGGGCGACAGCTATCAACGTGAGTGAACTAAAGCATTAACTTGGGAACGTCGGGTGAACAGCTTGTGGTTTGGACCTCTAACCACACACACACACACACACACACACACTAAAGCTATGATGAAGTGAGGAGGAGTTTTAAGGCAGAAAGGCTGGGAAATGTATTTGGTATTTTCCTGCACGATACTGAGAGCAGATCGCATCCGTTTTACACTTCCCGCTCATTGCTCAATGTGATATTTTTATGAATTTTTGGGTTGCTTTCTGGCACGGTTCTCATCTGGTGGCCAAAAACGATTCAGTTCCAAAACCCGGGGAGTGAATCAGTCAATACACCATGGGCGGTCCCACAAATTCGTTAAGGCATGTATGGTCGCGACGGTAGCGAATTAGTAACATGAAACCGCGCTGGAAGAAGGATGGGGGTGAATTTTCCTGAGGTCAATAAATGACCATGTAGGACGATTTTACGGCCAAAGCTGATTAAATCATGCACGAACAGACTAGACAGGAGGCATTTTTGAAGTCCATCCGGACGTGGAAATCCGGAATTTGAATTATTTTAGCAACGTAAATGAACATGGAAGTAATAGGAATGAGATTGGGGTTGATGCGACAGCAGAACTAAAAGTGTGATTTTTCGAAGTTTGCCGGTGAAAACTGTGCACTGTGATAAAGGGAATGACCTTATTTTGCACCATTTTGTGCCTGCTATTTGTTGCAGGCATCTCTGAGTGATTTGCTGATTCGATTTCCTGGATTGTCTGACATCGTTTCAAGACTCCAATAGTCTACGAATTTGGACATCCCGTTTCACACCAACTTTTTGTAGTGTGCCTTTTACGACGGAGGAGGAAGAACTTAAGTAAAAGGTACAGAATATGTGGTCACGGTTTCGGAAAGGCTTCCTAAACAAAAAAATATATTTAGGATAACAGTTGACCATGACATGACACACTCTCCCTGGAATTTGGAGTATTGCTCTGAAGTCCTCACAGTTGAATTGTACTGTTCGCTGACATCTTAATCGCGCGGACACTGGTGTTATTTATCTCTCACCAGGAAGTCAAAGTGCTTTGTAGAAAGTGGTAAAATTCAGGAGTATTTGGTGATCGGTAATGTATCCTCAAAACCGATCAACAGCCACCCGATCAACAACCGTTAAACCCACTCAGGCTACCGACACATGGTCAATATATTACACCGTACGCGTTCTAAGTTTGCTAGATTCTTACTAATGTAATTCTGCCTAGTAACACTTCCTGATCTCGGTAACTCTTATATTTTTTTGAATTTCTAAGTTTGTTTAAACTTTCTGAGGGAACACATCTCCTTTTAACCACATTCCGTTGGGTAAAACCCACGTTGTCTAAGAGCTGTTAGAGAAGTACAGAGACTCGACACTTTCTCACTTTCCGACAGGTATCAGTCTAATATATTTTTCCCATACACTGTTACCGGCCTATTCTTAACGTTTGGTCGTTATTTTATTTTCAATTCACAGAAACACCATCGACAGAGCACGCATTCAAGCCATTGTCAATGAAGCTATTAGCAAAAAGAAAGAAACGAAAAAGGTTCGTTCCAATTCTGATTTTCAGCCCACGATTTCTCAAAACCTGCTATCGTGGACACCAGATTCCTTTTACCTTGCACTCAAGACGCCTCACGCCGTGCCCTGATATTTGCTTATTTTTTAGCTACTTTAATGTGTGCCAGTAGCTTAATTATGCGGAGTAATACTTTCTCCAGGTTGGTCTTACCCGGTCGACCCAATCTAGTGTGCCATCGCTACGTTGTTAGTCATACTGCCAACTCCATTACTCACTAGCTGCACGGTTCTAATAGTAAACATCACCATCATCATCAAAGACAGCAACATCAGTGTTGACACTGATGCTTCACTGCCGTACAACCATAAAGTTCGTCTAGTTTCATATATATATATATATATATATATATATATATATATATATATATATATATATATATTAAAGCCCTAGAGTGAAAAGAAGAGAAAAAGAGTGGATGAGGGAGGGACCTAGTGCTGGCCTATGTCAAGCATTCTGAGGTGCCTACACCTCCAGCCGCTCAATCAGAAATCTGGAAAGAAACTGACTGAATTGTTCGGGCCTTTAAGGCCCCTTGTAGCGTACCTTCCATTCTCTCTCCCGTTTGTTTGTAGATTCATAGAACGTCGTCTTCAGATAGATCATTGCAGTTGCTCATCAAAGATTTTCTTATCGACGATAATGAGGAAGATTCCTCCGCCGTGTGTAGCGCTCTTGGTAACTGGTCTCGACAATGACACTGTTTGATTCAGACTGTCACTGAATAAGGTAGTACTCTCATGTGGCATTGTTCTCGCACCTAAGAGTAACATGTGATCGGTGGGTTTATATCGTTTCACCCTCAGGGACCCTACAAAGACACATATAAATTACTCCCACCATCAGAAAACGGTAGAATGTGATGGAGTAATTCCTGATGAACTTGATACCGATTGTTGCTTGCTAAATGATTCTGCAAATTTAACTGACCGGTTTAATCGGACTTCTTGAAAGCCAAAGACCATGGCCAGAGGGGCTATAAGGAAGCGGAAGGACAAAATGCGTAACAAAGGGTCACCATAAATGCAGTATGAATAGGACTTCTGTGTCACTGATTTTTGGAATGACCTCCACGTTACGACCACTGCAAAAATATTCAGTTTGTGAGAATGTTTCTGATTATCGATTACTTCAGAGGGCAATCGGTGTAGTTCGAGATGAGTAGATATGTTGTACTTAGGCATAAGTAGAGCGTTGGTAGTCCCAGTGAACTACTGCTTGATGAGATTTTCTACAAAATGGTAGAAGTTTACATTCTTGATGCGACTTTACTCTTCGTTCATCTATCAGGCTTTGGGTTTGCAACAGCCTGTTCCATATTCACGCCTATCACGACCAGTTCGAGTGGTGGGTACAGAAAGAGAGCGCGTCGTTAAAGATAGACGTGTTACAAGCCCTGGAAGGAAAAACACTCTTGCAGAACTGCTGGCGGAATATTCAGGCGATGCCGTACATATTCGCTCAGACTCTCCTATATCCAAGAGCAATGTCCCCCGCAATCAGACCCTTCTAATAGCTAAGAGACCCGCTGCTTCCAGGCCTGTAGCCGAACCAAAGGTATCTCGGCCGCGCGCATTATCAGACACGGAGGAGCCTGGTGAGTGATCGAACTTCAACAATTTGGTCAGGCTTTTTATCCCCATTGGAGTTTCTCGTTAGGTGAATTTGTGAACAACGAAAATTATATAATTGGCAAACAGTTTCTCCTCCCGTGTTCATATCGATAAATTGTCAAAAGAGACAAGTTTCCAAAAAATAAAAGTCGTGGGTTTTTATGGGTTCTTTGAAACACAATTCAGTTGTGAGGTCTATCTCAGAAGAGTTCAGCCACTTATGGTTATCCGCTTTGGGTCATTTTATCAGAAGTGCTTTATCTTGAAAGCTTCATCCACGGTTACCAGGAGTGAGCCTGAGAGATATCTGTAACGTTCGTTCTCAAGCTACAATGAATGGAACTTGGTGTCAGAAAGACTTGGAGGCATTGGCGTCATAGTATCTATTACTGGGAGATTTTCGGTGGCTCATGTGACGTAAATGTTCGCCAAGAAGGCTGATTGCAAACGCTAATTCACCAGTCGAGGTGACATCATCAGTGCAACGTTCGGGGGCGGACTGGAGCGTACCGGTAGGTCTCTAAGGCACAGCTTGGACTCAAGTATTCAGTGATTCTGACAACAGTTGTCTAGAGGACATTTACACAGTTCGAAGCCAAAGGGATTAAAATGTACGCTTACACTTACTGATGTGGCTGCCGGTTGGTAATGAACGCAGTAAACAAATTGTCGAAAGAGGTGTGGGTTGCTTCTAGATCTCCGCTACGAACTGCAAATAAAAAACGAAATATGCTCTTACCGACAACAAACCAGCGCATCACCCGGTTCATGTAGCTTCCGTCTTTGTAAAGTGTATTGCCAACTGGCTGCTCGAAAGCTTCGTCGTGACTGACACCGAAACTACACTGTACATCGGAACGTGTGCGGTCATCTAGTTGATTCCAGTGACAACTCAGTTTTGTTCACGTGCACAGCGGTGAACTATTGCTTCGACAACCCGGTATCTAATCGTAAACGAACGCCATCAAGTTAGTCTCCGTCTTGCTTGGTGATAACCTACACATGTTATTGCAGAAATATGAACGCAAAGGAGACTTTAACTGGATTGCAGGATTGACTGGTCATTCTAGTGACTATCGCAAGCAGTAAGCAGGCTTGTGGCGCAAAGATCTTCATGCTTTGTGTCATTGGACCAGACATACCACTTGCGCTCGACCATCCACATCCTCGTTGTTCTTTAAGGGTCTTTGGGCTTACTTGCTGTCCTAATAGCCACATGTTCGACCTACACTACTACTCGCAAATGATGCGCCCTGAAGTGAATCGAAACACGAAACCAAGTCCCTAGTCGAATATATACACATTTCATTACCAGATGGCCTTTGCAGCGATCTTGTTCATCTGAACCCGTTCATCAGCTGTTAAACTGCATTCACAATGTTTGACACGTGACGGATTTGATGTCATGTTTCCATGTTATGGACGCACTGACGTCCGGTACGTAACTCAGTGTGGGCTGATTTCTCATAAAAACTGTCTTCTATTCTTGGGTCGATAACTGCGCCCATACATTCGTCCTCTCCGACTATTGTGGAGGTGCATACATGTCAGTTTGGACTTCCCGTAGCATCACTGACTTCCAGCTACAGCAGCACAGTTGCAACACGAAGTATGGACAGTCGAACTCCTAAAGATCTCTTTGACAGCCGCCGATAAACAGAAAGCGCTTAAGGCCGTTACTGGGATTCACAACACCCGTGGAACTGAATTATACTACAACATTGTACTATGAACTGAGAAGCAGGTGGGGCAGTATGACTTCAGCCTGGCAACGACGGAAAAAAGTGTGAATCTCAAATTGGTTTCGCATGAACATCTTGCTACCGAGGTTCGCTAGTAGGTTCTGATGTCACATACACCCCCCCATGTCAAATGCCCACCTAATTTCGCAAGACAAGTAGTCTATGGCTTTCACTAAAAAAACTTGAATGCAATGATTCCGAAGCCAACAACAAATGGCGTTTTTAACTTGACAAATTGACGCTCCCGTGGCCCTGTTTGTTAGGCCAGAAAAAGTTGCATGCAATCTTGAATTATAACAAGGCTGGCTAACAGCTCACATTTTCAAACGCCTAACCGTACAGCAGTTTCATTGTTCTGATAAAGTTTGGGCGGGGGGTTGTGTATAAACTAGCGATGGGGGAGCGGCCTCCTGGTCAGTCTTAAGGCATGAAAATTTAACCAACAAGTATATACGTAATGCACTACTCACAAGGTTGCTGAAAATTCTTCGACAGCCCAAGACCGGTTTCGCCCCTCTTGGGGCTCATCAGGTAGGCGCAGTCCTCGAGTTTCCGTCAACCTGAAAACATCACAAACGGGAGATTCAGCTGGGTTCCAGGTGAGTCTCGCAAAAACCGAATTGATTTGCAGATGAGTGTATTTCTCGATTATCCAACAGGCTTATGTGCCTGTGTAAACAATTTTATGGCAGCTGGTTTGTTCGCCGAGCTGGACAGTTTTGTTTGACCACCAGTCGAGGTGGACATCACCAATGCGTTGTGTGTAGAAGGGCGTTGAGGTCGATGGAGGGGAGATTTTCTGTTTATTTGTACTGATTACAATGAAATTCAACATTTGGAGGACTTGGCTGAATGTTGAGCGATCGATCCAATTGCGATTGCTCTAATTTTGGCGCAGACGTTGATCTGTTCCGTCTTCTACCTGCACCTGCATTTCTTCCCAAGTTCTTCAAGAAACCGATACATCAGTTGTTGCGCAGCATGTCATTTGAGAAGCAGGTCACTTGTGCTTAGTATTGGCGAGCGAGCTTTCAACTAGAGTAGTTGCGCACTCAAACTAGTGAATTCGTTTGCCCAAGTAAACATTAATACCGTGCATTTCTTCGATTTTCTGTGAGACCACCTTAGGATACGAAAAATGTGTCGCTCATATCCACACATTTTATCGAGGGGTTTCGTATTGAGGCTGAAAACCCTGGAACACTTTCCTACCCAGTACAACAAAGGTGCATCTACGTGATATTCACTGTCCTGCTGACCCGACACCACTTACTAGATATGTTCTTCTAGTTAGTTGCCCTCACACTGGGCTGCATGCGTTCACCACTGCATAGCTTTCACAAAAGTGAAACGTCCACTTGCAGGAAACATAAATAACTTTGCGCTTAGAAGGGATAAACTGACATCATCAATGGACCCTTCATGAGCGGCGGTGGCTTGTTAGATTCACACAAATTGCGATTTAATGTCAATTACAATGACGGATTCCAGGGACTAGTCTTCTCCTTACCGGACTTTAAACTTAGCGAGTCAAGTAGTTGTTCAGATTAACTTCTGGAAGATCAAACGTCCCAGAAGGAAGCTGACAGCAACACATGACGTATGAGATGCCTGAAATGCATCGCAAGTGCAAGGTCGTAAAGCCCTGAACGGAACTATCAGGGACAGTTTCGAATCAGTGTCCTGTTGGTTAGGTGGGTGAACTTTGTCCAATCATCCAGAGTACGAGTTTACATCAGGCGTAGTTTCTTTTAATGAATGTGTATGCTTTTGATAAACTAATCACTGACTGTATTATTCATTACTCGGTCCAAAATTTTCACTGGTGATTTTATGCTTCCCGCAGAAACACCTCGACGTGTTTCCACAAAATCTGTGCATTTCGAACGGAAGGCCAGATCGCCGAAACAACCCGCAAGCGAAGAAACAACCACACCAATTGGTCTCATTCCCCTTGGTCGCTACCAGTATTCAGCAGTGCCAGCGCAAACAAGGGAGTCTACTGTACCTAGCCAGGTAACCGGAGTTTTGACAATTTGGTAAATTTTGTTGTTTTTTTTTTGGGGGGGGGCGAATTTCTTTTTCTTGATTGCCGGGGGTATAAAAGTCTTTTCATTTACGATGAATGAGTCCCCCAAGTGCTTATAAATTGGCTTGTTTACAAAAATTTCCTCATTTCTTCATTTTCATGGACTCTAGTGACGAGAAAATTATTATTTTTCGATCCAGGTGAGAACAGCCTGTCCACCATATTTTGAGACAGGCGCGCCTACTGGAGTTGGTCGTATGTTTTCCTTAAATAAATGAACCATTTTGACAAATGAACTCGTTGGCAAACGAATATTTCTTGCCGGTTGACCAGACGGCTTTTGGTCTGGTTACCAAGTTCGGCAGTTTGCTTGCAGACGTTTCGTCACCATTTGACCAGACATCCTCAATGAGCGACTTAATGGTATGACCTCGAATGGTGACAAAACGTCTGCAAGCCAACTACCAAGCTCGGAGGATAGACCAGCAGTTGCCGGACTAACTGTCAATCGATTCATACGGGGCCCCAGTACTTCACCATGCAAACAAACTAGTATTAATCACAATAATGCGACGGCTAGCAATTAGTACCTCGAAAATACCGGTTGGAATTTTGTGCCTGAAATTGCGCGGACAGAGTTCCGTTTGGTACACGCTGGTCAAACTTCAAGGTAGCGTACATTGTGAGAACACGGCATAACATGTAGTTCCTTTTGTTTGACGAAGCCACATTCGTTCTTATTGTTTGAAATGAAAGGTCCAGGTGCAAGCAGAATGACAGGTTTTCTAACGCTTCAAACAGTCGTATTGCATCATGACGACTGCTTGGAAAAAGATTACCTGAATTCTCTTGGTGGATCACATCTGTCACGAATTGATGCATATTGGGTTATGAATCGCGTGGTTTATTGTTTGACCTCTCTCTGAAGAGCTGTCTCGTGATTGGACCTTATGCAGTATAATTCTAGTGTTCGATTGTACCGACCGACCTTCTGCGGTTCTGTTCAGCTAAACGTTCGGCCAGAAAAACCGAAGATTTCATGAGTTCTAACATGACGGAGACGACAAAACAATACGCGAAATTTCCTTTCCCTGTGAAAATAGCTAAATGACGAATTTTAAGGGAACTGCTTAGAAACAGATGGTTGCTGAAAATAACCTGAAATCGGATAGGTAAAAACTTCTACCGGGTTGGCGAGTACAGTCTTCTCTTTATAAGATTTTCATTATAAAGTGTTTCTCAGCTACGTAGATGAGAAACTTTACAAAGGATCACCACACTAAAATGACCGCGTCCCGCCAAAGCGTTTTTACATTAGCACGCGCCATTAAGCACAGTCTACTTTGCTGATAGCTCTTTAGCATGCGTTAACTGGGAATCTTCACGCTTCTGAAGCATCTGCTGCGTTCATTTCTAGGATAAAAGTTCGATGTCCTTCATTAGCCCTCTCCTACCGACTAGTAATACCCAAAATAGATGATGTGCTTGACGAAATACTCTGGTTTGCACATCATACTACTGTTAACGAGAGACTGAAATGAATCTTTCGTTTACCATATACTCCAGCTGGACTTGCTTCACAAGCGGTTGATATCAGGTTCTCCAGATGGACTTGCTTCACAAGCGGTTGATATCAGCATAATTGACAAATGAGTGTACTCCATCAGTTGGCTACACTTTGTGTCCAGGTAGGACATAAGCTTGCTAGGAACTCAGAAAGATTTCAAAATCCTAATGAGTAGTGTGTGTTCTGATTCCGCACATCGACTGACTTGTTATCCTGGCTTATCTGGCACAAAGTGGTGCATCTCCATACCTTCGAAGTCCTGAAGCCATTTTGGCAGTTCACATTCCCCTGTGGTAGATACAATCGAACACTTGTCTACGCCATCTTTTTCACAGGTTCTCTTAGGTTTATGACGTTGAAAACCTCGAGCTTGATATCCTAGCTGCGCATGATGTGTTTGTGGGAGGCTAGTTGAACAGAGTTCGGTTGTGTGCCGTATGAAATCACATGACTGGTTAAAATAAGAACGCTTAACAAGAGTGGTAGGCGGTCAGATAGCAGTTGTTCCAACCGTCGATGGAAATTGTACATTTGAAAGTCTGAGGCCATACTGCAATCTATGTTTGACAGCGTACGACTTGTGAAGAACTAGAACAGTTGCAATTCCTTGATCTGACATCCTAATGGACAGCCTTTGCAAACATCTAGCCATTGATGGACATTCTTACATGGATCTTAAAAGCAGTCATCATGACCAGTCCTGGACCACCTGATTTAACACTGACTAGTGCTCCAAATTAGACCAGCTGCGGTGGTATGGATGCCTGGTTTCCCTGACATCTACAAGGCACTGCGGTTTGAGTTGCTTACGATGGGGTTTTACCAAGGACTGTAACGCGAGGATGGAAGGTACAAGAGTTTGGATGTATGACCTCGTACGTACTTGGACCATTCACCTATCTACATGGACTTGGATAATGAAGTGCTTCGCGAGACACCATTATGGCGCTGATGATTTCGTATTTCAGCTACCGCAAAACTTTCAAAAAAAAAACCAGTTAAGCAGGTTCGGGCCGAATTTGGTCAGGCTATTTTTCACACAGTCAAAACACATACAAGATCAAGACACTACGCTGTGATCGGACGCTAAAAGTTCCTGAGAAACCTGCTCTTTTGAATCCAAGACATGGTAAATGTACTTGAAGAGAAACAGTTATAGTTTGCTGGCAGCATGAGAAAGTTTGAAATTTCAAAGAGTTTATGCCGCGGATGACGTCACTCTGCGCTGGATACACTGTAGAGCCACTGCGTCCTTGTTAGGAATCATCAGCAGTGAGCATCTCGTGAACCTCCTTGAGATTCGAACCCGCGACCCATCGATAATAGCATAAAATCGTTAGAGCGTCGATGGCTAGTCAGCAGGGCAATTTACTGGCCATTCTGGGGGTTAGTCAATACGTAATCACATGATTTAAACTGCGTAGTTGGACAATGAATAATGTGGTATCTGATCAGCCAATCACACCTTAACGGGTAGTCATGGCTTGGAACCTCCCTGAGAGGTTCGTTATATGCACACTAACCACGATCCCTAAGAAGGGTGCAGTAGGCGTTTCAAAGTAGACTAACCCAACTGATTGATTTATCTTAAAACTGTTGAAAACTCTTCAAAACACCGCTAGTTACTGCTATTTTTGGGGCTCTTCGATAGCGCGTCAGCACCAAACCCGTTAAGGTCATATTCTCCTTGAACACAAAACTGTACGCAACTGGTGAAATGCACTCATTTGAAAAATAAAATAGTGTTGATGAAAAGAGCAACTGAACCTCTCGTTCGTTATGCTCTCAAACCGCATCTTCTGCGCCAATACCGCCTCATGCAACAATCGGTGTCAAGTAGTTTTCAGCCAACTTGTGAGTAGTATGCCATGTCTTATGTCACGTAACTATACAGCAGAATCCTGGTACATTGAATTGCAGAATATCATAAAAGGGCGATTGCGATGAACCTTTCTTCGAAAAATATCATTTGCAGATAATTGCGGTTCGTCAATAGCCGCAGGTAAGTTGAAAAACGCTTTATCACGGCGAGATGCTCAATGGTTAGAGCACAAATTTACTGATCGGAAGGACCGTGGCTCAAACCTGGCCTCTGAGTCTCCACCCTGTTTAGGATTGGACAACCGAGAAGTATCCTAACACTCGTGCTTCCTTTGGCTGGCATGGCAGCTACGCACCGAAAGGGCGCTACAGCTGGACGCTTACCATGGGGTTCAGCCACTGAGATTTCTACGGATTCCGAGCTCAGATGGGGAAACACGTGAATGCAAACTTTATACGGTTTCTGTCACGGATAGCTCCAGTGAATACAGTGGATAGCATTATACAGTTGGTAATTGGTAAGAAAGGACACACTGTCATTGGCTGGCACACCCATGTGCCACGTGATTAATGTTCAATTTTTCTGACCAGTTAGTTTGGGCTTGAGGAAGCACATTCGTTAGCTGTTCTGTCATTTTGAACCAGGGAGACTGGAGGTCTTATTGGCGTTTCAGATAACATATAAACCTGTGCGCAGCCACGGATGTACGGTTCCGTCAACTACACAATGGTGAACCGTTCCACTGCGTTACAGAGTGCACGATGATGTCATTTCTGTTGTTGATAAAAGGTTCGAAACAAGAATGGTCAGCATCAGAGGATAACTCGGTCACCAGTCAGCCACATTGTGCATGTGTGTGGGCAATTCCTGAAACGTTCACTGCTTCCGGTGATAACGTGTCAGATTGGGCACGTTTACGGTAGATTTGGTCAGCCCCATAAAAGCCTTCCTCTGTACCTTTAGTCCCGCTCGGGCCTAAGCATGTAGGTACGGTCACGTATTCATGGAATATCGGAAGGGTACTGCAAGTCTTGCGGCGAGGACTGTCGGAAACGGTGGAAGATTCGAGGGGGCGGAACTAAATTCGGTAGTTAGTGCAACCAAATGGCAAAAAGGGCAGAATTATTGATTTTTCGCTCAAAGAATGCGGTGCCAAAGGTTCTTTGAAAATTCCATCCATGATCTCTCGGTCGCCAGCAATAGTTTCATCCTCGTGGTCTGCTTTTACACCTTCCCACGATAGTCTTCAGGATCACCAGATTTTTGTCAAAATCTGAAGTGAAGATGATCCTTCTATGAGATTTTTAAATGCCACGTTTTCTGTAATTTGCATATTTGTTTCAGCAGTTGGACACCAAGCATGTTCACACTGCTCCAGAGGTCTCTTCCAAATGTGCTCAGACTGACATACCTAGCGTGCATGCAGTACAGACCAGTACGCCGACAAAGACGGTAGGCATCAAGACCTGAGGGGCTTTCGTTCTCCCGTTCTGTTTTTGTTTAACTAATGTTAGCTGCAAGCTCCATCGGGAGATTTGTTCGAATTACGCCGCTGATTTTTCCTTCCAGGTCCCGGATCCGTTCCACGTAGATCCAAAAGTTGTTTTTGAGAGTGGCACTGGATTGGAGTACGAATCGCGTTTCGCCCCAAAGGCCGTGCAACCCCCTCCTCCAGCTCCACAGCCTCTTACCAGACGAGAGGAAGACATTTTCACACGTATAATACTCCAGCTTGCTAGTCAAATTGAGAAGCCCACACCTACAACCGCAGCCAGACCACCTGTGTGTAAGTTTGCGTTTTACACTTGAACGGAGGTTCTAAAAAGAAATCTACGGCTCAGTTTTCACTTGAGGCTGTTGCAACTGCAAAAGATATTCCAACAAATGGGATGAGGCTCACTAAATCCTACTAACTTTCTTTAATTTCAGCTCCCCTGAAATGCTCTACGGGCGCATTTTTCCTCGGGAAATTTGCGAAGATAGACTGGGAAAAAAGGTAAAGGGTAGTTAATATGGCACATAAAGCAGGATTTCTCAATAATGTCATGGGAGTCGGAACCTTTCTTGAGACGGAATAATGTGCAAACCGTAACCAACCGGTTACATTTTAACTGGACCTCTCTCTTGGCTCTGGTTTGGCTGTCGTACATTTAACCTTGGAGTGAAAAACAAACTCTGCTTATATGCTTACCGCTTACTTTGTGCAAACTGAGCATGCACTCTGAACACAGCCAGCAAAATTGGCCGAATCTGTGAACACGTGAAAAGCTCATTGTGGTTTCATTCAACGCCATGATAGACTTTTCAAACTACTGAATAAATTTTTGAATTGCGTCCAGTTACCTTAATGGAAAAATGAGAAGTTTTTGCATACAAACAAGATCTTTGGAAATGCAATCTTTTGCAGCAAATATTTTGAGACACATGGACGCGTTGAGTTTTACGTGATCATAGTCGTCTCATTCACATATCCAGTAGACTGCTTAAATGTTCGCTGGGTTGGGCAACTTTGTTGTGAACGTCTCTCTACCAATCAACGTATCAGATTGGCACTGTGTTGCTGTTTGACGATACCCATGATTTTCACACGTTTCCCAAACTCAGAGAACACGTAATACCTACGCCGTATGTGGCTGCATCTTCTAGGCAAAGATGGAATCAGCAAGACCTTCATCCTTCTATGGAATGCAATCTATACTGAAAGAGAGAGCAGCATTTGGCGACCGTTTCGTCTTCGTTTGGAATTTTTCGCATATCTGATTACTCTTCAGAACTATTCTACCCCACGATACCCCGAATAGTGGCAGAAAACACAATACACGGGTTTGAACAGCGGTGTTTCGAACACATGTATGGCGGTATCATCTTTCACGATGTCCGAGACTAGGTTGGACTACTTTGGATTGTGTTCACTTAGGTTAAGCCTGCATGCAGCTGTCATACGATCGCTATCGCTCAGCTGATTTTCAGAAGGCCTTGCCGCACTGTGGCCGATACCGCAAACATACCGCGTTTTTGGACTCATGGGAAAATGGAAACAACACTACGTTTTAAAGCACTCATTAGTTGCATTTGCTATTAGCAATCTGATACCCCAGAACCTCGCAAACTAGAGCGCTTGGGTTGCACGCACGGAGAGAAGAGAGTTACCCGGACAATCATAAGCTCTGTTTTTTAGAACGTCTGGTGGACACGGGACACAGAGAAAATACTGAAACAACACTGCTGTCATCTACAACGTCAGCCCTGAACAGCCACACCTGATTGCATCTTGAATGCCTTTCACAGCACGGTCAGATCACTACTCTGTTGTCATTAGTTAAGTTCGGCGTAGGATTTACCTTTGTAGGCCTGGTTGAAAGTACGTAGACAGGAGGTTGTGGGCTTGGATGACTGAGATGTGGTTACTATTTTCAATATTTGTGATTTGCGATTTTAACGGAAAACCGTCCAAACTGTTATCACACCATAATTCAAAACAGCGTCCACACACACATACGCGCGTTTCAGCGTATACAACTCTCTTTGTAATTGATGATACTTCTTGGATGTAGCTGATGACCAAAAAGCTTTTATAATACCTTTGTACTCTGTGCTCTGTACTCTTAGAATGACGACCAATGAGAATAGGTTGATCAGAATTTGGACGTGTTCACAAGATTCACGTTCAAATAGTCACATCAATATTGATGGTTGCATCGACAGTGTTGAACGCGTGACGGAGCTGCGGCAAAACACCAAACATTTACTTATAAGCTTTCCAAAATCGAACTCTCCAAATGTCGACACTGGATGCTCATTTCCAAAATGTGCACATCTTAATACATCTGAGTACCGATTAGCTTGATGTTCTGCGACATATATCCATTCAAAAAGTTGCCATTAGAAACTGCCTTTCTAGAAAACAGATTGTTCTTATGGATCTCCGGAAGTTCAATGTAAACGATGTGTTAGTTGGGTCTAGTTGGGGTCAGTGGGAGTGCACAAACCTGGTGTTACATTGGAATGACTACTTTGGTTTTCGTAAAGTAGTAGGTATATCAGTGTTTCAACTGACATGCGATGCAAGCTTGTTAGCACCACTCCACCACTGCACACTGGGCGGGTTCGAAACTCGATTCCAGTGTTTCCTTTCCTTGGTGTGAACTCACCAGAATGATTGCTCCAGAACAGGAGGAGGACCGGTCAAACGGCAGTGATGTGAACAGGAGTTCTACGAATTCCCTAACCATCCACAAATATGAACAAAAAAGCTATCCCGCAAAACCCCACAACTGCAACCAAAAAGTCGCCCATTGGGTTTCAAGCGTGTGTCACGCTACCTGACTGGGAAGTCCTGACTGGTAGGTCAATCGATCGTCACATCCAGGACAGTTACTGGGTCGTCGTTCGGTTAGTCGGGCACACCAATCACATCGCTCAAGCGTGAACACGTTCGCCTGTTCAGATGTGAAAGTTCAGATGCGTCCAACGCGCGTTCGTGGAGTAGTGCTATCAGATGTCCGGGGTTCGAATCCACTGGATATGCACTGCTGGTGAGCTCTACTGAGAGCAAAACTCGAGTCCAGTGCTTTTCCATCTTGGTGTGGACTCACCGGAACAATCACGCCAGAACGGGGGGACGACCATTTAAACTAGGGTGGTGTGAATATGAACAAAATACCTATCCCGCAAAGCCCCATAACTGCATCTACAAATCATTTCAACTTGAGTCTCCCTGATTGGTCGACGACTGCATGGCCTCATAGATCATCATCAGTCGTTCACTCAATTTAGAACTTCACTGAGTTTGAGTAAAACGGTAGATATAATGAAAAACCGAGTGAAGCGTTTTTTCTGTAGGTTCTATGCATCAGAATATACTTGAGTCGCTTGGATGCTGTGACCTTTCATTATTCGGTTATCAAACAGCTTGGAAGTTCCACTCAGTAGCTTTGTTGGTCCAAATGATAACTTTCCGCTATTTCCGGTTGGAACGTCAGATGAAATCTATGGAACGAGATATAGGAATTCTATAAAGTCTCAAAGAGGAATACTTGCGAATGGACAGGGGCCCTCCTCAACAGATTAAGGCACAGTTGTTTTGAAGATCTCAGTCTATAACCCACAGTCCTGGAAAATGCGCTTACATTGAACTACTAATTCCAAGGAAATGAGTCCTTCCATTGGCTAATTCGCCCTTTGCCATCTCAGGTGTTTTTTCCTCACTCTGGACACTCATATTTCACATTCCGCTTAAGAATTCAAAAAGAATTTATCCGCATTTTTGCCGGTCACTCTCTAATAAGGCTCTGGTGGTAGAACTTGCTGCAATCAAATCAAACCAAATCAAACATTCGTTTTGAATCACAACCAACTCGAGCAGGTTCAGTCCAGCCGACTGACCAATCATTGGTTAAAATGGGATTCAAATATGGTTGCGTGCGAAACGACTTTCCACCCAGAATAAAAATCTGTCAGTCTCTCATATAGAAGTATTGCATGAGAATGAACGAGAATGATGAGCAATCCATCTCTCTTGTTTGTGTCCCGTTTGTGCCGTTTGTGTGTGATACCTCATTCAGTTCCGATAAACTTGTACGGAAATTGAAATTCATTGTTACTAAGTCGATCGATTCCCAGAACAGGATTAGCCAACCTCACGAACGTCCCAAACTGCAGCTGTCCGCTCTTGATTGTCGGCCTGAGACGGCAGTCCAGCCCTTTAGTGTGCGCGGACAAGTTTGGATAAATTAGGGATCAACATATTGGACGTCTGACTCGCCCGCGTAGAACCGAGTTTTCCGGTACACTATTTTTAACACAATACACATCTTTTCGAATTAGTGCCGCCATCGGAACAGCAACTTCGTCAAATGGTGGAAACGGTATTATTGGAGCATATCGATCCAATGCTACAACCAATCTCCTCAGTTCGCAGTCCAGTTCCATCGTCCAGTCTGACACCCGCACCCTCGCTGAGACCGACAAAACTGACCGAATCGGAAGCGGAAGCTGGGCGAACGAGACTCTCGAGCCCAGGTCAACAACCGACTGGTCCACATCCGCTCCGTGTCACATATGACGTTGCAGTCGGACCGTCGGTGAGTTTATTCAACACTGT
Organism: Clonorchis sinensis; assembly: GCA_003604175.2. Taxonomy (NCBI): domain Eukaryota; kingdom Metazoa; phylum Platyhelminthes; class Trematoda; order Opisthorchiida; family Opisthorchiidae; genus Clonorchis; species Clonorchis sinensis. Next base: position 28,642,834 of record CM030373.1, on the reverse strand, counting down.
TATTCATCACTGCCAAAAGTCATGGTTCACCAGCCGCACATGACGGTTCGGTCGGTCGATACAATCTTTCACACTTACGCTAGCTGATAGTCGACCGATGCTGTGTGTATTTATAGAAATCTGATACTTCATGAGTTGAAAAAGTTGGTAAACCAAATCGAGTATCTGGGATGTGAAATCGATGCAAAGGAAACACCACATCATATTTCATCCTAGACCAATAACTAAGATCGCAACACACGGTTAGATCGTTATCTTCATTAGGTACTCCCCTGACACTGCTTGTCCCCGTCCCACACATCCAGGTGTTCATAGTAGCTTGTCAGCTCTGTACGGGACCCCTTGCATCTCCGCAGCCAGCTAGTAGAATGTACACCATAGTTGTGTGCATTTGGTCACGTGCTACCTCGAGTTTAATGATCTCAGCTGCGATCCGTTGTGAAAAGTTCTCAATCTGTGGAGCTTATGTTTGCCTGGCGGCATTCGGCCCAAAAAGACTGCTATTTTCAGATCCACAAGGATTAAAAATCTGGGGTCTTAACGCGAACTTTCACAGTACTAAACCGGCTTTTTGTATCATTGTGGGGCGACTCACCCTTGTAATCATGTTGAGTGGAGATATGCAACTCGCTTTGTCATCCGACTTGGAAAAAAACATCCATCCAGGCAGTGCAATAAATGATGCTTGGTCATGGGTTGTAGGTCGCTTACAAACCCGCAATCCACTGTGACGACTAAAGCTCAGGAGGTGCCGGATTGCCAGCTCATAATTTCTAGGTCTAGGAAAGAGCACGGCTACCTAAGAAAGACCACGACCTTGTCTGATTGACCCACGGAACCTCAAATGTGAAGAGACTTTCCCTTTTCACTTCCGAAATCGTTAGCTACATTCACCAGCTTACTACAGCTTGATAGGGAACCACACCATCATCATCATCATCATCATCATCATCTTCATCATCATCATCATCATCATCATCTTCATCATCATCATCATCATCATCATCATCATCATCATCATCATCATCATCATCATCTGCATCATCATCATCATCATCATCATCATCATCATCATCATCATCATCATCATCATCATCATCATCATCATCATGGACAACATAACATCAGTGTTCAACACCGATGTTTCGCTGCCGTACAACCATGATTTATTTGAAAGCCTTATTGTGAAGATAATAATAAAGGTGGATGGGGAAGGGACTTGGTGCTAGCTTACTATAATCAATCCCGGGTGCCCACACCTCAAAACATTCACTCAAGCAATCTGGATAGAAACTGACGACATGAACGTCACTGACATCGGTTGACAGCCATATCTTGTAGTGCCATCAACCAGGCTCAGTGTGGATCACGCGGTCCCCATCCTGGAAGGCGAGTAGCACCGACAGCACCCAAGCGTTTCGTAATCCCTTTCATGCCCTTCTGCCAGGTCAAGGGTTGGCCACCTGTCTGTTTCCGCCACCCTGAATTAGGTATGGAAACAGCACTCTCTTCGGCAAACGATGGTTAGGCACACGCAACTGCGATCAAACAGGATCGTATTTACTCGGATGTAATGTATAATCGGGAGAAACTGTCATGAAATTTCACATGGAGACATTTACAAGTTTCCTAGATATTTTGTTTTCCAAAGTCGGCCTTAACATCTTCCGGTTGGTCTTAATTTCACAAGTGGTAAAACAGGAAACTATTCGTACGTGATGCACAACTCCTAAGGTTGCTGAAATATCACAAACGAGAGATTCAGCTGGGTTCCAGGTGAGTCTCTCGCAAAACCAAATTGATTTGCAAATGAGTGTATTTATCGAAACCAGTCCAATTTGGGTTCAAGTAGAATATAAGGTTGAAGGAAACTCGGGAACTGCGCCTACCTGATGAGCCCCCAGAAGAGCGAAACCGGTCGTGGGCAACCTTATAAATAGTGCATTACATGTATCACGATATCTCGAATGTCGTAGCAACTGAAACATGAGGCAGTCTGGTTCAGCACATTCAGTTGCCTGGGAACATCACAGACGAAAGATTCAGCTGGGGTCCAGGTGAGTCTGTCGTCAAAAGCAATTTGATTTGCAACTGAGTGTATTTAAGGAAACTCTTCAGTTATCGAAGTGAAGCCTCAATTTTTAACAAACCGCGTTCTACAGCATTAAACAAACTTTCTTTTATGACAGGAGTAGGACTGCGAAAGCGTTTGAAGGAGGGCTCATCACCTTACCAGTCATGACGCAGGTTATGGTCCCATAGGTAGTGTTTTTTATTTAGAGTATGATTTGCCAGGCGGAGAGCCCATAAACAGTTTTAGCAGTTTGTAACTACATTCCTTAATTGGTAAGTCAGCTTTTTTCGATGCAGTAGATCAGCAGAACTGTCGTTGGAAAAGGTCACTTCACACTTTGGTAGCCCCCTGTCTCCAACTGGTACTACCACTAGTGCCTATGGACAACAAAATTTCCCGACACCACTCCTCTATCCTCGTGATAGTTTAGCGAAGTCTGTGTTCCCCTTCAGCTTCAGGAGCAAGTGGCTGAGGAAGACCGAATGCAAGGAGTAAGCACGCTGCACGATATTGACGATGTCTCGTCTCACAATGGGATCTCCACCCGGACGCTGCCAATGCCAGAGGAGTCAGCTGGAACATTAGCAAAAGCATCTGACCGTGTTCGGTAAGTCTGGATCACTTTCACCTGACTTTGTCCGCTTCCAAGCGCAACTGATCCCGTAGTTTTACCAATGTGGCGGTAGCAAACCTCATAAATCGGTGAATGGCGGTCTTGATTCCACCCAAAGATTGGTCAGCAAATGAAAATGCGCGCTCAGAAGCACGAACGACATTCTGTTATCCTACTTTAATTCCTCAAGACATGCCTAGACTCCGTTATTGCTGTCCAGATTCAACAGAAACTTGTACTTAATTCCTCAAAAAGGTTCGATCATTTTTAGAAGGGACTAGCGGTTTGTGCATTACGATGCATGTGTGTTGACTGCCCCGACTGATTCCGCTTTACGATCAGATATGTCAATTAGATCTCCCTGTCACCTTACACAACTGGTTTCATTCCCTTGACCACCTGTCATTGAAGTCGACCTAGACTGAAAACTTGGGAAGCACTGTTGATCTCTGTTTGGATTTATCAGCAGTGCGCTTCTCACGAAATTCCAGTACGAAGTTTCGAACCCGCAACCTCCCTGCTAGTAGTTTGAACAGTTCACCGTTTTCGGCCACAAACAGCTGATCAGCAGTCTGATTAGCCCACACTTTGACAGGATATAGTGCCACTCATCTTTCGAAAATGGGATTCACATCACGTGGTAATTCTTGTTGACCGGCTCCTCGCGTGACGACTACTCAGATGGAGGTAAAATTTATCGTTCATCTGAATTCCTTATTGATAGGGTGGCGAGATGCGGTACTTTTTAATCAACAGTCTTTAGCTATAGTGTATCTATATATATATATATATATATATAGTGCTAACCAACGCCCACCCTATCCTAACACTGATAAGCAGTCGATAAAAACCGGCAGTAGCCCTCCTATTTTAGTGTCGAAACCACTTTTGTACTTAAGCAGTTCATTTACACAGCTCTTCTCTACCTCGTTAACCTAACACGCTGTTAATTTGCTGTCCACTGTAAATTGACGATGGTTCAGATTTTGAGAGCATTGTCGTCATCATCATCAGTGCCAGCTGTAAGAACCGCGTACTTGTCGTACAGTGGTTGTAGCTGCCACAGTTTCGTTCACCGATGAATTGGGGAGGTAGGGAAGGTAGCTGCGCACTGGAGGCGGGAGCTGACAAATTGGTGCTTAAATACAGAACTGTCAGTGGCCTTTTACGTGAGGGGTTTGGAAGGGATCTATGCAGTGAAGACAATAGCTTGGATGCACCAACGCCATTGAGGACGCGACTGGAACATGTCTGACAATGCCTCCAACCGTTGATGTGGCCAGGGAGACGGCAGTGACCAACGCAGCTGAGTTTGCCAGTAATGGCTGCCAAGTCATTGTCTGACCTCCCCTGGCTCGTTTCTACCCTTCGCTTGGTTCTGCAAAAAGGAACCCTTCGAGGAAGTCGGTCGACTGCCATACGGAGCACGTGGCCAAGCCAGGGCATCCTATGCAGTAATTACCCTACGAATTTGTGGTTTTCCCATTCGGTCAATCTGACTTTTTGGTGTGATACTGCTTATGATTAATATAACGTATGAGATTATTTGTGACACAGCTGAGCTGGTTATCTAAGCTCTTCACATTCCCGTTCGGATATTCAGTAGCGGGTAGAGTTGTGGTGTGTGGTTTATCAAATATTTGGTCTGCGTCACGACCTGATTAGGTAAAGGGGTGTCCAGTGTGTAAAACATTTTTATGGCCACAGATAACCTTGCTGGTTGAGCGCAGTTGTTTTAACCTATTGAGGTCTGATAATGGGCGTGTGTCAGGGGAGCTTTAAGGAATCTAAATTTGAGACTTCATTCTGTAAACAAAGCCAACCTATGCTGAAAAAACGAGACGCACTGCGCACTTGTCTCATCCCCATAGGAAGTCATCAACTCCATAGAGTTCCGAAACGGCAACATCCCGGCCAATGGTTTGATCCCAAATCAGGATAGTCGACTAAACGAAACTGACAATCCTTTTTTCGAGTTTTGTCTTAGTTTGTGATGGACACATGTTATTGTGCGGTACTGAATGGCCCATTTCGGAATTTGTGTTATGGGATGAAACATCAGACCAAGGGTATTAGTGCTGTGGTTGTAACGTAATGAAGTTGATTATCAGAAGGTAACAAGCACTAATAAATGTCTGTTTTACCAGAATGATGATGAATACAATAGTTAGTTGCACTTGATAAAAATAAATGCAATGCGAAAAGTGGAATAAGCTGAACAGTGGCTTATCGAACGAGGACAACTGTTGCTGTGCCAAGATCCGGACGCAGGACGTGTCTTCTCTGCAGTGTAGCTGTTACACGTGTTCCGTACTCATCCATGTAGACTTGTGGAGCTCGGTCGACTTCCTGTCCTGTGCGCGCGTTGTGAAGAGAGAGATGTCCCTTCGTGTTTGATGCTTGCACGAACATGAATACAATTTGACCTGATGTGTTTGAAGTGTGACGTAGGTGGTAGCCGCGTAAACAGAAATGGATGGGAGGTGGCAGTGTACATGTTACTGAGGTTGCGAATGGGACAGGCACTGTCACGTGGCTTGAGCGTTGTGACGGGTGATCTAGTGAGAGATTGCTACAAGGGCTTCATTGTTCAAATGTGAATCAGAACCGTTTGTCGCATGGAAGTAACATCGACTTGAAGGATGATCATTCTTATTCTGGTTGACGAAATCCCACACCTCAAGTGGTCGACCTCAAGCATTCACCTCCATCCTAAGCAGACTTGTGACCCCGAACCAGCCAGCACCGTATGAGATTACGTTAAAATGCGTGGATTTCTTCAACCTTATGACGACGAAAGCAGGTGTCAGTGAAAAGTTTGTTTCTGGTTCTGAATAGTATAGGTATGCAGAATACCTTCTGACGAGTCAGCAAAAGTGTGTAAAAGGTAGATTTAAAAAGTGAACAGCACTCTGTCTTGGAAATCACAACTAACCAGGTGAAAACACATGCTTTAAGCGTCTTGCGGTCTATATTCCTTTGTTCCCTGGGGTGTTACAAGGGTCTGGTTTATGTATCGTCAAATCCCCTTAACACATCAACTGATGACATGATTGCAGACATGACTGTTTTTATGGCGCTTTTGTTTTTTAGTGACAGATAGTTCGTAAAAAAATCTTCGGTACATTTTCCCCTAAATGAGCTGTACATGGGAGGTCTACAAAATTGCGACACAAAGCATGCGACAGTGCTATTTCGACCAGTCCCGAGGCATGGCAGCATCGCGTATCATCAACTGAGAGATCCACCTGTTTTAGGGCTTCTATCCATCTCCTTTGTCGTTCGATGTCTTCTCTCACTCTTACCTACTCACCGCTTTTGTCCAAATTCTCTGATTAGCGTCAGACCGGAGGTCCATTCGGTCCAGACATCACCCATTCACTTGCCTCCAGCTAGTCAGTCGTCATCAAGGTTGCAGTCGGCATCAACCGAGTCAATGGACATTACTCCGCTCGCTGCTGATTTGCCACAGATTCAATCACAGGCGGAAAGCACAGGACAGAGTGAAGTGTTCAGTCTGACCCTACCAAACACGTTTAGCGATGGTGTTTGGCTTATCGACCGTTCGGAAGGTGAGGCTCCACTCCACGTCACGAGTGAAGCAATGCAAATGCTGGCCGGACATTTGGAGAGCAATCTGGTTATGCCACGATCACAGGTGTGTTTTGTACTGCACCATCAATCGTTCACATTGCAATTAGCTCAAACAGGAATGAATATGATTCTCTAATCGGCTCGTTTTCGTTCGGTTCGGCCCATCATAAGACGATAAAATTTACTTTGGGTGTGCGACACTTATCCTTTGATATACAAAAGAATACCAAATAGGCTGAGCTACTCTGTATGGTATGAAATCCCTCACTCGCAGATGAACTTCTCTATGGATAGTCTATTATAGCCCTTGTAACCTGTGTTAAAACCGGATGTGATCAGTCCAGGTAAACCGAGGCAAAAGACTACATTTCATGGCACTCTAAAGGTGGACATATTCGATGTGTTGGCGAACCAGGCCCTTCGCTTTTTGTTTCCATTTCGGGATGTCCGCTCACCCAAATCCAATCTGTTTTGGTCTCATTTCGCAAAACTCAAACAATTAAGAGGAAGTACGGTCCGATTTTGCAGATTACTACGAGAGCACAATTATCGCTGCACTACCAAATCAACCGCCGTTATGTTTGAGAATTTCACGAGTTTTTTCAGCACACTCGGTGGTCCTAGAACGACGCAGACTCCTCTTAATGTAAGGTCGCTTCGGCTTGTTGTTTTCACCAAACTGACTCGAAGAGAGGGAATAGAAATTTGGAACACAGCAAAAATTGGATTTGCGCATAGTTGACCAAGCTGGACGGAACAGAATCCGTGGCATACAACCACGTAATATGTGGATAAATTCCGCATGTTCTATCAGAGTGCTAGTTAATTACGCTGCTGATGAGTCGCTCATGGTCGAACGTCTAGATGTCCAACTTCTGGTCGGGCGGCCACTGGTTCGAAACTTCATAGCAGATCTTCGTCAGATGTGCACTGTTGAGGATTCTCACTTAGGATGAAACAATCACACACTTCTTCCTGACCTTTCAGCATTGATTGGGTTCATTTGCAGGATGAAATCTTCGTTGAAAAAGTATGACAGTTCAAACACCCAACCTGTACTAATGGGGGTTTTGAATCAAAAACAAAACGCGGTCTTGCAAGAAATCCGCCAATTGTTTGCTGATCAGTCTTGGAAGATATTCTTTGTAATTAGGCTTTACCGATTCGGCATACTTTTGGTCGGCTCATTACTGAAATATGATCGATTCCACAGCATTTCTTGAGTTCTTTAGCGACATGCAGCAAACAGACCGATGCGTGTGCCTTGAATTGGTGTCTAGAAATCTTCAGTGTGGCTGTGATCTTTATTAGCGGTTTACCAATGCAATGTTCCAACATCACGGAACAATAATCGTGCTTTCCTGAAGAGGCCGGGTATATAGATATTACGTCCGGTTCGGTTCAATTAATCAGCTGTAAATCGTAAACCAGAGGTTCCGCCTGCTATCCAAAATAATGCGCGTGGGGTAGAAGATGCTGGTTTGCACTAAAACAACAAAGTATCAAAAAGGTTCTCAAGCCGTCCGTGTCGGTAGGAAATTGCTAAAGGTGGAACACTGGCCCCAGCAAATTAATTTACCTAGTGTAACCAAACGACACCTAGCATGCTCGTCGTAGATCGCATTTAAATGGTCCCACTGGTGATCACTCGGTGAGAAGTGTCGCTGAAGGGTAGGGAGTTACTAGCACAGAATTCTTTCCAGTGTTGTATCACGCTGTTCTTTCATGTCTTCCTTCTCGTGAAATGCGAATTGTGCCCTCCAACCTGCGATATAATCCCTTCAGATCGGTCATGTCAGAGCTTTTGTCGCTTTTCCATCTCCAGTCAGTTTCAAGTGAAACCGAACCGGAGTCAGACACATCAGTTTTACTCAGGCACCAACGAAGCGACGGTGAAATCCCGACAAGCGGGCCTCTGCTGCTGAGGGGGCTGAGAAGTGAAGATCCACTGACCAATCCCCTGCTACACCTAATGGCTTTGCAACAGTCTAGTGGCTTTGATATATTCAAGCTGTCCGAACGGGATAGAAAGCCTGTGATGAAAACGAATGCTCTCCTGAGACGCCATGAAAAAGTGTCACGCACAGCTCAGTCTCCTCAGAATTCGTATGGCCAAGCTCCAACTCATCCAGCGGAGAGCTCACCTGGACTTGTCAAGCCGGTCAATATGATTGGTGCATCAGAAGGCGACGACGGTGAAGAGTCAAAAATGCTGGAGTGGTTGCAAAGTTTGGCTGGATCTCCGGCAAATCGTACGGTGCAATCCTCGCACAAGTCACCTCCATCAAGTGAGTTTGATCTGAGATTGGTGGTTGTTTCTCAGAGGGAACCTAACTGTATCCGTTGTGTACTCCATTAATCACTCCGAAGACTTGTTTGTCCAGTCGACTGTTCTGGCGGTTTTTTCCCCTCATATCTGTGCTCTGTGCCCTTAATCTATGAGGTGAGGACAGCGATACTGAAAAACCATATGGGCTGAGCCAGTAGTTGTGCTAACTACGTGAATTTATTACTTGCTTTTTCTACCTACTACTTAACAAAACATTACTCTTCAGTAAATATCTTATGAGTAGTGTATTACATCTATACATGTATCGTGATATCTCAAATGTCGTACCAAATGGAACATGAGGCGGCCTGGTGCAGCACATTCAGTTGCCTAGAAACATCAAAAACGGGAGATTCAGCTGAGTTCCAGATGAGTCTCCCCCTAAGACCAAATTGGTTTGCACATGAGTGTAGTTCGCTAATTTCGTGCAATTTGGGTTCAAGCAGAACATGAAGTTGACGGAAACCCGGGGACTGCGCCTACCTGATGAGCCCCGAGGAGGGCCAAACCGGTCGTGGACTTTCGAAGAATTTTCGGCAACCTTATGAGTAGTGTGTCGACCTTACACTGTTCTGTGATGTGTATGCTTATTTGCCCATCAACTAGCCTCTCTTGGTATTCAGCATCTCGCCCCACTCCTTTGTGAACTTTTTTTTGCATAGTTTGCAGCATAAATCATAGGGTGTGGCAGGATTTTTTACTTCAATAATTCCAAACCACTTGGAAATTTCTAGGTTTAGCTGAAAAAATTCAAGTTTCTTCTGTTTCAGTTCTCAGCTGAACATCGTTTCCGATTGCATGAAACTCTAACTGTTCCTGAAAAGCAAGATACTGCATCCAGAAGAAATCAATACTTGAGTTTTACTTTATAGCACCAAAATTTATAAAATTAAAATTCGTTTTATATCACTTTAATTTCCTAAACCCGACATAATTCTTCGAAACTTCTAAATATAGAACCGTCTACAACTGCACCCGATGCGAACAAAGTTCCGATGCTCAGTGGGGTCGAAATGGTCCATTCTGATGACTCGGATGCTACGGAAGCTGATGTGGCCGAAGAGGAGGCATACGAGGATGACTACGAACCAGAATCGAAAGGAAACTGTAGCAATTCGTCGTCGCATGCATCTGCTGGTGAGCCCAAAGATCGGCCTCTGACAAGTGGAAGTTCGCCGCCGGTTTCGGCGCGTGTAAATGTCACCGATCACTTGCGTCAGGCAGTAACTTTGAGTGAGGATAGTGATGACGCAAACTAGTGCTCTCCGTTATTTCCAAGTTTTAACCAACAACTGAGGGGTGACCAGACCTTTTCTTGTAACTATATTGTCGTGAAAATAAATCCTCTTCAAGCTTTTGATCAGCACGTATTATTTTACATTCATGCCCATAAGCAATGTGGGGAAATCTTGATTAACTTACATCCACAACAAATGAATCAGCTACAACCCTCCTCAACCTTACCCTTGCAATTGAGAAATCTGGTGACCCTCTAAAAGGATTTCCAATAAGGTTTCTAGCTTTTCGTGAACCGGTTTGTTATTCAGGTGAAGATGTGATCGCAAAAGTTCGCTGTATGGTTCGCTGTATGGCTGAGTGCCATAGCGTCTTCTATCCGACTGGCGAATTTGTGTTTTTGGGCCCGTCACTTCTTTGGAACAAATCGATCTCTGTCAAAATTGACCGAAGCAACGATCTCAACTTTCATACTCCCACCTCAGCTACGTAACTGACGCCATGTTCCTGTTCGTCAGATTCTGTAATCCGAAAGCTTGAGAGGAATTATCAGCACTAAAATCCATAAATTTTACGTTTTTTGAACTCAACGTTATTCATTCTCGGTTTCGTGAAGTTATTGCCATGGTCGGATGAAACGAACCGAGGGTTGCTGGACCAGAGCTTCTTCGTCAGCTTCTGCGGATTCATTATTTATCAAGAACGTGGATATATGTAACCAATGAACAATAATCAAGGTAAAACCCAGGTCATGCTTCACCTTTGCCAGGTTCACAGTACACTTTCACAGGTACAGTATCCGCAAAAGTGAGCATTGTGGTCGAAATACATTTTGCGTCGTTCGGTGTAGCACGTGAAGCTCCTTCCAGAAGAATTACACTGGCGAAACTGGTTCGTATTCGTTAGAAATAAGCAGGTTTTCTACGGAATTTTCAGCATTCAGTGCGGTTACTCGTGGTACCGTGCGTAATTTTGTCAAATACCGATTCCGCCACAGTGCGTTCAATAATGAAATCAAAGGAAGACATAATCGAAGTCAAATTATATGGATACGCCGAGAAATACTGCACAACTATTTGGTGGGAATACACATTCCGCGAAACTCCAGTAGGGAGTTTCGAAGCCACGAAACATTACCCAGTTGCTCACGAGTTTCGTGAGATGCGCATTACTGAGGGTTCTAAAAAACGCTGAAACATATGTACAGTGCTCCCTCGGCTTTTACGCAGAATCGAGTTTTAGTCGAAAGCGTCTCTTTATTTGCACAATTTTCCCGTTTGGGTTCACTGGATCTTATATGAGGCGCCAGACTATTTGCTGTTCACACTTTCCTACATAATTTAATATACAATCTTTTCTATTTTACTATAATTGCGGAGAATACTAGATTGATTTTTTACTGTCATTGTACATATTAAACACCGTTTTTGCCTACAAACATTTTCTTATCAGTTGGATAAGTTTTTGGCACACTCGGTACCTTGCTGACTATTCCACAACGTCCCCCTGAAGACCATTCAGATAGAGTTGACTCATGTTTGGAGGTAGGTCACAGTCCTTGTATTCCTTTTTCATCGCTCCCCATCTATTTGCCCGAAATTCGGCAATAATATTTCGCGCATCGTCATCCATCTTAATCGCTGTCTTCTTTCATAGGCCGATGTCATGAACATCGCTATCATACCAGGGGCGAGATTGCCCAAGTGGTTATAGCGCGAATTTACTGACCGGAAGGTCCATGCTTCGAACCCGACCTCTGCCTCTCGACTTCCCCTGTATAGGCTTGGGCAACCTGGCTGTATACCAGCCCTCGTGCAACCTTCGGGTGGCATGGCAGTTAGGCACGGAAAGGGTGATACAGCTGAGCGATACCAGTCCTCACCACAAACCATTCGTCTCCACATCGATGAGCACCACCAACTAACGTTGCCACAATACTAAGGTTATGATTTCAGTAGGCAAGTTGACCTTCCAAATAGGCTATCTGCAACTTTGCAAACCTGCATCTCTCAGTCGCCTTATGGACGATGTGCTGTTGTCTCTGTTTTCATTCAGATAACCAGAAGTAATCCCATAGGTTTCATGACTTAACTACCTCGGGTTCACAACATCTGAGGGCTGCTTTTTGAAAGCTTCTGAGAATATATGAGAAAGCAGAGAGTTTTGTAACTCTAAACACAGCAAATATCTCAAATTACATCAGCTACTACAGTAATGCCTGAATACCTCACTATGCCAGGTTTTGTGTTTCGTTTTCCAAAACGATAAACTTACACAAGTGAGCAACTATGAACAGTTCTACGTCAACTACGTCAAACATGCATGTTCCTCCACACAAAATGGACTCCGTATCAGGTGAGTGTTTGAGAAAGGTATTGTCCTTAAAATGTCAGACCAGTAGTACAAAATGAGCACCAGGAATGCAGGATGGAGTGTACTAATAGATAAGCAAGCGCCCTACCTGGAGAAGAAATAGACGTGTGTGCATAAAGTCGTGAACAGCACAGGTAGGTGTTGTACATTCACAACTGACAAGTTCATCAGCCGTTCACCTCAATGGCTTGCATACAGTCCATTCACTTCCCAGTTTAAGCCGCAAGTCTCCTATGTGGGAGGCCAGCCAGCAATATTGCTGTCAATCTATATCATGTGAGCATAATAATGTGTATGAGGTGGCCAGGGCTCAGTGCTCTAAAGTACATTCCGTTGTTGTTCTAGAGATGGACGATACATTGGAGTTGTCACTCTCTTGTGTCTTGATTAAACAGGCGTCTTTGTAAGCCTTGAATGAAGCCATAAAATGATGCTGCTTTCCAGCTATTACCCTGATCAAGATATCGTTATTAGCTTGCGCGATTACTTAACTGTTCCCATGCTTCCACCAACTTACGTCTTCCCCTATCGTTCTCCGTTTACATCTAACAGTTTTGCTGTATTTCTTCTGAACTGGGTGCACATATGCCAACGGCTAATTGCCCGACTTCCAGACGTTTCACTCCGCCAAGATGTGTTCACCACCTTCCCAAGACCTCTCTGTCCGAATTTAGGAAATTTTCGATGCGTGCTTTTCAGTCTTCTTCGGGTTTCTTGCTTTCACCTCCTATACGATGGTTTGTAGTGCGTTAGCCTTAAAAACCAGTCAAATTCCAAGTCAATTTAATCAAGCAGTCAGCTGTGACTATATCCTGTGATCGTTCTAAGCCCAAGAAGGCGAAACCAATGTCCGCTGTAATGAAACGGCTTTGCTGTCAATCAAAGTTAAGCAAACCTACCGCGTTCCTTTCTGAATCGCGAGTATTTTTCTTATCATTGTCTGTTTTTTTTTCCTGTCTTTAATGGAACATTTTTGTTGGATTTCGATCCGCAAATCTTTACCCACATGAAACTCATCTTTTTTTGAACACTTCTTGCCTCACTCCAGAAAAGCTCTCGTCAAAGTCCGTTCTATTTTTCAACACGTATTTCAAGTTCATATCCAAGAAACTGTACTATCCCATTCTCCCAAAGTATGATTGTATATGGGTATCTGTACTACCATTTGAGGTGTAAACAACAAAGTCATCGAGTTCTGATGACTGAGTCGAAAAGTAGAACTTGTACTGGATAAGGCTGTTGCTTGAAGACAGAGAGTAGTCGGTAGTCATCCACACAGAAAGATGTCGGTTGAAAGAGAAGACGAGTGATCTCATGCGAAAGATGGGATTCTCTAGGATCAACTGAGCAGTGATAAGTACTAGACCGAGAGTGCCCTACTGGTGACGTGACAGGACTGCTATGCGGAGAATGTTGGCAGCTCAGGTTGATCTGTTTTCAGAGCTAAGACACTCAAAGGAAACGGACGGATCAGGTGAGGAGAAGGGCAACCGTGGGATATAAAGACCAGAAGGCATGCAGAATGAGTTGGAAAAGTCAGACTCAAAACGAACAATCAGTCGTGGAGTTCACCAACCATCTAACAAACTGAACCGACTATTCAAACGGCCAAGAGGCCGAGTGGACAATTCAAATGTACGTGCAAACGCATCACTGCTCAACGATTATACACCGACGCGATTCCAACCCACTACGTACTAACGATATCACCTCGGTTGGTAATGAAACGTCTGCAAACAAGTGTGTAGCTCAGCGAACAATGAACAGAATGTCTTATTCTGACCGTAGTGTCCATGGTGGACCTACAAACAACGGACCTCTAGGAGGCGGCTCCCTCAGTCCAGAGCAACTATTCACAAGCTGGTGAGGCAACCTCTGGTATGGACTTAGGTGGCAGATTTTACCAAAATAAATCAAGCGTCAATGCATTGATCTGCAACCTCACAGAATCGAAGGCATCTCATGCTGTTTATCCGAATTTTTCGTGGATTCAAATATAAAACAGGTTAACATAGATTCTCCAAAACATGTTTCGGACACTATAATACCTATATTCTGCGAGATAAGTTGTGAATATGACTCAAATGTTTGGCGCACATGACCTCTTTTCTTTAGCTTAGACAACAGCCATACGTCTCTCTAGCAGACGGAGCTATCGGTTGAAATGGCTAAGTGGAGCATGGATATATGTCACAGTGCATCCATCAGGCGATCAGCTTGCAGGCATATAAGGTTTATCGATTTAGCAACAGGATTTCATACAAAAAAACGCATTGGAGTATATTTTTGTTCGCGTATTTCATCATGTCGTTATAGTTGTTCCAAACGCGGAGGTTTACAGCAAGAACAAGCCACCAGAAGGGTAGTACTGCCTTACATCAAGAATGTATCGGAACTAGCACCCAGATTATTGGCTCAAAAAGGAATCCTCGTGGCCCACAAACCGAATGCCATTCTAAGGAAACTAATCCCAAAACCGAAGGACAACCGGGACAAAACCAAGAGGAACAATGCGATCTATCAAATCAACTGCAACAACTGCAACAAATACTACGTTGGACAAACTGGGAGGAAGTTATGCACACGAATAAAGGAATACAACGTGGCCGTCAGGAGACATGACTCCCTATCCTTACTATCCATACACGAAGACCAAGAGGGCCACAAATTCAATCTGAAAAACTCAAAAATTTTGGCACATGGAGACATGAGACACGGAGTGGAATTGTTGGAAGCATGGTACTCCACGGCGGGTTCGATCAACCGGTACATCGAACTGGACCCAATTCACGTAGCTCTACGTGCAAAGGACCAACATCTCAAGCGAAATACTCAAGGAGAACCGAATACTGGATCCAAAAACGAAGAAAAAAAGAACTCCCCCGAATCAAATCAATAAATGTCACAAGCCGGAACTAGGAAGGACAGAGGAGAAAGGTCACTCCAGCATCTACCAGAGTACGACGACAGAGGATTCCAAGCTCAAAGGTCACGTGGACCTCGACGAATGGGGACACAGGATAACAGAGCAATCAATGGAACCGCCCGACCGAACAGCTAATCGTGGTCAAAGATCAGCCCCGGTTAGCAGCACGTAAACACTACTCAACGCACAACCACCAACCCATCGCTACGCACCACTACGCTCCCCAATAACGCACTGATGATGTCACCTCGACTGGTGAGGAAACGTTTGCAATCAAACTGCCCAGCTCAGAGAACAAGCTAACAACTATGTACAGCCATCTTATCAAGCGAATTCACTAGTTTACTTCAAGAAGCAGCTGTCCAGTTTTCCACAGCAGCACTTCGCGTCGTGAATGTCTTTACACTGCAATAGCTTCCAAGAAGTCAACGTATCCACAAACATACATAACAGAAGAGGGATGATTTCTAAAATGAAACAACCCTGTTCCTTTTTCACTGTGAGCAATAGAGAACGCTTTTATGGAGTCTTGCATGACATGTCCCTGTTCCATTAGGAAAAATGGATTCGAGAATTCTAATTGGAGATTCGAAATTCGGGATGTATCCCCCGATGTACTTTTTTCCAATGTTATCATGCTCTATCAAGACGGACGAAACGATGACAGAAACTCCAAAACTAGGTCAAGTGAACTGAGAAAGACACGTAAAGTGTATAGCCGAAGTTGTTCACCCAGGAACTAATCACTGGACGTTCGCTGGCCCATTGGTGTCACCGAGGAAGAAATCAAAAATAGGTGACCAAATGAAGAACCGGCGGATTTATTGAAAAAGCAAGTCAAATAGGAGCACGCGTAAAACAATCTGCTGCAACGTGAAACACAAACCTGAAAAGACCAGGTCAGGAGATTATCCTTTTTCACACTCTCTAACACAATCTTGCCTCTTGAAAAATCTGTTCGCGTTGCCTCCAAATCCCCCGTAAGTGAACGCCGTACAACGACTTCCATCGAATCCATACATTGGAATAGAAGCAAACCCCCGGCCTTGGTCCAACGGTAGAGAGCATCTGGGTGAAACTGCGGTACGATGGAAAACACTTCTAAACAACACATTTATACTAGTCTGGAAACAGCATATCGAACCTGGATGTTTGGTTAAAAAGGGTAAGATAGCTTTGGTGATCGAAGGTTCGTTGTCTGACTTCGTTGAGTATTAACGTAGCAAAGACTATGAGTATTTCCATACATGAGTCTAAGAGTTCACAGGAAAATGCTATGAGTTTTCGGCTCAATCTGCCGTGACCTGTTAGACTACTCACAAATCGAAAAAAATACAAAGGTGCAACGTTCAATTTCCTACTGAAGGTTAAAAAAGTAGTCATTTTCTCACGCACACCGGCTCCGAGGAGGTGCAACATTTGAAACCAGTACATCCACCGGTTAGAAATGGAACCAGCAATTCGCTCTCATGTCTGTTCCACTGATTGAAACAGTACTCGAATTCAAGAGAGTTCTATCAGACAACCACAACACTGAGTTGAGATTCACTAAATTTCTGGAGTACTTTGCTCCTGAACTGAGCTGTCTTCAAAAAGCTCATTCGTCCCCAACATGCAGACCATTTTGCGCTTCTACGAACGGAATACGCTGGCAAAAGTACTCACCAAATCTATTCGATTTTGGCGTCACAGGCGTCGGAGTTGGTTTTGCCTGAGTCACCACTTTGTTCTCACATTCCCTCCGACATGCTGCTTCGCTGAAGAAGTTGTTGGCGTTTCCTCCTGCGCCAGTGTAAGTGAACGGGACGCACCTTCGTCCATCGAATCCGTACCTTTCGTAGTTGAACGTTCCAAAACCAGAACGAATGGGTAGGGTGCATTTATCTGGAAGTACGATCGAATCAGATTGTTTATTGTGTTCAAAAGGATACCTACACCTGCTGTTCCGTTTTCTTCTCAAATCTTGACTTAGATTTGGGTTGGAATTTTCTGTTTGGATAAATTCTCTTCTCTTCCGAAAACCTGTCGTTGATATTTTATATGAAGTTGATATGTATGTGAATAACTGTTTTGCCTGATTGGTTTTGAGAACCGCTCAATAATAGATCAGGTTATTATTCCAAAAGATTCTGAAGATATGAGATTTCGTCTCCAAATTACTGAAACTAACAACTAGTCTTTGAATCGATCATGGGTCAATTTGATTACATCCCGTTTATAGTAGCTGATCATCGGATGTACTGGATAAATTCTGTGGCGTAACACATGCAATTACCGCCGTCAGTTAACTCAAAGTAATTGACCATTGAGTCTGCTGTCTCCCTCTTTTTGGAGACACAGTATAGTGGTAGGTAGTGACAGTCTCATTTATGCGTTCCTTTCAATAAAACAAAAGAAACTGTGTTTGTATACAGATAGAATTTGCCCTATTCTGCTACTGGGCTGAGGTGATGTGTCCCCAACCAGCTCATCCCTTCCAAACATGCAGCCCACTGCGCTTGTACGGATGGAGTATACTGGCGGATGTACTCACCAATGGTATAAGGTATCGGCGTCGTAGACAGTGTGGTTTGCGTGGCCACCGTCACAGCTTCGCCGCCACATTCTCTCCGACATTCTGCTTCGGTGGAAAACCTGTTGGCGTTTCCTCCTGCGCCAGCATAAGTGAACGGCACGCACCTTTGTCCATTAAATCCGTACTTTCGGTAGTTGGCCGTTCCATAGCCGGAAAGAATGGGTAGGGTGCATTTAGCTGGAAATACAATCAAATCAGATGGTTTCATGTGGTCCACGGGATATCTATACATGCAGATCAACCTGGTAAATAATCGTTTTCTGTCCAAGACTTTGGTTTGGAATTTTCGATCTGGATAATTTCTCTTCTCTCTTAAACAGCTGCTTTGGTATTGACTATGAATAACTGTTTTGCCTGAGTGGTTTTAAAACGAACTCAATGTTATATCTTGTTGGTATTCTGACAGATTCAAAAGAAATCTAAAGATTCCTGGAGCTCGCAGATACTCTTTGCATCGTTCATCGAACGGTTTGCGCATATCCCAAATATGAGAAGCTGGTCGTCGGATGGTCAGTATAACAGACGCTACCATCCTCGCCAAATGCCCTAAAGGAAGTAACCATCGGGCTCATTCTCTCTCTCTCTCTGTCCCTCTTATTGAGGCCACAGTTTACTGGTATATGACGGTCTGATTTATGCACTCTCCTATTGAAACGATTAAAATGGTGCTTGGGTTCAGAGAAGATTTGGCCAGTTCTGTTGCTTGTCTGAGTTGATTTCTATCCAACAATTTCATCTCCCCCCCCCATAAGATATCGCCGATTACGCTTCTACGAACGGAGTATACTGACAAATGTACTCACCAATGATATTAGGTCCTATTGTCGTAGACATCGTGGTTTGCGTAGCCGCTTTGCTCTCACATTCTCTCTGACATTCTGCTTCGGTGGAAAACCTGTTGGCATTTCCTCCTGTGCCAGCATAAGTGAACGGCACGCACTTTTGTCCATCAAATCCGTACTTTCGGTAACTGGCCGTTCCGTAGCCGGAAAGAATGGGTAGCGTGCATTTAGCTGGAAATGAAAGTGGGTCAGGATACTGTTTGTTGTGAGCACTACTCAGACTTGTTTTTTAGCCTCGTAAATAATCGTTTTACTTAAGTTGTACCTTACTTTGGCGAAAAATGCTTTGTCTCAATAAATTCTCTTTGCTCGTAAACTCCTGTTTTCTGGGGCAGATGCTTTGATGAGCAGTGTGTTTGTATGATGAAATCAAAGTCTCCATAAAGAATGTGATCTGTGGCTGGATACCAGTCCGGCCAACAAACAATGGTTTCTCCGTCTCTTGTATATGTTAAACTATCGCCACCATACTAACTGATCATTGGATGCACTTAGTGGTATTGACGGCATTTTAAAGGAGGCTGAAAGTTATTTTATTTTCTCGATTTCCACTTCTTGTCAACACAGAGTGATGGATTTCAACACTAAAGCGAGAAATCTGTACAAGTTAGAATTGTGAAAACTGTTTAGGTTACGGTCCACTGACTTGAGCGGCCAGCTATCACGTGACCAGACAGTGGAGGACTCAATGTGCGGACGAAGATCTGAGTGCACAGACCACCAAGATGGTGTGAGCGAATCACAGTCAACCAGCTGTGGCTAGACATTGACAATGAGTGTACCTCGATAGACGGACAGACACATGGCACACAAATCGTAAGCGGTTAAGATTAAACAACTTTGCAATGCACTACTACTCATAAGGTTGCTGAAAATTCGTCGCCTGGAAACATCACAAACGAGAGATTCAGCTGAGTTCCAGGTGAGTCTCGCGTAACCAAATTTGGTTGTAAATGAGTGAATTTCTCTAAACAACTAACTCTTATCAGCCTAGAGAATGACCACCTCCAGTCCGTTTGTTGTCCAAACTGGATTGTGTTCATTCACTTTCCTGAATAACTGCCTTCTAGTAAGTGCTGTGTATTCAGTGTACACTAGCAGAAGAACGACCAAACTGCCATGCTCTGGGAGTGGGGGAAGCCGCTTGTATGGCGGATGTAGGGAGGTCACCTGAGTAGTACACTTAATTGAAGCTGCCAAAGTGTTGTGTGCCAGAGCCAAGTCGAATACACGATGAACTAGGATTAACTGCAACTTAATTTCTCGATAGATTTTATTGACTGGCGGTGCACAAATGGACGTAGGTAGACTAAGTGGAATTTACTCACGGAGACTCCGTGAACAGTGTGACTTGGCGAGTCACACACACACACTTGGCGAGTTATTAGAAGTGTTCTGAGGATACGATGCCAACCTTAAAACCCTTGCATCCAAATGCCTACCGCCATTGTACTGGTCAGGGCTACGTCTGCTCCACTATGACCTTGCCTTCTTGTGCACTCAAGCGGATAGAAGTTCCAGGTAGATGGCTGAGCACTGAAGACGGGGACACTATTTCGCCATCGCGCTGAACCTGACAAAAGCTTAGCGACCTCAGCTCATTTGACCGAGGACAGAATGTTATGAACTTAGCATAATGACCACTAGAGATGGAAAAATGCGGTAGCTGGACGGATTGCAGGTATTCTTCACAAATTAAGAATGCGGTCAGTCAGTACACCAGGGTTCAATCCTGGCTGACCCTCATCGCAGTAGACATAATTAAATTGAAAGAAACAAAAGGGATCTTGTTGGCAGTTACGCACAACTAACCAAAAACCTCTTTAACTTCCTTTCTATTGTGTATTCTATTCGCATCCTACAACCTCACGTCATGCGCGTCATTTGTGGGCCCGTTTTTAACAGTGCATTGTTTAGAGTTGGTCAGCATTCTGATAAAATATAAACCAAATGGTTGACAGTATAACACACGAGTGTAAACACCACTAGGGCCTGGTAATTTCAGGTGTTGCGGTTTTGGCAGTGCTGACGCATTTTTTCCGAACAGGCTGCTGTTTCACCCCGCTCTCTGACATTGTTCGACAATGACAAACCTAGCGGCATTTCTCCTTTTACGAATGTGACTGAAAGGCGGACACTTTCTCGCTTCAAATGCATACACCCGACTGAATGATTTCCGGAACCGACATTGAATGGACAAGGAGGTTTAAAAGTATGTTTGTCGTGAAAATTTTCCAGGCGAACAAAAAGTAACAAACATCTTCATGCTCGAAGCTGTTTACTCACCCGGTAACCTTTGTTGTCCCACTGCTGGTGGTGATTGTGTGAGCGTAATGACGGACACGCACAGCACAAGTTTGGCGTAATAGATCTGGCGGCTCATTTTCAACCAGTTCAAGAAACCGCGGCCAACTTGTAAATTTATATCTTGGTACAGAATCACATGTTATCAGTAAAGTACAAATTAGGCAAAGTTTCTAGAAGGCACACGTGATCTTGACTTTGGAATCACACAGTAGACTTGGATTTCTGGCTCAAAGGACTTTTGTCGTTTAGTTCACTTTCCAGCCGTGCAGCACACCAGCTTCATAGTTGTGGATGCGGCACACTGTAGCCCCTGAATTGACACGTTCGTTTCATTTAAACGAAACAGTAGATTACAGGTAAATGTGCCCCGCAATTCTTCTGACTTTATCAATGTGGCATCCATGTACCACCCTGCTTTACAGTCCCTGCTAACCACGGGGGCTTGAGAATTGTAAGTGTCTTTTTTAAAGATGCCTGCGAATATTCCCTGTTTCATCGACTGAGATCAATCTGAACGGAAGGTGGCAATCGTTCAGCTCTGTTTATCTCCAGTCATACAGTGAAATAAATCTCATTACGGAAGCGCTTTCGTATGGTTCGAACTCGGCTGTATACCTCATCCGTTGAGGCCCAGCTCATTACGGAAGCGCTTTCATATGGTTCGAAGTCGGCTGTATACCTCATCCGTTGAGGCCCATCGGTCCTGAGAGTTGGTGAGACATTTTCTGCCTACAGTAGAAAAATATTTTGATGAAAATCGATACCTTCCGCACAGTATTCATGTATTTACTTATCCACTAATACTCAGCTCAAGAGACGATCAAGAAACCAGTTTCCAGTTTATGAACAAAGCAACTTTTGTTGGACTTCCACTTTATCGACCCACTGTTTAACGGATTTATCGAAATGTAAACAAGTCATTTAAAACAGATAAAGTGAGACAAAGCACTCTCTGGGGAGCCAATGAACCAAGGCGAATCGGTTAGATACGTTAGAAGTATGGGATATAACTGTATAACCTCAAGCAGGAACCAAAGAGTGAACCACCCATCCACATGATAGATGCCTCTACTAGACTGATAATAAAGCATTATCGAAACATTTTCGAGGCTCGGTGCCCATAGAAATATCCAAAATCATCATCAGTCAACCAATATGTTCATATCGAACACGAGTTATTCTATTGGCATTTTGTCTGAAACAAGTTGATCTCGCACAGTACTACTAATAAGTAATAACTCAGTAGTGGAAATGCGTCTTACCAAATAGACGTTTATAATAAAAGAAAGAAGGATACAGACGATAGATAATCGATAATTCCCACTGCGCTTAGCAGACAAAGCCCTGTGGAAACCAAAAACGGTTTCTGCATTCAAGATTTCAAGCATGAGACGAATCGCGGATGTTTTTATAGCTTTTTCTATCACTTTGCAAATTGGATTTTCTTTTTTTCAGGGATAAACTAATCCGTCTGCCTTGAAATAAAAAAATTGTGCAGATGTGTTAGAAACCCAGCAGTTCTGAGCTGGACAATCTCGTTTGGTACTCTTGGAGGTCGAACTTGTAGTGTAGTTAGCGCAGCTTGGGATCGGGATGGATTGGGTCGTGCGATGCAACAACTCAACACTTAAACCGATTACGTTTACGCCGACAGATCACGTGATACAAAGCGGGGAAAAATGCACGGGGTCAGACCGAATTTCAGCTCCAGTTATAGTTCTTTCTTTGCACGGACCTTCCATGTACCGGTCTCATCTGTGGTAATGAGGCTCCTTCCGGTTATTTAATCGTTTTAAGTAACCCTCAGAGTTTGCTGTTCACACTGGTCTGATCGGTATCTCTGTGAATACCTATCTGCGTGAAGTAAAGTGGTGAAAACTAAGACACATGCAGTTGTTCGACTGATTTTGGCTCACCAATTCATCACCGCGTAACTTGAAGAGAGCCAGTTCACCACAAGAACCATCCAGGTGTCGGCCGATTTGTCATTTATAAAATTCTTTGTAACTAACGGTTGGTTCCTTCTAGCTTGTTGTTCATCAGATATTTGCGTTTCACTAACCTGCAGTAGTATATCACGAAGACCGTGATCATCCCCGACTAAACTGCCATGAAGGGCTCGGTTACCGATATCCAATCAGGCAGCCTCTTTTTGGGACAATGCTTAGTTAAATCCTCTCCGTTTGTGCAGCCCCACTGCACCGGTATTTTGTTAGTGATTATCGACGAGGAGGAATTCTTCTGCGTGGATTTCAGAAATTCAAGAGAGATCGAAAGCCTCATATTGTAGAATGTCAACTAGCAGAATATTGATTATTCATCCGACTCGTGTGATATTTGAATCACTTGAAACTTGTTCTTACCTAGTTTATGGCATTCTTCGTTTTGTTCTACACTGGACTTCCTAATCGACCTTGTTACTCCCAAGGTACCTATGTGATTGGTATTCACCACTGACCACATTTGAATTCATGAAAGCACATGTTCTGTTTGAAACAGCGCAACTTCTTATACTGAAGTGTCTGCATAAAGTAAAAAAAAATGGATCCAAGATTGATGGGTAAGATGTTTTGGACTGGGACATTTCAATCACGGCTAATCAGCTGCTCCTGTGGTACCGTGTGGCCCGTGAAGCATTGACTCAAGAGTAGCAAGCGCGCTTCCGGCCTGGTGGATATTGTACTGATAAAAGGTTCTCAGTCTGTCATCAGCTACGGTAACGGCTCTAGATGGTTCCATTTTGACCGTGGAACGACCCTCATTCGACACGAAAGCGGTTTATCTTTCCGTCGAAATGAACGACCGTATTTCCATCGAACTCTAGCTCGCCTGCCATCAACTGGGTGCATTTTTTCTATGCATGGAATGCCATTTCCTCAGTGTGAGCAGAAATTCATCGAGGGATCAGGTAAACGCTGCGCCAAACTCACACCTTTGCCAAATCCCGAGGTAAGTCGCGAGTGCAGCGTGAAGAGCAACGTCATTGCATATATGCCTATCCAAGTTATCCTCTTTTCCGCTTGTTTCCTGAAGCTTTGTTTAATTCGCTCGCCAAATGATTGTTAGTCTGTCGTTTTGCTCTGATTCATGCAGCAGTCTTTCCAGTCCCTCCTCATCTTCCCAAATTTTACAGTGGATTATCGGTTATGGGAAGTTTTTGAGTTTTTCGTTGCAAGAATTTTCTCCCAATTCTTTCGCTATAATCCCTTTATTGGCTTGTTTGATAAGCTTCTAGATCCAACGCCAGCAAACTGGGTGGGAGTCTATCTAACTTGAAACTGCGTGCACACTAACAGGGACATTGTCTTTCATTGTTGTCTCCGAGCTGGATGGATGTTTGTGGCTTCCAAAATCAATTCACTGGACAAATCGGTGAGATTTCCCACTTACATGACTGTGCCACAGCAATCGAACTATTTCTTGCTTCTGGGTCCTAACGCGTTCACTTTGTGTGACTGATGCCTGCCAAACCGAAGTATCTTGCCTGATGTCCAGTACGTGATACACAAGGATACTAAGAGAAGTGTGAAAGCGGATGTTGATGAGCCCATCACTCGCTAACCAGCACAAAATTCCTGCCATCCTATTCCTACTGGGCGACCAGTCCCCCCGGGTTCACTAGCTTTGCTGACTTGGGAATTCTCACGCAAGCTACTTGAAACTTCGTACCTGTAAGACCACTCATGCCTTGTCTCATAGATCATACCACAATGAAAAACCATTCAATGAGAGCTTGAGCAAGACAGCCTTTTTGTATGGCGATTTATCGTCAAGTCTGAATCTGCTCAGGAATAAAAGTGGCAAAGAAGGTTTTCAGGAACGATGATTTCTGTGACCAAATTAGGCCAGGAAGTTCATGACTCTCAAACTCTTGTTTTGTGAGAATCACGGGTACATGTTTTTTCAATGAAATAAAAGGAAGACGAAGAAGGGGGTTGCAAGGAATTCAGTGGGTCATGGAACCAAGTGAGTAAAATAAAAGGAAGACAAAGAAGGGGGCTGCAAAGAATTCAGTGGGTCATGGAACCAAGTGAGTGACGTCAATGTAGGCCAGCTTAGATTCAGTGGTCGCACAAATTTCTTTTGGACACAAAGTTAGGGGTCATGCGGTTGGATTCCAGTCGCCTCTGCGATCGACAGTTGTCTGGATCTCAGCCGTGATCCGTTCAAAGGTTTCCGGTACATGTCGGTGGCTGGACTGGTTTCGGTCAGATGTGACACAGTGTCACGTGAGCCCGAAAGAGACGAAATCGTGTTCTCGTATTCTGTCTGACAAGCTGATTGTCGTCCAACCGATATATGATCCTCGGCACGAGCGTACAAATGAGAATACACGGAAGCAGGTAGTCGGAAATGGCAATCTGTCCTTCACACAGAATCAGATAGTAGACCTGGAACTGAAAACCAAGCACAGATTATAGCCAACGGTTGTTATATCAACAGAATTCCCAGGTTCACTGGTAACTAGTTCTGTAGTCGAGTCACTTTTGAATGGGAGCCTTATGTAAATAGGTCATATGTATTTTTGGTCTTCTAGTGATTTCAACGGGTATCTTCACTCACTCAAACTCGAATATCAAGGCCTTCAGGCGACAATGGTGTAAATATCGAGCCACAATTCAAAACCAAACAAACCTTGGTTCAACTAGTGTTGCTTCCACAAAGGGTTTGCATAATCTTCCAAACTCATAGATTGAAGTCACTTATCAGCAAACACGAACCAAGCGGTTACAAGTCATTGGAGACGAAAGCAGACATCTCATATGTAAACTGAACATTCTCACGCGTCCTATTAAACTTTCCTGAATATTTATTGACTGATAAACAATAGTAAACGAACAATGCAAATCGGTTCGACTATCTCCGCCTCCCATTAGAGGCGGGGCGGAGCTTCGGCACTAACCCGGACTACTCACATGGTTCATCAGTAGTATCCATTGTGTGGAATCGTTAGGCACCGGCTTGATTCGAGATACACAGGATATTGAAGAACCACTCAAGAAGAGTGGGAACAAATCTCCATGGATCTTTTGGATCATATCTACTAAACCTCACTCAAAAGCGTAGTGGCCCATGGTGTGCTTTACTCAGGGTTATGTTTAACATAAAGGGCATGCCGAGGTGCTCTGGGTTTTTGGTTCATAGTGAAAACGCCAGCGATCCCACAGCATTTTCACCATGATGTGTGAGATGTTCTTTGATTTGTGTAGAATGAATACGAAATTCTTTCGGTTGTACTACCCTTTCGGTGTCTAGCTGCCATGCTTCCTGAGGGGAGCACGGGGGGTGAGATACAGCAAGATTACCCAAACCTGGAGAAGAGCTGCTGAGAAGCCTAGGTTGAATCCTAACCAAGGCTTTTCCGGTCGATTAGGTAGCACCCCAACCATTGAGCCACCTTCAGCTCATTGCCAACATATCGTCCTGATATCATGGAAACGTTTTCAAACTGTTGGTTGGCTTGTTTACGGAATCAATTGTCCGCAATACCAACTCATCTCATTCGCATGTAGATTTTAGAATTTTGTGTCAGTAATGGACTGGCGGACCAGCATATCTAGATAAATGCTTGCTAACATCGAAAAACCACGTTGTCGACATATTACCGTGGTCTTTTTCCTAATTGAAATTTACTCTGTTGCGGAGATGACAGATTCAGTTTTTCAGGATATCGCATTCCTCAAAAGCACTGAAGTTTATTAACGGTTCGCTTAGAAATGAGGCCAATTAAATCGATCCACCAAAAAAACAAAGAACAGGTTAACGCGCTTTTAATGTTCTTTGTATGTTCATAGTATGAGGTAAACCTGTTGGTGTACCCCCCCCCTAATATCTGTGCATAAAGAAGCCATATTGGAATGTGTAAGTCAAAGTACTTCCCAGTTCACGTATACTTCCGTCCTGTACTTGTTGAAATGTCATATGATTTGGCAAAAGTTGGCAGAACAGTCTTTTCTTCCGGTTTACCCATTCCACACACAAAAAATAAATGCATTTTCTCTTCATGAAGTAAGGTTTTCCTTCTGAGCAGTTGACGTATGTACCTAAGATCTTAGACCATGCCTGTCATTCAGTTATGATTACATATTGTACGAATTACGATGACTTCTCAGTTACGATGACGTCCGCAGTACCTAAGGCACCATAATCTCCATTCGTGAGGTAGACCACAATCCTGGAATTTGGAATTTTGCGAGGACCTCACAGATTAAAAGGCAACTACAGCCAGGGGAGTACCAACTTTGTGTAGTTTTAGCAGCGTTAGTGAGGCACGCCAATCTGTTGCAGCAATGTCAACGCCATTAGGTGTATGTCAGAACATTGGGTCGTTTTCATCAGACACCCACCAGCTTCCAGAAATGCACACATGCACGTACCAAAAACGAACTAGCAAACAAGTTTGCCCAGGCTGATAATCCAAGCAGGGCTCGCGCTAGAAAAGCCTCTCTGGGTTGGCCAAAGGATCAAAGCTTTACGGAATCTAAAGCTGATGTACATGTATGATGACTGTGTCCCGTTTGTCAGTATAACAGTATAATACTACCCGCTGATATGGTTGGTTAATTCAAGACAGCCAAGCTTCAATGTGCTGAGTGCAACCTGACCGTATGACTTCTCAATTGAACAGAGTTGTTACCACTGTACAGAAGTAATACACTATTCATAAGGTCGCTGGAACTTCCGCGGCAGACCGGAACCGGTTTTCCCCATTTTTGGGCTCATCAGGTAGGCACAACTCCGGTGTTTCCGCCCATCTTATGTTCTAATTTAATCCAAAATGGACATATTTTTTGCAACTACAATCGTTTGCATGTTAATTTGGTTTTCACTGGAGACTCATCTGAATCTCTCTAAATCTCTGACAAACATCATAGACGAGAGATTCATCTGGGATTCAGTTGACTCTCCCGTCAAAACCAAATTGGCATGCAGACGAGTGTGTTAGTCGAATGTCGTAAAATTTCGGTTCCAGAACATAGGGTTGACGGAAACTCGGTGACCACGCCTACCAGATGAGCCTCAAGAAGGGCAAAACCGGTCGAGGGCTACCGAGGAGTTTCACCGACCTTAGGAGTAATGTGTTGCGTCTATAAAACCTGAACGTTTGTTGTCTAGCTTCAGTTCATCAATATGACGTGAAGTCTCGATGTTTTCAGCCACCGTGAGTTACCTTCCTAAGGAAGAGGTCAAACTGACAAGCGCTGTTACATGAACGTCATTTGGATGACCAAGGAGACGTCCACATCTGCGGTGAGTCAGAATTCGACGCATCACGTGCTTGGTTGGTCTAACTACTGTTTCGTCTGAACCAGATAGGTAACACCAACGGCACAGGTGCATTCAGGTTTTCTGAATCTTCGGAGTTTCCGCACGACATCGCTCTGCGTATATCACAAGTCCTGTTTGAATTCGTTGGGCCCCATCAAACAAGAACTCGCCATTCTGTTCTATAACATGCACAGTAACGTGGTACACTTTCTAATTATCTCCACGCTGAGAGGTATTTTGAGACGCAAGAAGAGTAGTTATCCTGATTTTTTTATATGCAATCTCATCTGCCTAATCTCTCCGCCATAAAAGTAAAACGGTATTCCTCTCTTCAAATCGTACACATTCATCAAATCTGATCACCTCGGAAAGTTGAACAGTTTGGGCAAACAAGTTGCCGCTTATGGTGTAGTGATTATCTCGAAAACTGTGCGCATGCTGATCCCCACGAATGCCTTCCATAGTCATCGCTTTCTTTATAGATTCGGACTGTTGTCCAGTTTGTGAACCATCCATTACCCTCTTCATCAAAAGCTCTGAGTAGTTGTTTTGGAATGCAGCATATCTTTCAAAGCAAAAATATCCAACTCTGAAAAATTCGGCGGAGAAGATCTTGCCGCTCTGCTCATAAATGACCACTTGCCTCATCCGGAGAAGATCTTGCTGCTCTGCTCATAAATGACCACTTGCCTCATATCCACAGAGGGAATGGAAAACAGACCAAATACTGTCCGAAATGTGTTCGTTCTTGATATCCAGCCATAAAAAAACCTGGTGGTTTGACTGTGACAAGTAAGGTTAGAATTTTCGCTTTTACAGGTGAAACTAACAGTATTGCTAAGCGAGTTTTGGAAAACCAATAGGTCTCTGGAGAACTCATGTTGCGTGACTACGAACGCATCGTCAACTTAGCGTCACCAGCTGCATAGCGGATTGCAAAAATTGTCTGTCACTTGTTTTTGTAGGTTTCCAAAGATATTTAGCCACGTTCCGTTCAGGCTATCGTCGTCTTAGCTCGTTTCATAATGTGACAGTTTTACCGAAATTCGTTTAAATCGCTTTTTTGGGATTTCGGTTTTAATTATGCTCTTGCACTCGCGGAGCCCCTGGGGCCCTTGATGACATTTGTACATGTAAGTCCTATGTTATTTTTTCCAGTGATGTGAGCGGTTTTCCTAGAGGTAAATGTTTCAAACATACAAATCTGTCCCTCTCCTTGAGAATCTTGGATCCTAGAATTCAGCGGAAACCTTGGAAAGTAAAATGACAATTACACACTGGATTTTCGACATTCGTTTTTAACTTCATTGCGGACCGCAAGTATTTATTCCTTCGCCTAGCTTATCCACCGTGGTTCACGAAGCACCAATGTACGACCAATCCCGTGCTTCATCCTTTTGGTTTCGAAATCAAATAGATAAAGCGTCGCTCTTGTGACGACTTGGTGGAACGCGTACAAACGTGCCTAAGGAAGCCGTCAGTTTTGAGGTGCAGACTAGAGGGCTGTCATCGACATCGACAAATCTGATGGATTAATTAGAACTACTTATGATATTTCAGTAGCTACAAATGGACAAATTGATTTGAACACGCACCGCTAGGTACGATGTTGACTTTTCCATATATATTTTCACATCAAAACTAGCTTTTTGCAAATTTACGACAGGTTATCGCATCGACATGGGGCTGGATCATTTGCTTGGTGTTAAAGGCTTTTGCTTGTGTTGTTCGACTTCAAATCTGCTACTCTGCCTCGCATAAACCGGCAAGTAAGCTTGGCAAACTTCATCTGGCCATGAATCGCGTACATGTTAAGGCCGTCTGGCCTTGTGAACTGTTGCTAGTATATCAATGATATAAGCTCGCGGTCGTACGCAAACTTTAGTATCGGAGAATACTAGGTTCTGAAGGTCTTTTCGTGGCATGCAAGTGACTGATCCTGTGCCTACATACTCAATCTTCTTGAATAGTAATCCGTGTTAGGCAGACTTCTACCAAGAATTTTCTGTGCACAGTAAGAAGTTTTATAGCTGAGCTTTTGTCCTGAAGAAAAACCACAGAATCGTCTTGCTTTCCTGCTGGTTCACAATGAAGAAAGTTCAAGCCAGTGTTGAAAAAAAATGAGTTTTCTAATGTGACGTGTCTGGTGAACTTGAAAATATGATCATTTAAACAAACCGCTGCCATAAAGAGTCCACTGAAATATGTGGTCAGAATAGGCATAAGATTTTGGAAATTCTCGGGAGGGAGGGCTTCGGAGAAGTCATTTTTGGTTGGCTCATACTGATCGGCTGCATGCGGAGCTCCAACGACCCATATCCAACCATCTTGCATGTGTCAACCGAAACGACTTTCTGCAAAGCTGATCCGTACCTGGCACACGTGATTTTTTTCCAAAACAATTGCGTGTCGAAGGAGAAGTTCTGCGTTGAAATTTTGCTATTCTATCTGTTTACGCTCAAACCGGAAAGCACTACAATCTGGCTTACTCTGCTTGGAACGCATTCAATTTTAAAGTTGCACTGCCATGGTGTGCGCTGAACTTCAGAGATGTTTGTTTCCAAATTGGTGGCTGCCCAGTTTCAGTCCTTCAAAGAACTTGAAAAAAACTGAACGAATACATGAAAGCCGACTTTGTCGTATTCGTGTGCATAGCAGGCAAAAACACCGATGCTGTTTTGCGTAACGAGTGACTGTGACAAGGATGATTTCCGAAAAACAAGCCCAAGTAGAAGAATCACAAAAGGCTAGAAAGTTGAGCGCGCTTGCTAATAACAAACGGTAAACGAAGCACCGGATTCCAAGTCCAGTTTCACACAAGCAGCCATCTCGTTTACAATCTCGTTTATGGTCATAAGGTGACCAAGTTTTTGTACTACCGACTGCTAACCGGAGAGGATATGGGCACCAGTTGGGCTCCGTTTAATTATGGAACCCCTTGGTTTGAAGTGCGGTAAGTTGTAGCGGAAGAATTCAGCAAGATTCCTACGACTGCCAGAAGTGTCGACCGGCTCTGGAGAGTAGGTCACGGATAGTGGGGTTTCATTTCAGCAGATGAAATGCCTTCTGCCTTGGCGAAGACTCACAAGTCCGGGCGGACACTTGTGTTGCTCTCAAGAGAAGGGCTTTAAAGCCGCTTATGCTTTGCCGGGTCGCAGCACATAGCGCTGTTCCGACGTTTCCGGACGTCGTGAATGTCCGTGGAGTACACGCAGTGAACCAGCTTAGATGGGTCCTTTTAAAACGACTAACTCATGGCACGCAGATGCAAGGATTACACCTTCCTGATCACAGGGCGTCCGGTCGTATATGCCTTTGCGGAAAGCAAGTAGTATGCCACTTTATGTAAATTATTTAGCTTGTTCCGGAGAGTTGATGGGCGAACCGGTGGCACAAACGCGGGCGACCAGGGTATTGTTCAACTGTGGTGAATGTTGTGTTACTTCCACATTCCCAAAGATATCAGGAGGCAACCACCTATCATATAACATCCGTTTATTTTGGTTATAGGCACTCTGTGCAAACAGCCGACCTATTCCAACTTATGGCTTGTCTAGACAATGCGGCATGTAAGGTTTTAAACGTTTGTAGCTGTGGGATTTTGTAAAGTGTACACTCACATGTCATTGGTGTGGACAGTCGTCCTCCCGTCTTGGCACAATCATTCTGGTGAGTCCACACCAACGGGAAGGGGAATCACTGGACTCGAGTTTCGCTCTTATTAGAGCTCATCAGCAGTGCATACCCAATGACTGTGCCGGGGTTTGAACTCCACAAATCTGACTAGCAAAGCGAGCGTATTAGCACCACTCCACCAGCCTACCCTGGAATCGTTTGAATTTTTAAGTTTGAACAGATGAACATGTTCGCGCTTGAGTCATGTGAGCGGAAGACCCGACGTCTCAAACGACGACCCAGTGACCTACCTTGTTTGTGTCGACTGATTGTCCCGTCAGTCAGGAATCGCCATCTAGACTACCGTACCACCTGCAAATGCTGCGCCGCACGGATCTACGATTCGTCTGTTACCTCTCAATCCCTTGGATGCGTCACCCGCAAGTAGGCCGTTCATGCACAATACGGGATGCTCCACTTTGGCTACGTGACAAATAATCGTCTGGAGAACTCCAACAGTTATCTGAAAAAAGTGGGGGCATTTCACACAGAAGGTACCCCGGCAAGCTGAGTGGCTCATGCGCGAAAATAAGATGCATACGTAGTATCATTATGACCGAAGGGAAATCTCGGAGGTTACCTGAATTACAGTATCGGTGCAACCCCCAAGTATTCCCAGACGGTGGGCACCTCTGCGTGTGCTCATTCCACCAGGACATGTAACTTCCTTGTGTCCACTTCTCGGTATTCAGAGGCTATCCGTTCCAGTCAGTGAGAAACTTAATTCGCTTCCCCCCTGACTACGACTTATCGGAGCAAGGAATACCCCTTGTGTTTTTTTCCAAGCCACTGCCATCACCTTTTTATGGCTTGGGGAAACAACTTAATCGGATGTCAGACAAACTGCACCTTTTTGAATCTTGAAAAGCCAATAAGCAATTGCTTATACTGGAGCAACTCCTGCTGTGCCGATGCTCAACATCTGTGAGGGGCACACTGCCCAATGGTGATCGAGGATGGTGGGTCTCAACCCAGACGGTGGTCTCGGGACACAGAAATTGGTTTTTGTGTGCTTGTCGACTTGTGGTGCTGGCTTCTGGTGTCCAAGGTATCCATTATCTAATCATATTGATTTTTATGATAATGAGCCTTGCCCGCTGTGCGATGAGGCTTGTCTCCAAAGTGAATATGCGTACGACTCATTATTTTCGTGGACTAGCCTCCGGCCCTTCCAGAAAGCACACAAATATGGTTGCCAATCGGTTTGCAAAGAAGCCCTGCTGTGATGTTGATTTTGACCAAAGCACCCAATGCTAGTACAGTGTGTCCCGGAAATCCATGTGTGTTCCATACTTTCGGCTCCACAGAGGAGAAAATTTAAAGCCTTGGGTTTACGGCAATATACTACTACCAGTGTTTTACGGTGGGGTTGTGGTTGGTGTTACACTCAGCAGCTCGCGATATACATCTGTAATATCATATCCTGTGACAGATCCCAGGTCCCAATTGCGCGGACAGCGTGTTACTTGAAGCCATTTGTAATGGAGGACTTTGATGCTGGTAAATGTGACCTGAATGTTTCCAGGGCGATATCAAGCAGTTTAAAGTTTGACCTAAGGTCATAGGTCATGATAAAACTTGCGCCTTTTCTCAATTACTACTGAAATACTGTGAGTACAATATATATGTGCTGAAATCAGTACGTTCATCTAACTTCCTTAGAATTGTTGGAAGTCAGTGGGTGTTTCTATCAGGATAACACTTCATGAGGTATCAGGACACAGACCTCCACATCCGTCTACTGGGACAAAGGGCATCAGGTAAAATTTAGCTACAGTAATGCCTCTCCCGTATAGTTTGTGTTAACGACTCTATTGTAATCTGTGACAGCTTTCACGAATTGTTATGGCTGTAGAACTACCGGAAACGTCGGCCCACCTTAAGCGAATCAAATTTTCCGGCAAACTGAGACAGTGCATTTCATTATCACTGTTTTCTAACCCCAGGTATTTTTTGACCATGAAAAATCATTCACTTAAACAAGCCGTAGCCACAGAAATACTCACTGAGTGTGGGAATTTTACCCATAAACTGATAAGCTTGAAAACGTTGTAATTTTCGAGAAATCAGTTTCGCTTTCCGGATGCCGATCGGCATCTGCAAATGTCAGCTGCATGATAGGGATTAACTACAAAGTGTCTCATAATAAACGCAAAAAATAATACCCAGTTAATACGTTAAATCCAATCTAAACGTTTACCATTTTTCACGCAAACATACATACATTATGGAGGTTTACTGCAAATAAACTGGCATTACAAAAAATTTTGAAAAAACCACCCCTTTCTTTTATAACAAGTTGGAGGCGGTATGAGATGTGAGACAGCATGTTTAACTTCTTCAAGCGTCACTCGTGCACACTCCTCTTCAATTCTTGCTCTTCACTCCACCAAACTCTTCGGTTTATTTTCATAATATACGCGAGCCTTGATTATTCCCCAAAACTAATCATCCAGAGGTGTGAGATCGGGTGACCTTGCGGGCCAAAAGTTTGGAAATCCACGAGCAATGACTCTCTTATCAGAAAATTGCTCTCGGAGGTAAGTTCTCACTTCTCACTTGGTTTGAGTAGTGGGATGGAGCGCCATCTTGTTGAAAGACGGTTGATGACTTCTTGCGCTGCTAGAGTTGCTGGATAACATGCGTCTGCAGCATATGGAGGGTAACTGTCGCCGGAAACCGTAGCATCAAAGAAAAGGGACGCAGGAGACACTTTGAGGAGAATCCCATCCACACACAGAGATGAGGGGAATAAAGATTATGGGTGAGGTACTCATGAGGAGCTTCACGGGACCATATCACGCAATTGTGCTTGTTGATTATGCCATCCACAGAAAAATTTGCTTCATCGCTCCATAGACACAGCATGTTTAACTTCTTCAAGCGTCACTCGTGCACACTCCTCTTCAATTCTTCCTCTTAACTCCACCAAATTCTTCGGTTTATTCTCATGATATACGTGAGCCTTAATGAAAGTGGCGTCTCATAATACGATGCAGCTGGCGCGGTGAATGCCGGTCAACTGAGACACCTGAGTTATTGACGAAGATGCCATGGTGCTCTGGGACTGAAGTTGCTCGACGGCACTCTGTACAATGGGCGCTCTTTCACCACTCAGAGACTTTCTCCCTTTGCCAGGAAAATTCAATACCGATCCAGTGGACTCAAATTTTGCAATCAAGCGTGTAATGGTCGACATGGTGAAAGGATCTTTGATGAGACCATGTTTTGTTTTGTAACCACGAAGTGCAGCGGTGGCGCGTTTACCAAGGGAATAATAGAGTTTCACAATTTCAATGCGCATACTAACATCTATCATAAACACTTGCTTAAAAAAACTCCTTTATGTAGCTACTAATAACAAAAAATTTCATCATCCTTCCTTTAATTAACCACGTTTACTTACCCAATCAAATTTTGCGTCTATTATGAGACAACCTGTAGTAATCGGGCGCATGAAGTATCTGTGAAACATTCGTTCAACTTCCTCGGTCACTTTGGATTCTTCTTCTTGTTTTTCCTAAGTCTGATTATCCCACTCGTGTAGAAAGTCGAGCAATAAACCATGGTGTACTAGTGTAACGGCGCATACTACTGATAAGGCATGCGAGTAGTAGTACGTGGTTTTCTCGTAATTCCACCTCGCGTCTAATGGAAGGTTCAACCCATGGGGTTTATTACGGAACCTGTGCAAATGCTTTGCAGCGTTCGTTTACAATTGCGTGAACGAATGAATATCAATGAATATCCGCGCAGGTTCAAGAAGATGCGTGAGGATGTTCAGCTTTTAAAAATAAGTTGCATGTGAGACATTTACTTTCCTGTCGAATAGTTTGTAACCATTTAGTTGGTATTTGCTAACAAACAGCTCCATGGCGAAAAGCTTCCCTCATTACACTAATAGTGCAATATGCCATCATAAACCTTACCCGATGAGCCAATCTTACATCCAAGAAGTCATCAATCGAGGAGCCATTGAAAACCTGCGACCATGTGATGGGGATCTCGTGATTGAACTATGGGTGGTGCTGTATCCTGTCTAAATGAAAGTTAATCACAATGCTGAACAGCTGCTCGTGGGCAAACGGCTAATTGCTTCAACCGCTATCCAGGATGTCGTGAGTTCCAAAGGTCCTGGATATCTGTGAGTTGCGCACTGCCAATGATCCCCATTAAGGTTGGAACAGGTGACAGAGCTCCTCGGCTTTTCTGCATAAATGGCTTCACTTACAGCCTGGAAACTTCATTTAACAAAGTGTCCAAACTACATTCGCCCTTTTAGATTTAATTTTCACTGAATTCAGTGCCGACATTCCCAAGGGCTGGCAAGTTTTGAGCATGGCTTAAGAGGTATTCAGCGCTAAACCGGCTTCTTGATAAAGCATCGTCGCTTGTGTGGGTAGTGACATGTTGGGTCCTTCTAATGTCCGCTTGATCCACAGTTATCTCAAACTTGTCCCTCCAGCTATAATGAACCGAACGCTGCTGTTTCTAACGAAAAAATTCACATAACGGATTAGAAGACCACGTGTCTGTTAAGGAAAGGAAGTTTATTGATAAAAATACTAGAACACAGAGCAGACTACTTGGGGTGCACAAGTAATATATTAACTCGCAGCAAAACCACGAACGCAATTAGACGAGTTCTCAGCACTAGTCTCTTTTGCAAATAGCTTCGCACTCCTCCTTCGTGAAAAACCTATTTGCGTTACCTCCAGCTCCTCTATATGTCAATGACACGCAATTTTTTCCATCGAATGCGAACATTGGAATAGCAGCTCTTCCAGTGCCCTCATCCTTGGGTAGACGGCATCTCTTTCGAGCTAGAACATGACGAACATGACACAGCAAGTATACAGTAAAGGATTAGGATGTGGCGTGCATGGTATCCGTCGAATTCCCATGCACCAAACTGCTTCCATCTATGAAACTAAACATCACTCAAAAAAACTACTGTAAAAATCGAGAAGAACCAATGGACATTTGACCGTAACCATCCGGAAAGAGAACCCAAAAACCAGACCGGCAGAAGGTACGATGGCACAACTGGGTAGGCCAAAGAACTCCAACCGTCCAATCAGAAATCTCGAAAGAAGTCTATTAAAGTGGACTAATGGATTTCAGTTGAGGGTACGACGGACACCTAGTCAGAATGCCATCCGATATTAAAATCGAATACTGAGAGCATGAGATTTCCTTTCAGTGGTAGGAACAATCATTTATGAGGACAGTTGCTTGAGCGATCCCAGCGGATTAAAAAGGCAAGAAGTGGTCTGAGTGATCGACCTTGAAACAGGTATCACATAACCTCAACCTGATTGGCTACCAAACGTTTGCTATTCAGTCTCGCAAGGAAACCAAAATTTGAAGGCGTGCCCGACGGATACATGATCCGCCGAGACGAATCTTTAGTACTTACACCTATCCTTCTTATGCAGCTATTCAGCGATGCATATGTCCAGTCGGGTGTACTTTCGACGACGTGCGACGGGGGCGTGTGGCCAGTGCCCCACTAGCACAGGTCGGCTAAATCTGAACAGGCAGAGAGGGAAGGAGAATCCTAGGAATTGGTTGGAATGGACCCGTCATTAAAGTTACTGATTTGATCCTCGCTCGGATCACACACAAAATTTGTGGATGGTATTGGTTTCCGGTGAATCTGGAACAGGGAGATGAATACTAAACAATTGGGATAAAGTATTGGGGCCCATTGACAACCATCTTCAAACCACGAATCCGGAGATACACGGCAGAGTCAGTAATTCCTACTGAAAAAGAAAAATTCCCCTGGCGGATTTACTCCCTGAACGAACGGTCGAAATCTACCAGGTAAATAGCATTGTTGGTGGCAGTCCGAAACTACTTCAAAATTAAATTGCAGAGTGTTGCTTACCCTCAGTGGTTCTCAGCTGTGCAGGATATTGCGCGCTAGTGACCCTTTCCGAGCATGCTTCGAGGCATTCTTCTTCCGTAGAAAATCTGTTAGCATTTCCTCCCAGACCACCGTAGGTGAATTGCACGCAGGCACTCCCATTAAAAGCGTACATTTGCAATAAAGCCCTCCCAGGACCGGATTCGATGGGTAGAGAACACCGGTCTGGAACAGACAGTGGGAGAAATTTCTGGTTAAATGGCAAACTAGATGAGATTTCATGGTTTCTGATGCAAAGAATATTGGCAGTCAGCTCGGTCTTGGGATGTTTTGTCGGTTTCCCTGCTAAGAGAAATAACATAAGTTTGCGTATTGGTGAAGAAGAGTAAACTGGCAGCTCAGACTGTTCAGTTGATGGTCGAATTTTTCACTGAGCTTGGCAGTTTTGTTCCACACAGTTTGTCACAAGTTAAAGTGATGTCATCAGTGCGTTGTTATGAAGTCGAGGGAGCTGTACGTTGACGCGCCTCACATGTGAATCCGTGAGCAATACTCGATTCTAGCGGTTGCATTACATTTTGCATGTAGATGGAAGACACTACTAATGAGATTACTGAGAACCCTTCAACAGCCCGCGACCTGTTTCTTCCTTCTTGTGGTTCACCAGATAGGCCTGGTCCCCAACCATTCTTCAGCCTTGCATTTCTGCTTGGACCGAAATCTGACGGATTCTGCGAATCCGTTAGAATCGGGGACTTAACGGAATCCAGCTGAGTCTCTCTTCCGTTATGTTTTCCTTCAGAAAGTTCTCAGAAGCCTTACGAGAAGTGAACCCCGTCTAGACAGCAACGTCCGTCGATACCGTGACTATCCAACATGAGGCAACTTTGAGCAAGATGTCGTAAATGAGAGTTTCTGTTAGGATTCAGGTGAGTCTCCAGTTAGAACCAAATGAGTGTGCAGATGAGTTCAGTTCGCCTAATACTGTTAAATCCTACAGAATAGATGCAACTACCTTTAATCAATATATGGCAAGCAGACCGTTAAAAAAGCTTAAACAAATGCCCCGTGTGAGAGTGTGCGATCCGAGGTCTTCTACGAAAAGCGATATGTAAACTAACATACTGGTCCCACTGAGATAGAGATGGTGATGATAGCAACTGGGGCGACAAAAACAGCCCATTTTTCTCACGTGATTCCATTGTGTCGGGTATATCAGGTAGGATAGTTACAGAAAATTAATGTACTTTTGATCAAGCTCTTCTTGTCGCTCATTTAACACCAAACCTTGCTGCATCTACCTCGTCCGCCGTATAGTTGTTGTAGTTCCTCACTGGCGTTGTGCATTCGTGTTCTGACCAATTTGCCTGCGTGACAAATTTGTGGCAATCAGAAGCCCCGTCGACAGGAACACATGTTTGACTGTGACCACGTCTAACGTAGCGCTGGCCTCGTAATATTTTGAGTGTTGCGAATGACACTCAGTACCGTCGGCCTATTCGCGGTCATCTTCCTAAAAAACGCTTATCTTCCTAAGG
This sequence comes from Clonorchis sinensis, assembly GCA_003604175.2. NCBI lineage: Eukaryota > Metazoa > Platyhelminthes > Trematoda > Opisthorchiida > Opisthorchiidae > Clonorchis > Clonorchis sinensis. Next base: position 28,603,611 of record CM030373.1, on the reverse strand, counting down.
TGTGAGAAATCGTTTAGGTCTACTGGTTTCACATTGAACTGTATTGAGATAATTAGCAAAAAACTCAAAAGGGCTCGGGATTTTGGGAAGAACAAGGGTAAAATGAAGATTTCGTGCTGTAAGTGAAACTCATCTATGCAGCTGTTTCATCCTGATTTGGAATCATCGGCGCTGCGCACCCCACGAAACTCCAGGAAGTCTCAAACCAGCGACATTTGGACTAGTATTCTGGTCACTTAACTGTGAGGCTACGAACTCGGTATTCTGTCCATATTCAAGTTTGCCACACTGCTGATCAGTAGCTTGTGGTCAGACGGTTAAGTATCCAACCCTAACCAGAAATTCGCGGGTTCGATGTGACCTGCAGTCTCACGAGATGATGATTCCTAGTAAGGATTTATCACCTGTACAAGGCTTCTCGGCTTAGATTGGCCCCACTGACAGAACAAAATCTCCATTAAAAATCCCCAAATCTGCCCCCACTAGCAACAACAATGAGCTGTTTACATTCAGTCTGATACGGTGCTGAAACTAAGCATACAATACGGTTACAACGCATTGTTCCATGATGTTTACCTATTTGCCTGCGGTTTCGAAAAACCCGGGCAATGCCTCAGGCAACAAGCTCCTCCAATTTGCGTGAACAACACTCAACTACTCCTATGTCCCTGAGTAGTTCGTCCCGAGCACAAATCGCTGCTGACTTAGCTAAATTGAACTGACAATACACGTTCCTTTTCCGATCATATTACTTTTTTCGTAGTAAGCAGTGAAACAAGACATCACGGATCTTCAAATAGGAATTCCACCCAATAAGGCATCAGATAACCCAAGCTTGAAATCCTAGTTGCGGATTTGTAACTCCTAACTGTCCTCACTATTCTAAATGGGCAAAATTTGTAACTCTTAACTGTCCTCACTATTCTAAATGGGCAAACGAATCAAGCACGGCCCAACTAATAGTTCACTGGTCAGGGTAAAAATGTATTTAGGGATTCACTCCTGAACAGTATAGAATACTTACCAATTTTCTGAGATTCCGGCTTTTGCGACTTAGCTCTTGTGTGACCATAGGCCAATAACAGTACCGTGATGAAGGTGACCGGGTGCATCAGGCTTCCCAACTTGACTAAGTCTCCAGTTTGTTTCGTATTTATGCTGTGTACAAAGACCCAAACTAAACTGGGCACACCAGGTCAACAGATGGACAAGATACCTAGCGAAATAAGGCTTAGGACACATTTTACGACCTTATTATCACATGCAAAGTGACTGCTTCAGGGTCCCTATTCTACTGTGTTCTACTACTAAATTCTCAGATTGTCCTGGGTTTTTTCTCATGACCAAGCGCTGTTAGCAGTGAGATTTGTACTAATAGCCAAGCAGAGGGTGTACCCTTTGTTTGTAAGTTCACTGAAGTGGACTGAAGAGCTTTTCAAATAAGGTCAAGCCTTACCTTATTTCCACGCAAGCACTGTCGAGTGAGACGGGATCTGAACAAGTTTGATGATCGTCCAGGATGAGATCACACACGGGAAACGGTCCAGGTTATCTGAACTGGGAATATGGTAATTCGCAAACGTATCAGTCGAACCAAACCAATGCCCACTGTCCAGCATGCCTTAGGAAATAACGGGATATCTCAGAAACTGGTAGCGCAATGGCACATCCTCTCTGGCCCGAAAATAAAAGAACAGTATCAAGCGTTCCACAGACCAGTTTTGTCATCCATAGGCTTACAGTCATCGTGAAATATGTGGAAATTTCCACTCATAAACACCACTGTTTTTTGAGCACAACCACGCATTTTCTCGTCTCGACCAAGGCGAACGGCGATTTGTTTATACAAACAGTTGGTCTGTATGCTATCACGCTTGGAAAGGTCATTCATGATGTAATCACCCTTCGACAAATTCATTCATTTGCACACGAATTTCTTTCTACAGGAGACTTTGCTGAATTCAGCCGAAACTCTCGTTTATGATGGTCCGCCTCAAGTGAATGTGCTGGACCAGGCCGCCTCTTTAGTATAATAATCGGGATATTAAAGCAGATCATCATAAATGAGAAACTCAGTTGAGTCCTCTGTCAAAAACAAATTATTGTGCAAATGAGAGTATTCTTCGAAATCTGTGCAGTAGAACAAAAGGTTGACGGAAACTCAGAGACTAAGGCTAGCTGATGACCCCTAAGAGTGGTGAGACAGGTCGTGGGCTGTCAGAGAGTCTTCAGTAACCTTATGGGTGGTGTGCTACGTCTAAACACGTTATCTACTCCGCCAACTATAAGAACCACGTACGCGATGTTGTACACTGGACATGGCCACCAGTTTCATTCAAGGTGACCTGGAGAGGTGGGGTGGATAGCTACGCAGTGGAGACGGTAGCATCTACTCCGCCAACTGTAAGAACCAAGTACGCGATGTTGTACTCTCGGCATAGCCACCAGTTTCATTCAAGATGACCTGGAGAGGTGAGGGTGGATAGCTACGCAGTGGAGACGGTAGCTGATACAATTGATGCGTAAATACAGGGTGGACTCTTCGTTGGGGAAATCCGAGGGAGAAGCTGTGCACTGAAGGCAACAGCATACATGCATGAGTGTCACTGAGCACGCCACTGGACCATGTCTGTAAATGTCTCTAACCATTGTCATGTCCCGTTTGGAAGTCTCCAATCAAAGAGACAGCATTGACCAAAGCAGCTGGGTTTGCTGGTAGTGGCCCTCCTGTTTCGTTGCCAAGTCATTGCTTAACCTCCCCTGGCCCGTTGCCATCCTTCATGTGGTTGTGCAAAAAGGCTTCTTTAAGGAATTCTGAGGACCGATATACGGAGCACAAAATCAAGTCAGGGCAGTCTGTAGAATGTGGTCAGCTTACCTATCGTGGGTGAGTTATTTCTTCCGAAAACCATTCGAAATACTTCACCATTGAGGAACCGATGTTCCTCACCAGACTGGGGCAATACTTTGAAGACATCGATGGCCAAAAACTGAAAGTCCTTCGGCGTCCTCGGTAAGCAGCTTCCTGACTTGTGACCTTTCTAACAATATGAAGGGCACCACGTCATTGAAAAATCGGCCCTTGACAAGTCACCTGATTCCATGTCTGCGTCACGGGAGGTGCAGGTTGACGACTGCTGCTCTGGCCTTTCAAAACCGGACGTATATATATATATATATATATATATATATAATGCGCATTTTTTTCGTCCGCATAGTGGCAACCACTCATGCTTGCTACAGCTCGTGATTCCTGATTACCAAATTGTGTTTGTCAACCCGAAGTTTCGCGGACCTAATCTGCCCGGGGGATAAATGGAAAAATGTCTCTTTTTCAAAAACACTGGGCTACACTTCATTGGCGTTCTAACGCGTTATAATACACTGTTAAGGTTTTTCTTAGCGATTAGGGAGTGGCTCTATAGGAGAACCAAGTCATGACAAAAACGGAAATTTAAAATCAATTTGAAGTTACTAGTGACAACCAGAAATTGGCATTAGAACGTTTCGTACGACTTTGTTTATCATTCAGTAGAGTACTGTTATCATACTTGGGGAAGCAAAATACACTGTCACGTTTGAAGGGTAGATGATGTAGGCCGGACACCTAATTCGTCATAGTCTGAATGATATAGGCCGGACACCTAATTCGTCATAGTCTGCATCGGGATTGAGAACAAACAACTTTTGCGGTGCCCTTAAGGTGTACTAATCCGACTATAGCTTACGCAGTGAGTTGTGTCAGTAGACGAGACAAGATATTAAAAACAGATATCTGTTGCATGGAGCGCATGAACTGTCGTAAGTATCAAGTAGTGTGTAACCATGTATCTGTAGTGGTTAACGACTCTAAGGAGTCTCTAATGAAAGGAACCAATTACTAACGTAAGTCAGTTAAAATGTCACAAGGAGAAAATATCCAAGTAAAACTTGACTGACAGTTCACAATATGAGATTCCGTAGCTCCGTATTCCGTTGAACCACCACACCAAGGAGAGAGAGAGTTCTACCTTCTGGTACTCCAGTCCTCCAATGATCGCAATATTAAATCACTGATGTGAATATATTAGTCCAGGGTTGGTAGCTAAAATTTTTGTTCACGTTGAGCGTTAATAGCAGTCAATGATGGCCAGCCAGCAGTCAAAACAACAGCCACTCAGAAAAAGTCCCAAAGTCACGTTGAACCCAAAGGGCGGGCGTTTTGTTTTTGTATTTCAGTAAAACAAACTGTTGTACTGTAATGTGATCAATATTGGTAAGGGGAGAGGAGATGTTATTGAGCATGCAGAATGGCAGTTTACAAGTGCTACAGAACTCCCCACCCCCTAGAGCGTCAAAAGGGTGAGCATGAAGCTCGAAAAGGAAATGTGTTACAATAGTTAGTCTTTGAAACGAACAGGAAGTTTGTGAGGTCGACCAGACCTTGAAAGTGAGGGTGTGTGTGTTGTGTTGGTCGAAGGAGGGTTTGAATGACTATGTGATTGTGTAACGGAGGGGGACGTGGTATGCTCATCATCAGAAGTTGGTCGTATGTGCAAGTAAGCAACCTTCAATCGATCAATGCTAACTGTGTCTTTGTGGCCGTTACGATCAATGACGACAGTTTTGTCTTTTCGAGAAATGACTCTGAAAGGTCCTTCGTATGGTGGTTGTAAGGGCTTTCTGACCGCATCGACGTGCACAAAAACGAATTCACATGTAGCAAGTGCTACATATCCATGTAATAACCGGGACGCAGGCATCGGCTGTTGGTTTACACAGATTCATTTCGAAATTTTTCACTAACCGTTGTATTCCCCCCGCCCGTTCGGCCATCCGCAGTCAACTGTCAGGCCGTGTTTTTTGCCGGCTGTGCACTGCGAAAAACGAAAGCGGAACGGATGACAGGTGAAATCACTCAGAGTCGCTCAGTCTGGCGCTTCATCAGTCTGAACAGCAGTCGAGAGGACAGAACGTCACTGTCCGAGTACGTCGTCCACCCTACACTGCGTCGTACTTCCAGTGCGGTGAAAAGCACACGTATGAAAACACTTCTAAAACATGATCGTGGAATGATAATTTGACTGAAATCGCAGTGCGGCAGAGACATAGGAACACGTGACTTTGCGATGGCATCTTACCTTGCCAGTCAACTTCCAATGTCTTTGACATGTAGTATGTAACATGCAATCTGGAAGACAAGCACATGCAATTGGATCCAACTGGATCAAATAGGGGTCTGTTTATTACACTGCCACTAGCCGATACCACCTCAGTTAATGTTTCTCCCCGAGAAAGTAGTGACAAAATGCTACCTAATGCATTTCGTACCCCTTGCCTATTCGGACTGAGAGATTTACCATCACGCATAGGCTGCCATGTGCCGATACTGTGCGATTTTTACATCACGCAAGCCACGGCTAACATGGTCCACCAATCGTGATCAGATTGTCAGCTATTCTTGTGTGTATCGTCTCTGCCACCGGCTAATTCCACACTGTATTGCTCCGTCTACGGGTCTGAGCGTATTCTTGTCCAAAACACACGTATTTTCAACCTCACAAACGACGGTTGTCGCTGATCGGACTAGCAAACCCCAGTGCGTAGTCCCTTTCGTGAACAAGTGGGCATACGGAAAAATCCCACAACCCTGAACAAGTTACTAATCTTTTCGTACACCTGAGAAATGCAGATACTTTCTGTGTTTGGTAAATCAGGGTGTCGTTTACGAAAAAAAGAACTTGACCATTATTTCAGAGAGATTTTTAGTAAACCATCAGTGGATGACCGCTCAATCAGTCCCAACACATATTTCAACTGATTGAGAACTTGACCATATTCATTTTTTAGGCTGTGTGACTATCGTCGGCTGAGTCGGCATGAGTGTCAAACGTGAAATGCAAGCAGACTGCTTGCCTACTTAGTAAGACCGTTCTCCAAATGACTGCCACCCTCAATTTGTCCAACCTGGATCATTCTCTGAGAATGACCTCCGTCAGGATGGCCGTTGTATTTTTGTTCATATCGCCAAACTACCTTTGGACTTCGTTAAAGAGCACTCGATACGTGCGTGGTGCGAGGTGAATGCGCGCACACTGGACACTTCATTGATAAAAGTGGTTGACCTCAGAGAATCGCTTCAGTAAAGCTTGAGAACGTAGTAGTAGAACCAAAGAACGCGTTGGCGTACGAAAGTGTTATGAGGACACAGTTGGAAGGTTTCATCTTTGCTACTTGAGTTGCCGACTAAACTAAAAGATGCCTGAACGGAAAGTGTCAAGGGTTTTTTCGGCTCGTTTGTCCGTTTAGTTCCAACAGTTATATATGATTCTCTCGGCATCCGTGCAAACGACATAGTTCGGAATGCAAATGAAAGCCCAGACGATATGACTAATTCGATGCAGCTCTATTATTTGGTTTCACTGCTGTGCTACACCCTAACGTGCGCACAAGGTGCCACGTCACATGGAGAGTCGGAGACCCACAATGTTGGTGAGTACCCTGAACCTTAAAATAATGTTGTCTGGATGTAACACACTACTCCTAAGGTTACTGAAAACTCTTTGACAGCCCACAATCGGTTTTACCCTCCTTGAGACTCCTCCGGTAGGCGTAGTTCCTAAGTCTCTGCCAACCTTGTGTTTTACACTAATGCTCGTATACTTGAATACTTGAATGTTTGATGCGTAGTTTTGTTCTGTATAATGGTTGATCCGTAAAACTCTCAGCTTAGTCTTGTTGAGCAACGAACAAACGAATTAAGAATGTGGACTGAAGCCCTGACGCCTAAAGCAAACGACATTGTGTGGGTGGGAAGCAAGCTTGAGCATTCATATCCCCCCTTGCTGCTTACTACACTTAAGGATTGTGTTAAGAAACGAAACACTCCATCAATTTATGTCAGCCTACTACTTGCAAGTCAGCACCAATTCGTGCGATGGTATATGGCACTTTATCCGAAGTCAGGGCAAGATACTCAGCCCCGGCAACCAACTGCCCGGCCAGTGAAACTTAGTATATTCAACTCTCGTCCAGGCTGTGTCGATAGGGAGTCCTCTAGGGACCTATAAAGTGTTAAGCATTGACGATTCCCAGATGAATAAAAAACACGCAAACGAGTTTTCATCTTGCATTAACCCTGACACTTACGTATCCTGAACTACACTCATTTGACCACTAAGTTGGTTTTGACGGAAGGCTGAACTGAGTACCAGTTGATGGTATTCCTTAGCTGAATTTGCTGTACACAGTTCGCCTCGTGTTTCAGTTTGCACAGTTGGTTGGCTGTCAGTGTCTGTCTACCCCCTTGGGGGTAGAGTTCCGTCAGGAAAATTTACATTTCACCTTTGTTTCCGGTTCATTTATTTTTGGCTTTGATGAACTTCAAGAGGAAGGCAAATTTGTGCAGACAGTAAAGGTTTGCCGCCCCACATCATAATGAATATCGTTGTGAAGAATTTTGGAGCTTTAACAAACGCCAGTTCTATTGTGAAAGTCATTTTGCAACCGAATCATCAGCAGTGCGCATCCCACGAAACTCCATGGAGTTTCAAACCCGCGACCTTCCGGCCCCGAGTGGCTAAGCATCAGTGTGGCTGACTCGCAGGCTTTGTTCTCTCGAGCTCTTTTCCGCCTACTGCGACGGATAGACACAACAAACATCTCTTGAGCAAAGCATCGCGATGGTCTACGTACCCATGAATCGCCTTTTTTCCAGTCTATAAGTGTTACGTTCTGTTAACCAGTACACGCACACATACACAGACTTCGTCCACATGAGAAGGAGTGGATACAGTTGGGTAGCGCAGAGCTTCTTGGACTGTTGCTATGGTTGACGGTCATCGAATAAACACCTGGCGTGGCCTGCTGCAGTAAATAGCATTCCGGAAGCCTATGGTCGCAGAAATTCAACGTAAAAACATCCAAACTCTGTGCGCTCCATGTTGCGAATGGATTGGCCTAGCTCACCTTGTACAACTGGCTAAAAGATAACTATGGTTTCTAAACGAAGCAACGCAGATGGATACGTTTGAGCCACATAGGGAGTAGCAACCGACTAAGTCCGACCCTACTCATGTGGCAATATTGCGTGTGTTTCGTGTTTGCCAACTTCTGTCGACTAAACCAGTACTAGGTGGGGTTTTGTTCCCTATACATTTTTGGATGTCACGATTCTTTGCTTGTATGATTAACTCAGTTCCAATCCGTTCTGTTACGGTTCTTTCCATTCATAGTTATGCCCAATGACAGAACACCGTATCCGTCTGGTGTCTTGTCGTATGATCTCCGACGGAAAAGTGCATCTGGGTGACCTGTTTTGGAAGAACCCGGCAGCTTGCGTTGAGCAGGTTGTTAAAAGCATATATGGTGGACGTGCTTGCCCTGCTACGAGCCTCCTAATTTAAAAGTGTGGGTCGTCTGGTATGGCCGGCATGTAGTAAAGCCTTGTGGGAACGTTCAGCCGCCCGTCGTGGTTATACCAAGCTATGGGCACTCATGCCAACCGGGTTCCACGAGTCGAAGAAAACTTTCTGCCTCTTTTGTATTAGTTTGACCTTCTGACGTAGTGTCGATGACGTCAGTATCCAGATTCTGCGACTCATTGTCTGACGACAGCTCGACGCTGTTGACTGCAAGGTCGTATAAACAATTACACACAAAAGCCTACGATCGATAATGGCTTTTGCATCGGTGTTTAGAACGTCAAGCTGTCAAACTGTATGCAGCACTCCCTCTCTGCAAAGACTCACTCAATGGAACGATAGTGTGACAATGCGTAGCAATCAAGTGTGCCTGAGTATCCTTCCCTACGAAGTACCACCATTTCTCTCATTACGAACTGATTCGCCTACGTTCTTTCTGAGGTCTTTTGGAGGACTGTTGTCTTGTCACACCCATGAAATTAAACTTCCAGGGGGATTACCGGAGGATAAATTCAATCGATGAAAGCAGTATAGCAAGAGAGTAGCGGGATATCTTATCGGCTTTGAGGCTTTGAGTTGTAGGACAAACCTGAGAGGGACGGAATGAGTCCACTGAGGGCTAATAACTATTTAATCTAGCTGATGAATTGTGTTCCAATCTAATTTTAATGAGTGGTAATTCATAATTCCTGCGGTTGGTTTTTGATTGCGAAGGGTAGTTACGATGAGATTTTTTATGTTCATGCATCACAAGCAAATAGATTTAAATTTTGCAACCTGTCTTAGTATGTCTTCTCGATATTCCATTTTTTTCAATGACCTTGAAGTCATCTGCTTCCAGGGCTCACCCATTCATAATATTGCGTCAAACAGAGTGTTGACGCTCCAAATATGAGGGTTCCAATCATAGGATTGGGTGAAAGTAACTGCTGTCAGTCCGCCGGAATTTTCTTCCAGTTTTTTGTCGACGTTCTCAGTCTTTTGGCGTTAAAAAGACTCACACAGAGGCTGAGGCCAAAAATAAAACGTTAGATCATTACCATCGCTAGGTTTTTAACATCCACTTTTATTCAGCAAACTAAATTACAATGGTCGTGTCAAAATGTAGTGAAGAAAATCAATAGTTGGTCGCATTTCCTTCGTGAACAATGGGTAACGACTATTTCCGTCAACGGTTACTAGTTGTTCTCTGGGGCTCGTAAACTATATGACACTTTCCGAAGGAATTTCGAACGTCCTGTGGAAAGTCACACGGACTGTTACGATTTCCGTGATTCGCCTAGGCGTTCCAACCGCCGATCCTCCTTAGAATTGCAACCGACAAGATTGTTTGACTCAAGTTGTTTCCCAGGAGATTTTTCTCTCGCCTACATCATATGTACAGTTGACAGTTGACACTACGGCTGTTTCCCAGGAGATCTTTCTCTCGCCTACAACATATGTACAGTTGACAGTTGACACTACGGCATTTTGACTGTACAGACAGACTGTCGAAATCCATCAGAGTTGACCAACTTGGATCAGCTTCGTTGGACCCATCCGTACATGCTCAGCAGATCAGCACACCGCTTGTTCCAGCTCAGGCGGTCTTTCCGACAAATCCTCCAGACGATCGGACACGTGATATCGTCTTGATCGCCTTGATCGTCTTGATTGCATTCAAAATGGCTAACTGGACGCGAAGTCGGTTGGGTTGGACTGGACAACAGATTTGAAGCATTTTACATCATTCGACAGGCCACTGAAGCACACTCACTTGTCAGCGTCCAACTTCATCAGTTTACTATCTAGTTCAGCTTGACTAGACTGTAGTTTTGAGGCCAACTCAGCAAGGGTTCGTTCGGGATCCTCCAAAGCGCTCGTCTTCTGGATCTCTTTTTGAAGCGCTTTCATCTTCCTTGAGTCTGCATCATAAGCAGCAGGACGTCCGAAACCCGTAAATGTAGATGGTTTATCGACGGATGTACGGAACTTCCTCGGCGCGCTCTGCGCTGATTAATATCAATCGAAATGAATAAAAAAAATGAGACGAAGTTTATGTGAGCCGTGTACCAGTAGTCCACAAATAAAACGGGTAGTTCGGCACGCGTTTCAGTTCAACAGCTTAGTAAGAAAAAAGGCTGTTTTCTACTTGCTCTTGTGGGGTTTTGCGGGATAGGTATTTTGTTCATATTCACACCACTCTCGTTTGAACGGTCGTCCTCCTCCAGAAGATCAAACACGTGATATCGTCTTGATCGCCTGAATCAGTTGCTCCGGTGTTTTACCGACTGGAGTCTTATTTTTCACATGTGCGTCATATAGCCGTACCCGCGAGGAAGAGCGACCTAGTTGGTGGCGCGGTCACAATACGATGGTGGATGCGAGTTCGCATTCCGGTGAGAAATCCACGCGCAGATTGGGCGATTACAAAACCAGGAGAAATTAACAGGTACCGACGATACAGGACAGTCACGAAGGTCAATAAACCATAAGACAGCATACACCCGAAACAAATAACCATCTAAAACGCCCAACTAGCCATGAACGCAACTGCATATGACCTCCGAAAAAAGTGACAAATTCCAATCAACCATGACCATAGCCCGCATTTGCTACGCATTGGTGGACAGTCTGATAGCAATCGTAATACGCGGGCACAAACGGGACTTTGAAACAATATCTCCTGAAATCACCGCAATCGTAAAAGAAGCGATTAGGCTCCAAGTGGAGTTGGAGATCCCACAAATCACCTGATTGTTCTACTGCTGGGCAAGCGCAGTCTGTGATTGGTCCCACTGTGCAGCAAGAACACAAAGCGTTATTGCAACAAGCGAGAGTAAAAATAACAACGGCCTCGAGCTATTTAAAGGGCACTTTTCGACATTGATTCAGGCTGTCTGGTAGGTTTTTAGTGAACACCCATCAACATCGATCGTGCTTCTATGAAATGCCTGAACGCTGATCACATTCGATCGTGCTTTTTTGGCGCGTCTGAACACTCATCGGCTCTTGCTGAATTGATTGAGTGATTGACTGACTTGGACGCTTGCCAGCTTCCCTATTCAGATTTTGGCATGGTTTTAGGGTCACAGTAGATTCCGCGCATTCTGGGGTTATTTTCAGTAATCTGACCTTCCGGACAGTCACATTCGTAAGTTGGCAGTTTAATCGTTTTTAAACCATTAAACCTCATTGCTGAAAGAGCCATATTACTTTGAATGTCTAAAAATCCGTAATGGGACACGACCCAATATTTGCTTTGGCGTGATAGCCTAATATGAACTTCTCGACCGACAGATTCGGGGTTAGACAACGAACAAGAATGCTAGGATTCCCTCGTCACATAAGAGGCGCTAGGATGCCAGTTCGACCCAGTCGTACACTCTTCACCCAAGCTCCAGAATTAGCTTGAACCATGAGGCATTTTGCCCCAATTCGAAACGGACCAGCTTACAGAGAGCATAAATGACACTCACAGTTTTCAAATGAGCTCTCGTCCTGTCAGTGAAGCCAATCTATGCTGAAAAGCTGTGAAACTCTGTACAGGTGTTTCATCCTTATCGTGAAAAAAACTCAACACTTCATACCTCACGGAACTCCAATATCGAGTTTCGAAACCGCGACTTCACATAGTTTGAACACTTAACCGTTCGGTCACGAGGGCCTCACCAGCAGTGCCATTAGATCAAACTTAGACAGGATATAGAACATCATTCTACCTTCAGTCATGGTATTCACATCACATAGCCACATGATCTGGTCCGGGGAATACGCATATCATTGGGGATTATCCAGCTTGAAATATTTTGGTTCAGTTACACCAGCTCAACCTTCATCCGTTCCTCTTTTGCAGACAAGTGCTCCCTACCCATCGAACCTGGTATGGGCACGGAGTCTCTCGTGAGATACGGCTTCAACGGGGTCGAGTGTATTGCATTCACCTACGCCGGCCTGGGTGGAAATGCGAACCGCTTTCCCATAAGCCAAGAATGCGAAGCAGAATGCAAAAAATAAATGATAGAACCTCAGCGGATTTCCTCTTTTCTTTGCAACAACAACAACATATCTAACGACGTCGATGCACCAAATAATCGCTTTTTAAGTGCACAATCTTTAGCTTAAAGGTGGCGTGGCTATAATATTCCTGCACAAAAAAGTCGTGATTTTTACTACGGAATGATACTTGTGGATAACCCGCCTTATGATAAACATTTCTTCTAGCCCAGTATGACGATGTTTAGTGCCTAATAGGGCCTTTTCTGATGCGAATTAACTTTTGAGTTGCCGTGGCTCACCCTAAACTAATCAAGTAACACGGTGTGAAACCAACATGCCGAGACGGTGACATGTGGTAGAGAATGGTCTTGGCCTTGAATGCAACTAGACAAGACCACGTATATACGTAATGCACTGCTCATAAGGTTGCTGAAAATTCTTCGACAGCCCACGACCGGTTTCGCCCTTCTACTTTGGGCTCATCAGGTAGGCGCAGTCCCCGAGTTTCCGTCAACCTTATGTTCTACTTGAACCCAAATTGGAGATTCAGCTAGGTTCCAAGTGAGTCTCTCGCAAAACCAAATTGATTTGCAAATTAGTGTATTTCTTGATAGACAAGACCACCTTGACCGTTCTGCTAGCGGCTCAACGAGAGGGCTAAGTCGACTCTCACTATAACGTTTGATGAAATGTTTGGGTTGATTGTGGCATCGTCTTCTCACATAACGTCTTGGAAATCGGTTTGACTGCCCAACTGACCCATTGTATGCGTTCGGGCATCCCGAGACCAGACGTAAACTTTGCCGCAGCTGGCAGAATGTGCGTTCCTCATTCAGCGTTTTCACTACATGCGTCCAGATGTGGTTGTTTGGCTTTCAGATCATCGACCGACTACATGCGAACAAAGGCCAACCATGTACCTTTTTTCCGGTTGATGATGTCGTTTGTAGGAATTTCGGGTAGGCCTTGCATATCATAGAACAGATGTGTAGGCCATGTGAGGTTCTGGCAGGTTTGTTAAGCTGGAGAGATGTGAACTTGTGCATCCCCGCCAGTGCGCAAGTGAGTTAATGAAACCGACACGGACAGTATACAGTCCATTCATTTTTGTTCTAATTGGTGTGTATCTCCATGGTGGTTCGAATCACAAACTCTCGTCTGTGAATTTGTTCAACCAAATTCGCAACGCAAGCCCTGCCTCCAGACTCGTTGTTTAAGTGACGCCGAATTGTTCCTCCAGGAGAAACACTGTGCTTTGGAACGACGGAAGTAGGAAACTGAGTTTTCCTAGATTGAATCGTTATGGCATAGCTAACTGGGAAGCTACGGATAGCTGTCATGCACTGGCGAATACAGCATGTGATGGTTTGACTGCCGGGTAAAAATAATTTAGAAAAGCCACTTGGTTTCGTTTTTTGTAACTCTATTTCAATACAGAATGTCCCCCGAAACGTAGCTAAATAAGCTGTCTAGAGGTGTGAGTTTGGTCGGAATACTGTTTACGGAAAGCAAAAGTTCTTTGATTTGAAAAAAAGGAAAAATCGCGTTGGTGAATAGCAACTCTGAATTGCGGGAGACAATGAATGGACGTACGGACGTTGCTGCACATCACTTTCTGCCAGCAAGTGCAATGATCCGGTATCATGGCAATTCAATCAATCAAACGTTCAAACGAGAGTAGTGTGAATATGAACAAACTGCCTATCTCGCAAAACCCCACAACTGTAAACAAAAAGTTGTCCACTGAGCTTCAAGCGTATGTGACGCTACCTGACTAGGATCCTGACTGGCGGGTTAATCGATCGTCACAACCAAGGTGCGTTGGTGGAGTAGTGGTGACACGCTCGCCTCGCATGTCAGATGTCCGAGGTTCAAATTCCGGCAAGGTCATTGGAGATGCACTGCTGATGAGCTCTAATAGGAGCGAAACTCGAGTCCAGTGCTTCCCCCATTTGGTGTGGACTCACCGGAATGTTTCCGCCAGAACGGGGGCACAACCGTTCAAACGAGAGTGGTGTGAATATGAGCAAAATACCTATCCCGCAAAACCCCACAGCTGCAACCAATCATTCTTGTATTTGTTCCGAAAGTATGGTCGAACGACTGAACAAAGCACGAAGAATTAATTGTGTGTTCACTTTAAGCTGTTGAAGGGTTGTGGTGGAAATAATTGGCCACACAAATTACATCTCTGAGAAGCGGGTAAATCTCAGTGCGATGGAAACTGTAGCTATTTCAAAATTGTTTAGAGGCCTTGTTCGAAGCTGCGAGCAAACGAGTGGACTACCTTCACTCCCGGAGATTTCAGGAAGGAGTCAGTAGCAATGAATGTGCGCAAAAACGCAGTTCTTTTGACGGAGTCTTCAACCTTGTGACCATGTTGGAATCTCAGTGTAGCTCAGGTTGAAGGTACTTTATCAGTCGGGCTATTTTGTGCCCATTCAGATGACATCGTCAGTCTGCAGAACCGCGTGTGTAACACTTTTCCAATTGGTGCCTCGTCTGTAGCTACATGCGTCTTGCAAACCGAGGTCAAATACTGGTGGCTGAAATGGGCAAGTTAGCTTGTCCGTGTCACTGTTTATTGTTGTCAACAAACGCATCCATCTTACCGGTCCCACGATTAATTGCATCGGATGTTTTCCGACATGGCTGAAGGAAGGCGGATTATGGGAACAAACAGAAGACCTCATCTATATTCTTTCCATACTAACATATTCAATAGTTTCGATTAAGCGGACTTCTAATGCAGAGATGGTCGTTTTTGTGGATCAAATTCGCATGTGACTAGTGAGACTAGAACATTACCGTCAACGTGTTCACGATGAATTTTCGTCTTAATTAATGAAAGTGTCCTGTAACATTGCTGCTTTCTGACTGTTTCTACGTGTTTGCCTCATCATTTGTGAGTTCTTTTATCCTCGTTGGTAGCCAGACCAGTTTTCATATCCCCGAAGGACTGGTTTTCTCATTGTATACAGCGTTTGAAAACATTTTCCCAGTTACAGCAGAAAAGGAACCGTTAGGCGAAAACGTGCCTTCAATCATTCATTCTCTGGCTGGTATAGACTATAGTGACTGTCTGATAAAACTGCAGCTTGCATGCAAACTGTTTCTTTCGAATTTCTCCTGCATTGACCGATATGTTGGGATTGTTCTCCACTTGAACGATCGACTTTTGCTCACTCAACTTCCAGGTCTTTTGTCAGTTTTTGTGCTGCGATGTACTAGACTTCGTTACCGTATCAAATGACCTTAGCAGTGGCATCAAAGATGGTGAAACAGACACGCAACGGTTTTTACGCTGACGGTCGCGGCAACGGCGGAAACAGCAACGCCGCATTCGTCATAGCAACACCAAGACTAGCTATAAGAAATACAACATAAAAACGTGCGAGTGTTCGCAGTTATGACAGCTCACCTTCAAAGTAAAACCGACGTCCAACGACGAACCAACTTTGAAGAAAAGACCTGCATGAAGGATTCGGTTATCAGTCCCGCTGAGAGTGTCGCGATTTCCACCTACTGTAAACCATCAAAGGATTTTGTGGCTGCAATAGCATCTATGGGCGGGGGCAACAAAGCAACTCGCAACTTTTGGACAAACCTGATGAAACCAACCGTGCCACCTGGGGCAAATATGTATTTAGTTAGATGAAGGGATAGGGACAATGAACCTCATTTTGGCGTAGGGGTGTCATTTCTCATCATTCTGTATGAACGCCTCACTACCTCACCGATTCAGGTGTTGCGATTTTTGTCCGTGGGACCAACGGCGAATATGAATTTTTTAGACCGAAAACTGAGCGAATAAAGGCTCTTCTTAGGTGTAACATCGTCTTCTTACTTAACGTCTTGGAAATCGGTTTGACTGACTGACGGGAGCAAACGCGGCAGATTCTTGCGCAACAAATCTAACAACATTTGATTACCTGCCGAATCAACGATACACATTTCGTGCGGGCCACAAAGTTTGCTGTTCATGAAACACCTTTGAACCTGTCCCCATTCCCCTAACACAGGCACTGGGCGTAGCAAATCATACCAATTGCTGGTTACGATTCTCGAGATCTCAGTTCGACATACGACAGGACATACACACACTTCGTAGACGTGTGCAATGATTTCTCCCCATAAACGCTACGGCCCGAAAACAACTTACTTGACCGGTCCCACCAGGTTTCCCTAAAACATTGCCCGCACTGAATGTTTCACGGGTAACGTGATTCCCATCGTTATTACCCATGTTTAGGGATCAAGAAAGTTCGACGCCCAAAACTGTCATATTTTGGCGCACTTTTAGGAGTTGAATTTTTGATTAAATCACACTAATCAACATATTTCATCAAATACTACTCATGAGTAGACAGATGTACATGAAAAAATGGACCCAGTTCAGATGTGGATATTTCCGTTAACATGTTGCACACACATTTTACATTTGAAACACTTTTCAAAAACGACATAATCAACAGAATACCTAATGAAGCGAATCAGATGTAGTCAAGAAATATCACATAAAAATACAGTCCAAGAAAATGGTTGGGGAGGAACAGAAGAAGGAAGTGAACAAGCTGACCATTATCGTCGGAAACATAACAGCAACTAACAGTGTATCAAAGATCAATCAAAGATTACTAAGCAGATACATCGCGTCAAGAGATTGTCAATGGAAAGAAGCGCTAGAAGTCCTATGTTTCGGCGGCCAGATCGATCACAACTGCATGTATACACCAAACTGAGAATATGAAATTTTTCAACCGGTGAGGAAATTCTAATAAAACTAGACGAGCGGCCAGCAGGTTTCCACACCTAGAAACCATTCAGTAGTACCAGATAATCTTGTGACATTGCCCGATGACCCGCTACCAAGGCTTCGCAATTGTAGATTCCGTCGTCTCCGCTACGCACATTGTGAATGGTAAGGCGACTCCGAGAACCGCGACATCCACGACCGCTAGGAACTACTTCGGTACGCATTCTGTCCAAGTCGGTCAAACAACCCCAGTTGAAACGCCAAATAATCATGGGAGGTGGTACTCCGGAAGCTTCGCACTCCAAAACTAAGGTTGATCCAGGACGAACTCTGTGCTCTTCCACGCGGCCCTGATCAATGATTGCTGGTCGTGCTGTTGGTGAATAAGGGAAGTGGTGGTTAGTGGCGTAAATTCATCTTAATGTATCAGCCTCTGAACCTGCCCTTGAACACTAAAAATGGGTATTTACCCGAGCCAAAATCTTTCAAAATCTGTTGAGCATGCACCCCGTCACGGACAAGTCAGTGTGCATAATCTCCTAGAGTTACAACCGTAGAGAGTCGCACTTTAAATTTCGGGGCATTGTTTCGCTGATGACATCCCCGCGATGCCATGTGTTAAGTTAAGACAAACGTTCTGCCCGTTCCTTTAGCTATCTGCTTCTCCACTCATTGTACCCATGCGGTCATCCGAGAGAGGGGTTGCGGTTACGTTTCACCTCCACATTGGGTACTACTGTCCGTTGATTGACTCAATTGGTAAATTAATTGGAACAGACTTATTTCGTCTCACATCATCCGTTCGGCTCTGACTTCATGTGTTGTCTATGAGATACAGGTTGGGGGTGTTAGCCTAATCAACGTGATTGTGATTTTACCAGTTTCTCTATCGGCACACCGGCAAGGTACGACTTCGTAAATCCAGACTGAGTATCTTCGAGTAATGTTCGAAACCGATCGAAGGTCCATAATCTACCATGTCTTTCTGATCCACTCCGATAAATTGGTCTTCGGGAGGTAATTAACCTGATCCCAACAGAACACCGCGGGCACAGTTCGCTGATTTTTGGTAAGGCGTTCAATCGTGCAGACATTCGCCTCGAAGTTGATTGTTCCTAAAGTGGGGTTGTTAGATATCTACATTTTCGCACGTAACTAATAACAAACTGGATTGTACAACCATTTAAATGTATAGTATAGTTCGAAATATTTGCTTGAAGGTAAAAGGAGTCCCATTTTACATTAGTGGGTTTCTAAAACTACAGTCTCAGCAACAAAATATAACAGCCATCGGTGCCAAACTAACAGGTGCCAAAGTCGACACCACTGTGAAGTACGTGAATGCATGCCCCTACGACACAGAGGTCTCGTGTAACTTACCACAGTCGCGTTCGTCCTCACCACCGGCGCAATCCAGAGTACCATCACACCAATAGGAATAAGGTATGTACTGGAAGTTTCCAGAAGTACAACGGAAGTGGGTGGAGCTGCATTGAGGATCCAGAGCTCGTGTATCTGAATGAAAAGTTGGCATGTGTCAAAATACTGAACTTCATCTTGAAGAGAATACCTTTACATCTTATATGTATGCAGCTGAGAAGCTTGGGAGTCGAAAATCAATAGCTGCACGTTCAAGTATTTAATCATGTAGAGTTTGGAATCAGTCAAGGTGTGTCTCCACTCACGATCGGACTCGCTGTGGCCAAATCACTCATGTTGGATGGTTAACTGATGCTGGGTCACGTGATAACATGGAATAGGCGAATCCCATTCGAACTCTGCTCCGGGCATGTAAACTGTGTTCGAACGCAGTCAGGAAATCGGACTTTCATTCACCCACTGTCTTACACTGGTTTCAACAACCTTGTTTTCACGTTTATTCAGGGTGATACAGTAAATCACGAATGAGGGATTATGAAACCACAATCTGTAGGGGGGGGGAGATGTTGTGACAACATCGTGGTGGAAAGTCCCAGTTACGACAGTGCAGCTGTCAACAGGTAGGCGCAGTCCCTGCCTGGGAACATCACAAACGAAAGATTCAGCTGGGTTGCAGGTGAGTCTCTCGCAAAAACCAAATTGATTTGCAAATGAGTGTACTTATCGAAGTCAGTCCAATTTGGGTTCAAGTAGAACATAAGGTTGACGGAAACTCGGGGACTGCGCCTACCTGATGAGCCCCAAGAAGGGCAAAATCGGTCGTGGGCTGTCGAAGAACTTTCAGCAACCTTGTGAGTAGTGCATTACTTATGTACATGTATCGCGATAAGGCGACAAGTTAACTGATGGAAGTGTCCACTGTGAAAATGATGGTAAAATAGGGGCAACCGGGCGATCCATACAACACTGTGCCGTAAGGAATCCGGAAATTGCAGATGGTAGCCAGGACCTATGGTGATAATAAAATAAACGTTTGGTCGTAGCACCCTTTCGGTGCATAGTTTCCATACTGCCCGAGAGAATCACGAGGGCAGAGCTATTGCCAGGTTGCCCAGACCTGGGCAGGAGCGGTCGAGATACCGAATTGGGTTCGAACCTCGGTCAGTAAGTTTGCGCCTCAATCACTTAGCTGTTCCCGGCCTGTCGGTGGCAATTCGGGGACGGATAAATATATGCCTGATAAAAATTGCCAACCGAATGTCTATCTTCACTGTAACCCAGAGAGTCATTTGGGTTGAGGATGTTGATCATTCGGGTGGTCACAATGGTGTATTGTAATCGTTGCCACAGTAGGTAGGACTCAGCAGTAGACACGATTTTGTGCGGGTTGAAAGTTCGAACATTGAGAGCGACATACAGTTGAGGTTTGGGGGATTATGGATTGTGGATCCAATCTACACGAAGGTACGAAACACTATGGAATCAGGAGACTCTACCCTACTTAATTACCTAGAAAGTTCAACACAAGAAAGTATGCAATGGTTTACGAGCAACACCTACTTGTATTGAATTGCCAAAAATCACATTGTAAGTAAACATCGCGCGGTTAACCATTGGCTATAAAATCGGTGGTGGAGGTTGGAACCGCGGCCAGTGAATCTGAACTTTTGGGAAGCTTACTGCTTAGACGAACATTTTTTGACGTCATCATAGCTCATGCAGTTGGATGCGCACGTTGTGTGCAATTAATCTTGTGTTCCCATCACGCTAGTGTTTGGTGCACTGTTTTGTTGGGTATTGTTTAGACACCAGAAAAAAGATATTTTGATCTTGTAATAGGTTTTTAACCACAAGGCCACAAGTCAAGGCCATCCGCACATCAGCTGTGCTATCGTCCTCACACATGCTGCGTTACAACCGAAAAACAGTCATTTTCAAACTCTTGTATTTTAACCTATGAACCTCATGTTACGCTGGTGAAGTCAGACATTTACGCGTTCGTAGTTCAGCAATTCTTCACTCACTATTTCGACAGTCCAGCTCATCAAATCGGTTGCCGCAGTCGTCCTCACCATCGCAGCTCCAGTGCAGTTGGTAGTGACTGGTAGTCGGTTCCTTTCCATCAACTACCTCACACGGCTTGGTGATAGGGTCGCATAAGGCTTCAAGTGGAAAATAAGAGCAAAGGCTGTCAGAACAATAAGCAAGATACTAGTAAATTTGTTAGTGAGCGCCAAGATTTATATGCACTTTTTTCTAAAATGTGTAGGATTCTGGATGTCCCAAGCTGTTCATCCTTCGTCTTATGACAAGCTGGGTGTCCACTTATTACACGGCAAAAATGTTAGGTGATCATTTGTACCGGTGTTTTACCGAACGATGGATTTTTAAAAAGCTTTAAAAAAATATTCAGAACGGTACGGGAATTGGTTCTGGGAAAAATATAGGTGAATCCGGCAGTTAAACACATTGTTCATGAGCCGAAATTCTCCCTCCAAAATAAAAAAACTCAAAGTTCACGAAGCATATTTAAGCGAATCTCAAAACACGTCATTCTAGAGTCGATGGTGCAATAACCGTAACAGTTGCTCGTGTCTGAAAAATTCACGCCTTACCCTGTTAGTTTCAGTCCTGACTGTAGTGGTAAAATTGATCATCATCATCACCTGTACGAACAGCTTACTTGTTGTACAGTGATTATAGCTGTCACAATTTCGTTCACCGATGATTTGGGATGGTGGGGTAGGTAGCTGTGCATTGGAGGCGCGAGCTCATACGATTGATGCGTGAATACAGGGCTGTAAGTGGATTTTAAGTGGAGAGATTGGGATGCATTGAAGACAACCGCCTGGATGCGCGAGCGCCATTGAGGGCTCGACTGGGTCACGTCTGACAATGTCCCTAACAATCTATGTGGCCCGTCTCGGGGTCCCCATCCAGTCAGACGGCAATGACCAGCACAGCTGAATTTGCTGGTAGGGGCTTTCATACTTCGTTGCCAGACCATTTTTTGACCTCTTCTGTCTCGCTTCCACCTGTCGACGAAGTCAGCCGAGCAGCTGGTCAAGTCATCACAACCAATGGAATGTGATCAGTTCATCTATGGTGGGTGAGTTATTTCTTCCGAAAACCAATGGACGTAATTCAGCATTGCTGATCCGGTTCCCACCAGATTCGAGCAATGCTCCGAAGGCATTGATGGTCAAACATTGAAAGTCTTTTGACATCCTCGGCGCGCAGCGGCCAGGTTTCTGATCCGTATAATAATATGCAGCGCGCCACAGCACTATAAACTCGACCCTTGACGGATAAGCTGTTGTCACGCCTACGCCACAATTGACGCAGGTTCACAAATGTTGCTCTGGCCTTCCCGATCCGCATGGAAATATTATCTTTCGTGAGACCACCGGGACACATACAGCTGCCCAGGTAGACAAACTTGTCTACTACCTCAATCGGCTCATCCGCAAGCATGAGGCTGGGGTTCGAGCCTGCTCCGTCTTGCAGTAGCACTTTACACTTTGCAGGTGTGAAACGCATGTCAAACGATGGGTCGGAATTTTTTCTTAGATTATTTAATCTTGTTTGCAAAGGGATATTGTATTAAACAATTTGCCATTTCCTCCGTTGATGAAGAGTCAAATCACCCGAATCGCAGTTCGGATTGCAAGGAGTAGAGGCGGCCCCAAGATACTGATCGATTTTACACTACTCGACAAGTTGGTTTCGATAGTCGAATGTATTTTGTTTTCTGGGCAGTAGAATTGGTATTATAATTTCCCCACTCCACGAAACAGAGGAAGAATAATTTTACAAGATGGGTGAAATCTTCATGTGAGAAGTCGTTGCTCGAGGAGCCAGTCAACATGTGTGACCACGTGAAGTGGATTGTGTGGTTGAAGCATGAGTGACGTTATTCCCTGTCTAAGCGAGAGCTAATCACATGGCCAGGAGGTCGCGTTTTTGAAACTTCTCAGAGTTCCGTGAGGGGTAAGCAGTGCTGATGATTCCGAAACAATCGTACAGTGCTTCTTGGCTTGTTAGCGTAGATTGGCTTCATTAGCGGGACGAAATCTCCATTGAAAATTCCCAAATCTCCAACTTCCCAATCACCAACAAAATAGACTGAACCCTGTGGTTTGTACGTGGTTTCATTTATTATATAAACGTCTACAGGCATGAACATTTTCACTTCTATAGTTTTTTGGGCGAAGAACTACTCACGCCATTTTTGGAGCGAGTAGTACGTCACCTCGGTAGTTGTTGAGCTGCTTCGTCAGAGCAAATCCTGTGGAATCCATTAGATGTTTGACTGATATTCGACAAGCGCATCATTGATCAAGTCTCCTCACATCATCATAAAGCTCACAATACTTGTAACTTCAAGTTAACCGGTCACACCGCTACTCCCGCCTATGCTAACCTGATCAGACCAGTTTAGGACGGAAAGTCTAGTATGGCTACCTATGCCTTCCAGGATCCCATCACTTTGTGATGCTTAAATTGTGAGCACAAACGAAAATTTTCACACGGTCCAGAAACACTTGATCAGCACCCTCTCATTAGAGGACATTTCCTGCTTACACTAATACAGCACAAACTGTCGTGAACTTCTTCCATCATTGTTAGAGGTTTGACTTACCACAATTTTCTGGCCTCTCGTCATACCCATCCGGACAGTGCGGTATACCATCACAGAATTGTCCGACAAAAATGCAGTCTCCACCGGGACATCGTCTCTGACCGGGTTGGCAACTTGTGTCAATGTAAATCACGGATGTTTTCTTGTCCCCATTCGGTCCAATACATCTGAACGGAAAAGTGCACAAATGCTTGGTGAAAAGCGAAAGGGTTGATTTGGCTTATTGTGAGTCCGGGATAAGGATGCTGGCGATCACAGTTTGGTCCTAGTCAAATGGATCGATAAATGGGGTTTAAACCGTCCGCACAATATGGGTTAACGTGGGCTCATTCAACCCAGTAATTAAGAACTCTTTCATTGACACCGTGGCAGTGGTAGGCGAAATCTGCGTCAATCGCAGATGCTGCTCCGGTTTGGACAGTCCTCTTCCTGCCCTGGCGCAATTATTCCCGTTAGTCCACACCAAAGTGAGAGGATGGCGACCCAGCAACTGTGGTGGTTGTGTTAATCGGGGCTTCGGGCAAGCCAATCACATGGGGCTCATTGGCCGCACAATGGTCTTAGTTGCGAGTGGAATAAGACTTTTTGCGCCAAAAGGTTGCATTTTGTTGCTTATGTCCCCAAACCAAAAAACCACCCTAATCTACGTTTTCGGAAAAGTTTGGTAACAATCGGTAGATTTATTGCTGGGCGACGTTTCGCTTTTGACACAAAAGCTTCGTCAGGCCAAGTGACTAGGTTACGAGGTTGGTCGAGATTTAAGGCGGAAGGAGAACCAATCAGTTAAGTCAAGCTAAATCTCTGTTGGGTATCGGTCGAGGGATTTTGTGCGTTAGGGTGGGTGACCAAGTGTTAGGCCGATGGGGAACCTACATGGATTTGGGTCCAGTCTAGGGTCTAGTTCTTCCGGTTTGGTTCACGTGAAGACCCCTCTTGAACTTTGGTCGCGTTGGGATTTTTACCCGCCTGATTTGCTAATGATTCTAAGTGCATTGACATCCGCACACAGTCAAGTGTCAACTCCACTTATCTAAAACCGCTTTCCATACGCTCGCCAGGTCCACACCCTCGATTCTATTCACGCTGTGATGCTTGGTGGTTTCCACCGCCTCGGCTATCAGCCGCTGTGGTGTGAATCGCAGTCCCTGTCTTAAAACTTCCACATTGTCTAGATCTATTGTATGTCCCGTGTCTAAGGCATGCACCGCCATCGCTGAGTCTTTGACCAGCATTTGGTATTCTACCACATTCCTTGG
The DNA here is from genome assembly GCA_003604175.2 of Clonorchis sinensis. Classification (NCBI taxonomy): domain Eukaryota; kingdom Metazoa; phylum Platyhelminthes; class Trematoda; order Opisthorchiida; family Opisthorchiidae; genus Clonorchis; species Clonorchis sinensis. The sequence goes on along the minus strand of CM030373.1, from coordinate 28,579,197 downwards.
TGGTTTGTTTATTCTCCTTTTATGCTCACTAATTCTGGTGTGCCATTCCCTGGCGGTTTGTCCTATGTAAACCTTAGTGCAATCGTTGCAGTTAATCTTATACACACAGTCCCTAGTCCTTTCAACCGGGAGGGGATCTTTCAATCGCACCATGACTGAGCGAAACATTTTTCCCTTCTGGAAAGCTACTCGAATGTTGGCTGAATTCAGCAGCCTTCGAATATCCTCCGATGTTCCTGCTTTATATGGAATGACTGCTGTGCGAATCCATTCCTTACTGGGTCTAGATACCGGAGCCAATATACTTCTTAAGGGACGCCCGATCAAACTCACTGGGTATCCTAACACTAGGTCACCCACCCTAACGCACAAAATCCCTCGGCCGATACCCAACAGAGATTTAGCTTGACCTAACTGATTGGTTCTCCTTCCGCCTTAAATCTCGACCAACCTCGTAATCTAGTCACTTGGCCTGTCAAAAGCGAAACGTTGCCCAGCAATAAATCTACCGATTGTTACCAAACTTTTCCGAAAACGACGACTACTCAATCGGTTCCAAGCGTTTTTCAACCGAGTGAACACCCTAATCTACGTTCATAGTTTCGTAGCTCACCAAATTTCACTGTCCACTGAAGCAATCATACCTCTGGCAGAAAAAGTCTACTGGGATACTTTCCTAGCATCACTTGGATCCCGGGATGCCTAGATAAGGCTCAAAAGTTTCGACTGGTATTCTGAACTCAACTGCCTGTCTGTTTTAGTCCATCAGGGAAACGTAGTAGCTTTCAGAATTTCAGTTCCACTGTGCGAATGCTGAGCGCCCAACCACATCACTCAAGCGCGATTGTGTTCGTCTCCTGAGACGTGATAAGAGCTCAAATCCCGACACGGTCAAGGACATCCACATTTGATGAGGTCTAATAAGGACGTAAATCAACTCCACCTTCTTTTTGACAGGAGAATCACCTAGATCCCAACTGAGTCACCAGTGAGTCACCCGTCAAAAGGAAATTGGTATGCAGATGAGTGTAGAAGTGGAAGTTCGTGCAATTTGGACTCAAATAGAACAGAAGATTGACGGAAACTCGGGGATTGGGCCTACCTGATGGGCCTTAATAGGGGGCGAAACCAGTCGCGGCAATCGTATGAGTAGTGTATTACACCTATAGAATGAAGTAATTTTTTTTCGTTTAACTCATCACCTGTGTAGGCCGACCGCGGAAAGTAGGATTCGAAAACTACCGTGCCGACCAAAAGTAACTAGTGTTTGTTATTTAACTAAATGTCTACGGGTTAGCTTCCCTTCACTTACTATTAATTCGGGTGCCTCAAATTGAGGACACTTGCTGTTTTCAATTCTATGACGCCCTCCGATTGGTCAGATTTCTAGCCATATTCAACCAACTAATTTTGCATTCTTTTCGCGTCCCTAGCCATGCTCTAGTGGCATTCTGTGCGATGAGCTGACCCAATTCGCAGACATACAACAGACACACAGTCTTTCTCAACTCACTCTAACACCACGCGGCGCGTGGATGCATCAAATCCGCCGGGTACTTCAATGATCACGTAACCAGGATAGGGACGATAGAGAACGAATCGTCGATCAGATTCAACTGGACGTCCGTCTTCAAATCGAACTTGCAGATCTGGCCCCGGTCGTTCAGTACGGCATTCCAGACGTACACGACGTCCTGGTTGGATTCGAATCTCTGACGGTGTGAACTGAACGCCACCTTCGGGCTGTGGAAGTTCACCTGTGGATGGATATGGAACATAATCCTTATTCAAGGTAGTATAGACCGGGTATGTTTGCTTCTCTTCGCTACCTCCCAGCCGGCCTGTGCTTTGCCCAATCTTGATGACCACCGGGTTCAAAGCAAAGAGACGTTGAAAAGCAACATCCATAACAGTATTACTTATTGCGTATTACTACGCAGTATTACTATAACTACTATTTATTATTACTTATTTATGGACATCCCGTTTCGAAACCCTTGAGAGTTGCTTATCACGCAAACTCACATATTGTTGCCCGAATCCCACAGTGGACATCTATTGGACTATGGGACTGAGCAGACAAGAAACAGAGGCGAAATCAGTCCGAATCAGAACAGTTGGGAATTAATGCTCGCCAACCGTTTCGCAAAAATGGTTCAAAACGGGGTTCTAGAAGTACAAAGAGAAGGTACTGTTATGCATTGAATTGGGCTATTAGTACATTCAGTTTCAAAAGATCCAATGGGCGCTGGTCACTGAGTCAGTAGTCTACAACCGACACGTTGTCCGTTAAACCTGCAGTGCATCGACCTCAGGAAACTATCAGTGCATGACCTAACTGGTGTCCACAAAACTGGTCAGAAATGGATAAAGTAAAAAAGGTGATTTATGGCAGGAACTTAATTAATTAATTAATTAAACAAATAAATTAAATAAATTAAATTAAATCAATTAAATAAATCTGGACAGCCAACTGGTTTTGACCAAGTTTGTCAGTGAGCACATTATTGATGTGCTCTGTTCTAGATAAACTGCGAAAAGCCGGAGGCTGGATTGTTTCACTTTCTCGGTAAACGGTGATCACCGATAAGGTTAATGTGCGATTTGAAGACCTCGATCATCACAATAATTCCTAAAAACTAGTAAGTCACGTTCTTGCCCCCCATTGGAAGTGGTTTATCTTACTTACTTTTGGGATTTCATAGCACAACGCGACACGAGAAACCTAATTGGAGGGTGAGTAGCCTTCTGTCCTGTCTCAGTGCGAATTAATCTCAACGCTGATCAGCCACTTGTGGTTGAATGATTACGCGTTCAACAACTAGGCGAGAGGTCACGGATTCGAAACCCCCGGCTGTAGTGTTTCGTGAGATGTGCACTTCTGATGATTCCCAATAGGGATGAAACATCTGTGCAGTGTTTCTCATCCTTTCCGTATAAACTGGCTTCACGGGAAGGAGGAGGTACGACTATGTTGAAAACATGTTAAAAGGAAGAATCACAAAGCATAATCCAAAGAAGTGGCGTAAAGTCAGAATGTGGATCAGGATTGTTTGCTTTTGTATTACTGGAAAGTAGGCTGTTAGTTGTGTTATTCAAGAATTGTTGACGTTGTTTCTAACCCTAGGTTTCTCCCACTCACCGCATTGCTCACGAGATTCATCCGAGCCGTCGGCACAGTCTCGACGTCCATTGCATAAGTACCCACGTGGTATACACTCACCGTCTGCGCACCTGAATTCATCTGGTCCACAGTCGCCGCGAACGATGACTTGTACGTCTTTAGATGGACCAGGGGCAACAGAACATCTGAGAAAGCAAAGTCGCATATTATCGCGTGAAAATGCAACACGAAATTCATGCCTATACAGATCTTACCAAATTACCTCTTTCTAAATCAGTTGAGATCAGTAGGTCCACAGTTATTTTTATTCGCACCTGGTAACACGGCCGCATTTATGTTCATACAGCTGAAGGATTTGTTTAAATCATCCCGCAATAAGGACACATCGTGCTGCTTGCAGTTTTACTCGCCGGATGAAGGTAGTCCACACCAGCCCAAAATTCTACACCAATGATTATCACCCTGAGCCCCTGATTTATCTTCAGGTGAACATCAGTTTTTTCACCGACAATCTGGTTGAGTAAGCTTGTTGATCATGGTGGGGTGGCCTTGAGAATACCTCATGTTTGCCTGCACTAAACGAACTCTCAGTCGTTAGGCCAAGCAGCTTTTCAGTCGCCCCTTTAATGTGACGTGAATCCGCGTCTCGGTTCCATCTGAATAGGGCTTGCCAAATTGCGCGGTTTGAGGAGGGCAGATAATTAAGGGCACGTCTGCACTGTCCGTCCAACGTACAGGGCGAGTGTGTAAACATATGGGAAGGCTGGGTGGGCAAATGTGGTCATGGGCCTGTTCGCTGTTGTTCAGGCAATGGCGATGTACCCACCTTGACCACGTCCGTTCCGCTGGTCGCACGTTACTATGCCGATTTGGTAGGCTCCGCCCACGAACCTGCTACCCGGGGCTGTGGTGAGCGATAGTGACATGTGTGTTTCGGTCTGGACGCACCGGTGAAGTGGTCGTCGCTTTCGTTTAACATGTGTTTGTCCTTGTAAGCAAAAAAAACATCCGGTTCAGAGAACTGAGCCAGCAGTATTTTGTACACGCCCAAACTAGTCAAGTCACTGATATGTCAACTTTTGGAACCGTTTTCTAGTCGACTACGCATCGAATTCAGGTCCGTCTGCGCTGAGCTGTTTGTGATGAAATTGCGTTACTGGTTTCATTCGTCTAACTTCATTCGGATGTAGGTATTTTTTGGTTCCCCGAGCTGAAACGTGAATAACGCCAGAACGCACCGACGTTCGTACCAGGTCATGTCTACGAATGCAGATCACTGACCTGCTCAGAATCTTTCACTGATTGCTGTGTTGATAAGCACTTACATAGAATCAAAAAGGAAACCTTAACTGGTTCGGCCTAGATTGTGAGGACGTCCCATTTCCAGCCCTCCAAGCGTACATTCTGCTTTTTCAACAGTCTTAGTTAGAATTTAGGTAAAATAACAGAATAATTGCGGTTTCAGTCCACCTGATCTATGATGACCCCCGAATAAACCAGGACTTTTCATTAACTTGATTAACTGAACATACGCACCAGCTTCCAGACATCCTTCACTACCTTGAAATGAGGCTGACCGTCAATCTTCGTTAGGTCCCCAAACAGGTACTGACTGTCACGTGATTCACTCCCCTTAAAAAGAAATACAATGATTAAGTAGACCATGCATACATTGTGCTCTATCGAAGATAATTTAAAATAATCACGCTGCAACAGTCCCAACAGACTCTTATCTGAACACTCGACCGGAACGTATCGCGCACAATGAGAGTAGATGCAATCGATAAACTTAATCGTTTTGTACTTCTTACCTTATAGTGTACACACCTACTGTGGGTAGTCCACTTATGGCGCGAACAATGACCCGTTCTCGAGTAGGTCGATCAACGGTGAACTGTGGATGGCGTTCGATTGGGGTACCGTCGAATGTGATTTGTGGAGCTATCCCGGGCGTAGTTGAGGTGCATTCGTAAATGAACTGTTCGTAAGGCCTCACATTAATGGCACCTGGTGTGACTCTGACCCCAGAAGGGACTGAAGAAAACCAGGGATAAAATGGCATACACAGTATGGCTAGAATTAAGATGTCACATCCATAGTTGGACATATATGCATACATGTGATGGATAGACGTATTCGACTGTCACATGAGTTTTGCTCAATCTGGCAAACATTTCGTGTAGAATGTGAGACTTAGGACTTATCCGAAATGCCTTCCGACGTGCAGTTTATTTCACTCTGATATGAGCATTTTCTCAAAGCACTGATCAACCTACCTACTTCATAAAGTTACTGGTATCTGTTTGTTCAGATGAATTTTCGCTCATTCGTTGAATACTGTCTACGCTGAGCTGAGTGATTTGGTTTTAAAAACATTTCATCATTAAGTGAGGTCACACCGTCACCTCAAGTTTGTGCAGACAAGAAGCGCTGCATATCACTAGGTGAAACATTGCTCCCTAATTTTTTGAGCATTGGAAACGTGGACCGCCAGTGGGAGTCTACGATCTTAGGCACGTGTTGGGTTAAAGTGCGTTGGAAATAATTAAACATGAATTCAACCAATTGGAAAAAAGTTTGGAACCGATTGAGAAGTCATCGTTTCAGAAGGGCTTGGTAAACAATCGGTAGTTTTTATTTGTGCAACGTTTCGCTTTTGACACAAAAGCTTCTTCAGGTCAAGTGAACCAAGTTAGCCAGGTTTTAAGGATCGTCTCCTGGCAAACAGAACCAGGGACTGTGTCTATAAAATTAAGTGTAACGACTGCATTAAGGTCTATATAGGACAGACGGCCAGGGAACTTCACACCAGAATCGGAGAGCATAAGAGGAAGATAAACAGGCCGCCGAGAAACGCAGATGAATATCGAGCGTTACTGAAAGACTCGGCAATTACAGGACATGCACTGGACACGGAAAACAAAATAGATTTAGAAAATGTCGAGGTTTTGAGGTGAGGACTACGGTCCACGTCACAGAGACTGATCGCCGAGGCGGTAGAAATCGCCAAGCATTCCAGTGTTAACAGAATAGAAGACGTGGAACTGGCAAGAGTGTGGAGAACGGCTTTGGATCAGTCGAGCGGACACGTGTTGGTGTGCGGTCATCAAAAGGAGGGGTATTCATCATCTGAATTCCACTTGACCTCACCCCACCCCACCCCGACCAAATTTGTCGCAGCACTCACAAGCCCGCAAAGAACAACGAAATCTACCAGCGGCAACCGCGGTGAATCATCAACTGAAGCACATTGAAGTGGAAGATAAAGGAACCAAACCCGATCAAAATTAATGTGAAACTCCCACAAACTATCATCGCAAGATTTTGACAACCACACTAACCGACAAGAGCTGTTACTTGACACTCAAATGAAGAGGTCTTTCAGATTGGTGCCCCGTCTGCCTTAAAACCTGGCCAACCTGGTGACCTGTTCACTTGGCCTGACGAAGCTTTTGTGTCAAAAGCGAAGCGTTGCCCAAATAAACATGAATTCAGTTAGGTAACACAGTGGAGCAGAAAAATCTCCTTGATGAAATTGTTCGGTTTTTAATGAGTAGAAGCGTAACTTAAAACACCCCACCCAGCAGTGCACTGATGTCTCTTCGAAAGGTGATGAAATGTCTGCAAATCAGTTGCCAAGCTGGGCGAACAGATCAATAACTACCTGATCAATTACCAAACAAAACGTCATGTTAAACATAGTTCCCGTGATCACAATGAACCGACACAGCGTGGGATACTTTAATTTCTTGCCGCTCCCTAATTTTTTCCTCTGAGTATATCACATCACCAATAAGTGATATGTGATTTGGCATCTGTTCCTGAAGACTGGAATGGTCCGAAAACAACCTTCTCGAATTTCTCGAAGATATGATAGCGTCTAATGCGCTTGTTCACCGAGGTGAGCACTAATTATCATTCTCGGGTGAAAAGTTCAAAAGTTCTCTGCGCATTGTGAATGAACCCCATCAACGGAAAAATTCAGCTGGTCCTCGTGGTCGGAGTTACATTTTCTGCGGTTTCCATGCTGTTTATCAAACGTTCGCATTCTAGCGTTTAACAGGCCTGCCACACTCAATACGGCTGTCAACGCTGAGCATTGAAACTAAATTGTGAACTAGAAGTAATACTCTACGCATAAGGTTGCTGAAAACACTTCGACCTTATGAGTAGTGTATTACGCCTATACATGTATCACGATTTCTCGAATACCGTACCAACTGAAACATGAGGCGGCCTGGTGCAGTACATTCAGTTGAGAAGAATAACATAAACGAGGGTATCAGCTGGGCTCCAGGTGATTCACCCGTCAAAACCAAATTGGTATGTAAATGAGCGCACAAGGAGATCATTGATTAGCGAAATACACTCATTTGTGTGCCATTTTGGTTTAGACGGGAGACTCACCTGGAACCCAGCTGATATCCTCGTTTATGATGTTTTCAAGCAACTGATGGTACTGCACCAGGCCGCCCTATGTCTCAGTTGGAACGACATTTGGGATGTCATGATACATCGCATGAACGTGATGCACTACTCATATGGTCGAAGAGTTTTCAGCAGCCTTATGAGTAGTGCATTAGGTTTATTACGGCTTTTTATCCTCCAAAAAACTTAACCCACCATTATCAGTAGAAGGGTGGACTACATAATCAATATTCTGAAAATATTCTATCATCACAAAGTCGTTGAACGGCACATAAGAAACCGAGCTCATGTTACGAAAACGTCTCACAGAATTTCCACTCCATCGGCTAGAACCAAATCGTAGTATAACCAGACTGTTCGATACACAGCAGCGTTTGGCCCCGTGTTGCCGCATTAAAAATCGATGGACCTGATCAAAGAGACCTCAAGAATAATTGGCTATCCTTCACTTCTCCTATGCAAATCAAGCACCACGTCGCGCAAACGTTTAGATTTCGTTCAGCTGTAGCACCCTTTCGGTGCCTAACTCCAATGAGTAACCTACTCAAAACACCCTGATTCAGCACACTTGACTAGTTTTCACTAATGAAGAACATTACCTGTTTCTTGAATTTCTGTTGAATCGTTTGGACGTAATTTTATCGCATGGCATCTTTTGCCACCCTACTGAGTACACTTGATTCTAATGTTGTAGTATGCCCAAGCAGGTTCTCACAGTGATAATATAAACCTTTAAAATTCTGTGAGATTTTTGACAGAACCAGTGACTTCAGTATAGCCTGTAACCATGTCCTATAAAACAACAGAATATGGTAACACAAGTGAAGGCAGAGGTCATCTCATCTATGAACACTGAAGTCATTCTTTAAACTAGTTTTGGGGGGTTGACGAAAAAGCGCACTAGCCCGAAAATGGTATGCAAGAGGGAAAACCTCATTACCTCCCTGTACAAAAAAACTGTTCAGCCGTAGCACCCTTTCGGCGCCCAGCTGCCATGCCACCCGAAAGAAGCACGAGGGCTGGGATACTGCTAGGTTGCCCTAACCTAGACAGGGGAAGTCGAGAGGCAGAGGTCGGGTTCGAACCACGGACCTATCGGGTCAGTAAATTCGCGCTCTAACCACTTGGGCCATCTCGCCCCAAGATTTAGGTAAATTCAAATGCCAAGTTAGATCTACTCACTGCAGAACCGTGGGTCTTCATCTGACCCATCTGGGCAGTCCGGTCGACCATTGCAGAAGTCGTCCCTGGGTCTGCATGTTCCATCTCGACAGCGATACTCGTTCGAGGAGCAATTACTGTGAACATGTATTAGGACTTCACGACGTAAACCAGTCGTAGTGTAACATCTGGAAGGGAACAGGAGAACGAAAATTGTTCACGTAAGAAAATTTGTCACGTAAACGCCAACGATGTAGGCGTGTAGTTTAGTGGGAAGCGACTGGCCCGACAGGCAGACATTGCCCAATCAAAACTGACAGTAATAGGGAATAAAGCACTGAAGCTTCTGGAAAATTAATGTGGTTCCAGTTTAGAAATCCTCCAGTATTCGTCACTGCCGCAATCAGTCGTCAGTGAGGATTTTGAACAACGTTGACGCCTGGTCAGCTAGCTGTATATCCTGAAGCTCTGTGGGATTTTGCTGACGACCGTGCCGAGAGCAGCGCCTATAATTCCGCCAGAAACTATATCAAGTGGTATCAAACTTTGTTTCAAATGATAGCCGAATTAATTGTAGTTCTATTGGACACGTGTTCAGCAGCAGGGTAGGTTCTACAGTGAAGGCGAAATAAAACTTGGGTTGTGGAAATATGAAGTTGTAGCGGTCACTCACTAGATCACGCGTCACAAACACTCAAACCACGTCACAATTCCTGTCCCACTTGCAACCTGAGCCGACAACATGTACGCTACAACTTCCCATCCAATTTTGTTGACGCGGCTACCACCTGCGTCACACACCAGGCTTACGAACCACACTTCAACACATCAGGTCAAGTTGTATCCATGTTCATGCAAGTATCAAACACGAAGGGACACCTCTCTCCTCATACTGTACACAATAAATAGGCGTACAACTCGGCCCAACACGCGCGCGCACAGGACAGGAAGTCAACCGAGCTCCACAAGTTTCCACGGCGAACTACGGAACACGTGTAACAGCTACACTGCAGAGAAGACACGTCCCGTGTCCGGACTTTCACTCAGGCACTCTCAATAGCTGTCCTCAAACGATAGGTCACTTTTCGCACTGTATCTGTATTTATCAAGTGCAACTAACTATTGTATTCATCATCATTCTGGTAAAACTAACACGTGTTAGTGCTTGTTACCTTCTGATAACAACTTATTACGTTACAAGTAGAGCACCAACATCATTTCCACGGGGTGGCTGATATCCTCAACATACTTCTCTCTATCTGGTGTGAAACTAGACACAATCCAACTAAGTCCAACTGTAGGTTGTGCAGGTGTGTCGCAATACTTCAATTTATCATAAACAGGCAACACGACAGACACCTGATGTACGAATATCATGAGAGAATTCTACGGGGTTCCTGGTGTTTAGAATACATGAAACCTGCAAAACATCAAGAGTTTTCGTTGTTGGGACAATGAATATTAGATTTTTCAAAATCACGGTTATCAAGCTGGATCGTCAACTCACTCGATCCTGGTGTTGTTCTCGCGTCCGCTTAATCCCACGTCCGCTCGGACTACGACACGTTGTGGTGTTGGACGAGTGACGATAAATCTCGAATCCGACTCGATTGTACGACCGTCAGCAAATCGAACCATGGGTTGAACACTTGGTAGGTTGGTCTCGCACACAAATTCAACAGGACGATAAGGTTCCACGTAGATGTAGCCCGGAATGACACGCAGATCGACAGCTGTAATGGGTAGGAAGATTTTGGCACAAAATCCAAAGTCATTCCGCCAAACTGAACTTCCGGATTCTATTTTCAACGTCACTCTCTGATTAACACTTCTTCAGTCTGTTATGAACGACTACGTTTTCTTTGAAAAAACGTCAAATGACACAAAAATCTCTCTCTTCTTGAATTGTATAGAATGATCTTGCTCCGATTCACCGAGCAACGGATTAGCATTAGGAATCCGAGGAAAAAGCATAGCGATATCTTCTAGCTGGTCAGTTCGACCAAAAAGTTATCCTGAAAAATAAACTGATTCTAAAATATGGTAGTGTGAGCAGATTCTCTTGTACATAATCGGTGACCCGCAGTTATCTTTTCTTTCTTTCTTTGGCTCCCCTCCATTGTCCAAAATCCGCCACCTCGAGCCATTGCGATCCAAGCCACCGTACACATGTATGCAAGGATCGCAGTGGTCAGACCGAAATAACCTGATTTAGTGTAGTACACTGCATAGCTCCCAAGAGATGTTGGCATCAGCAAACTTCCAGCTACGGATGGAGTAACGCAGCATGGCTGACCTTTACTTGGGTAGGACACAACACTACCTAACCATGAATTTCGTGTCGCTTGATCTGGCCTTACCTGGCCCATTGTTTGGTGGATTCTGAGAACCAAACAAATTCATGGGTTCTGTTCATGTTCTGTGTGCAAACGGATACCTAGTTGAAATAAGAAGCTCTCACATTCGCATTGCTGTCGTTGGAACAATCCTCCTCACGCCCTGGCGCGATTATTCTGGTGAGTCCACACCAAAGAGGGAGCACCGGATAAGCACCAGAATTTGTGCACCAGGACAGGAGGAGGAGGACTCTTCCGAACGAGAGCGATGTGAATATGAGTTCCCGCGAAAACACAACTAACGAAAATCTCCGTCTAGTTATTACAAGCCAGGCATCAAAAGTCGCCTACATCGGTAGCATAAGGGAGGTCGGTGATTGTATTCTTCTTGTGGGAGTTCATGGGGCTCGCAGGAATTTAAGTTATCTGATACTCCTAAATAATGTTGAAAGCTGTCATACTCCGAAAAAGTTAACCTCTAAAGCCGTAGTACTCACCGCAATAAGCCCGGTCTTCATCCGAACCATCTGGACAGTCTATTCTGCCATCGCAAATAGCAGTCGTAGGGATGCATTGCCCATTTGGACAGCTGAATTGTCCTTCCGGACACGGAGACTCCACGCGTACAATAATCTCTCGAGGTGAACCCTCTTTCGCGACACACCTAATTTGAAATTACAAGGAAATCAGAGGCAATTCTCCTACGAGATACAGTACGTACACAGTGAGCACCACTACAACCGGACCAAAAGAAACAAACAATGGACAACGTGGATGCAAAACGTAGGGAAGCTGATGAGGGGAGAGGGAATAGACACTGTCCACAAGAAACCAAACTTCTATTCTCCTATCTTTCAAGGGTCATTGCGTTTCGTTTTTCACTTCTGAAACTCATTCCATTTCTGGACTCTTCAGAGTTTACAATGGGCAAATACTGAACAGTGAGAGCTGGAACTCCACAAATTTTCTACAGCTTATTGCTAACACCAGCGCTCAAAGTAGTTCCATACTGGATAGCCTTAGACCCTCAGCCCGAGCAATACGGTGTGAACCTCTAAATAAGCTTGTGGTCTGCCGACTGTATTTGAAAACACCGTTTCACCTGGCTACCGGTAGATCACGACATATAAGAGACACATGGGAATTTTTTAGGGGACGAACTCACCAAATTCAATTCGCTGTGATGAGGATACCAGGTGAACGACTGTTCACCTCAAACTACAAAAATAATTGAGTTAAACAACAAACTTGAAAGCAAACTAGGAGAGAGAGAGAGAGGCAACACGATGATCCTCACAACAACAGAGATCTATCCAAGAAGCGTTTTTCTCTCGATCTAATCCAAAACGGCTTTATCGTCAATTATGACCGAGTTGGCAACTCTCCCGCTTCCCAAAAGAGAGATCACCTAGATCTCTGTTTTCCCTTACCCGTCCCTCTTAATATCATTCCCGGATGCTGGGCAATTGATCTGCAGTTCGGTGTTAAAAGGGAAGAAAATCCTTGCTGACTTCGTTTCGAGTTAAGTTTGCAGTACAGCTAGTCAGACAACCAGGTAACTATAGCAGATAAAAAATAAATTTGATGAATTTTTGCCGGGCGAGGAATTCAGTACCGTCTCGGATCAACTTCATTTGGGTATCGCGTCAGCTATTCTGTGTGCGAGCCAGTGAGCACCCAGTAGGAAAACGTTCATGACATTTTACAGGCATAGCTTATCCTTTTTTTACCTTAGCTGTATTGCTATTCGTCCTGCCGAAGCGACGATTACATTGGATGTCGCCGAGCTAATCACGGTCTTTTAAAAGAGCAGAGGTGAATCGGTCTTCCACCTTATTTTGAGGAAACAGTCTTTACCAGGAATTCTCATTTAACTGAACAAGCGAGTTTACTGACGTTTAGAAACTCGTCCATTTGCGCCATTCATTAAAGTAAATTTTTTTCAATCCATTATTCGAACTGGCACTGGGGTCTTTCTAACGGGGTGCGTGTTTTGCATTCAGCCGCCTCCAGACTGAGAAGCATACAGCAGGAAATCAACAGGTAAAAACGAATAGGGACTTACGTGAAAACGTGTCCTCCTTGGTCCGGTACGCCATTTGGTGCACGAACAATGACACGCTCCGGACTTGGTCGAATCACTATGAACCGTGGGTCCCCATCAACCGGTTTTCCGCTAAGTAGTACTTCCGGAACTGATCCTTGGATTTTGGAAATGCACTCAAAGTGGAACACTTCGTACGGTTGTGTGACAATATAGCCAGGAATAATTAGGACGGTTGCGACTGAAACGATGCAAAATAAGCATGAAGTTCTTCCGCGCATGCAAACCTAGATCTGTTGAAAACTTCAGTTTGGCTCGCAAAAAAGATGGCTCTGCAATCTACTGTTAGGTGAGATGTAGGGACAAGGAAATCTATATGGTCGGAATTGTGAGTAGCTAGCAATAGGATTGTACTGTTGATGTCGCATGATTTGTCTAGGATGGCGAAAACAGACAGATGGCGACTGACCGTAATAGAATACTACCAGGACGAAAAGAATGTAGCTCAAAAGTGCATAGACAGAGAGGGTTTGGTTCATGCAGAACTGTTCTAATCGTTTCTAAGCGTCCCCATCTGGGTCTATTCACAGTACGTTTTCTGCAGCAGCTCATTTCTCAGTCTGGACCTTCCAAGCTAGTGTTTTGACGAAAGAACCATCAAAGGTACACAAAGTGGATGAGACGCCCACAAATTAGGTCGAAAACGCATGTGAAGTGCGTGTTCTTTAACCTGTATGAGACAATAACATTCCGATGCCTTCTGGGCGTGGCATTGGCAACCGGCAAGCGATGGGTACTGCATATCGATTGGCTGTTGGGACCGCATTTAGGGCCAACCAGAGCTTGCTTTGATGCTGGACAAGCAAGCGACACGATCTTCCGGCCAATTGCATGCGGGTTAGGCATCTTGGCAATAAAAGCACCTAACTGTCAGCGGTAAATGGGGTCTTGGTGCGGGATTCCACCTGACACCGTATTTCCATGTCTACTTGACCACTTTCCTTTTCAAGATATCAACACCAGTACGGCCGGAGTAATTGGCTCGAGGTGCAACCCACCTTCGGCCGGAATTTCCCGGCTAATTTGAGTTTCGTCATCCGAGTAAATTTCGATCAAAGTCACTGGTGGGAACCAGGGTGTTTTTAGTCAATATATCGTCGCTAAACGTTGTAATTTAGACGTGTGCATACGGACGCACAGACAAGGGAACACAGCACCATAATGTGTGACGGACAGCTCCCCACCACAAGAAACAATGCGCCGGAACGCTGATGCGTTCCAGTTTGTTATTGCGGTCTCCCATATTTTTATTCGTTTCCACACGTTTCTTTACCAGTTACAAGCGGACACTGGCCATTTTCCTTGACTGGTGGCGGAACGTTGCCAGGCCGATTTCTACCCTCAGTAAGTAGATCAGCAACCAACTGGCAACAGCCAGTGCTTCGTGGACATACAGTCCTTTGAGGTGAGGAGAAAGGCGGTGGTGTTTCGAGAACGAGTTACAGAATCACAGCAGCTTATTTAAAAGGGCACTACTTATAGGTTCGCTGAATATTCTTCAACACTCTGAGACCGGCTTCGCCCTTCTTGAGACTCGGTGGACAGGTGCAGTCACCGAGTTTCCGTTAACCTACTTGGATCCAAATTGCACGGAATTTGACAAATACTCTCCCATGCACACCAATTTGGTTCTAACGGTCGGTTCGACTGAATTCTAGCTGAATCTCTATTTTACGGTATTCTTCTTTAACTGAATGTGCTGCTTAAAGGCCTCCTTATTTTTCAGTTGGTATGATTTTTGAGATTTATCTTCTTTACGATACACTACTGATAGTGGCTTCAGTAGACTCAGTGGATGCATTTGTCTATGAGCAACAGGATTTGTCAAAGACGGAGTTATTAAGAGGAGGGTTGGTACAAGGGTAGCGCTGTGGTTGGGATGAACTTCGTGCCCGAGTTCTCAAAGAATGCTGCGTCTCTGGTGATGCATCTTGGTTCGTTTATTGCGCTCTTATGGACAGATTACATTGTAGTCGGTTAGAATCATTCAGCAGTTACGACAGCATTAGTGTACGTCTGGTCTTCCAAATCCGGGAAGGACTGCTTTTTTGACGATCGATGAAGCCGTGGCACTCCATTGATGAGTGTAGCAGGTGCGTAGTGTACAACGGCGATGTGCTCGACCCAGATCGGTCGCATCAACCATGGGTTCGGACATAGTGGATGTCAGATTCGCAGAAACATGAATATCCCAGCTGGGAAGTGTAATGCAGTTTGATCCAAATCACCGTACAAGACATGTTGTGAAATTTTGTCCAGTGCCGTATACGGCGCTTCCTGGGGATCGTTGTTCTAAACTGTCCTCTTTCACTACTAAGAACACCAAAGCAACTGAATTTTCTTGGCTTTTTCAAAGTGACGATGGTCATACTGAACTAGAATCCTATTTTGGCTTCATTCCCTTATCGTAGCGATAAAAAGGGTTCATTTGTACCAAGAGATCATCAAGATATCAAAACATTGGTAGCTTGAGTGCTCTAATTGGTCGTAGATCAGATGGCCGTTGATCTGTTTGCCACGCTCGGCGAACAGACCAATAACCGCTTGATCTGTGCCTAGAGGTCACGCAACAAATTAACGAAGCTGGTTGTATGCCGAAACTCTCAAGACCCGTCCTGTTGTGAGGAAATCGAGTTGAGGCGCGGGAACTGAACAAAGGGACGTCTAAAAAGCCAACCTAGATGAAAATTTTTATCTTAAGTGAAACCGGCATCATTGACAGGGCGAGACCAAGACCATTTGTAGTTGCTTTGTCTTCCAAATACCCAGCAAATGTGACCGATATCGCAAATTAGTATCTCTCAAGGCTGCGCTGAGTAGTTGTCAGATGTTGTTTTATGCTCATGATTCTTGCTGGGTGAGCTCTAACCACGTGGAAGCCTCAAATCAGTCTACATACTGTCACTTGTTCCTGTTTTCCTATTATCTGTGTGATTGGTGACCTTTGGGAGTGCACTAAATGCCGTGACCCTGTGAACAAGTACTTCCCACAAGGCTATTCAACAATTTGTTGTCCTTCCAGATTTCCCTTATCGATTGGTATCGATCGCCCTGGAGTATAGGACAAGCGTGAAACAAATTAATGGAAGGTAAGTCATCCCACTCACGTGTTACGTACGCATTTGACTCTGTTGTCCAAAGTTGCTTTGGTAGACCAATGAAAGATTTGTCAGTTACAGGCTGTAATGTGTCACTAATCAGTAAGACATTCAGAGAGCAAGTTGGTAGTACCGGCAAATAGCCTTGAAGTTTTTTCTGAAACAACGGATAGAACGGTGATTTCAGTGAATGCCACATAGTTGTCCCCGGTAAGAAATACGACGCTGCTGGTGACAGACAATCACATGGTATTGCACTCTAGCATCCGAGTACAGAGGTACTGCTAACAGACTGGGTTACCCATAACAGAGCAGACGGAAAAAAGCCAAACGGACTAGACGAATGACATGCTGGTTAGACCTACCGCAGTATCGTTCACTTTCATCAGAGCCATCAGCGCAATGTGGTATTCCATCGCAAAATTTGCTTGCCTCCAAACACTGACCACTTAAGCACTGGTACTGGCCTCGAGGACAGGGGCTGTGCACGCTGATCAAGGCCGAACGGTTGCCGACGCCAGGAAATATGCATCTAGATGTGGAGAAGAAATGTGTTTTGGAGAGTTAGACGGTGTACACCTGCGTCCAAGTCCAACGTTCAGGTGTGGAATGGACAGTAATCTGTGATGCCTACACTCTTCCGTCGAGCTGGAAACCCTGAGAGAAAAGCGCTACTAATAAGTAGAGTGAAGAGGTTTACTCTCTATTTTACTGCCCGAGTTTCGAATCTCTGTGGCTAACACACCTAGAATGCCCCAAAACCAGGACCATCTGTGGCGTGGGACAAAACATCTCGTTCGGGAGAGTTCGGGAGTTACCGAAGAAAGTGAACCAGTTAAAATAGGAACCATAGTAAGAAGCATTTAGATGATGGGAAAACAGACTATGATACGACACAGACGTATCAGTCAAGACTGGTTTTGTCAACCAAGGTGGCTGGACTATTTGTCTCGCGAACAAGTAGCGATCACGATCGCATCTAACAAGTTGAAACATGAATTGAGACTTTGAGGCACAGAATATAAAAATGTGCGCCAAATAAAATCTCCCTAAATGAACGGGCTTAGTTTTGAAGCAGTTTTTACCTTTGCTTGTTGTCATTTAACAGTGTTTCGCTCATTAAAGGGAGGCAGAGGGAGTTCTCTACCGAATCTCTGATGACGTCCCCTGTGGGTAAGATGAATTTTGATAAACGGAACCAACAACGTTGAAAATCTTTAAGATGCACTTTAAAGTTGACGGAGGTGCAGGAGAAATTGGCCAGATATAACACTAGGAAACACAACATCAGAGATCAAAATGTTAATTAAAGCTTGAGACTTTTACCGGAATAATCCTGCTGCACTACGAAGTGATGCTTTCAAGTGAATCTAGTAGGATAGCACACCAGCGTTTTGAGTAATTTCCACATTGTTGTTGTCCTGTTCTATCAAGCACTGCAAATCATAGTGATTAACTATCACGGCGGTAGACCTTGCAACTGTTGCGAGTTCTAACAAAAACAACATATCGTCGAACAAGCATTAACCAAAACCGAGACCGTGCTGAAGTAGGGATAAAACGCGTAGCCAAGACAGTTTAGCAAAGCATTTCCTTACCTCGTCACACAAATATGGGGTAATGAATAATTGTGGACTCCCTTGAATCTGAGTCTGCATAAATGCTGCCACCGCGCTTTTTCCGCTAGGCATTTTTGCGGAAGCCACCGCGACGTAATCTGCATTTAAGAGGGAGGAATTGAGTGCAGTAATTAGACTTGTGTGCTTTTCCGTTTCTCAGAAAACGATACTGAAGACACTTGGTAAGTCAGTGAGGTTACCCGAAAGAAAGCATCAGGCAACCAAATAAATGCTAGTACACAGGTTTATGCACGATCCAAAAAGCAATCTCAAAGCACACAACTGAAATAACGCGTCAACAGACAATCGGAGGACTACATGAAATCGGGATTTGCAGAACTTTATACGTATCATCACCGTTGCGGCAAAGAAATAACAATTGCACCCCACAGTAAAACTAACTAAATGACTGCTATTTTACCGAGGAAGTCACTTGTATTTTTGAAGTCACAGGTTAGCTGTAATGTTTTGTTTTATTTAAAGTGCCCTATTCTTTTTAGCATAACCTATTTCTTTGCAACTAACCAGGTTGGACCACACTGGTAATTCTGGATCACGACGTTTCGTGGGAACACCAACTTTGGCTCCATTACGGTTTAGATGTAATGCAAATTCATGCCATCACTAAGGGATGAAATGGGAAACTTAATAAAACACTGCTGAATTGGTTGCCCACTTTGGTAAAGAGACATCTCTGGCTGAAGAAGAACTCACAGGATCAAAAAAGCAAATACTGTATCAGATTATCTAGGATTGGTTGCTCGCATAACTTACCGTGCAAAGCTGATTCAACGGTTGAACCCTCTGAAAATAGATTTTTGAACAGAAGTATTATCAGTCGCCTGCTTACAGCGATATCTGACAGAGGTGTCATACTGTGTAACGCGGATGGAAGCACGCGCGATAACATAGATTTGACCAGACTACATGTGAATGGTGAGTAGAGTGACAATGTATGTATTGGCCTCATTTCCCTCAAATCTGTCAGAGAGTAGCAAAAACATGCTTGAACGGATCAATGTCATTGTGGTTTTCCACTTTTTCCTTAAATTGTTCTTGTATATTTGCGGTTGTAGTGTGTTCTGCACTGGAAATATGTCTGTTCCTGCTTTTGAGGTGACTTTTGACTAGTAAACATTCAGTGGGTGTTCACATCAGCTTGTGTTGGATTTGGTGCTTGTTGTCGACTTAATTTATCTCCGAGTTCTGCCAGCCGCCGAAAGACCGTATGGACACAAATTTTGTAGAAATTTTGATGCCAGTGGCAAGCCTTGATTTCATCGGAAGCGTTGGCGTTGCAAAGCTTCTGGTGACGTTGCACGAATCCGGGGCGGGCCACAAATTGTCGGAGGGAATTGCATTTTCCCTTTGAAAAATGATATCCCGTCGCGCTCCAAATGAATTAGAGCTCTGGCCTATTCGGCCATATTAAACCTCACGGTCTGGTATCTTTGGGATGAAAGCAATTTATGGTAGAGCACTGGGAACGACATGGGTGTCACCATTTGGTTCCGGACTACGGAGGATTCCAAAAAACAATGTTTTCTTACAGACTAGTTGAGCTTGTATGGCGTCGGATTCACTTGCTGATTTGTACAAAAAGGTGTGTTGCTATTGATCAATTTATTGCGTCTACTTCAGGATAAACCTGCTTAGGAAATAATCTACATGAATTTTTAAAACTAGGTATTATTCATACCTAGACAAACTGAGGTAATAACAGTACTCAGTCTAGACAGCTATACACACGAAAAGACAGCTCATAACTCACCAACTTCTTCATCTGCGAGTTGAAATACAGTGGAAAAATATACACTTAATAGTTTCAATGACAGGTTGTTTTAATGAAAAACAAAAAACAGATAACATGAAAGAGTACACTTGCCTGGTCCGCTGATCCATGCAACGTTTATGGAGCACTTATCCTGGTACGTTGACTTCAGTTTCTTAATGATATCAAACTGTTTCTTGTAGGGATTGCTGTCATATCCACTGCCAACATTGATACAAGCTGTTGCACTGCCAGATTTCTTCCCTGCCGTTCCGAAATCCACAAAATGGTGAACTGTTATTTCCCCAGTCAAGCTGTTGCTTCCGGCTGTGATCTGAACCGTGACAAATGAGAAGAGTCAGGGTAGCCGTACGGAGGTTATCAGTATAAAAAAACATCATGCGTGCAATTTAAGAAAACACATAGGTCTTGTTTACAGACCTTTCCGGAAGGAACAAACAAAGTCATCTTAGTCATTAACTTGCATCCCTTTTGAAAATGCTGGTGATTTCGAATAGAAAGACTTAGGTACCACTGAGGCATGAAGTTCGAAATTTTTAAAAAAAATCTTTAACAAGGTAGGCTTTAAGCTGTTTGACTGTTTACGTTGAACGGCATTGTAAGAAAACCGGCGAAAATAAATATGATATATGAAGAGTGTGGCGATTTTGCAAGTTTTTAGGTGAAGGATTATAATATGTTTATTGATCATTGGGACAGGTCAGCAGCTAAATACGCAAGAAAAATGTGTCCTTCTTTTAATTAAGATGGGGAGGCGAGGTGGAGATGATGGTTATTGCTGGTAAG
This sequence comes from Clonorchis sinensis, assembly GCA_003604175.2. Classification (NCBI taxonomy): domain Eukaryota; kingdom Metazoa; phylum Platyhelminthes; class Trematoda; order Opisthorchiida; family Opisthorchiidae; genus Clonorchis; species Clonorchis sinensis. The sequence goes on along the minus strand of CM030373.1, from coordinate 28,558,749 downwards.
AAAATTGAATTTCAGCTACTAGCCCGGCATGTTTAGGACGGTGCGATCTTGTATGAAATAGACGTTTTGCTCAACTTCTTGCTAGAGAGATTCTATCTGGACAGTCCTTCTATAGTAAAGCAGTTATTCCGGAGTGCACATGGAAGAAGGAAAGCACTATGCTGTGGCTTTATCAGAACAACTGCTCCAGGACAGGAGGACAACCAACTTTATATCAACGGGAATCGTACGAGCCTCGTAAACACCTACAACGTCTCCCGTAGATATCAGATGCTGTGATTCTAGCAGACTGATGAGTAGTCAAGAAATCCAAAAATAGTCAGGTAAAGAGGGCGGTACAAGTTGATTGTAATGATATTGTCTCTATTGCCGTTATATTTCCAACAAATATCCGGTGCATTTGGTGACATTCTACAAAAGAAATAACCCACTCTGTAGTGTTATCTTACCGCGGCTACCAGTTCTGATTGTGCATTGATAAATTCAGGAGTATCCGACGTCAGCTCTGCAGCTTTGGTTGTCTCCAAATCAACCACGACAGCTGTCAAATTAGGGGGAAATTGAAGTTGTAGTAATTCGCAAGTATTCAGTAAACCAATGCATCTGTAGAACAACGGAGCATCCAAGCAACAAGAAATTTAAGTGCATTTTTATTTCACAATCTTTTGTTCGTAGAGCTGAAAAGCTTAATTGTCCGGGTACCTTGGTGGATGCTTTTTTCAAATTTATTCGCATCTTGCTAATAGAAGAACCGAATGTTTTGCTTTTTTATCACTGCATCAATCTTGATACAAATTTGGCATGTTCACAATAGGCGTATTTTCAGTTAGTCGCATGCCCATTTGGAAATAACATTTGAAAACATTACAGTCTACCATGTAAACATATTTACCAAAAGAAGAAATTATCCGGGTTGTATCATTCCAAGAATCCAGAAGGAAATCTACAAAAACGTACCCGGATCCTATCTAAGTCGTTCTTTCCGTAGATCATGAAGATCATAACTCATTTGGTCTTATTGTACGAGTTTGTGACACAAATGTTCACTTGGCTCCTTGTTATCTAAAACCTACTGGGAATCCTCAAGATGGATGTAATTATGGTTGCCAAGTACAATGAGTTGACTGGATTTATTTGCTTCACATCCACACTATCATACTTCAAGTTTTTAATGCGATTTGGTCGTACAAATCAGGCAGAAGGATGTGTTAACCTACAGACTACCTCATAGGAGAGATAAAAACTGTTGTACTTTTTGGCAGTCGACTGTTATCAGCACCTTAGTCCACTAGTAGAACGCATTTGGATAAGTATTGTGTTTGATACTTTTGCATTTTACATCTTGGATCACAGAGTCTTGCTACGACTCTCTCTCTTTGACAACAACATATTCAAAAATCTGTCACTCTGCATTTGTTCTTGGTCTCTTCTTGGGGCCGTTGGTATTGTTTTCTCTACATTTATTCAATTGCTGCGCGAATTTAGGGTGGTCATCAGGAAACCTGAAGTCGACAACTTGGATAAGGTTAGTATTTGTCTGGTTAATTTACTCATGGTATTGGTTACTTATTAGAAGTAAAACATGTTTCAGCGATCGACTTGTCGAAGACTGACGGCGAAGTTGAACAGTGACTTTACCAGAGTATGGTGAGAAATCAAGCATTTGGTCTCAGTTCGTGTGTTGAAACTACGGCTCACAAACCAAACCGATTGTTATGGCTTCAGAAATCGCTGCCTCTGAAAGAAAGGCGATTTTGTTCTGTAAAATTATCGATTTAGTTTGATAATATCTTTTGCACATTATTTCTGTTTCACGAACGAACATAATGAAGGGAATCACGATAAGGTCAGGTAGTCCTTGTATGAGGCTCAATGTGACCACTCTAATTTAATAGGCTGCAAGAATCCCTTCTGTGTAATGAACAAACTGAAGGGATGTCGAATCAGAGTGATCATCCCTACGAAGAGGTGATCCCATAGGCCCGTAAATTTCGCATGTCGCGGACTAACTTAACTTTCAAAAACAATTCCGGTCGACCATTTTTATTGACATCAGTTCTCGCTACAGATTTTTTTACCACGAACAAATTCTACATTTTGATCTGTGCCTAGAGGTCACGCAACAAATTAACGAAGCTGGTTGTATGCCGAAACTCTCAAGACCCGTCCTGTTGTGAGGAAATCGAGTTGAGGCGCGGGAACTGAACAAAGGGACGTCTAAAAAGCCAACCTAGATGAAAATTTTTATCTTAAGTGAAACCGGCATCATTGACAGGGCGAGACCAAGACCATTTGTAGTTGCTTTGTCTTCCAAATACCCAGCAAATGTGACCGATATCGCAAATTAGTATCTCTCAAGGCTGCGCTGAGTAGTTGTCAGATGTTGTTTTATGCTCATGATTCTTGCTGGGTGAGCTCTAACCACGTGGAAGCCTCAAATCAGTCTACATACTGTCACTTGTTCCTGTTTTCCTATTATCTGTGTGATTGGTGACCTTTGGGAGTGCACTAAATGCCGTGACCCTGTGAACAAGTACTTCCCACAAGGCTATTCAACAATTTGTTGTCCTTCCAGATTTCCCTTATCGATTGGTATCGATCGCCCTGGAGTATAGGACAAGCGTGAAACAAATTAATGGAAGGTAAGTCATCCCACTCACGTGTTACGTACGCATTTGACTCTGTTGTCCAAAGTTGCTTTGGTAGACCAATGAAAGATTTGTCAGTTACAGGCTGTAATGTGTCACTAATCAGTAAGACATTCAGAGAGCAAGTTGGTAGTACCGGCAAATAGCCTTGAAGTTTTTTCTGAAACAACGGATAGAACGGTGATTTCAGTGAATGCCACATAGTTGTCCCCGGTAAGAAATACGACGCTGCTGGTGACAGACAATCACATGGTATTGCACTCTAGCATCCGAGTACAGAGGTACTGCTAACAGACTGGGTTACCCATAACAGAGCAGACGGAAAAAAGCCAAACGGACTAGACGAATGACATGCTGGTTAGACCTACCGCAGTATCGTTCACTTTCATCAGAGCCATCAGCGCAATGTGGTATTCCATCGCAAAATTTGCTTGCCTCCAAACACTGACCACTTAAGCACTGGTACTGGCCTCGAGGACAGGGGCTGTGCACGCTGATCAAGGCCGAACGGTTGCCGACGCCAGGAAATATGCATCTAGATGTGGAGAAGAAATGTGTTTTGGAGAGTTAGACGGTGTACACCTGCGTCCAAGTCCAACGTTCAGGTGTGGAATGGACAGTAATCTGTGATGCCTACACTCTTCCGTCGAGCTGGAAACCCTGAGAGAAAAGCGCTACTAATAAGTAGAGTGAAGAGGTTTACTCTCTATTTTACTGCCCGAGTTTCGAATCTCTGTGGCTAACACACCTAGAATGCCCCAAAACCAGGACCATCTGTGGCGTGGGACAAAACATCTCGTTCGGGAGAGTTCGGGAGTTACCGAAGAAAGTGAACCAGTTAAAATAGGAACCATAGTAAGAAGCATTTAGATGATGGGAAAACAGACTATGATACGACACAGACGTATCAGTCGGACCAGGAACAAAAGGCCCTCGGACAGAAACTACTCAACGCACAAATCGTATTCAAGGAATACAGACCACAACGCAACACGACTTGGAACGGACCAACGTGATCCCGAGCATAGTGTGTTCCCGTCAGCCAATCCCAACAATAGATACGAGTAAGCCTTTGACAGCTATGTAAACTATGTAAACAAGCAAACCACACACTGATGACGTCACCTCGATTGGTGACAAACTATTTGCAAGCTAATTGCAAGCTCGGCCACCATGTCGGATAGGTCCGTAAACTCATCAGCGACAAGAGTTAGCAAAAACTGTCCGACGAGAACTACTCCATTTCTCCAGTTGGCTAGAATCTGTTGTCAAACGCAGCCTTTCGTTCTCAATGAGGGATCACTTACACAGACTTTGACCCGAAGAACAAAAGCCGACCAGCGACAAGAGTTAGCAAAAACTGTCCCGCGAGAACTAGTCCTTTCCTCCAGTTGGCTGGAATCTGTTGTCAAACGCAGACTTTCGTTTTCAATGAGGTATCACTTAAACAGACTTTGACCCGAAGAACAAAAGCCGACGGAGCGACTTATTTGCCAGGTCAAAAAGCTGTTTGGAAAATGCCATGCTTATGACCTAACATTCTGACCTGCTGCAACCTCTGGATGAGGGAACTATGGACTCAACTGAATTCTCGCGCTAGGTCACGCGTGAACATTCATTTAGTTAGACAGAGCCACAATTGTTTGTGTTCAGCAAAACTTCGATCTGGACAGAACCCTGGTTATTTTCTTTGCCCCTTTTTTATCTGTTCTTTTTCTAGAAACAAGCCCCTCAAAAGTTGATACTGCGCAAAGGTTGTGTCCCGTTTGACCTTTTGTTCCTAGCATTCATTCTAGTCCTACGATAAGACGAGTTTCGCTCTGATCGATAATATCAAGTGGTGGATGCAACGGATGTTTGTGTGAGTACCACTCAGATTCAGGGTTCGTGCACTAAAGTGCAGCAGCTGTTATCGTAGATGAAACGGATTTAATGGACCTTTTCATGAGTTAACTGATAAACACACCTTACGAAACTGGTTGTACTATGACACATGCCGGCGAGACAATGAGAGAAGCTGTCCATTCTTCCGTTGTTATCAAGGAACGTGCATATGAAGCAGGAGTCTCCCAGAAAACGGGTCTGAAGAGTTACCTAGCTCTCCTACTAGCTGAGTTAGCCAGGCTACTTTTGTGTTCATATGGGCTTTGTATGTGCTCTATTCAAGATAAAGTGCGTCCTCTCCTAAGACCTCAGGAAATGTAGGCAAATTCGATGGCATTACAGCTGTGGCCGCACCCTGGATGAAAAGAATTCATAACAATTGCGACTACTATGCACAGACGCATGAGCGTTGAGGCAAGTCATTAGACGGAAAGTGATGTAGTGGAATCACTAGAAGAAACTTCAGGGTAGCAGCGCCACATTGGACAATGGCCGAAATTTCAGGTCATTTACGAAGCATTCTATTGATACGATAAGTTTTCTTGGTGTATCAGAATTTGAAATGCCGGGGTGCCGAAGAAGTGATACTCTGAATATGCGAAACACATAACGTAAAGGACTGACCTATCTGAGAAGGACCACGAAAACAAGAAAGCGAGGAAACGTTCGTTGAGGGCTGCCAACAAGGTAGGGGATTATCTCAGTTTCAAGTCCAAAAGTGACTCGCCTCTGGTCATGGTGTCGTTGGTTTTATTTTTCGCATCCGAATGCATGGCTTCGGCAGCTTAATACGGCTTCTCTGCTTTTCACATCCTAATATACATTGGTTTCTCTAATAAAATGGTCATGAAACCTATTTCACGTTGGATGAACCGGTAAAGCATGTCTCGCTGTCAGTCAGTGACTGGGACTCCTTCGTTTTTCTGCCTAAAAATCTTGTTAGTAGGTGCTAAACCTCAAGTTTTAACGACTTTCATGCAGGTGGGGTGGTCGGGGACAACCCATACCTTTTACCGTCATGACCTGGCTATATCAAGTCGGTCGTAGCACATTTCCTTGTTGTACTAGCCAAGGAGAACTCATTTCCATTTCTTGAAAGGAAGACGTGTTTTTTGGCAATGTTCTAGTCAGAAGGTTTTCTGGATGCTGAATAACGTTTTCCGATTGGATTTTCATTGATCTACGAAATGCTTGTCATTTTGATTCAGTGTTGCTCCGAATGTTACTGAGAGAAGCGGATCCTATGTAAGAAGCCCACATATCAACAGGCCACTGCAGTTGAACAACGACGATTGTCGGTGGGACCAGAACAGAATGAAACCAAAAGCAAAAAGAATTACACACTCACACTATCGTCAGATTACCATCACGTTCTGTTAACCCAGCTGTAGACAGAATTTCTATGTGATTCGGCAGGATTCGTCGGAGCTGGAAACGAGGATCATCTTCCAACGGACGCCCATCACCAAAACGGGCTGACGGCCTGATCAGTGGATTGTGGGAAATGCATTCCAGTTTGAGCGGTTCGTAAGGGCGCAAAATGATGGAATCTGGACGAACTTCCACTTCCGTTGATATATCTGCAATAGAACGGGGATCGTCATTCCTCTTCGTTCATCCACTTTAATTAGTATAAAAGTTCACATATATCTCACAAAATTCCCACCAGAAAGTCCTGTTTTGCGTCGCCAAATTGCCTCAAAATTGCACGATCTATGAAAAGGGCCGGTCGAAACTCCGATGTCTGAGGACTGACCTATTAGAAAATAGAGCTAAAGGGCGACTATCGTTCAAGCCGTCCCTGTGAAATTCTGGTTTCACATGACTCTTACCGCACAGAATTACTACGGGTTCGGATTTTTAATCACACCATCAAAAATTTCACTTGTGACCATCAAATTTGGCAGTGAAAGACCTCATGGTTGCTATTACTCCCTTGCGTCACAGACTCGCAAAGTTTCACCTGTTCAGGATTCCTGTGAGCGAGACAACGAATCAAGCCCTAGCAGCATGTGACGTTTGATAGACTTAGGGGTGCTATGGAATCATGGTAATCCCGCCATTCATCTGCTTATTCCGTCCGTACCCAACCACTCGCTTTGCCACAAAGGCCCTCCCGTACGACACTGGTGTGCAAGCGTGTGTGTGTGCCACTGACCCACTTACGCACACGTGTTCGTTCACCATCTATTAGGACTACTCTGTCTTGTTCTGTCATGACTTCTATGCTGTCGCACTACCAGTCAGAATCACTAGGCGCCTCGGAAGGGACGACTCTCGCGATTCTTGACGCCACATTCAGCTGAAAACTATAAAAAACGAGAAACTCAGTTGGGAATTACATGGCTTCAGCCCCCAATTTAACTTGCTCGACTGTCCGTTGTGTTACGGAGAATCACATCGACGATGATACTTCATTTTGCTTAAGTCAGAAGATGGATGAAATCCACATAAGTTGCACGCTTTTCTGTCCCATTTGTACATTCCCTCGTAATACATTAGGGGGCGAGATGGCCCAAGTGGTTAGAGCGCGAATTTACTGACCGGAAGGTCCGTGGATCGAACCCGACCTCTGCCCCTCGACTTCCCATGTCTAGGCTTGGGCAACCTAGCAGTATCCCAGCCCTCGTGCAACCTTCGGGTGGCATGGCAGTTAGGCACCGAAAGGGTGCTACAGCTGAACGAATACACTGTTCATATTATGAACATGAACTGCCATCCACTACGCTCATGTCTCTCCAGCTTCAATTCTGCTCACAAGCGAATTCCATCAGTAAACTAACCACACAAGTGCGGCAGGAAGTCGATCAGCTATTCTCTCGCCCTATTCTGCTGGAACTCTATACTTTTTGGAGCAATATGTTCAGCAACCCTATTCGGAGAAGGCACAACGATTCGCTTGAATGGGTTTAGGTACGTTTGTCTATGGAAACTGCCCTCAATGGACTGAAGACCAAGGGATTCCGCTCCCCTGGACTGCGCTCCATATGCGAATTCGCCAGTTAAACTGATGACGGATTTCAACCCTGCTAGGATTGATTTGACTCCGCTAAAAATGTATTGATCAAGACTGTTTCTACGCAAATCATAAGTTCCTTTGACAGAAAATAACGTCAAAATACATTTCGTCCTGCCAGTGAAGCCAATCTATGCTGGAGAGCCGGGGAGCATTGTGCAGCTCTTTTATCCTTGTTGGGGATCGTCAACAGTGTGCAGTTCACGAACCCAAGACCTTCAAACCAGTGGTTGAACATTCAAGGTCACGAGCGGCTGATCAGCGGCGTGATTAACACTCACTTATATCATGTTCTGTCGGACTGTTGGTTCGTTCACACGGCAGTCGATAAAAAACGATGACGGTAATCAGTTTTCCTGCACAAAACATGGAATACGTGGACGAATACGGGGCGAGTGAAACTTTCGCCTGAGGAGTCATCACTCCAGGAGTACGTGAGCACGTGACCTCGTGTTTTGGTTTCCATAATTGGAAGATGAGCGGCGCTGTGTCCTGTCTAAGTGCCAGTGCTGATGAGCTGCTCGTTACCGAATGGTTAAATGTTCAGACTACTAGCCAGGAGGTTGCGGGTTCGAAAGTTCGTGAAGTTTCATGAGATGATGCTAATGATTCCCAATACGGCTTATCGGCTTTTTCACCATAGACTGGCTTCACTTACCTGATGAAGTCTCAACTGAAAATTCCCGAATATCCCTACACTACCTACAAAGATTCTTTATTCTGGTAATCAGTCGTTTCCATGCTAACACACTAATCCCTAATTCAAAAGAGGCAATTTGAAATGTCACAATTAAAAGAGACAGTCCAAGAGTTTGGTGGAAGACTGCCGAGGGCCAGATCTACTGTACATGTCTACATTATTTAATGAATTTTGCTGCTTAACTGGTTCTTGAGGGGACAAGTCTTTCCGAGTACGGCTTGGCATACTTACAACCAATGCAAACTCACCACAATGGGGATACACTTCATCGGAACCATCCGGGCAGTCTGGGCGACCGTCGCAGAACAAGTTTTCAGGTAGACAGTGACCAGATCGGCACATTCTTTCGTACCGTGAGCATGGCGAAGCGATGTTGATCTGTGTTTGTGAACTCTCACCAGTTAAATAAGTGCACCTGCCGACGAGTAAGTTAAAGGAGAATAAATCTAGGGAATGTGAACTGCTATACCATTTCAATGAAGACACGTTGAGGTTTGTGTCGTAATATATGGAATTGGTGGGCACCACTAGCAGATTAAGGCAACCACGTAGTTGTCGCTTTACCGGATGTCACAAGAGCTCCCTGTCAGGAGTGATCTCCGTGACGACCCAGTTCCTCACGGTACTGTGTCCGTCGCACTGTACCACATTACAGAATTCACGCTTTCCTACCTTGGACAGCTGGTTTATTTTGTCAAAAACATTTCTCCTGACTTAAGTCCTCAAAAACCAATCATCGGTTTCGCCCTTTTCGGGACTCATTAGATAAGCCTGCTTCTCAAGACAAAATCAACAGCAAACTCTACATAAGTGGAGTTACTCGCTAAACTGAAAGACACATACAGTTTGGTGGTCATGCAGGAAGTAAGACTGACATGGGTTCAGGTACTATGCTTGCCCGCTGAATCCCGAGAAGGAAAAAACCGGTGGGCTTTCCAGGTGGGATCAGCAAACATGTGAGGAGTGCTGTGGTTTCGACATCGTGAATACCGTTCCAACCGAAAGACAGTGCGACCTGTGTGTAACACATATGCAGTCGACGAGATCCATAGAAAGACACAATTTTCAAATTGGCATTTGACGTGTCGGAGCAAACTGAGCACTGGTGAACTGGCAAATTTTTCAGTAAACCAGTCATCGACCCTAACGGAAGAACTAATGACTAACTAATCTATGAATTTAAGTGTTTAGCTGGATCTTATATCAAGGACACAATCGGATCGCAAAAAGCTTAGCCACAAAAAGCCGCCGGTCATCAAGGGTCGCCTATTTTCGGTGTGTATGGGCTGTATCACAAGTTCCTTCAACAAACAACTTCAGAAAGATTACCACAAGAATATCAGTCTACCGACTAAACACACGAGTGCTGGATGGCTTATATGCCCACAAGATGGGTCTCTTTAAGGTCTTGTGTAGGTAAATCTCAGCATATAACACAGTTTCCACCTTGAGAGTTGTGCCTTATATCACCTGTACGGGGGGATTTTATGAATCGGCCAATCAGTGGCGAGCCGCTCTCACTAGAATTACACGAGGCTGTTTTGGCAGAATGTCTGCCGGTTTATCCGGACATTTTCTTCATCTGGGGTGCCATTTCGTTATTCGGGGGTCGCAATTGTCCTATTTAGATGGGCACACAATAAGAAGCACCTTGTAGGAAGGCATCTTTAGGGCGTTTCGAATAAACGTTACTGACACTTACAAGTATTCATAACCTACTTCATCGACAGCATGACGTCGGCGTTCAACACTGATGCCACGCTGCCGTAGTTGTTACAGTTATTCAGACAGCGAGACATTCGTTCATAGAATAAACCACCCATTGATCAGACCTGCTGGGATGTTCAATACCCCAGTCGTATTCTGAATGAGGCGAGACATTCGGTGACTATATTTTCAGTGGCTTGATCATAGGAAACAGTCAGATATAACATAATCCCAGTCTCCAGAAAGACCACCTGAAGGACCCAATCAAAAGTAGCATTTTCTTGGGGTTCATTCTTCTAAGCAAATTTCCGTCAGCCGCTCAGCACCTAGCAGGCTAAAACACGACATGATCTGTCTAAAAATGGCACGATAGGCTATTTGTCCACCCGTATTCATTCAGCATTCCAAGATGTAATGAATACAACCAGAGCTGGTGCTTAGTAAGCTTGGACGGTGATCAAGAGGACCCACCTGATTGTCAGATTTTGATCCTTTTCAGTCACCATAGTCAGTGTGGCTAAAATAACATCGGGACTTGGCTTCCTAACCGTGAATCGTGGCAACTGTTCTACGTCTGTCCCATTCGCCAGGGTCATTCGAACACTAACTCCAGGGCGGGTCGATCGACATTCGAGTTGAATACTCTCATAAGGTCGAGCAATAGGCCGTTCCGGAATGAGTATGGGTCCATAGGCTATGAAAATGGGGAAAACACAACAAAGTGTGAGTATAGAATGCAAAACCCAATGGGGTTTCAGCCAGAAGCAAACGGAAGAGGGAACAAAAATCGTCTGATAAAATGAGCGACGGCGTGTTACGGAAAATAATTCGCAGGAGATGGCAGAAACGAAAACTGATGCCAGGCGTTCACGTATACCCCGAAATCTTCACCGGGAAAATATGGCTGTATCGACCTATCGCAGAGAAGACATCCTGGACCAGCTTTTTTTTTGCTGGATGAACCCAAAGTTGGACCATTTGTCGCCGAACCAATTCACCATACATAGGGGGTTTTCGCCTTACGTTCTCTAAACAATAGCTGCATGCGCAGGCACGCTTCGCACAAAAACTCGAGCCCAAGTGACTTTTTACGAACATTTTGAATCATACATTGGTTCTGGTATCCCACCCAGAATGAATTGTGCATCACAGTCAACTAGCGGCGATTGGAGTAACCAATGAGAATTTTGAAAACTGGTCACTACACTCTGTTTAACGACCGTAGCTTTGAAGATTCCGATCCAAGAGGATGGTTTGGTTGGGTACGCTAATTAGGCCATTCGTTAATCAGCAGTATAAAAACACTCCAGTTTGACGTGGTTTTCCAAATCGGACTAGTACGGGATTACTGGTTGTGAAAATGAACTCGAGGCAGCTCAGTGGTTAAGAAGGAGCAAACTTACTGACCTGAAGGTTCATGGTTTCGAAGCAAACTTAAACATGTGGACTGCATTCGTTCAGGCTTGGACAATTTGACAAATCTCGTATCACATTTCGCGTTGAACGGCAGCTAGGCACCGAAACTTTACCACATGTGAAATATAATCTATTATTAAGTTATTATTATTATTATATCTGGGTGCTAGTAGAATAGATGTTACGGGATATTTCGGACTTGGGGTAAAGCCGATCCACGGTGGAAAACCAAGGAGAACTGAAAAAAAACTGGGAGTCTTCAGCAGTGCACTTCTCAGGAAACTTTAAGGGGTAGTAGTTTGAAAACCTAACCGTTGGGCCACGAGCACATGCTTAGCAGTCTCCGTAAGTCGCGCTTAGACAGGGTACAGCATCAGTCCTAATCGGATCCACAGGTGGCCATATGTGTTGCCTTGCTCCTACCGGCAACGAGTTGTCAGATGGGAGTCTCACTAGTCGGATAAGAATCATTCCTCAAATGAGCTACTCATAAATTTTCGGTAGTTTAAGGAGATGGTGAAATTTAATGGAAGTTTCATCCTCATGAACAGAAATATCTAAATACAATGTAAACGGTTCAGACACGTGAAAAACGCTTACGAAGGAGAAAAGAATTCTGAAAACAGAGCTTTGAGCTCATGAGAATATTACAATTACAGTGTAAAAAAAGAGCAAGAAAATTTGCAAAATGCGAAAAGAAAACAAGATACCACACGAAAAAAAGTAAAACACAGAATGCCAAAATGAACAGAAAAATACAAGTCAATAAGAGCGCGAGATAGGGGAAAAATTCATAGAGCAAATGGAGCAAAAGACAAACACCAAAAGCCCAACAAAATAAACAAAAAATGAAAGACGCCAACCCTAGGGGAAAAAATTCATAGAGCAAATGGAGCAAAAGCCCAACAACATAAACAAAAAATGAAAGACGCCAACCCTAGAAACAAAACAACATTGAAAACAATGACCAACACCAGAACTCACCACAGTCAAGCTCGTCTGACCGATCAGGACAATCTGGTCGACCGTCACAACGTTTTCGAGAGTCGATGCACTGACCAGTTTGCACACAACGGAATTCGTTCGGACCACATGGTCTCAACTCTGGGACACAGGACACAGGAAACACGATACAGGATACAGGGAACGGGGAACAGGAAAAGCACACGAGTCACAAAATCATCAAAATCATCATCGGTGTGAGTGAAGAACCGCACAACCGACCAGCTGACTGACTGAACAACCAAAAGAAAAGCAACCAGCAGCGACTTGGACAAACGGCCCGATGATGAAGCAAAAATGAGTGGATCACAATTCGAATGGACAAAAACCAGATGAGCGAAACAGAAATCAGAGGAGTCGGCTCTATCGCAGTCCTGATCAGCCAATCTCATGCGCATCGAACCACGCCGAGCCGAGCAGAGCCGAACCGAATCCGCTTGGACCACGACCAAAATGAGATTAGATCATTCGACACGAAATAATGCACACCACAGTCGACCACCACACCCGAACGCAACAAAGTCCAGTCAATGAATTACTTGGATTTAGTCTCACAAATATTTACTCCCATGTGCTGGACTCATAAGGACTCATATGCAACCAGCCAGATAATTCTTCCAATCACGCGCGCGCAGACCACTGGTCGGCGAAAACGAAAGACGCATGCGCATCGAATGCAGCAGGGCAGTTCGGAAGCACCGTGCATCAGAACACCATCACCTCGTCGTTCTGACTGCCAACACATCAACCCCGTTTTATACGCAGCCATCCACATGCAGATGGCTCAAAAGATCTTGGCCGTTTCCATCCGTTCATCAAGCCACATGCACGGCGACACAATCACAGCGCACCACATAGTCACCAAGCCCAACGAACACTTACCGCAGTTCCTTTCATCCGATCCATCCAAACAATCCGCACGACCATTGCATACCAATCGCGCATCCAAGCACTCGCCCGACGAACAAGTGAACTGATCCGGACGGCATCTGGGTGCTGAAATATTTGACGGTGGTGAATGGTGTTGTTAATAAGTATACAGACTTCCTTCATTTTTCCTTTCTCTCAGTGCTCGTGTGCTTTTTGCTTGCCGACTATTTCTACGGTCACGTTCTCGTCTGCTGTGTATTTAAGTTTCTTTTTTGGAGCATTGTTCGTTTGACGAAATCTCATGTCCCAGGGCAAAGACAGATTAAACGAGTAACACGCATTTATGGTCGTGTTTAACAGTTTTCCAACATTGAGTCTCACCACAACAAGGTAAACAGTCAGTCCAAATACATCACTAAGTCACATTGCATTTAGTTCCACTGTCGCGTGCATCGCTCTTGTGATTGTTAATGTCCTGTCCTTTGAAGGAGGATTTTTGTTCCTCATTCTTTCATCCTTCACTTAACCCTCCCCTTTTTTCCTAGCGCCAACTTACGTGGAACTAGAATTTGGTCCAAGCATATCAAGTAAAAGATCTCGGTGAGCTTTCATCGGGCGTGCGTAACTCTTCGTGACGGGTTTTCTAAGAAACCATGTTGCTTGACCGCAATTTATCCCTTTCAACGCCGTTTCCAAACTTCCAATGGATTGAGTGAATCATTTCTGATTTCCATGCATTTTTACTTACAATACATTGTCCTACCGACCCGGTAAATGTTTACCCTGTAGGAAGCTCCGTTACGGCGACTTATTGCCCCATAGTTGATCAAATTTGTAAATACTGCGTGCGCTTCGCTGATGGCTTTCAACAAGGGCGAAACAACTTAACCATTCTCAGCTTTTCTGTGTAGACTTCACTTAGCGGACGATCCGAATACCTAGATGTTACAAAGTTGCTTGCCTTAGCGACACACATGGTCGAAGTCCTGCCACCGCTGAATTTTTCTGTTTTTCCCATTCGGTTTTTGTCAATACAATAAGAACTCGGTAAGGATTGGTTCGAAAATTGGAATTCTGACCACTTTAAACCATGAATGTTAGTTCGTGCTCAAAAGTGGCTACCGTCGTGTAATTTACTCTCATGGGGCAGTCCGCTGTGACTCTACCTCATCTCTGAAACCCAAGGTTTTCGCTCAGTTTTCCGATCTTCTAACTTGTACGCTACATTTTCGCGTGAATGAGCTCGCTTAAGCACCCGCTTCTCAGGGGCGCATCACTGCATGAGAAACACTCTTCTCGGGTTTGTGTGTGTGTGTGTGTGACAAGCAAGTGCAGAACATGGACTCCGTCTTCCCATCCCACGGGCCTGACAGGACCCGGCTACAGCTGAGTAAGGCATGGTGCATGGTCTTGGATCTTGGATCTTGGTCTTGGATCAAGGTCAAACAGTGCCCTTAAAATATAACGTGAGGCCGTTGTTCTTTCGCACTTGCTGGTTTGCAATGAAGCTGTTGTGTTTCTTGTCGGCACGCCTTTTTCCGGCACTGGAGCGGGGACAGTAGTCAGATATAACAAGAAACTGTCTTCAGCCTCTGCACTGCTTCTGTAGCGCCATCAGTCACAGAACATAACTAGAAAGGGAAACACCAAGCTTCTATTGATCGACTGCAATCATTCTCGTCCAGTCTTACAGCATACTGAAGGTGACTTGACATCATGATAGCTTCCCCGTTTATTTGGTTACTGCGCTCATGTACTTTTTATCTCATCTGTACCCGCAATTCACCTTGCCGCTAAGGCCACCCCGTCCGACACTGGTAGGTTAGCATGTGTGTACGTGTTTACACAGCGCAGCTTACCCATGCGTGCTTGTGCCCCGTCTGCTGAACCTGCCCTGACTTGTTCTTTCGTGTTATCTTACCGCCGTCCCCGGGAAGGACGACCACAATTCACACGACCCAGCCTTCATTTCACTCTCAGTTGTCTGTTTTGCAGACCTTGACACGGCACGGTGCCGGTCAATAACCGACCCGCGCACGTGTTGACGACACGAACGTGGACATATGAGGTTTGTTTTGTAATTTTGCTCACTTTTTTGCAAATAGTAACAGACTTTCAAACCCAATTCCTCCTTTTGATATTCTGGAACGTGCACATTGGAAAAACGAAGTCGGACTGGAACGTATGCAGATGGGCTGCCCCTGTTTTCATTTGATAGAATGGGTACGCGGGGAGGCCTACTTAACCGTTTCGAAGTTACCCGTAGTCGTGCGAACATGAGACTTGTCAGTATGTTCTTGCATGTTATATCCACAGTATTTCGCACCCATTCTTCCACGCTGGATTTGCTGCTTCACTGTCCTATTCCATGGCCTTTTGGCGAAGGATTACTCTTTCACAGTTGGGTCACTGAAACAGGCCTCCAGCAGAAGCCTTGAAGACTGTAATAACTTTGTCCACAATGCATTAGCTGACGAAAACAACCCCTTTCTACCCGACTCCGTCTGCAGCCACATCGACTTCCTGCGCGCATGACTGTCATCCCATTGGTTTTCTATCCTTCATCAACGAGACTGTATCAGCGGAAGGCATTGCACCTTGGCATACTGTTTATACGAGTACTGATTGACCAGGAGTAGACGGTTGGCTTACTTTCCGAATGCGGCTGAGAGTAAGTGAAGTGGTCTACGCTATTCTGCATCACAGTGAACCCAAGTCAGACAAGCAGTTTTCCCATGTGTTGTCTACACACAGAGTAAGACACGTAACACGTAGGTTAGGGAGCGGACGGCAGACAGTTCGAACTCGAGTCTATCACTGAGCTGTCCTGACTTTGTGAGCAGCAACCTGCAGCGGAAAGAACAACCTTCTATATCAAATATCTATCATCACGGCTTCAATCTGTTTTGAGGTATATCGTTCGAGGTTATTTTGAGTGGGAAAGACAAACCTGACATTTTTACATGTCGGTGTGCGCTCACCGGACGTTGGAGCTCGATGGTCTGTCTATCCCACAGTAATGAGAGGATAGGATGCCCCGTGCACCCCTGATCATCTTGCTCAGGCGCAACCGTATACTGTTGTGCCCGGGGCCTGTCCCAGGCCCACAAATCTATTTTTCCCTTGCAATGATGCGTAGGTACATGAGAACATTCGTGCGAAAGTGTAGCGGATGGTCGGAAAACTGAGCGAAATGTTAGGGTGAAAGAAAGCACTTACACTCTTCGTATGGTTAGATGAAGAACTGTGTCAGTTTAATGAGTACATGAAATGGTTAAGACTGCGGTAGGTTTAATATAGCACCGCTATCTTATTGACAGGCTGCAGCCAGCTCTCTTGTGCGGAAACAAATAACCTCCGCACAACAGCAGATCACCAAGGAAAGAACATTAAGTACTTATATCCTTCGCGACACCTTTTGCGGGGTTTCAGCATTTACTTCGTGAGCTGTTCTCAAATGAATATGCGACAACTCAAAATGGACGAATTGGTTCTGTGAAGGGTGTGTTCCCAGTTTGAAAGCGAACCAATCTACAATCGTGTCTACATTTCAAGACAATTTCAATCAGCACTCAAATGGAACAGGTGACTTACGGCAACCGTACTCATCGGTATTGTCTGAACAATCCGGTCGACCATCACAGCGCTTTCGAGCGTCAATACACTGACCAGACACGGTACATCGGAACTCATTGGGACCGCATGGACGTTCCGCTGGAATGTATGAGGAAGAGAGAGAATACACGTTATCCTGATTGTCCTGCCATGAGTCGTGGTTTGTCCCCTAACCCCAAGGTTCTGTTTCGTCGTCCTGGGTTCGAAGCGTTTGATCCCCATACGCGTTGAGAATGCGTTGTGTACACTGTAAAGTAGCTAGCTACATCCTCAATGTCTATTCCCAAGAGTATCAGGAAACCCCTTGTTGTTTAATGCGCGTCTACTTGCTCAACAAGCGGATCATTTCCCCTTATACTCACTAAAGTTCCATCACTAAGCGGGCTTCATGTTGTGACTGTACTGTGAATAGAAAGACAACAGTGAAACGTTGACTTACAAAGGAGGCCATTCATTAATGTTTGTTTTAGCTAAACTGCTTCTCACGAAACGAATGCGACGCGCTCGACATTTGGCAGAATATAATTCATTTGCCGCGGCTGCTTGGGTTTCTCAGCTCCTGAGTCACATCCATCTCAAGGATTTCGGATAGAACGAACAGTCGTTTTCTGTACCCCGTCGGAAAATCCATGAGCATTTTAGGAAAGCACAACTTTTCAGAATGCCTTATAAGGCATGCTCGTTCTTTATACGTAACACACCGATCATAAGCTGCTGAAAACACTTCGACAGCTCACGACCCGCTTCGTCCCTCTTGGAGCTGATCAGCTGGGCACAGTCCTCAATTTTCCGCCAACCTTCACTTCTACTTGAACCCAAATTGAATGAAACTCGGCAGATACTGTCACTTGCGTACGAATTTGCTTTCATCCACATTAGAAGCCATCACGACACTCCATTCAGTCCGGAACTCGCGATCTGTGGCGCTATAGCCCGTCTAATTTTGTACCATACGATTTGTGGTGATCAGATTTCTATGCAGTATGGATTAGTTTCACCTACGGAACGAAACGTAGATTGAAATTGACCTAATCTCCTCAAATTGCAAACAATCCATATGTAGCTAAGAGGGAAGAAGACTTAACATAACGAGTGAGAAGTCGTCCCGCTAGGATTTAGCCAACAAGTGGTTCAGGGATGAGTGGCGCCCCAAAATTCTGTCTGAGTGCGAGTTAATCGCACTGTCCGATCGGTCGCTCGTGACCGAAAGGTTAAACGTTCATACTGGTAGCCGGAAGGTCGTGGGTCATAGACCCCCGCGTGTTTCGTGAGATGCGCACTCCTGATGATTCCCGATAAGGAAGAAACAACTATGTCGAACTTTGTGGCTTTCCAAGGATAGATCGAGTTCACTAATCGGAGGAGATCTCCGTACTTTGCCATCTCATTCGGTACTCAGATGGATAGGTTAACGTTGTCCAGTAGCATTGGCTACATACAACCAGTAAAACTAATTTGACAGGCAATCCGTCTGTACGACGTTTTTTTTCGGGTACAACAACCACAACAAATTAGATGCCCCTTTTTGGGAATAGCGTAAATCTGGAGTGAGCAGATAAGAAACAACCGGTTGGAATCGATTTGATGCACCCCACGGACCATGATCGCAAATAAACACTTCAAGTCCCAAGAGATTGCACAACACTGTCAAAGAGGCATTCTGCTCCTGGCGATCTCTTATCAAGACGATTACACACGGAGCACTGGGTGTTCAAGAAACATGTTTAGACCTCTCCAGAGCTACTGGCTAGGCACAGAAAGAACAGTTTCCAGGAATAGACTTTGAGTATGAATACTACCTGATGGTGTGGTAGTATATCACACCAAAACCGTTTTTTGGAGTAGCGAAACCGACATGACCGGACTTCTTGAGAAAGGGCTAGAAGAACGGTTCCGAGATACAGGAACTTATCCACAAACACATTCGCAAATTCTACGTGCGAATTAGTTTGGACGCTGGACCCACAGATTTACAATGCAACATGACTCACCGCAATTTGTTTCGTCGGAGAAGTCTATACAATCAGGATGACCGTCGCAACGCTTTCGAGCGTCAATGCATTGACCGGTTCTTACACACCGGAACTGGTTTGGAAGACAGGGACTCGTTGGACCCATAGCTGAGGAATGAAGCGCACCATGTTAGTTTGATACGTCACTGTACACCAGTGTAGTCGGCCTGTCAACCGACAACCTCCAAACACACGAAGCCCAGGCAGTGAGTTACATTTGTAGACGATGATGCATGGATGTTTGACAAAGCCATTCAGTCCTTTCTACAGTCAAGCAATGTAATGTGTATCACCACACCATGAAGGATGGGTTGACCAGCCAGTTTGTCAGTGCGTTTCAAATGCCCAGGGTGGCATATCAGTCAATTCAGATCAGTTACACCAAAATGATAGAAAGCGCCGATCCAGTCCGGTTCGGCGGGGCCTGCTTGTGCAGAGTCCTCGCGTACACCAAATCAACCCAAAAACGATGACAGTTGAAAAACTGGTAGTTCGCATGCAATAGCTGACTCTCGAAAGTACACTGTAAATGCGAGGCCGAGATGATTTCGAAGTGCCATTCAACCATACAAGAAATGTTAGAATTTCTTAGGGCGAAGCGATTTGATGGATAATGTAGAGGACACCGTCTACTGGAGGTTAGGTGTCAAAACTCGACCGTTCTCATGCAGATGTTCGCAAGCAACAAAACAAAGCGCGTACAGTACCTGTGACATGCTTGGTGTTAGTCCGTGTGGTGCCAGGACTTACGGCATCCTTCTTCGTCCGACCCGTCGAAACAATCTCGACGGCGGTTGCATATGAGTGTCGCACTCACACATTCGCCTGAACCACAAGTGAACTTTCCCGCACCGCATCGCACAGCTTGTCATAAAACAAAGTGGACCATTCGAAAAAGGTTAGTTTCCCGTTTGAAGTTTACTTCAGCTCTCTAATGCACAAATGCTTTTTTTCGGTTGCAGTTCTGTGCAGCTGTACTGTCAACGCAAAGTGGCCTTTTCGAGAGTCAGTCTATGGTGAATTTGGACAGTTCGAACTTTTGACGGATTGGGAAATAAATCCTATTGGTTGATAAGCAGGGCTATGAATCTCAGAAGAGCTGGTGTTATCTGCTGTTTGATTGTGCTTTAACAGAACGAAGTTGCGTACTGAACGATGGGAGTTTTCCTCGTCTAACTTGAGGATACGATTACTGTGACCATGAACCTGTGCACTGATTGAACAGGTTAGTTTAGTTTTTTTTGGAACATTTTACACAGAAGCCAGGCTAGAAACGAGGCGCCAATAAGCGCGAAGCTTTATGGCTACATATATTCTGTTTTGGGGGCAAATGAGGAAAGCGGCAGATGGTTGGGAAGAATCATCACGTCAGGACATAGTCTATATCCATGTCCCACTGAAAGAGTGTGAGTGTGGACATAAGTAAGTAATTGGGAAACGAGTTACGTGCACACAGTGACATGGAAGTGGGGTGCGATAGCAGGGGGTTGTACTCACTCGCCGCAGTGATCTAAGTGGACCTTGAAAAATGTCAATATTTTGCTCTTTCAGCCAGAATTACTTTAGAAAGCTAGTGAAATTACAATTGGTTCAGGTGTATCAGTTAAAACAGCCATTCTCATTAGTTAAAGGAGCAGGAGGACCCAGTTCGTTTCTTAGAGATATCCGACCTTCGGAGTAGGCACTCCGCATGCAAAACTGTTCATCCGGACGAGCGACCCCAATGTTTTGCTTTCATTGTAGCGCTACAGAGTTCATGATCGTGCTTCGAGTGTTTTCCGACAACAAAGATTTGGCAATCTACCAAAGCCCATCATGCAAACACAGCCAGAACATTCACTAGACTTTTGACCGCATCCACTTATTCTGTTCACACGCTTGAGTGTACATGCAGTAAGCACACAGACGCACACGGACGGACGGACGGACGGACGGACCACGAACACGAAGAAGACTTACTGCACGCAGTCTCATCCGACCCATCGCGACAGTCAGTTAGACCGTCACAACGTCGTTGAACTCTTATGCATTCGCCGCTCAAACACCTGAATTCTCTCTCGGGATCACAAGGTCGTACTGGTATTCGGTCTGGTTAGGATGAAGCGCAACCACAGGCATTACGTGCTTTGAATACGTTAGAAGATGTGGTACATACTGAAAGATACTTGAAAAAAAAACATTTATTCGTATGTGAAGGCTTTGGTGGTCCACAGGAAAGCTTAGGGTTATGGTTCCAGTTACAAGATGAATTAGGTTGTGATGGTCCACAGGAAAGCTTAGGGTTGTGGTTCCAGTTACAAGATGAATTAGGTTGTGTGCAATTATGCTGCCCCAACTAGCATCGACCAAATTAATCAAATACCACTTACCAGAAGCTCAACAGATGTTGTGTTCTGATAGGGTTTCATCAGGTACGCGTCAGTGGACAAGGCACTGCTTGTAAACTTTCGGTGTTAATCAATCCTTCCACAGATTCCTTCAGAAATGTTCCTCCTACAATATCCGGTCTTCGGTATCCAAGCTGCATCAAAACTGGCCCAGTCGTTTTTAGTCGAAATGGTATATTCTAACCACTTACCATATGTAGCTTAAAACTGTTTTCGTCCATTTGAGGAGGCAGGACGTGTATCTTGATTGAAAACCAAGTGACTTCCCCGCTGTTATATTGTCTTGTCTTTACCCTACAGACCCGATGTTTCCGTCTACCTTGTCACAATAATATGGTGACGTTGCCAATAATGGGTAGACCGGGCGAGTATCTTGGTTGCTGGTTCTCATCATCGGCTGTTGGACTGTAAATATTCCGTCACATCCTGCGGAGACATGATCGATACGCTGTTGGATAGGCATTTCTTCCCCCACTCCTTGTGGGGGTTTACACAGCATCTAATATACCTGCTGCTACTAGCTAATACCTTTGGAACCATAGTGCGTTGTGGTTTTATTTCCTCGTGTGTGACTGGTCCATTGAATGTCTTGATTCCAGAGTTCCCGTTCCGCTTTGTTCATTGGGATAGAACGGATCAGACAGATAAGCAGCACAGTAAATGATAAACACAGTCAACGAGCCAGACGAGAGTGGAACACTGACCTTGAACGGACCAATAAAATTACGTGATGGTCTATCATCCAATAGCCAATCACCGGAAACACTCCAGAAGCTATATACTTACAAGCAGTGGAGGAAAAAATACCCAAACAACCACGCATTGATGATATCACCTCGGTTGCTGATGAAACGCTTGCAATACGGTTCTATTTATTGTTCAAATGAGGATACTTGGTAAAACTTATCTGAATAAATCACCTGGATCAAGAACTCGAAGAAAAACGCCTCACTTGCCGGATTGCAACTTCAGATGTTTAATCATATACGCTTAGCATTCTGACGAGGTTTGTCAATTTAAACGGCTCGAGATACCCAGGACAAATTCAAGCTCTCGCATACAGTATCTCACTGGGTGACCAGCGTGCTTAGTTCGATAAAGGTGTTTAATGATATACACTTAGCATTCTGACGAGGTTTGTCAGTTTAAACGGTTCGAGATACCCAGGACAAATTGAAGCTCTTGCATACAGTATCTCATTGGGTGACCAGCGTGCTTAGTTCGATAAAAATGTGGGAAATCGAAAGAGTAAACCCCGCAGCATTCTTGTGATTTCATGGAACATGGGACTTATCGAAAAATAACATGGATACATGAATGGATGCAAATCATGGTCATGGTGAATAATTGACTAAGAATGTATGACGTTAGCAGGGGGGATTGTAATCATGCATACGTAGGAACCGTCAACAATAGAAGTTTTTTTCGAAGGGTAGAAACAAAGGTTATCCCATGACAGTTGGACATCAGTACAACTTGACCGGAGCAAATGTCCGGGTTGATGTCGTCCGAAATAGGGGAGAAAACTGCTCTCACACAGCTTTTCAATCTTTCCGATCTGTTTGGATTTTCCGTTAACATAGGACTGTCATGAAGAGATTGGATCTTACTGTGATGTGACTTATTGAGCTATAATGGGGGACGTGTCTGTGCCACACTCGCAGAGTCTCTCATAGCACGTTGATCAGTAGTAGAGGTCCAACAAACAGTCTCATAGTTTTCCAAGTCATGGATTGGAACATGTATAGCAGCTTGTTCTCTAAGGAAATGACCTGATACTTGCCAACAAACGCCTCTACCTTGCGGTCAGGACTTTGGACTAAAACTTCAATCCGTCATCCCAGCTCTCTCCTGTCTAGATTTGAGCGCCCAGATACAGCCATACTTCCTTCAGTTAACAATGCTGTCATGCCACATCAGCCACCACGCGGATCGCGTTCCTTGTTGCATAGAGCAGGACTGGTGAGCGAAAACGGGCTACTGTAGACGCTTCCCTTCTTACTTTCTTCCCCCGCCCTTATCCCAATAACTTTTTCCTTGAGGGCCCATCGTTGGGACTGACGTCTGTACCGGCAACAGTCTCGTGACTGTTCCTGAAAGCGATGCCCCCAAACACTCAAGTACCCAAAAATAAACTGCTGGTTCGATTCACTTAATTTGATCTAGGACGTTGAACGGGTGTATGAACAAAAACCATAGCGACAGTCGACTACCTTGGATCAATGAAATATTCCATACAGAAGAAACTTTTGCAAATGACTTACAACATCGCGGTGGGCTCTCATCCGACCCATCATAACAATCAACTCTCCCATCACAGAACTTTTCAGGCGGCAGACACTGACCGTTCCGACACATCGCTTCCCCAGGACCACAAGGTGTTTCAACTGTGATTTCCACTTGAGTCGACTCACCCGTGCGATACATGCAACTGAAGTGAAAGGATTGCAGCGTGAGTAAAAATAAACATTAATGTATGTGCTTTAAGTTTACCAAGTTTTTTTATTTCCTTTGAGATGAAAAATGCGAGTATTGTTACTTGTGATTTCGTGAACCTATGGTGAAAAGTCCGGAAGCACTGTATAGCTGTTTCATCCTTATTTTGGAATCGTGCCCCTCCCACGAGACTTCAGGGAATTTCGAACGCGCGACTTTTTCCACCGGTAGTTTGGTTAAGCCACGAGTGGCTGAACAGCACTGTGATTAACTTGAATATGGCGTGGATGCAGCGTGTATTGGCTTGACAGCTCATTATACATTCACCGTACAACATGGTGTTGGTTGCTTCCAAGATATCGGTTACAGTGAAGAGGAAGTTGGGCGTTTGAGTGAACGAGTGGCATAATCCAACAGTGGGTACGGTCGGATAATACATGTTCACATTCCGGTCATCTGAGCTACAATCGCAATAAGATTTACTTTTGAATGAAACCAATTTAAATGAATTAGTTTAGAATCTGAGTGCTACTCGACATCCAAAGGATGACTGTTTTTGGTGTCGCTTTTGATCAATTGTCTGGCTGTGCACAGCGGTCGGCGAGAGCTTGGTCCCCTAGTCGACAGTCGAAAACATGAGCTGCATCGAACGAGCGATCGATTTTCTGTCGCGGTTGCTTTCTAGATGAATCTGATGAGGTTTTGCGTTAGTTCGTAAAAGTACATTGACATACGATTGCTTTGAGAAAACGATATACGCTTTTGATGTCATACCACCGTGAACCAAAATACAATCTCCCAAAGGACGCATTCTTCTTACGGTTTGCACTGTCCACCCCATTTGTGATTACCGATTTTTCTCCTGGTTAGCGAGAAAGTTGGGACTGCGATAATCCACATAATTTGGTTCCTCCGAGAGACATTTATTCCGCGTCACACTGCTATTTGAGATGCGGAATTAGAGACCTAGGATTGAGGACTATTTTATGTAGTTTGTATGGTCTATAGTTTTGGTGACAGATTGTGTACATTTGTTAATACGCTCGAATTGATGCTACAGGGAGAGTAGCTAGTCTTAGCTCAGCAGAACAATGATTGGCTGGCCAGTTTGCTGGTTCAGTTAACTCCTGAGTATTTGTCATCCGGACGGAAGGTCCCTTTTTAACACTATTTAAACCGATCATTTGATGAGCAAGATAGGTGTTGTTCTGATTGTCTTAGGCGAAGTGAACTTTGCATCTACCGTGGTTTGAAAAGGACAATAGTACAGGAAACAGGCTTCAGTTTGGTATTGATATTTGTCTCCTTCAATCGTCATATCCTCGGATCACGTGACACAAGTTCCACCTGAACTTTGTTCGTTGGGAGGGAACTAGTGAGTTTTAAGTGGATGGTGTGCAAGTGAGGATAAGTTTCAGATATGAACCCAGGCTGGTTAACACGTTTCCACTCTTCCGTCGTCCGACCCAATGCACTTTCGGTAGATGTCTGAGCCCCGACACGCGTAATGACACAAGTCGTGGGATTTGGTCGACTGAGCCACCCTGTACCAGGATTGAGGGACAACGTATCCAGCAATGAAAACAACTGAACATTCGTATAAACAATCGGATGATTAGTACATCTTACTTCGTATGATCAAACTGGATCCTATAGAGGAGTTGACACTATTCCCCACCTTGAACGTGGGGAATTCTCCAAGAATTTCTCAAGTCTACAAGGAAGGCATTGCACGAAAAGCCAGAAAATGTCATCAGCGCAATGTCAGATTTCGTAGCAGAATGGCGAGGGATCGCAGCACATTACCATCCGCAGCGGCATGCTTAGCAACAATGGAAGCGGCAGTTTCGATACCGCTGAATCCACGATATCGTAGTATATTTACCTCTGACGTGAACTCCATCTTCGCCTAGCCTTCTACTCAGAGCCTGCTCAGTCGTGAGACAACAATGGTAT
Source organism: Clonorchis sinensis (assembly GCA_003604175.2). NCBI lineage: Eukaryota > Metazoa > Platyhelminthes > Trematoda > Opisthorchiida > Opisthorchiidae > Clonorchis > Clonorchis sinensis. The sequence goes on along the minus strand of CM030373.1, from coordinate 28,533,100 downwards.
GAAACAATCACCATCTTAGGAGCGTACCTACCGTATTAGGAGTCCGCGATCTGCTTCAGTTATATCACCAAGTCGCGCAATGACAACCTGTAGATTTGGTCTGGTCACTCGGAATCGAGGAAGCTGTTCGACCGGTGTACCATTAGCCACACGTAATTCCGGCCTTATTCCAAACTGATGGGATTCACACTTGATTTCCACACTCCCGTATGGTTGAACAGTGGGTTGCTGTGGATTGATGGTTGGGCCTTGAACTGGGAGAAGTGAACAGGAAACGGACCAGCATCAGGCGACTGATGCGGTTTACAGAAAAGTTTGTTCCTAAACTATTGGAGGGTTCTGAATTAAAAACTCCTGCCAAAACAGGGCGAAGTATTCTTATAACATGGTATTTAACTGGATAACTTATCCCCCTCATCAACTCACTGTCGCAATGTGGCGGACCTTCATCTGAACCATCGGCACAGTCACGTCGCCCATTGCAGAACAGTTCACGTCGAATGCAATCTCGATTTCGGCACATCATCTCCGTTGGCAAACAGGGTGAATCAATGACGATTTCCGTTTCACTCGATTCGCCTGTTGGGTACACACATCTAAAAGAAAGCCGGACGAAGGCTTACTGAACTGCAAACAGGCCAGATCACAACCACTGTTACAAAACATGAAATTGAACATGTTCACTATCCAAACCAATCAGCCCTAAAAGAACTAGTTTTAGCACTTTGCTGTTCCGATCTCAACTGAAGTACAATCCCCTCCTATCAGCATCTTCGATGTTTCGATTCAACATCATCATCTTCATCATCATCCTCACCATCATCATCATCATCGTCATCATCATCGTCATCATCGTCGTCATCATCATAACCCCAGATTAGGGGTTGTTTAAAACAATCAGTGAGGAAACATGCCTTCCCAGCCGACGCTTACACTTTCACCTCTTCGTGGCACGTTGTGGGAAAGTTGGAATGAGCTAAGCTCACGCGCTTTTTAAGGGACGATGAGTGATTAGTTTGGACAAGTAGGCTACATCTGGAAGATTTAGTTGGCCTAATGTACTTTTCGTGTGCTCCGCTAAGCATTTATTCCTGCTCGTGTTAAAAACTTGGTGGTATTCTGGATTTGAAGTCATCACTGTACCACTTTGACACTAGTAAACGCAAGACTCAAGTAAACCAAGACATTCTGGGTTACAGTAACACTTCATTTCCGGAATTTTCCGAATACAAGGTCGGGTTATAATCACACTTCACCAGGATGTACGGCGGAGAATCTCCAATTTGATTTCACATGCGATAAGTAGAAGAATGAAACGATTTCCCCATACAATGAAGCAACATTCGTCCCAAGATTTGTGAGTGAAATTGAACCAGAACATTCGTAATGCACTACTCATAAGGTTGCTGAAAATTTTTCACCTGGAAACACCACAAACGAGAGATTTAGCTGGGTTTCAGATGAGTCTCTCGCAAAACCAAATTTGTTTGCAAATGATTGTAGTTCGCTGAACCAGAACATGTTTTACGTGGACCCGAATCCGCATGCTGAAAACTAAAACAACATCATTGAAGGAGACTCAAACTTGTCAAGTGTACTCATTTGTATCCAAATCCCCATTTCGTAAAGATTGAACTGGGCTCATAGTCCACAGGCAGGATGGTTAGAACCACTAGCGAGTTGTGCTCAGTCGCATCCGAAAACGGTGTATCCTCAAGACCGTCGGGAAGACAAAGGGAATTGCTCTTTAAAATTCAACATGAGGGGTTAACCTAGGAGTAGCAGATGGGATGAAGACAATGGCGCCATAGAATTCGATGGTTTCTATAGTACCTTGATATAAAAAACAGTTTAGGTGATTACCCCAATCCAAAGATTGGATGATCAAGTACGACCCTGATGAAGAAGAATAACCACTGTTGCTAGGGTGATGTCCCCATAAGTTACCTACAAACGACAGTCGCGTTTGATGTATTTCTGGTTCACAGGAGACTGGTTATAACAGTTATAACATCTGTCAAACACATGCGCTAAGTGCACACAGACTTACTGCACAACCAGCCTTCCATCACGCTCCGTCAGCGAAGATGTTCTCGCTATTATCGTTTCCACATTTGGCCGGATCACTGTGAAATGGGGCAAATTCTCGACGGAGGTTCCATTGCGCACGCGTAAAATCGGTCGCACTCCGACTTGGTTTGATGTGCACTGGAGTTCAACTTCGCCGTACGGTGGTATAACGATTTTCCCAGGTCGGACAACAGGTGGCAGGACTGGTTGGAAACGCATGCACGTGCGGGAAAAAAGGTATTATTTTCAACAAGGGATTTTATCAGATTCGAGAGACCCCACAAACAAATATACGAAGTTTAGCCTATCAGATTCGCTGAAACAAAGTTAAGCGTAACCGTTATTTCGGGAGAAAGGGTATTAGACCAAAACGGCCGAATGAAATCAGCTGTTTCTTATCACTAGAACAAGCTAAACATATATATATATATATATATATATATATATATATATATATACGTAGTACACTATTCATAAGGTTGCTGAAAGTTATTCGACATGAGTTGTAGCACATTCAGTTGCCTGGAAACATCACAAATGGGAGATTCAGCTGGGTTCCAGGTGAGTCTCCCGTGAAAACCAAATTGATTTGCAAATGAGTGTATTTATCGAAATCAGTCCAATTTGGGTTCAATTAGAACATAAGGTTGATGGAAACTCGGGGACTGCGCCTACCTGATGAGCCCCAAGAAGGGCGAAACCGGTCGTGGGCTGTCGAAAAATGTTCAGCAACCTTATGAGTAGTGCATTACGAATATACATGTATCGAGATGTCTCGAATATCGCAGCAACTGGAACATGAGGCGGCCTGGTGCAGCACATTCAGTTGCCTGGAAACATCACAAGTGGGAGATTCAGCTGGGTTCTAGGCGAGTCTCTCGCAAAAACCAATTTGATTTGCAAATGAGTGTATTTATCGAAAGCTAAACATAGTTTATTCTGCTAGGAAACTGACCAACCAAATTTGACCGCGAGTCTGCAGTGAGCCATTTCGTGCTGGAAATATCGCGTGTTGTACGTCATTCGAATCAACACTCTCGTGACCCAACCAAACCAAACATCGGACTGGTTGTAAATTTTGCCAAGTTTAGATCAGGGTTAATTCATAGAGTACAGAATATTACACACACCTGTCGGAATTTCTTTTGCTTACTTAACCGACCAACCTTACCGTTTTAGATATAGAAATATCTAGACATACAGGAAGCAGAAATATCGATTTTGGCAAACCAATAACCCCATTTCAGATACTGGTTTGGTTGAGTACGGTTTTAAAAATTCGGATGCGCACAGGCGGTGACACTTCCATAGTGATGCCTCCTTGGTCCGCAAACGAGCCGTCACATCCTTCACAGTGAGCATCCACGAAGTCGGTTGCCATTGGCAGGCTGGTCTCTTCATAAAGAGACACCGTTCTGTCCATAATTCAATCAGTTGGTCTTGTCTCTTATCCGCTCTCAGGCAGTCGTCAGATAATTTTTGTTCTGAGAACGTGGAGATTCGTACTGAATTTTGGGCTACTCTTTAAAGCTTCATTTGGATTTAGCTGCTGGACGGTCTGAAGTCCGTTCATTTTTAGTAGCGTTTGGTTGATCCATTTTGTTTCAGAGAGCTGCGTGTGGAACCGGAAATAAATTTTGAGAGTGTTCTCAATCTTCAGCGCCACATTACTTTATGTTTCATTGGGTTCAGTTAACCTGACCTGTCACTGATTTGTGACAAAAACGGATCAATCATAATGGAAAGACAAATAATGTGTGCATTTTGTGTTACATTTAGTTTGAGCACTCCTGTGTGTTTCGCGGAAGTATACAACGACGTAAATGACGGAAACCTGTGGTCGGGGATTAAACTGACTCTAGAAGCCTTGCTACTCATCTAACCCATAAGAGTCTGTTGATGATGTGAGAGGTTTTGAGGGTTAATGGGGAAGGCAGTGGCATATCCTGATCTCGGTTAGGCATAGGATTACAAACTTAAGCTCACGTCTGCGGCCCTTGTTGCTGTGATGATTGTGCAACGGCCGAACGTTTTCCGCTTGAAGTTCAGGGCTTGTAGTTTAATGACTTTTTACAAAACCTGATTTTACATCAGTACCCCTAATTTTATTCCAGTCGGTTGCACTGTGAGTGCGTTGCTTGAGGCACCCTCATCGTTGTGCCTTGCGGTTTCTAGGTGCGGCTTAAGACACAGACAGAAGGCCAGAAAGTAAACGTAAGTGTGATTAGTCTGACTGCAGCAGACTGGCGACAGCCTGGCTTTTGCACGACCAGTCCCACCTAATATTCGCCCTGTGGATTTATTGATCGGTCGATAAGGCGGTTCGCTTACTCGCACTCCTAGCCCGCTACTACCAGTCACTGTTATTGGGCACTCTGTGTACACGCACACAGCTTGCTGAGATCTCCATGGCCGACGACCATGAGTCTAATGCTCCACCGGACTGACGGACGCCAGTATATCACTAACCGGCGTGGAAGTCTTCACTCGATGGATTGACGCTCTTGAGTAGAGGGGATACAAGCATAATAATTGGTCGGAATTTTGAGGAGAACGTTTATAGAATTTGTGCGCGGTTTAAGAAGCTTGCCAACAGAATACGCATTCGATTGAACGCATTCAAACTACTTATTGGCGATAGCATCATACACATTGTGCAGCGATTGATACTTGTTGATACTGGTGCACATGACCTTAGCTTTACCCATGATGAAAACACAGTAGTAGAACAATAATGCCACAAAGGAAACAGAACTTCCGGCGATCGGGAGAGTAGAAGGACTTGTTACTCATGGACGATTCGGTTGGTGGAATTTGTTATGAACTTTCGCGGTAAACTCCTTACTTTTAATATACCAACCGCTATTAGCATTTCTGCAACATTCAATCACCAAGAGGTTATCACATCAGTTAGCTAGATTGTTCCCGGCCTCGTTTTGCCAGTACCATTAGACCTGCGTCCTGCACTTAAAAGCAAACTTAACAGAAGCAAGAAGCCTTTGAAGCTAACTGGTTCTTATCAAATTTGTCCACACGTCCTTTATGGCTATAAATCGTCTTAATAACGCACTACCCTGTTTATGGTGTTCGATTTTCCCGTATGATGCGCCCAAGTAGTCTCGTTTATGAGCTACTGGGTTCAATTCAGTAGTTTGTGCTATTTGACAGAACAATGCACATAAGTCGCCTAAGCTCTTCAGGTGCTCAGTTTGGTTTCTAGGACAATTTAACTGAGTCCAGGAGACATGTTTAGTCACGTCAGAGTGACCAAAGAGGAATAACTGGTATGGACCTTACCCGGAATTCCGGTGTTAAATGTCGTCCCGTGCCGCCAACTGTGTATCAAGCCGGGAATTCTTGTTGGCTCGACACTGGTCCCTCGTGTCAAGCCTACGGACCTTTTGGAGTGAATGTTCGTCTTTACCTATTGGGAAGTGCTAAGAACCTCCCAAGAAGAGACCATAATCTCGAAAATCAATAAAGATGTTTAAATTATACGTGCCAGTGAATTCTAGTGGCGCCATCTGACGCAAATGTTCACTACGAGCTGACGCTTCCACATAATAACAGAGAGTGAATTCTAGTTGCATGGCCCTATCACTAACAAGGGTCCTGATGTGAACAAATAACATCGTTCCTGGAACTGGCTTTATCATTTTATGGATAAATGACCTCTTTCTGGAACTTACTGGAAAGTCAGCAAGTTAAACGTTGCAGCACTACTCACCACATCCGGTTTCATCCGAACCGTCTCGACAGTCCCGAAAGCCATTGCATCGTTGATTGCTGGCGATACACTCTCCCGAAAAGCACATGAATTGATCAGGACGACACCGTGTAGCTGACGAGGAAAGTTAAGTTTTGTCTCAGGAGAAGAAACTTGAAGATACTAGATTGAGTCTGCTGGAGTGAATAGGTGATAACCTCTACACTTTATGAGTGTACATGTTCTCTCTCAAGATGGGTGGACCAGCATCGCAAACTCCGACTGATGATTTGGCTGAATTTAGTTTAGTTTAGAGTTGGCTTCGAGGCAGACTACGAGTGATCACCAACTAAGTCAGTCTCGGTTGTCAGACGTACGGACCAAGAAATAGAACTCACAATGGAGAACAACGAACGAAGATCACAAAGGTCAGGTCTCACCTACCAATCAGATGACAGGTAAACCACAGGCCAAACGATCAATGCCACCCCTTTGCAACATCAACGCACTTTTACTCACAACTCACTGACTATGTCATCATGAATAGTGATGAAACGTTTGCAACCAAACTGTTGCTCCACCCAGCGAACAAACCAAGGGCCTTCACTACAACCTGAGCAACCAACATTCTCGTCAAGTGCATCAACCTTAGACCTACTGTTTCTTTCTTGTTATCTTTGTGGAGTCACCGTCTATTGATATCCTTATGGAATATGCGTAAATGTGAAACATGCTAACCGTACAGAGAGAAAAATCTGTCGGTACCGGCAGTCTATTGAAGATCATTCTAACGTAGCTTTTAATGGATTAGTGTCCTGTTGTTTAGAGCTCGAGTGTCCAGGCCACTGTATGAAGTACACTTTCTTTCAATGGGATTTCAAAGGGGTTTAAATTTAGGACCAGGAATTACGAGCTAACTGGCGAGTGAATAATTTCTAACGGACAATCCTGAGGTGTCACGTGTTGGTACTCCTGATGCGAGCATCGCTAGTTTGCGCTATTTGACTTGGGAGTCGACAACTAAGTTATTGATTAAACTCATGAGTGAAATGCTATCAGAGTGGTTTACAGATTTTGTGCGACCCTGTGGAGAACAAAACTAACCAGAATGTCCTGGCTATCGTACGAATAAGGATGCAATTTTAATTGTCCTGAATCTAAGCTGTTATTCACCCATAGGACCAAATGCTCTCAGAGTGCGTACACTCTGGGGATCTCGACAATAGCTTATCATCCGTCATCTTGTCCTTTATTCGGATGGCCCGGGGGTAGTTTGAACTGGAAGAGCGTGACGCAGCAGAATACAGATTTCGGATCACTCCACCAAATACTGTGAGCAATGTAACAAGTGGTGTTGGAATTCGTCATATGCTTGCAAACCTTTTGCGTGGGGACATCATCAGCATGTTGTTGGGTGGGGAGAGAACAGCGAAACTGCGATGAAGCTGACCTTCAATCAGCCAATCACAACAAGAGATACGAAGCACTCTTAAAAGCTATATAAACGTAAGCGGGGTAAGAGGATTTATTCGCTCGACAGTGCCATGAAGATGTCCACACGATTTCTAGCAAAGCATTTGAAACAAAGTGCTAAATACTAGTAACCTGTCAACAGCTACATGCTCTACAATTAATTAAGGCCTCCAAGCTGTCAATATACCATTTGGACAAAGTGCCGAAAACACAATCCAGCTTAAGGCCGTGAATTCGTTTGGCATCAATTTACCACCAGCCGGTCACCGAACGAATGTCTGGAAGAGTTATGGACGTCAGTTAGAATATGAGTAAAGAAGCTGAGGTCTTTCATCTGAAGATATTTCTCATGACTGATTGAGTCCCACCCCAACAAAGCTGACACAAAGAAATCGATTATTGAGGCAGCTCTGGGAAACAAGTACCAGCTGGTCAAACTGGGAACTTACGACAGTCGACTTCGTCTGATCCGTCGTAACAGTCTTCTCGGCCATTACACTTGAGGCTTGCGGGAATACATTCGCCAGAGAGACAAGCAAATTGAGCTGGCGAACAATCGGGAATCTCTAAAATTAGATAACGAGCTTCAATCAAAATACAGCTGGACCCCCTGACACACTTGATACAGAATACCTGTGAGTCTGGATACTGTTGTCTACCGTTTCGCTTGCATTCTATACACCTGGATCCCCAAACAACATTTTACGAAACTTCCACCCTTTTTATGTAAACACCGCAAGAATGGACAAGTACGATGGGAACATGTTCAGCCCGCCCTAATTGTACTCGCACGTGCTGAGTTCGCCTGAACCTATGTTCCACCAAGTGCGCCACCAGTGTCCTGGTGGAAAGATTTCTGGCTGGATTTCTCATGTGTTTAAATGTTCATTAGCAATTTGCGCTAAGTCGCAGGATAACAAACTCACCACAGTGTGGCGCCTTCTCATCCGATCCATCCGGACAGTCAGCGCGTCCATTGCACAGATACTCATTTCGAATGCAAGTCCCATCTCGACACATCGTTTCCATCGGTGCACACGGAGAGTCGATCAGAATTTCAGTCAGGTTCATTTCACCAGTGGGATAGGAACATCTACGAAGAATAACAGTCAAATCAAGACCAAACTGTAAGACAAAAACTTCACACCGTGTAGTCCCGTGTTAGGAACTGCGGGACACACAAAACCATATGACATTTGACCATGTGATTTACCTAAGTACTAAACCACGGTCACGTTCGGTGAGGTCGGAAATTCGAACCAAAACTGTCTCGTGGTTAGGCTTGCTGACGGTAAAACGCGGAAGGTGGGCAACGTCGGTTCCATTCCCCAGGGTGACAATAGGAGGTACACCTGGTTTCATTGAACGGCATTCGATCTCAACCGATCCGTAGGGGCGCCCCACTGGTCTTTGTGGTCGGAGTATGGGTCCACCATCTGTGCAACCGGGAAAAGGCATCGTAGTCTTTAAAAACTGCCATTCAATTCGTAGGAACGATGGAACTAGTCAACTTAAAAATCAGCGATATCTAATCCAGAGCGTACGGCAACACGATGTCGGGTGGTTTTATTTCGTGATGGCTCGTTGCTTTATTAGTTGTTTGTTCCCAATACAGTCCTTGTTCTTCTGGGTGTAAGTATGCATCCTAGTTTTTACGCGGGACTATTATTGAACTTGAATAAACCGATTCCCTGACATATTCAGTGCTGTGTAATCCGTACAGCATATTGCAAAAAACCATGGTAAACATTGCTTAACCACATATACTACTGACATTTGGTGCCAGTAGGCTGTGCTTCTTATAACTATTCCAAGGCGTGACTTTCAGTATTCTCCAAAGATATGCCGATTGTGCATCAGAGGATAAACTTTCACACACACACAAGAATCTTATGAATGCCTCCAGCTTTGGCCATTTTCAAGTAAGCTTCATCGTTCAAAGCAGAGAACGAATCAGATTATGCTAGCATAACGGCGAAACTTCATTGGATAACTTTACCCATGGAATAAATTGCATCTGTTTGAAACCGGAGTGGAAGAGTGATCGCTGATTTGTTCATTTCAATTGGCTAACCATCCGATTTACGTAATTACGGTCAGTCCGGCCAGCATAATTGTTGTACTACTCAGAATTAGTTGCGCAACATGTCAAACGGATTATTGTGGGGGTCTGATCTCAAACTACTAAGCAGTAAATATGTTCAACTTGAACAAACGGCTAAGTTGCTTCTAACTGTTGTCCCCGCCCCAGTGGCTTAATGACGGATAAAAGGCTCACCAACAGGGAACACAGCATCTTTATTGCGAACATGTCAGTGCAAAAGTTGCAAGAGGTCCACTTTTAGCCTTGAATCCGGGCTGTCCAATCGGCCAGGATGAACACCTGTCCTCGTTGGCCGTTGGAGTGTACGAAATGTTTGAACACTCATCATTGTCGGGCGTTGCTGAATTGATTGACCGCTTGAGTACTCAACCGGAAACTGGCTTTTCTGGCCTTGACGGCTTCCCTACTGCGATTGTGGTGAAGTTTGAAGGTCTCAGTGGGTTTCAGGCACTTTGGGATTGTTTTCAGAACTCTGACCTATCTGACAAGGATATTCTCTCTCTGCCCCAATAACGGGTCCACGAGACATAGAGACACTCGTATGTTTGGGCTTCTAGATACCGGTTCATGTTCAGGCCTTAGATTCGAGGTGGATCGATAACAAACCAAGGGACGTCGAGAAAACCGGTCACATCGCTCAGTCATGAACGCATTGGCCTGTTCAGACACGAAGATTCAGGCGCATCTAGCTCGCGGTCAACTCACGTGACAGATTTCCGGAGATCAAACGTCGGCCCGGTTAAGGGTATGCATTACTGATGAACTTCAATAAGGGCGAAACACACTTCAATGCTTCCCCACTTTGGTGTGGACCCACGAGAATCACAGATCACGGTGTGCTGACTACATGAAAGGTCAAGTTCGTTTGGTCGAGTGAGAGAATTCACAAACCACTTGCAAAATGTGTCCATATGTAGTGAAACCCCATACTTACCACATCCGCGCTCATCCGAACCATCTGCGCACTCCGGACGACCATTGCATCGCATTCTGATGTCGATACAATCTCCGGAAGCACATGCAAACTGACCTGTAGTGCAACGTGCTGAAGATGCTTGAATGGGGAAATACAAGCATCTAGTTAGAGTAGTCCGACTTTGCAAACAAAACGTACTAATGGGACATTTCCATGTACGGCGAAGTCCTTAATAGTCGGGGTGTGGAGGCATCAGTTTTCCCTGGAGGTACAATAGTCTTATTCAAGAGGATGGAAAGGGAAAATCAAGGCGCTGAAGAAGCAAACCAAATGGATTCATTGTAGTTCCCAGTACACCATCAGGAACATTGTCTTTGATGGACGAAAGCCAACTGAGACAACAAACAAAGAAACGGGTTCCACTCGTGACCCAGGTCCACCCCCGACTTATGGGAAACAGTAAGTTTCTGCCGAAACCCTGACCATATACCAAGTAGCGCTGTGCATGTTAGTGGCAGAAGGACTTTGCCCACTGTCACCATCGCTGACACCACTATGGACAGACGACAGTAAACTGACTTTCGTAGTTGTACTAGCGGCACGAAGTGCGGAAGAGATAAGGTTATCCGTTAAAGGCAGGCTCACCAATGGGTGGCGGACTTACACGGGCAGCGATCTTTTCAAAAACTCGTGTTACATGATGATGCAACTGTTATTACCTGGTAGATTATAGGCAGTTTTAATAGATGAGACCGTCAGGGTGAGGACGAAGAAAGCCTTCGCCGCAGAGTTGTTCATTAGGGAAACACCAACCTAACAATTACGGACTATTGGACAGGGGAGCAAAACTCTCATATGCATCTTGTTTACGAAACTGAATATCCATCTTCTCCTTGAAAACGTCTTCCTGAACTTTCCCGGATATTCATTAACTGTTACTCAAATGCAAGCAAATGCTACAAAGCGACTCACTGGAAGACATGCTACTCGCATGCCTCATCAGTAGTATCCACCGTTACAAGGGTAGGCCGTTTGTTCACTAAGATAGGTAGCTTGACATAATAAACTAACAAAACCAGCCGCAGCCCACTGTATCATCAGAAAAATTATCTGCTCTCAAGCAAATAGCACAGTTGCCGCACGCCAAATTTATGCGAAATCCGGTTAACGATTCTCTACCGCTCTCTAACATCTAGTACATTATGGGGAATCAGGTACATTCTCATACAAAGTCTGTAAGCCAAAGCTTGAAGTCATACACACGCAACAACATGGCTTCTCAGTGGGGGCACTTTGAACCGACCACGACCAGGTGTTGGGTTAAAATACTTACTGCAGTGTGGCGGCCTCTCATCAGAACCATCTGGACACTCCAGACGTCCATTGCAGAAAAGCTCCCGAGGGATACAGGTTCCATCCCGACACATCATTTCAGATGGACGACATGGAGAATCAATGAAGATTTCGGTGCTACTTGGCTGGCCGGTCGTACAGTAACAGCTGAAGGTAGAAAAAACGGAGACCTTGACAGATGACCATTGGAAGAGTCGGTGAACTTCGGCGAACTGCATCCAGTTCTATTCAGTAATAACCTTGAATATAATCATGGTTCTGCGTGCATCAGAGGCTACTTCCTCAGGTGACCTTAATTTTAAATGCCCAGTTCATCACATTGCTGGGAGGTGTGCATGGGATCTTATCTAATCTTGGACGGTGAGCACCCTTATTAGGATTTAAAAAGTCGTGTTCGAGCGATGACTTGTCCCGCCGGATTACTGCTCAACCGGAGTACAAGATAATGGAGCTAGTCTAGTAAGGGATCAGCCATCCCTTTGACTTTTTACCCCTGAGTAATAACAAGGCCTTCCACTCCTCTCTTTGACAGAAGAACTTGACCGCCACTACATTACGGCAGGGAAGCATCGGTGTTGAACACTGATGTCATGCTGTCCATGATGATGATGACATAATGGAACTCGAAATTTAGGGCACTTTCAAGCGAGTGCGCAGCCTGAATTTCTATAGAAAGCAGCATCCTCTGCGAACTCTTGCACCCGTTTGCTCTTATAAAAGTGTCTAAATGTATTTGAATTACGGGGATATGCACGACAGAGTGGAGTACCTGTAGACCATTCCTGTTTTTACGGGCAAAATATTCCATTAAATACATTTATCTGTTTGGAGAGTCATACATGTCCCGGCCTTAAGGCCCAGGTTGAACATTTCTCCGCGTCAACCACCAGAACCTGTTTCATGATTTATATCACACAGCCGGTTTTACCGTGCATCTATGGCGGTGAAGCATCGGCGTTGGAAACTGATGTTTTGTTATTGATGATGACGACGATGCATCTTCATAGTAGGTGTCTGTAGTGTAACGTGGATTCCATTCGGCATTTCAAGTTCATTTTCCTCCGTGCACTTTGCTCTACTATGCTCCACCTAAAGCGTATTCGAGACGACTCCCTCAACCTTATTGGCGACGGCGTTTGAGCAGTATTACTAAATTATATGACCACACAGATTGAATATCTGAATGCCAGTTGTAACAACAGCATATACTATAGAGATGGATAGAAAAGGCGGAGTTGGCAGACCGGTGGGGGAAACAGGTGTAAATATCGCTGCTTTCCACAAACTACTCTCTTGCCGTCCGGGTCAAGAGGTCCCAGGAGACAAGAGATGTTTTCGTGTCTTTCGATGATATGCACTCATGATGATGTTCTCCGTAACGTAATAAAAATTCTGAAAATATTTTGTTACAAGGAGCATACCATCTCCGAAGACATGGTATATCTCAGTCCCGATTGCATAGCATCTACCTGAACGTGGGCAAAAGGGCAGGTCAAACTGGGTGTCTTGTTGCAATGCTACGCACAGAGGAGAACAAAATACCGAACTTTAGAAAACCGCTGACGAATGCGACGATACCTATTGACAGAAGCCATTAGAATAACTCAGTGATTCTTTTTCTGATTGCAGGTGATTTCTGCAGGCCAGAACTACTGACAACCCCGGACATTCAGGGTTTAATGACTTACATTGATTGTGGTTGTTGTGGGTGGGATGAAAGTTTGGCGCTACGCAAATAACTAACCGATATGACGTCGATAAATGCTGCAACTGCTGAATCTGACCTTTTAGCATGATAATTCTTCTATTCATTTATCTATTTTACCATTGATCCCGACCTATTTTGCTCCGTCACGGTCTCGGTATCCTCCATCCAGATTGCCACATCCAGGACCACAAAGAAGGAGTGACGGCAACCCGCATCACCGAGGAAACATTCTGCTCGCCGTCATCTGGTATTCGGGCCTTGACGCTGGTCTTTTCTGGTCAGCGACAAACTTGCTTGCTCGTTGACCCCACGAAAGTGGACAAATGAGGTTCTTTTTATACTTTCTACTAACTGGGTGTGTGAACACTACCGAAGACATTTGAAGTCAATTCTTTCACTTGATACTCGAACTTTTCAAACCAGCTTTAGTAAATTTGTTCACGCAAACGCCTTCTTACACGCCTTCTTCTTACTACGGCTACTACACATCTGTCTTGCCTTGTAATATTTTAAAACCCGCTTCGCATTCCGTTTGTTCTCATATTCTTCACGAACGTCTGATTCTCAGAAGTCCAAAGTCGAAGAAGGAAGGTCAGTCAAAATTACTTGTTCTCCATGACGTTTCAATTGATCAGAAGGACCGTCAATGAGTCAACGAATAACCAAATGCTGGGAAGTCAACTATTAACAGGTATACCTATGAAGTGCCACAAGGACTTACGTAAGTTGTATACGATGGTCTTTTTCCGTCAAATTTCCTATCCGGACAAGTACTGTTTCCAAATTTGGTCTCGTCACCTGGAATCTTGGAAGTGTTTCCACCGGCGTACCGTTTTCCACCCTGAGTGATGGACGAACTCCTGGCACCCTTGAGCGGCATTCAATTTCCACTGAGCCGTACGGTCTTACGATGGACTTTTCTGGATTGACCAGAGGAGCCATCTCTGAATAGAACATAAAAATGAAGCGAGTAAATAAATTGAAGCCAGCTCTCGTTTGAGGGACCAGGATGTAAGATATATATATACAGGGTGTCTCATAATAGACGCAAAAATTAATGCCCATGCTAAAACGTCAACATCAGTTTACACATTTATTATTCTTTATGTAAACATACAAGCATTATGGATGTTTATGAAGAAACTGGCATCACAAAAGATGTTGAAAAAACCGCCCCTTTCTTCTATAACAAGTTGGAGGCGGTATGAGATGTGAGACACAGCATGTTTAACTTCTTCAAGCGTCACTCGTGCACACTCCTCTTTCAATTCTTGCTCTTGACACCACCAAGGTGGCGTCTCATAATACGATGCAGCTGGCGCGGGAATGCCGGTCGACTGAGACACCTGAGTTATTGACGAAGATGTCATGGTGGTCTGGGACTGAAGTTGCTCGACGGCATTCTGTACAATGGGCGCTCTTTCACCACTCAGAGACTTTCTCCCTTTGCCAGGAAAATCCAATACAGATCCAGTGGACTCAAATTTCGCAATCAAGCGTGTAATGAAAGGATCTTTGATGAGACCATGTTTGGTTTTGCAACCACGATGTGCAGCGGTGGCGCTTTTACCAAGGGCATAATAGAGTTTCACAATTTCAATGCGCGTACTGACATACATCATAGACAGAAAAACGAAAGCAGTTTAATAAAATGGAAACCGTCATTTTCAGCAAATTCTTTTGAGAACCATCGATGTTACTGGAAGTATTTCTCTGTGTGTAAAAAACTCACTGGCCTTGTAAATCTAGGTCAAAGGAGAACGTTATAAGCAGCTGGTTTTTGTGACTGAGTAGAACCAGTAAATCCATAACGGGAAATTTCAGCTCAGGCCTACCATCAGGTTATTCGTTTCGCTCCAAAAATTTGACTATAATCGGGGGTGACGATATGGAGAAACTTGACTTAATCAAGGTCTGCAAACGCACGTGAAACAGAGCCTCGAAGTACGTCCTCGCAAAATGTTGTTTTATACGTGGTCATCACTGACTTCTTACAGTTTCATCTCAATAGCATTTTCCTCTTGCGCAAGCTGTGATTATCCCCAGTTTCACAATCCTTACCTTCAAGAGTTGTAGCACCGTTCCTGCAACTTGTTTTAGTTACCACAGATTTAAAGTTCTACTGCTCTTTTTGGCATTCACATTTACCAGAACCTCTGTCTGAAGTATATTTTGTTTACGCGTCTATATAAACTCTGTCAAAACACCCACTCCCATTTTTTGTGAGTGCTTCATGAATAAAAATGGAAAGGGGTGAAATGCATGACTTGGACAGTTTTTTTTGGCTCCAAGAGAGGAACCGCAGAACTACCGGTGTAAAGATGTGTACAACTGATGAAGCATGCGAGTAATCTGTGAGTTGGTGTATAAGCTCCGCCCCCGCACCTGATAGCAGGTAAAAGTAATACGGAAATTATGGAACCCCGTTGCAGTCATTTAATATTCAAAGAACTCCCAGGAAAATCAAAGAGGACGCTTGAGAATGTCCACTTTTCAAAAGCTTTGTGTCTAATGGCTTGTTGATGTTTACTGATAAACAACTTCGCAGCAGATGGCGTTGCTCCTTTCAGCTGTGCAGGCCTTTGGAGACCTCCATAAGGTAGGGACGCATATGCTTCAATCATGTTATCCCGATACGGTTTCATCGGGCAACTACGCATTCAACTAATATAAAGGACGAAAGGATGAGCGTACTGCAAATAACTCAGTCGATAAAATCTCTCTACGAATTGGACGGCTACTTATGGTTCAATGTAAGAGACATATTCACGTGGCTATAGTTCATCGCACACCGTTTTTTGTGAATGTCGGCTCACTAGAACGAGAGATGGAGTGGCTTTTGGAGCATTTTTTACAAACGTTGAAACCTCCCGGCTACTTTTACAATCCGAATATTTATATATAACTATTTGTATATATTCATAGTAGTTGTGGACCACAGTTTTCCTAATGCCTTCTTAATACCGTGAAACAGAGTTTGGATAGCCGCTTGATAGCCTGAGGCGCTTGGCCAAACCAGAAAGCCAATGAGCGTGCGAATCAGCTGATCTATTGAACACTGACGCGTACAGGCATGTGCTGTGTATGCAGCCGAAAACGGGCCGTTTATAAACTTCACGTGGAAAGTTCTAGGTGGGCCGAAAATGATACTAAAAATAGAAGTCATCTGTCACGGACACTTGATGAACAACCAATCAATTCTGTCCCAACGAAGACGGTTATTTCATTAGCAGTTGTGTAATCCAGTTACGTTCGGAGTTGGCACTGCTCTCCTAAAAATAATAGGGATGATATGCTTGTGTTTCTTCACTCATACAACCGTCTTTCAGCTTCACAAATCTGTTGAACACATAATTATTGTGCGCGGAATCAACGTGGTTTTTCACCCAAAGTTACAGCCAGCTCGAGATATCGACGAATGTCGATATAACATTTTCATGTTAATTCGCTAAAATCACATGGGCGATGTAAATATCAAACCAAGAAACATGGTCGCCGACTGAGTAGCCGTCTGATTTTCGCAAACGAAAGTGTGTTACTCCAGAAGGGTCGCCCTGAACTTTGGCAATATTCATAACTTTTAGGAAGTACCTGATATACCTCAAAGTTTGTGGTTCGCCAGTTTCATCCTAGTTTGTGTGGAGAGGAGGGTCACCGAAGAAGTGGAACTGCGTCCTGGTGACAGGAACACTACGAAATGATTCGGTGTCCGTATTGTAGCTCAGAACTCATGGCAGCAGGGGAAGTTGGATTTGAATTTTTCACCCTGCTGTCATTCTGGCCTGTATGGATGGACGTGTTTTGGCACATTCTCCTCCGATATCCACTCAGTTGCTTGCACACAAACAACATTACTTTCACAGACGGATGAATAGAGTTACTTTATTTTACGTGGGCTTACTTCCTTGTCTCCCCATGTTTCTTCTTCGACTAAAAAAGATCCAGTGAACACTACTGGGGAGTAGGCCGGTGGGAATTCATTCAACTATATATTGTCTGGTATGACAGGTTCAACTTAGGCCTTCAGTGAAGTACATGAATACAAAGTGTTCAAAAGTTCCTACAAAGATCAAAACAACAGAAGAGCAGGTAGCCTATTCATGTTTTCCGATGGATAGTTTGGAACTACACTATCGAACCTCACTTAAGTCAGTGTGTGGGGATGGTATAATCACTGCATATTGTTCAAGAAGGGCGCCAATATTCTTGTTTCGTGAAGTAAACCCTCTCAGTGTACCTCTCCCTTAAAGGGAACTTACATTCTTGTACCCACATGCATGTTGAAATTGCCGGAGATGGAGACTCGATGGGGTCCAATGCGGTTAAAAACACACTGATGTTCTTTCGCATAAGGTACAACACATAGGCTGCCTCGAGGTTATCTTACGAAGATATTCAGCGAAGTTTATTTTCGAGTTAAGTAGTTTGGGACGTATCAGGAAGGTCAGATTCCTGAAAGCAACCACTGAATGCCCGAAATCTACTGAGACCCTCAGCTCTGCTAGATGTTGACCAGACAGACAACGCCCCCTCAATATACAGAGCCTCAGCCTTCTATCAAACCCAGACAGCGCGAGTCAGCGTTGATCAAGGTCAGACAACGCCCCCGCACTATGCAGCGCGTCGCTGCCTGCTACCAAGGCCAGAACGCGTGCATCAGCATTGGACCAAGTTAGACAGTGTCCCACCAATAACTGGCTTGAGACAGTTGTATTCTCGCACTCGCACGTACTCATGCTCCCGCACTCGCTTGTTCGGAATATAGTTGTGTTCCCTTCCGTGAGTCTTTTCCCGGCACCAGGCACTGGAGCGGGTCAGCAATCAGATACAGCAGATTAGCGAATAAGCAGACATAACAGGACGGTTGCACAAAATCCACAGATAATCCAACGCCGGTGTAACCTTTTTCGGATCTCATAAGGTATGCGTAGCCCTTGAAATCTGACTCGAATAGCAGTGTGATGAAATTTCTACTTTAAGAATTCTATGCATGAGAAAACTGCCGAAACTACAGACTCGGTGGAGTCAAAAACCAGGCGAAACCGGCAATGGGCTGTCGGTGGATTTTGAGAAGTTGTCCCGTACGACCTAATTCGAAAAGTTCCAATATCTGGTTGTTATCCCAAGTTCATGACGATAATGGGACTCACTCTGGATTTACTGGTAGACGATGTATGTAGACCTATTTTGCTTTGCACCAAAGTGTTAACTAGCAACACATTGGACTAGTTGGCGGCCGTCTAACGTGCAAACACACAGCATCAGGCAGTCGCAGGTCACCGGTTAACCTGATGGCTTCTCTTCTATGCGGCCACTAATCCCTAATTTCAACTAGTCATAAAGCTGGAAATCGGAAACTCAACACTACTTACCACATCCTCGTTCGTCCGATCCATCGTAGCAGTCTTGACGGCCATCACACCGCTTCTCACTTCCAATGCACTCTCCTGAGGTGCAAGCAAACTGGTTTGAGGGACATGCTCCTATGCCAGCTGGAAGTAAGCGGGAGATATTAAGGGGTGTATTCGTACACGCCATTGTGTTTGTAGGCCACATGCGAATCGATTTTAACTAATCTGTTTGAATGCTATCTTTGTCAGATAAACGGGAATCATGATTCGACAAGTTGATGTGAGTTAAACGAGAAGAGAACATCCTACTTTTTGTATTGACATTTGATTATTTCAGAGATTACGGAAGGTCCAACAAACCAGTTTTAAAATCAGCAGGAAAGTGGTGGGTTGGTAAGCCCACCATACACCATCGCATCCGGTCGTCGGAGGGGTTTGCAGTGTGTAAGACACTTGGGATATAAAGGATCCCTTCACTGACCAAAATGTGACCGTGTCGCTCACCTCCATTGTTTTGATGAAACCAGGATAATTGCACCGGGACAGAAACAGAACTGTTCAGATGAGGGTAATGTGAATACAAGCTCATCACATCTCGCAAGTACCGATAAAATGCTTACAAAAAGCCTAAAATTCAGGTTCTGGATGTCCACCTCCTTGCCAATGAGGAAAAAACACCAAAAATTGGGCCATCGATCGGACAACCACAACCGGAAAACAAAATTATGAATATGAACCAAAATGTTGATCGTTGAAACAACAGTAGCGGCGCTAAGTGACCCGTGGTAAGCGAATTTAGGGTTCGAAACATAGATGTTTTCAACTTGTATATCGTAGTTGTTGGACGATTTCTGTCCCAAGTTTCTTCTGGTTAACAACCCTCCTCGACGCTGTTGATTAGATTGCTTAGATTAGACCTAGGGCTCAGGTACTGTGACTGACCACAGTAATGAAGTGAACCAAGGCAATGGGAAGTCGCCGCCTTAGGTGTCACGGTTTTCAGCGTCTCTGTGCATTCTCCCGCATACTGCCCTTTAAAGCATAACACATTAAGTCCCTTTCCTAAAATGTTTCTCATCGCCTTCTACTGGTCTGCGTCGCACCCATTGCGTGGATTGACTTGACTGATTTCGACGTAAATATTGTTGTGAAAGCAATTGGCGGTTAAGGTGTAGACAAACTAAAGTTTAATGTTGCGGCCATGAACAATGACTCAAACTAGATAGGTTAATGACAATACACTGCACGGACTAAAATTCTGATAATAAAAATCAGAGTTCTTGTTCAATACATATGATACTATGAGGCCCATCTATATCGTGTGTACCGTTCTCAAGAATCGACTCTCAGCAACCCGGTTTGTCGGAACAGGATTCATTGGAGGCAATAGGCAGCCGAGCGCCCGTACAACAGCCCACAAAAGACCAGGCGATACTGAACTACGATTGCTCAGTTGATAATATCGAGCGATTGGAGAATCTCAACCCTGTAAGGGAAGTCACGCTATGCTGAAGTACTGATAAGCATTGTAGAGCTGCTCCGTCCTTTTTGTGATTCGTAACTGCGACTTCCGGGATGATAGCTAAAGATTAAACTGTTCGGCCACGAGCGGCTGATCAGCACTGAGAGTAAATTACCTCCAGAGCCGATCTACCGCCAATCAATCTTCTGTGATGGAACCCCGTCACATAGTTGACTAGCTCCACGATCGATTAGCGACAGAGTTTAGAGGTGAGTGATCAGCAGGCTGAGTGAGTCAGCGTACGCACGCGTGTGTGGGCTTGTCTGTGTCTGTTTACTGAACGGTATTCGTTGACGCAAATATGTGCACGTTAGGAGTAAAAAACACAGTACGATGCTTAATTCCTAATAGCACTATTGATAACGCGGGAAACAGCCTCTAAGTATCACATGTAGGATATGGTGGAATCGCATAAAACGTAACCACATCTTTTCTCAGATGGTTTTTATAAAATTGTCAATAAAACGGCCCATGGATATGTTTCCTAGGAATGCTCAGTGAGTTAATTATTTCTCTGGTATTCTGTAAAGACATGTGTTGACGACATATCGTCCTTTTTTTGGATTCATCAGTAGTGCCTATCTCACGAATTCTCAAGACGATTCGTAACTGCGACTTCTGGGATGATAGCTAAAGACTAAACTGTTCGGCCACGAGCGGCTGATCAACACTGAGAGTAAATCACCTCCAGAGCGGGTCTAGCGCAACTCATCCTGCTGTCGTGGAAGCTTGTCACGAAGACGACTAGCTCCACGATCGATTCACGATAGACTTTCGAGATGACTGATCATCTAGCTGAACTAGTCAGTTTATTCGCGCGTGCGTGGGTGTGTCCGTGTGTCCGCTTTCTGACGCAAATATGTGCAAGTTAGGAGTAAAAAAACACAAATACATGATAAACTGAAAACGGATTATGGAGCAGAGTACCTAACAGTAGTCAAAACGGTGGTAATGTTGCTTTGCTCAACACACGAAATTGTTTCATCTCCGACTACTATAGGATCGGTTTTGGCGTGTCTGCACTGACGTTACCAAACAGGATACATGTAACTGTGAACCTCTGCGCACCAAAACGCCAAAGTAGTCTAAGAAATGTAGCATAGCTAGAGGTTGGTTTCGGGCATGTGTACGTCTCATTCCTACTAGAAGCTGGCTTGAAGAAGTTTGTGCAACCAGAGTTCAGACAGGCCTACCAGGCACCCGTCAACCGTATAAAAAAACAAGTATCCTGTTTACGAGTTACGGATATATTATAGATGTAGTTCTATTCGGCAGTCTATAAAACATGATATGAACAAACAGTTTTGACCTAAGTTTTTTGACAGTTATTTGAAAAGTATACGACATTTTTTAATCTGAATAGCCTACGATGATCCTCACTGTACAAGACAGTTTGAAGCCTAATAGCACCATTGCTAACGTGGGGAACAACCTCTAAGTATCATATATGAGATATGGTGGAATCGCATAAAACGTAATCACATCTTTTCTCAGACGGTTTTTATAAAATTGGTGATGAAACGGCCCATGGATATTTTCCTAGGAATGCTAAGCGAGTTAATTATGTCCCTAATATTCTGTAAAGACATGTGTTGACGACATATCTAGGAAATGTGATAGCAATCCGGACTGGGCACCATAAACGACAAATAAGAGCACGGCTTACGACAGTGTGGTGGGCGTTCGTCTGATCCATCTCGACAGTCCATTCGGCCGTCACAGAATCTTTCACGTCGAACGCAGGAACCATCACGGCACATCATATCCGTTGGCGGACAAGGCGATGTAATGACAATCTCGGTAACGCTGGGAATAGATGAACCTGCGGTACAACTGAACGTGGATAAACACAGAAGGGTTAAACGCGCAGCGCACTGCAGGATCAGAGTTTAGCTTCGTTATAGGCCTGGAGCGCATAAGCCGTCCACAAGGCTGCTTCTGTGTAATGTGGAAATTTTTCAAGCTTATCAGTAACCTGGAACTAAAATTCCAAAGCAGACTCATGAAGCATAAGGACTCAACCACCAATAGTCGCGTCTGCTACTGAAGAGGGGCGGTTAAAAAGTGATCATTGTAAAAGGAGGATTCTATTTGTGGTGATAGAAAATTTCGCCAATGGTGCCACAGGCGGTTTGTGAAAAATCCCCTTTTCAGACAATACACACACACACACAAGGATGACCACCACCAAAGTTGTACAGAAGTACAATCGGTTGATGACTGAATTTGGAATCCAGGAGTCATCAAGACAAGCGTTACAGAACGTGCGCACACTAGACGACCTGGCAGTTGTGTGGACGAACTAGAGTAACAAGTAACAAGTAAAGAAGCTTGTGATTTAGAGATGTTTAAGGTGGAAAGTTTCAAATAGCGGTTTCACAGGTGGACACAGAGAACCAATAACTGTATCCGACCGGGATAGACGGAGGATGATTCCACACACCAGTTTACTAGATGCGGTATCAGAAGAGGATCAGCTGATTTCAATCGTTTCTCCATCCTTGATCCCAAACGTGTCGTTTGTTTTTGTGTAAACTCCCATGATATGACAGGTACTTATGTCATTGAAATCGATTCCTATCAAAGTCCTTTCTGAGGATTGTCCACATCCTAAAAATTAACCACAAAACATGTGGAAAGCGTGAAGTGTTCCGTTATGTTTTACGGCGATACGTGGCTTGAGTGAATCTCTTGTAAGTGAAACCAGTCTGTGCTGAAAAACTAGAAACACTGTACGGCTGCTTCATCCTCATATGAATTAGTCAGAAGTGTCCATTTAATTAAACTCGGAGAGTTTCGAACGCGCGATCTCTCGGCTGATATTTTGAACCATCAACCGTTTGACAACGAGCAGCTGATCAGTAGTGGAATACACTCGCACTAACCACGTGACGTATATTCCGCGATTTAAGGGTGTGGCTCTACATCCTGTCTAACTGAGGGTTAGTCACGCTACCGACCTGCTAGTTGTGGCCGAATGGCTACGTATTTAGGCGACCAACAGGGCAGTCGGAGATTTGAAAGACCTGGAGTTTCATGAGATTCACACCGCTGATGATTCCAGTAACGCTCAGACAATCTTACAGTGCTTCTCGGTGTTTCACCATAGGGCAGCTTCAGTTATAGAGTAAAATTCCTAATGAAATTTCCCAAATCCCCTCACACTACCAACAACGATCGGGCATACATCAATACTCCTCGTGTGTTTGGATGTTCCTGGAGCAAGTGTCCTTTTGCTGTCGGTTCGGTGAAGCTCAGTGCCTGATTTAGGACTTTTCTATCTGAACTCCGTTGAACAAAGGTGATGAAAATACGAACGTTTCGCTGTCGTTATAGGAAGTTCACAACCTACAAGATGTGTGAATTTGCACGACGTCCACACTTAACAACTGCGCTGTCTACTTAATCACAACGGCCAAAGTCTGTCCATTTACCTTTCAGTTTATCAGTAGTTTAGGTGATTCATTTACTCCGGTGGCACGAAAACCCTGGAAATATTCACAACGGTCTAAGACAGGATCACAGAGTACAAGGATTTGAAATCGGTTATTTGACCAGGGACCTCATCTGAAGCAACCTATAGGTTCTCCGATGGATTTAAGCCAGCTAGCTTGTCTGGAATGTTCCGATCATAGTACATCAATAAGCCCATCAAGGGCCTAAAACACTACGGGAATCAACATTTATAAGCGAATGCTTTCAGTTATCACGTAAATAGCTCTTGCAACATGATTGCATCCGACAGACATAAACTTTCCGACAAGATCTCATATTGAAGAAATGTGTGCACAATACAACAGGGCAACGAGTTAAACAAGTATAGATTTCCTTCTGTTCTGTGCAGGAAATATTTTCAGTTTGTTTAGCATAACGTAAATTACTCGGCAGTATGTCGCTCCGAGTCTAGAAAACACAAACGTGATCTGGTTGTGTGGATTCTGACGGCATCACTGGGGGAGCTAGCCTTGGGTTGGAGAGTTATTTAGGGAAGAGGAGCTTGGCAGACACACACGAGCACCTGGTGCACGATTCTCAGGCCAGTAATCTTAGCAACAGTGCTAAAACGGATCTCGAATGCAGCGACACACAAACCTGAGAAGCATTCCATTTTCACGTTCGGTCAAATCTGCGATTACGACAACTAGATGCTCCGCTGATGGCCGACTGATTTGGAATCTTGGGAGCTGTTCAACTGAAGTCCCGTTTGCCAACAGTATGGACGGGGAAACTCCGGGTACGCCAGAACGACATTCCAAACGATAGGTTGTGTACGGGCGAATGTATTCTTTGCGGCGATTCTCACTTGTCGAATCTGCATAGGGTGAAATTGGGTGCAAGATTGTCTGCTTGATTAGGGGAAGGCCCGTCACAAGGTGTATAACAAGATGTCGAGGGCTATTCTGAATTATTATTGGATGACAAGTATGTTGTTAGTCCATGCAACACGACTTACGGCAGTGGGGTGGGCGTTCGTCTGATCCATCCAAGCAGTCCATTCGTCCGTCGCAGAACCTTTCACGTCGAACGCACGATCCATCGCGGCACATCATGTCCGTGGGTGGACAAGGTGATGTGATGGCAATCTCGGTAACGATGGGGATCGATGTTCCTGAAGTACAGCTGAGAGCGGAAGGGAGAAGAAATATAAAGGCACCGCGAATGCCCAGTTTCTACCCATTAACGGTAAGTGTACCTTTTTGAAGATATCAGTAGTAACGCCATTACCGCTGCTTTGCGAAGGAAAAGAGCACCAATATGGTCACCAGCATGGTCTGCATCCGTTAGAAAAATCTCGAGTACGTGATACTATGAATTTTGGGTAAAATACTCTATAAGGGTAACACTTTTATGACCACGATTTACACCTGAAAACAACAGTTATCTCCGGATTCGAGTAGATCTCAATTAATGCTTGAACTTGCTTACGTGTGACTCAGATCATTTGAGGGCGTACCACAACACCAAAGGGAAACTTCAAAACCAAGTTCTAGGGAATTGTTAGACCCGTCCCGAGTTGTATTACCAAAATGCAACAAGCAACCTTACAACTAAGTCTTGTCTCAGTTGAACAGATTCCTTTAGCTTCGAAAGTGGGTCATTGGTGGACTGGCAAGGTATGCACAACGAGTAAAATTTTACACCCCGTGCCCGACGTGGCTGGTGAATATCGATTTTATTGAATAGACAAGAGCGTACACACAGACACACATGCAAGGACGCATCGTGAGAAACTCATGGACCGGGATGCTGTTGGTAATTCGCTGCTGTACCCGTTTTGGGAAAACATCTTTTTGATTGTCACTAATAGCAAGAAGTTCGAATAACTAATCTACTATTTGCACATGTAGATTGTTAACGAAACGTGACCCTCACCGTCGGAAACCTATCGCATGTAAATTGAGACGCTAGCTTCCGTTCTGAAGTCCCCGTGCATTTCCAAAGGGGTTTATTGTGTTACTAAAAAGAGTGAAAGTGTCATGTAAGTCTGGTCTACATTCTTGTAACTAACAGTCACTCTTAGACGTGATACACTACTCATAGATTTATTGAAAACTCTTCGACAGCAGCACATTCCGTTGCTTAAGAACATCACAAGCGAGCGATTCAGCTAGGTTCCGGGTAGGTCTCCCGTCAGAACCAAATTGATATGCAACTGGATGTGTTTGTTGAAACGGTCAGTCTTGTTGTCAATGCAAATAACACCATATCCCGTGTGCATACGTGGATCCTGGTGACAGGTCAACCACCAAGTGTGGAAAAAGGTGGTCATCAGCCTGAATTTACACTTTCATTTGCGCCTGGATGGCAGTGTGCGAGTGCAAAATTGTGTGTGCTGGAAACCGTAGGACACAATTTACAGTGATGGGAACACTAACTACGGTACAAGTAATCCCACGGTCGATGGAACTGGAGTTAAATAGGCAAGAGGATGTTCGCGGTGAGCATGTGCAACAGGTGCAAGAGAACAAAATGCTGGTTCACGATTCTCAGGTCAGTGATATTGACAAGCACACTAAAGTTGATTTCATTTGCTGTCATACACAAACCTGAGAAGCAGTCCATGTTCACGTTCGGTCAGGTCTGCGATTACGACAACCATGTGCTCCAGCGATGGCCGACTGGTTTGGAATCTTGGGAGCTGTTCAACTGAAGTTCCGTTTGCTAACAGTATGGACGGGGAAACTCCCGGTTCACCCGAACGACATTCCAAACGATAGGTTGTGTATGGGCGAATGTATTCTTTGCGATGAGTCTCAGTTGTCGAATCTGCATGAGGTGAAATTGAGCGCACAAATGTTCAGCTGTTCAGGGGGAAAACTGATCACGCGGTGAGTATTCTTTAGTGCCATGCTGAGGGATCTTCGACTTATCATTGGATTGCAAGAATCATTTTTAGACAACAGAGTACAGCCCTGCTCTCTGTTAGCACATTGATGAGACTTGAGTACTGAGATAAGGTTACAAAAACTCACAGATTCTAGGTAGCGATATATATATATATATGTAATATAAGGCGAAATTTCGTCCTGTAATTGAAACACGTCTGTGGTGAAAGGTCGAGAGTCTTTGTATACCCGTTTACTCCTTACTCGGAATCATCAGCCGTGCGTTACTTACGAAACCCAGAAAGCCTCGAATTCGCAATCTCCAGGTTAGTGGTTCGAACGCTTAACCGTTTGGTCTTGAGCGTCTGATCATCAGTATGACTAACTCGCATTCACATAGGATCTACATTACGTGGTTACACGTGTTGTCTGACCGCTCGGAAAACGATTACTCAGATGGAAGTCTCACTCATCGGGAAAGTTTTATTATCGCACTGAACTACTTATAGATAGTTCGTAATGTGAGATGGGGATATTATTGGAACTTTTAACCTGTGAGTGAATTCCTGTTTAGCTGTTTCATCTTCATTGAGAAACGTCAGTCTGGTGAGTATATATATATATATATATATAACTAGGCTGCTACATGCGCACTAATATCCGTGGTCACTGGGCCTAGCTCATAATATGTCTGAAGTCCCTGTTAAAACGGTCAGTTTCTCCGCTATCTGTTTCCCGGGTTAATAGCAATCTGCCATCCATCGGAAAGCCATTTACTTGCGGTATTCTTACTAGAGAAAAGCAATCTCAAAAACGTTTCTGACTGGCACTGTACGAATATGCCAGGTGTGAATGCATACCTGAATCCCACGCCTCTGTGTAAAGAGTTCAATTTCGTGAGCAAGAGCTTATCAACGGTGTCCTCACTATCTGTCACGCCTCTGTGTACAGGGTTCAGTTTCGTGAGCCAGAGCTTATCAACGGTGTCCTCACTATCTGAAAGTTTTGCAACACAAAGCATTGGCTGGCTACCTGTATCCACCGAAAATATACTGGCCTTACGAAGATGACATTATCCTGGTGATTAACCAATGAAAATCTTTCTAATTGTACACGCACTCCCAGTGACTCTCCACATTCAATTTAGTACAGAGATAAGTTTGACACGCAACCGTGATAGAGAAGTATAAACTGCAGTGTACTGGAAACACAGTGACACTGGTGATTTCGAACTATTTGCCGGCATACCCGAGGGCACTAGTTGCCTTAGGACAACTCTAGGTTCGAGCGTTCCAGATGACTTATGGCTGACTAGGATAGATAAGATCTATGGACGCAATTCAGCAGCAAAGTACATCAATCTATATGGAATACTAAGCTCAGTTCTCATGACTCTCCGGAGCAGCAGGGAATGTGGTCTCCATCCTGGACTACCTAGATTGCTGTATTTTTCCGTATATCCTACCTGTAAGGTTACCTGATTCTCAAGTGGGATCAGTAGGGAGTTTGGAAGCCGCGACATCCCGGCCAGTAGTTTGGACGCTTAAGGGTTCGACCAGGAGTGACTGATCAGCACTGTGATTCACTGACTTAGATATCTCCCTCTGTTCCCCCTCTGGACACTGCAAGCTGGCGTGATCCAATCATGCTGTTAAGCTCACTCTCTCACTCAGCTCATTTGGTCCACGGTGCCTCCGATGACGTCAACTTTAGCCAGAGCGTCGTAATAATTTCACTCCAGTTTCCTACCATTGGCTCAGCTTTGCTGTAACTAGTTTTCCGTTTCCCTGTCTGCTCACGGACATCTGCTCTCGCGCGTTCACTTGCACGCAGAAACACGCACATATGTATGCAGGCAATAGCGCGTGCGCCAGCACGTTCAGTCTATCAGTACACATGCCCTGATGATCACTCACTTCCGAATTCAGTCAGTAATTTGTTGTAATTTTGTACAACGTCGGTGATTATCGCTTGATGTACAGACACCTTGGTGAAAGTTGCGGGCACCAAGCACCGTCTCTGGGTGAAATTAGGTTCCAGGAATCAGGGATGAAGACAGAATATACCGTTCGGTTTACTGGGCACTGATATTGACGGTTACTTAGCAGTTCGTGAGTCTTGGATAATTCGTTTGGCTTCAAGAATAGAGTGCTTTGGATATGACAACCTCTTCTGGGTTTATTTTTGGGTGTATGGTTTAACAGAGAGTTCAACAACGAGTGTTCTGTCAACTCTTCAGGAAACCAACGAGAGTGATAATCTTAGCAACTCCGTTGACTCTGAGTTTTGCGAAGTACGAGGTTCTCAAACAAACTGGAACGACTGGAACACGACTGGAAAAAGTTGACTACATGGTCTGCTGATTTCGGCCGCCATATGGGAATCAAGCTCGTTTTGTAAACTAATTCCAGCGTAGTAGATGGGCCGGAGTGTGTGCGACGATTTACTTCTGGAGTCTTGATGGCAGTTCCTTTGTAATTAGGTACCATACCTGCTACCAAATCACATCTAGATCAGGAGAGTCATATCGATTGCAACTCACATTATTACAGGAACCCAAAATTTGATGACAGCCACAAGCATAGCAAAAAATTATACTTCTCTTAGTTACACTGATAATAAGGGATACGTACATAGAAAAGGGTGTGGAACAAAAACTCACAGCAATCCCTTTCATCCGACCCATCGAAGCAATCTTGGCGGCCGTCGCAACGTCGGTTCATTCCAATGCAGTCACCTGACTGACAAGTAAACTGATCAGGTCGACAGCCTGTCGGTCTGGGCTCTAAAATCAGAAAATGCTAGTTGATTTTTCGTAACACGTGCTCATTCAGGGCGCGGCATCACCAAGTCTTACTGGACTTTAGTGACACAAGAGGATTTCGAAGTAAAAATGTGTCCGTTGGATGGATACTTGGCATCCTAATTTCACAACCTCAATTTCAGCCTCAGGGGTCACACTGTTCTGGTTGGGCAGCTTTCGTCGTAAACGGAAACATTAGTAAGCCCTTAGTAAGACATTAGTTAGCACCACACTTCATGGGCAAAGGAATAGGCTTGAGATGCGTTGTAACTGACGTCAAGTTGCGGCTCCAGAAACTAGGTGATGCGAAAGACTCATCCAACAAAGCACAGCAGCTTTACTGGGAACACGCGAGTAAAAAACCACATGGAATGTCGAGATAATTTGAGCGCACTTCTGACCTTGAATCAGGGCTGTCCTGTCCATGTTGATTGACTCACCACCATTGCTTCTAGGTCACGTCTGAGCGCTGGAGCATTGTCACTCGTCGCTGATTGGCTGTTTGAATGTTCAGTCGATAGCACGCTTTTCAGGCCCGAAACTCGGCGGCGAGAGTCGATATGCCCTCAAGCCAAGCGCAAGCCAACGATTGGTTCAAAACTTACCAACGGACAAAGTCACATGGTCATCATTACCCCAGGTGCAAGAGGCTTAGCAGTTCAGTGAGATGTGACTGTGGACTGTGAGTGCCTAGATATGGGCCGCGATTCAAACCCTCTTTTCCACATCCTTTGTTTACGACTGAATGACTACGTCTACATTGGTTATTCCACTTTTCAGCTTTGTGACGCTTTCGGCTGTCATTGGGAAAACAACAGTGGAACATGGGTCCGGCACTAGATAGCACAAGAATGGATACCATTATGTAGACACGTTTCATTGTCATTTGTGCTCGTAGTCATACGCAGCACGAAATTATGATTCCCTAAGGTGAAAATTTTCGAGAGTTCCAAACTTCAACCGGGTTAATGAGTGTGAAATTCTCCGGTATGGGGCTGAATCTATTTCTAGAAAACTTTAGCCAAAAAATTCGCTTTCCTCTTTCCCCCTGTTAAGGGAAGTGGGATAGCTAAACCGACTAGGGAGGCCGGATGAAGTGGGAGAGACCGGCGAAGAGAATCTTTGGGTTTTGCACATATTTTACGCAGTGTTAACCTGTGTTCGGCACTTGATATACGTGTTAGTTGTTAAACTGCACGCATCGCAAGTGAGATGCTTTGAGATTTCCTGGAAAATACCTGCAAATTATGGTGGATGGCTTTTTCGCACGTTTTAATTTCCAAATTTCACCCCCGTTTTCTGCGTAACTTGAGTCTAAATAGGTCATGACATTGCTTGTGGGTAAAATTGATTTGAACGCATGGGCCTTCTGGCTTGTTGACAAATTAACTAGTCAGAATGACGGCTTGGGTGTGAATCGCTTGCCCTCGGTAACCTTACCGAAGTGATCTTGGAGGACTAGGCGGTTCCAAGTAAGTTTTGGACGTTCTGGGGTTACTTGCCGGAGTGTGACCTTTCTGACAAGATGTCTAGTTGTGTTCGATGGCTTAAGCTGCGCAAGTTATCGCTCATCGTAAGAAAAATGAAATACAATCTCTTGAAGATGATATTTTAAGTGAGGACCTGAATTCCACTGTTGTGTGCAGAAATGGACGGAATCAATCAACCCTAAGCCATGGCAAAGCTCGATAAAACTTGACCGCCGTTCAGGAAATGACTGGACAGAAAACGGCAATTGGAAAGACAAGACCATTCCCCATAGACTCCGACTTGGTCACACTAAGCTTGCCCGTGCTGTTTGCGGGATATTATCTCCACTGGGACCACACGTGGCCACAGTTTATGGGACTGGAACTAAGTGAACTATTGAAGGTCGCCTGCGAAAGTGAACTGGCGCCGACAGGATTCAGGCTCATGCATATGGTGAGGTGGCTGAAGCCGGTGTTAGACTGCACTACATCCGGTCGGGCTTAGTTCAGGGAGTTATGTCGAAAAAGTTTGAGAAGTCTCGATCGACAGATCGCCTTTCGGATTTGAGCAGTCAGTCGTCTGCTTGTTCCTCTTCCATCGACGCACCACTTGCTTCATCCTCGCAACTCCGACCTCCATCTTTGCTGTTAATATTCAGACGCATCTCGGACTTTGTAATTCCGATGCTGGTTCCGATAACGATCGAAGCATTTATTCACGAAATTATCGGGATAGCCTTGGGCAGGGTGGAACTATCAGATTCTGCGTGCTCTGACAAATCCATGAGGAAACAGTTACTCAACGGAGAGACGTTACAAGGCGGTCCGTGATATACACATCTCTTGTGTATTTAAAGACCGGGAGGAATGGGGTACCAAACTGTAAGTTACACGCAGTCGAGTGGAGTCTGAACTGGCCACACGCCTACCTACAAACAACACCGATTGCAACACCAGTCCGACTTATCCCATCACAAACCACACGAACCTGACTTGAAGTACTTTGGTTCCCGTTGGGTGCAGCATCTTTGAGAAGGTGCAACGGGTAACTAGAGGCTGTGAGGTGTACCTTTCGTATAAACAAGAGGGGAGACAAGATTCACCCTGACTTGCACACAATCACCAAGGCATTGGTTTGAATGCGTCTGCTGGTCTAACAAACGACCTGTTAAGGTTACATGAACCTTGTCCCACTTGTGTGAATTCACCCAAATATTGATCTGCCACGGCAAAGCTGACCTTGGATCATCGGAAAGCTGGTATTTAATTCCTGAACTAGAATTTTGCCATTATAAACTTCACACAAAACATCCGGGACAAACTTCCAACAAGATGGTTCATCCTTCACGTGTGATCCGCTTATCAGAAAATGCATTCAGTTTCACCACGAACATAGAACTACAAAGGGGTAGAGAGAAAAGCTTACCGCATCCCCATTCATCAAATCCATCTTTGCAGTCGGGCGAGCCATCACATCTCTTCTCCTGTGGAATGCACTCCCCACTAGGGCATCGTATGTTCGGAGGACTACAGTCTGTGCTTGCTGAAAGTTTGATAAAACAAACCAAATCGTCCAGTAAAATATAATGGTTTTGAAGAATTACAGTAACGAAAATTGACTGAATAGTTATTCAGTCAATTATCACTTATTCTTATATGTTATTGCACTGGACCAGCCAAGTCTCTCACTTTCAGACTTTGAGGACACAAAGCGTGGACGTTGTCTAGGATGGTCTTTAAAACGTAGTACAGGTTTCTTTTTCATAAAGCAAACTACTCAAAGGATGCTGGAAACTCACGGAGGGCGAAACCGGTCGTGGGCTGTTGAAGAGTTTTCAGCAACCTTGTGAGTAGTTTCCTTCATGAAAATATACTGAGTTATCTCGAATATCGTACTAACTGAAACAGGAGACGGCCTTTGTCTAGCACATTCAGTTGAAGAATATCATAAACGAAAGCAACACAATTGAGTCAGGTGTCATTATCATAGTCGTATGCTGGGACCCCCTCCAACACACATCGGTAAGATAGTGTGGGCTGGAACTCAGCACTAAAGTCGGTCGATGGGCCTTAATCAACCGAGCTACATATTTCATCGCGGAAGCTATCGTTGCCAGGAAGTTTCGCTTATCACAACGTAGCTTTATAATTTATTATAAGCCTTCGCAGTTCTGAGAGTGCGACCTTTGCAAGACGAGTACACCAAGTATGTTTATGTTGGTTTTGCCTACCAGGTCCAGATGTTTATAATTCCCTTCCTATTTCATGAAATCGACGAGGTTTTAGTTGAATTGGTAACCTCTAGGACCGCATTCACCGTAATAAATGGCTGGCAAGCCAGAGTAATCGGTTTTGAGTGGCGTTGCACAACAGTTAATCAAATCAAAGACGTATTAGCTCGACTGTCCAAAATATGTCCGTATTACTACGGTCCACCTAGTGACGTGCAACTGTGGTTTCCACTACGGTTTCCACTGCGGTCGGTATGTAGCTTCATTTATTTTCTGAGGGGACCTTTGGTGGCCGATATTTGCACTAGACTTGAGCAAATTCAGTTTTACTGGCCCAAGTCTCTTCCGTGAATAGCTCTTACTGAGACATCTGATACTGATGAGTCGCCTGGTTCTCAGTTTACACCTATTAACCATTACAAACTACATGTGATAACCAATGGATTCACTGCACAGTTCAGCCTTATCAAAGTTGGCCAATCGAGGCCCCGTTGGAAACACCTATATCGGAAAGCCTGAAAGCGCTGTATAACTGTTCCATTCTTATTGCGTATCCTCAACAGTTCGCATGTCACGAATTCGCCGGGATATTGGAACCGGCGGACAGCTGCAGACTAACCCAGCGACAAACGGCTGATCAGCGTTGTGTTTAGCTCGTGCCTCATCCTTCACTCACGGAATCCAGATGACGTGGACACGTGCCGAATGGTTCCGCTAGTAACGACTTTTTCGTTAGGACTTTCACGCCTCGTGTGAACTATTATTTCACATAAGCTACTCATATAATGCTTTCTTCATACTATCAACAAAATATAAGTAGCTAGAAAAGAAGAACAAGTAACAAGGTGGTGGTTGGTCGCTCGTACCACCCACCATTAGACGGGAAGTCACGGTTTGGGGTCTCTATAGCGATTCTTGAGATACAACTTGGTGATAATTCCCAAGTACTTGTTGGCTTTTCGGCATGGATTGTTTTCATTTACAGGAATGATTCTTGAATAATACAGTGTAGCTTGCTAGATAGAAAAAATCAAGAAAAAAGAACGAGCTAGGCCTCGAGGCATATTTTTTGGTATCCCAGTCTTAGGTTACATGATGATACATCGAACGAACCTAAGAAAGAACATGAATGGATGCTCCACCGTGCAGCCAACTTTTGTATAAGTTGCAAACCATGTGTATTAATTTAGTTTTCAACCGATCTAAAAACTAGGGTTCCACATCTTTCTTTTTAGTAGCCAGTACGCTTCTGTCAAAAAGACCTAGCAACGGCAGTTGGTATGCGTGCCCCCGGTCCTCCGTCTCCTTCAGCGCTCGGTGTCCTCCTGTCTCCAAGACATCTGGCGGTGAAGAAATCTCTTTGCATTTCGGTCAAACCATTGCAAAAATCCACCGAAGCTGCTGGATTTCTGAACTAATTGTTTTCCGTTCATCTTTCTAGACCTATTCACCCACGCCAGCTTTGATTTTGTCAAGGAGAACTAGTGAAGTGCGACTTTTAGAACATTGCACTCAGAAATACACCTGAGGTTTTTCACTGTTCATATCTTAAGACCATGGGTTGGACTTCTATACCCGATTGTTGAAAATGATGCTAACTAGACTCTTGGGGCCCAATGTGGTTGACAGTTACTTTTCCGTCCGAAGGTAATGTGCCATAGCAGAGCCTGTGTACCGCACACCAGATCCTGTCATCTCACTCAGATGAGTTACGCAGAAAACTGCATTTACACGCTGTTACCATATGGGTTCGCTCGTAGAATTAGGCGGTTGGATAGTCACGTGAACCGATGACATGTGAGGAGCAGAAAAATCGATATTCGATGGTTATACATTTGATAAAAAAGATGGACTGCTGATAAGCCAACAAGTACACAACTTTAGACAAACCAAAAGCCAAAAGACAAGGCGTGAGCTGAGTGCTCGGACAATTCAAATTTCGGAATGAATTTTACTTAAATAAGTTGCTCAGCGCTCCAAGATTTACTTTGGCGACGAAGCTGAGCTGCGCATGAACAGTTATCCGAGGGCAGTTTGAGCCACTAGCGGAAAGATCAAAGAATTCAGCCATCATAGTGAAGTTAACGGTCCTCTAAATTTTTGTTTGCTGCCTATTCGTTTATAATTTGTTGTTGAAATTTCTTGCCTGTAAAGTGGTAGTTAGGTGAACCAACCAGACCGGGAAAAACAATCTTTGTCGGACTGATCGAATAAGGTGAATTGTAAGTAGACTTTAGTGCGCCCAAAGACACCAAAAGCAAAAAGTACATATAAGTTATAATACGTGTAATGACGGCCTACGATGCCTGTAACGCAAAGGGGTGGTCCAATAATCGATCATTTTCTCGGTGCTTGCACGGCGATTGCAATGTGCAAAGAGTGTGGGAATGTGGTTCACAGTCTTGAGGACGAGAAATTGTCTGCCAGGCAAACTGAAACAAATCGTTTCCAGTTAGAGGCGCATTAGAGCGAAAGTGAAAGTGTATCTTATGTTTTGATGTCTGTCATAAAATACATTGTGTTGTGGGCCACAGTTTTCCTAATGTCTTCTTAATACCGTGAACCCGAGTCTGGATAACCGCTTGATAGCCTGATGCGCTTAGCCAAACCAGAAAGCCAATGGACATGCGAATCAGCTGATCTATTGAACACTGACGCGTACAGGCATGTGTTGTGTATGCAGCCGAAAACGGGCTGTTTATAAAGTTCACGTGGAAAGTTCTAGGCGGGCCAAACTATGATGCTAAAAATAGAACTCATCTGTCAAGGGCAAGTGGAGGACAACCAATTAAATCTGTCTCAACGAAAACGGTTATTCCATTGGCAGTTGTGTAGTCCAGTTACGTTTGGAGCTGATTCTCCTAGTACATTGTTGCACAGATGATAGCTTATAGTAAAACGTGGAACGGTGCGCTTAGAATAGTCTATTCTCATGACACCAACCTAGTTAGAGTTTGTGAAGTTTACTGATACGTGCCTGAGCAAGGATGCATGTTCGAATTTTTATAGGAGAGGGATGTGCTGCACTGCTCCGTCAAATGGTTTCAAAATGGCGGTGACCCGGATGAAGACTTTCGTACGCCTTTCCATGGAGGTTTTGTCAGTATGATGTGACACCTAAAGGTACCGCCACTGTTTACTTACCTCATCCAAACCCTAGTGATCATTGTAGTAATACGAAAATACATTTGATATTTCCCTGTCGCTTTAAAGCAATTTTGAGGTTACGAAAAACAAACCTGCAATAACTGCGACTGAACTGTCTTGGTAAGCGCCTTTTTCCGATAGGATGGTGCTCTTTACGAACATTCAGTCGTCTCTCGTACAGGACTATCAGTTTAGAAACGTGAAACAGAACTGGGGTTGCTTTGCCCCCGCATCAGACTGCATTTGCATTGAAACATTAGCTACTCACAAGTAGTTTATCATATTGCAGAAAACTGCATTAGCTGAACTTAACAATGTGTGGCTATGTCTAATTCGACGTAGCCTAAATGTACTGAGAGGATTGCTGAAGATCGGGTTGAAATATATAGAAAACATTCAAGTTGTCTGGGAAACGCCGTGGTTTGTTTTCATTTTTCAGTGTTCTCATTGTTGCATGCCATGAGATTCGCCGGTACGATCACTGTGGAACCTGTCCAATGTGACCAATAGCACCGTTCCGTCGTAGTTTTCTATTTGTTTCACCACCACCAATTTAAGCGATATTACCGACGAATTTTCAAAGTAACCGATGAGTTTTGGATTTCGTAGAGTGGGGCAGAATCAAACTTGACTGAAAAGCCAAGGAACATCTTACAGCAACGTTGCGCCTGTCAGGAATCCCCCGGTGTGAACGGCATACTGACACAACAGGGGCGGTTTAGTTTTGGGACCCTTTGTAAAACAAATCAAACGAAATAGTTCGGTGGATACTATTTGGGCTAGTCCCAGGTAGCAGGTTGAATCAAGTGGAATAAAATGCAGAAAATTTTTTGTGTGTGTTACGACTTTTAACTACAAATATCAAATATAAACTGGCACTAAGTAGTTAGAATGACACCTTGGAAAGGGTGAACTGCATCGGCTGCAGTCAATGAATACTACACTACCAGTTTATTCCCATCTCAGAGAACTAAAGTGACTCACGGCAACCCCTTTCATCCGAGCCGTTTGAACAGTGTTCTCGTCCATCACACCGTAATGCTGGCGAAATGCATTCGTTTTTATTACACGCAAAATCTGGCCATCCACACCATGAATCTGTTGAACAGTAGAGAAGGGGTTGATTAAAATTCACAAAAATTTGCAAAGGTGTTGGCAAAACTGAGTTGGACAAGACGTTTACGGACTAACCGTTGGAATCGCGCCTGAAGGGGAATTGTCTGTACACGCTTCAAAACGGTATTTAAAAGCTAGCTCATTTTGTTGGTTTGCTGTTTCAGCTAAAACAGTTGACCTTATATGTTAACGTGTATTGATCAGTGTTCTCCGTGAGGTAGACGTAAATTTCAGTGGTTCGAATCTGACTTGAATCACCAGAAATTGAAAACCCAACCCCCAACCCCAACCTTTTTAAATTAACCGATTAGAATGTTACTGACAAAACTAGAAAGAAAAGGGCATGCTACTTAACTGATAACTCAGACGGCTCTGTGTAGAAAATTTTTGAAGTCGAACTGCACCTTAAGCTTTGCGTGAAAATTTACACTACAGTATCTTTTATATGAAACACGGTTAGTTTCGGAACCAAGATTTTTAATATCCAAAGTTGAACCGTGGTCTAGAAGGGTCCAGTGTCTAGATTGATGGTTCCTAGTGACGACTTTCATGGTCTAATCCCTTCACCGGCGACTCGGGTGGAATTTGTATGCCATGGCTCAAAAGTTATTTTTTTAGTATTTGTCCGTGTGGTTCAACCGACGTAAGTTTGTTCATCACAAACTGACAGAAGAACACGCAAGAAGCTTGGCTCGGATGATCGGATGAGGTGAGGTACACTTTGCCTTATTGCAAAATACCACCTAGAACGTAATTGTATATAGATTCGGTTTGTTTTTAAATCGGCAGTTGTAGAACTAGATTGTAGTTTTCAAACCACTCTTAGGCCAGTAGGCATCTCTACAGTTTATTCTAGTGCATTCTAAAAGCCCCTGCTAAAATAATCCTGTTCTCGCATGTTGTGTACTGCGCTGGTTCCAGAAGTGAATAAAACGTTAGCAACAACAATAGTTGATGTTTTATTCGCGCCGCATACAATAGCAACGGACCCGAATGATTTGTTTGGATGAGATTTGCGAAGCTGAGTTGGGACACACAAGATGAAAAACGCGGATGGAATTAGCCCACCTAAGGTCTGATGACGGCGAAAGTTTAAAAATGATGAGAAGCACTACTAACATGGTTTACGACCGCGGTGACGGTAAAACCAACACCAGCGGTCAAGGACGGTGAGTTAAAGGACGTTTTTTTTTTGAAAGCAAGGGGAATAAGGAAATGACGGACTGGCTTAGTATACACTAAGATGACCTGGTTGAAAAAAGACTAGGATTATTCGATTTTCCCCGATTCGCAATGTAATAGTCCTTCGGCTTTCCTGAGAAGGTAAACGAAGAATCACACTGGCAAATCCAGGACACTGAGTGGCACTCAAATTATCCATCAGGACTCACTCTCCAGACATGGCACTTGTGACCGTTTCCAGTTTTGTTTAGTTGTGGGTGCTTGGGGTCTTAATTCGGCCCAGCAAACAAGACTCGTCTCGATTGACAACGATTCTACATGCGTGGCACATAGCCAAACTATCTCACCGCCTGCCAGTGAATGCAATTTTGGGGTGAACCGCCACATGTATCACAAATACCACTGAATTCTGATCATATTGCTGTCGGTTCACCGATGCACTTTGTGATCTGGATAGATTCGGAATGAATGTTTCAAAGGCCTTCACGTCCTCCGCTTGCAGAGACTGTTGCACAATAGTACAGGAATGCAGCTTGCACTGTAGTGCCGAACCGCGACTCTATACATCATCCAGTAGGCCACTGCTGGTGATAAACTGTGGACATTATCTGATTCTGAAGTGCTCT
Source organism: Clonorchis sinensis (assembly GCA_003604175.2). NCBI lineage: Eukaryota > Metazoa > Platyhelminthes > Trematoda > Opisthorchiida > Opisthorchiidae > Clonorchis > Clonorchis sinensis. The sequence goes on along the minus strand of CM030373.1, from coordinate 28,493,997 downwards.
TGGAAAGTCCGGCAATTACATGCTATCCTGCATCTAGTGACACACGTAAAGTGCGTGTGAGACGCATGAGGTTGTAACACTCGGATCAGCCTGATAATAAAAGCCATTCCCTTCCAAATCTCCAAAGTAATGAAAAAAAAACGCGGTCTGTCTGGTTTCCTAAAGTGCTTTGCAAGTTTTCTGTCTCACTGGCACTCACAAACTTGGGTCGGAAAAAATTTCCCAACTGGTTTCGCTCATTTCCCAGTCACCGCTGCACTCTGGAGACTGTAAAAAATTCTTCGTAAAATAAAGGACTTTATGGAGAAAAGTAATTCAGCCGGCGCTTTTCGTCTTTCGAGGTGTTAATACGGAAATGGAACACGGTACCACGACCATTTTGAAGGTTCATAGGGGTGGGGGTTTAATTTGAACGGGTTTTAAAAAAAGCTGCCGGAAAATAGGTCATTTCCGATGGACTGGAAGGGCGAGTTGCTTTGTAAATCCAGCGGTCATGCACAAGTTACTTCTTGTTTGAAGACACAGAACTTAAAGACGCATAGTTTGCGAATGGACGATTTTCAGTTCACGTTTCTTCCTGTCAGTGAAGCCAATCTATGCTGAAAGGCCGAGAAGTAACGTACAGCTCTCTCGTCCCTAATGCTACTCATCTCACCAAGAGAGTTCCCAACCCGGGACCTTCCGGTTAGTGGTTGAACACCCAAAGACGAGCGACTCGAAAAGATATGACTGTGCTTATGCGTCAATCAGAGAAACCACATCGCGTGGTCTTTCAAGGACTGGCTTCTCAAATGACGACTTCACAGATGAGAATTTCACTCAGCTTGTGAAAGGACGCTTCCTCTGAGCCACTTGGTAATTGTTGTTGGGACCTTCATTGCATCGAATCCTGAGGAAACTAAGTCTCGTGGAGCCCGATTATTGTTTTACACTGATATAAGATGGGTATACTCAACTGTTCCGTAGCTGGGCAATCACCTGATCATTCAGGGACTTTTTCCACTCCATACGCATCGTTAGAAACACCATACACCTGGTAATGCTGATCAAAATTTATCCGTAAGCATTGTCCTCAGTGACGAAATACGGAGTATTAGTCTAACCCGTAAGGTGAAAAAAACAGACGCTATTTGCTACTACTGCACACCGACGTGGTGCTGGGACACGTAAGCGTTCTAAAACGTTTTCACTGAGCTCATCGGTATCAAAAACCGCATGACTTACGAGAATCATTAAATATGCTCAAAACACTTTATGATACATCTTCTCAAAGTTTTACGCGGTAGAACCGATTACAGTTTTTCGGATGACCGACCGATCTCTAGGTATGAAACCATGCAAACAAGTTATACAGGAAGGCACATCACCCATTTTGTCAACGATAAAAGGCTTAAACTGGTAAGTTTGAACCCGATTTTTGGGCCTTCTGATCACTATGCACTTTTTAAAACACGATATCCAATTGTTCGAGCGTTGGGCGTATAGTACAAAATACTAAAGAATTATGGACAGAAGAGTTTCTTGACTGAATTTCGTGATTATTGGATAACGAAACTCAGTTCTCCAAAGACGCCTGGATTATCACCCTTGGCTAGGGTTATTTGGAACACACAATTAGAGTCCTGTATCCAATATTATTTACAAGTAACACCTACTCAAGCAGTTTCTGAAAGCTGCTAAAAGTCACTCGTGGGATAAATACTCTGGGAAGTTTTCAGGGTCAAAACTTTGGTGAACATCCGGTAGATCTATTAAATACGTATAAACCGATGGCTTCTTCATTGATTGGAAGCTTTTTCAGCGGATTCACACAACGTTCTGCTTTAAATGATCTAGCTGGGATGCACAGATTCACACGACAGTCACCTACCCTCACATCCACGTTCATCAGCAGCGTCCGGACAGTCGGGACTACCGTCGCACACACTTCCTGGTTGCAAACATATTTCAGAAAACGGACATGGAAGCCAACCGTCAGTGCAAGCGCCGCCTCGTAGGACAATTCTTGCGGCTCGGAATGCCCCATCGATTGCAAAACATCTTAAAGGTTGAGGGAATCAGATGGATGAATCAATAAAATACTTGTCACATAGTTTATTGCAGTGATTTTTAAATGAACTTGCTTGATCGAATTTTGTAGCACGGTGGCGTGCATCCCTTTTTACGTACTTTGCTGATGGAATAATAAGAAAATTTAGAACAAAATTCATCATTTCAGTTGACAACGCAAGATGTGGAACGACAGTGATATCCCTCAAAACAAACTAATTCAAAGAGAGTTTATTTCATCAGTGATCACACGGTACCTTGCCGCGTCAGCTACAGTTTACGTTGCGATCTTTCCGAAAGGCGACAATCAGGGAGAGGTCAGGAGCCCACCGATTGTGTTGGGAATGACTGGCTGTTTCGGCTCATGACTATGAGGAAGCGTGACGGATGCGAATCGGTGCGCTAGTGTTTTTATGCCACAAAGGCGATGATGAAAACTGGTCACCGGCAAGTTTGTTCGGCAATTTTTACAAACAGGTCATAACCCCTACCATGTCGTTTAAAATGAACCAGGATTTGCCAATGTCCGACAAAGCTTCACGAAACGCAAAGTACATACCATTGAAGACCATTCATATACGATGGATTCGCTCACTGTAAACAGTGAAATGAAGGTCGGCTTGCTGTGGTCGGAAGTTCTGTTTTAAACAGTGAAATGAAGGTCGGCTTGCTGTTGTCGGAAGTTCTGTTTTGACAGGTTTCGATTAAAGCACATATGACAAATGAAAAGGAATGACTGATTTACATCAATCTCAAATGTTAGAGGATAAAGTATCTGGTTGGAGCAGAGTCGGTGTTCGGGGTTCGTTTGAGGTAAAAAAATGCGAGTAACTAGCGTTTTAGGACGTGTGGGTTTGTGTGCCAATGTCCTTGAGGTGACCGAAATTCCCCTTTTGCATAAGAAAACTTCATGGGTGAATTCGTAGGCAGTTAAAACATCGCTCATTTTGTATTAAACACGTGGAAGAATGTGATGTCGCAGTAAGGTATCGTCCTTCCTGGAAACCATCCGAATTAGGTTTTAGGCAAGTGAATAAACTCTCAAACAAATCGCATGACAGAATCTTATCCATCCGTTTCTGTCCAATTTTTGGGCAAGAGATAAGATTAACTGGTAATCTGCTAACGTTTGCAATTCAGCCAGAGGATTTTTTTCGTCTCGGAATCAGGATTTTAAGGAATGATAAGCCAAGATGTACAGGTTTTTTTAAGCTGTTGGTTTACTTGCATTTTGGAAATGCGTCCTATATGTTTGCCCACTTCAAAAAATAAAAGTACCTGTACGTTATCGCAAATGACTACAATGGTTGTACTGAGCTGAGTGAACTTCACTCAGTTCCCATTCAATTTGCCTTGGTTGCTGCTGCGGTGAATGAACAAACGCCTGGTTGGTCACACATGCGACAACCGCAACGTCTCACAAGTCGAGCCGTTTCACAACTCATACGCGTGTAAGCAAAACCTCATTCTCCAATCGACGGAGACGCATGTGTTTGTGCAAGGCCATTCGGTGTCAGGTATGGTTTTCGTGAAGAAACATACTGTACTGCCCATAAATTGACATGACTTTCTCAATATCGGTTGAGTTCTTGAGCTTAACCCTGAGACGATGATGTACAATTTTTATGAGAGGTTTAGACACTTGGAAATGCAGTCTCTCGGAATTATGTTTCCTGGCGTCACGACATGCCTACAAACAGACAGATATTTTAGGCCCACATGAGTGATTTCTCAGGCATCAGTTAAGGAACCAAGACCACAAAGGTTGGCATGGATAAACCAACAAAAGCTGGAATGCCTACAGATACATTTAAACGTGTTCGACCGGAGGGTGATATCCTTTTTCGGAAACTCATGATCCACTGCCTGTGACGAAAACTCGTGCGTAGACTGATTTCTCCGTTCCATACATGCACAAGAAAAGCTGTAAGAATGGGACATAACAGTGAACGCAGGACAGATTTTCAATCTGGGGCCGTTCAGTAGACACTGAAGCGCGCTGTTTTCACTCATCTCCTCGGAGTTTTGCCTGCTCAGATTTAAAGGAAGTGCAACCTATCAGAATTCCCTAATTTGAACAGTCAAGTCAGATGAATCCCAGCTGAATACCTCGTTCGTGATTTTATTCCGTTGATTGTACTGCACCAAGGCATGTTACAGTTGAGTTCAAGAAGTTCCACCGGAACTCGGGGATCGCGCCTACCTGGTGAGACTCAAGAAGGGGTAAACCGACCGTGAGCCGTCAAGGCGTTTTCGGTGACCTAATGTGTCGTGTCTCCTCATGAATTGCAAACCGGCTTTCAGCGCGCGTCTATTTGCAATGGTCAGCATCTTCCACTAATTGGAAAACGACTGAAATGGATTTACTTTGAAAAGCATGCCACGATTAAATCAGCTGTTTTGGAAGCTGGAACACGCTTTGTGCTTTCGGGAGAATTCAGCTACAGTGCATGTGGTGTACCGACGCATCACCTCAAGGGCCCAGGTTTTTGTCCTTTCGTTATATCACACAGTCTTTTCACCATTTGGAAGTTCCGGCGTGAGCTTAATTCCCTCCGTTTTGGGGAAATCCCAAGAATTTATTTCTACAGCTTTTTAACAGAAGTTAAAGGCGAAGGCCAAATAAAACGTCCGGATTTCGGAGGGCATTACGAAAAACGGCGTGTTCACCTCTGGCTTTGCTAGAAATTGCCCCTATTTACTTGTCAGGGCGTACTTGGACTAAAGGTCAAACATGAAGCAGAATTTTCCAACCTCGGAACTCTTCGCAAACCTTGGCACCGGTGCTGCATATCATAAGTATCAAATAGGCGATGTATTATCGTATTATGCCGCAGTTGCCAAACGTTTTTTCAAATACTATTATCGCTTTAGTATCCAGGTTGCTTGGTCAAATAATTTCAAACTCGGTGCCTAACCGAATCAGTTTGGCGCGTACTTGGCACTGAAACACTAGTATCCTTGAAAATTTATTACTTAATTTGGGATTTCTGAGCAGGTTTTCGAACTTAATACGTGGATTTCGTCCCGAAGTTGAAGTCAAATAACGCAGCGTATAAATTCATTCTCGACGTACTTTGTCTGCGTTACTCTGTAACCGAATGATAGACTGTCCGGTTTGCTAGCCGGAGATTTGCGTGTTCGCGTCTCCATGAGGGTCTGACTGTTTTTCAGCAGGTGGTACTTCGATACAAGATGCACTTATTTGCAAGATGGGTTTTAGGAGGACGGAAACGATATGTACACGTGGCCCTGTTCATATAGTGCCTATCGAATGGAAATCAGTCCAGGCTGTGAACGGTGGTAACAAGGCCGGTGGGGCACTGAAATCAGGATGGGCAAAATCCACGGAAGCTACATGCACTCAGAGAGTAAATTTTCAACAACCGAATGCCGAATGAACGCAAATAGTTGCCTGATCATCCTGAGGATAGATGGTCAACTAACTTGGGGTCAAATCCAACTGTGTTTTATCGGTAAAGTTTTGGGATGTATTTCACAACTGCATGTTGCAGAATTCACTCGGACCGGCCAGAGAAACAAATCCAAGTAGAAAGTGATATGAAGGCGGTGATTCGCATTTCCTTTAAAAATGCTGTTCTAGTTCTATCCATCCAACCATTACCTTCTTTTAATGTCCGAACCCTACTCTGCTGCTCCTAAAGTTGCCTTTGCTTCATCTGGGAGATTTTTGCCCGACAGACCACAGGTGAAGTACACAAATGTTCTTTGGGCGGAACTGAAATGGAGGCTGTCACTTCAGAGACTAATGCAGGGCAGTTTAAACAGAAACCAGGGCAGTGGTGTACCAAACGTTCTAACCGGCTGACACAGACTCGTATAAATAGGGATGGTGTGTGACAAATTCACCTGTGCCCACACCGTGTCAACCTCTGGCGTGCTGATGGTTTTCATCCCACACACTCAACCAAACTGCAGTCCCTCAGTACATTCTCAAACCTTGCGGTTTCCATTTGATTTGATCGGTCTTCTGTTGCATATAAATATATATCGATCGTCACAACCAAGACAGTTATTGGGTAGTCGTTCGATAAGTCGGGCACACCAATCACATCGCTCAAGTGTGAACACGTTCGCCTGTTCAGACGTGAAAATTCAGATGCGTCCAACGCGTTGGTGGAGTAGTGGCAACACGCTCGCCTCGCATGTCAGATGTCCGGGGTTCGAATCCCGGCACGGCCGCTGGACATGTGCTGCTGACGAGCGAAACTCGAGTCCAGTGCTTCTCTTTGGTGTGGACTCATCGGAATACCAGAACAGCAGAACGACCGTACAAACGTGAGTGGTGTGAATGTGAACAAATTTATGCATACTCTTATAGTCAATTAAAAGATCAGTGATTCCTATATCTAGACCAGCGCCTTCCATCTTAGAGTTGTCTGACCCAATTTCATCGTAGATTCAAAACAACCCAGTGGTAGTAATTGAAAAGTTCATAGAAAATTTGATTCCTCTGGTTCGCTCTACAATTCTGCCGTTAGCAACGAAGTACTTTTTCAAGTGTAATTGGTTAAACCGCTGTGCCTCTACCAGTTTAAGTTTTCCAACGGATTTCGTCATCCACATCACGGCGAAAAAAGCTAATCACAGACTAGAAAGGTTCAATTCGCATCAGAAATGACAGTAAATCGTGACACTTGTAGACAGTATTTGGCGTCGTTACAAAGAACCTTCGATCGGACTCAGTTGGTGTCCATTGAACTGAAGGAATAAGTTTTTGTTGAAAGTAATGTCAAGGTAATGAGGTTACTGCCTCCTATAGAAGTATCCGGCGCAGACCATATAAAATATGTACGGAATGGAGCGATTGAAAAATACATGCAAAAGCCACCAACCGATAAATACACTTTGTTTTGGTGTTTATAAAAAAACTGCGAGAAATGGCCAGCCTAATCCAATGCTTTTCAAACCAGTAAGAAGAATACCATCCAAAAGACTGAAAAACGCCTAAAAAGATAATTGAAAAAAGAACTCTCAAATTCCCGAGGTCGGTCCGCCAATTATCGACCATACTTTGGTTGTTTGACGTGCAGTCGATCGATACGCAACCTGCAAAATTTCATTTCCTCAGACAATTATTTGCTAATACCAAGAGGACTTACAGACACATAGACTAGGGGAGATCTCTCAAGTTGTTATCGGTGTCCAAGTTGTCATTAGTTGACGATGCGAATACATACATATATGGATCACTCGTTCCAGAATGCAAGCGAATTCATACCATTTCCTATGTTTGTCTGTACACAGCAGGAGTACTAATCAGTAATATGTTTTTGTTAGCTGAACGGAAAAAAATAGACAGCGGTAAAGAAGTCTTCTTTTCCGAATTACCGTCAGGAAATAAAAATAACACTGCCTTACGCCTAACCGAACATTTTGCATAACGTCTTCTAGTTGCATATGATTTTTCTCGTGTTTTGTGAAAAGCGGGTATTCTGCGGCAGTCAGCGGTGCTTTAAACCGCGGTTTCAAAACGCCGGTAACGTGATTGTATCGTAGAGTGAATAGGGCGCATGAAACATACCGGTTGTAGTAAGCAAGTGGTCGTGACAGTGGGGAAACGGGATGTTATGCTGGAATCTTCATTGTCGGCAGAAATTTCGTCCCATGAAATAACTTTCCGATAAACCTCATTTCCGACATATCTTGGACTCCGTTGGGTCATCAATCATATGAATACAATAAGCAAAACTGACGCGCTCCGTGTGATCAAATCAAATCAACCTACCTTATCTGTGATCCGTTCAGACTTTCAGGAAGCCCTCGGAAGGCATTGATTATCAGCGTGGTGCTGTTGGGTCGGTAAAATTTGAGACGGCCAATCAGAACAGGATCTGGTTTACTATGAGCATCGAATTTGGGCGCTAGGCCGGGTAAAGTCGATCGACATTGAACTGAAAAGGGTTCCATTGGACGCACAATGATATTTGTTGGGAAAACTACCACTCCAGCATCTGGATGGATTGAGGGTGAGAATAACACAGGCATTGAAAATTTACGCTACAAAGATCCAATAAGGGTCGATTTCTAGGCTAAATACAAACGGTCATCAAAAAGTGATTGATGGCAAACTTTAGCAGATGCGTCAATGAGATATATGAAAAGAAACTGAAGCGTACTGCAAAACTCGGGTCCCTCATCCGAGTTGTCCGTACAGTCAGGTACACCGTTACACACACGTTCAGTGGGAATACATTCTCCTGACCGACACTGCGACTGAGCAGGTCCACATGAATGAGTCAAGTAGATAGTGATGTATTTGGTCGAAACACCCGGGACTCGGCACCTACAAAAATGGGAGAATATCGGGATAGAAAATTCAAGTTTTTTGTAAACACGAAAACACAAAACAAGCTGCGTTCAACGGATGTGATACAATAATCCTAGGAGTAAATATTTGGCGGGGGGGGGCTATGCACAAAACATTAGTGTGGACACATTGAGTTTGCGTCGTTCTTGGTTGTTTCGACAGCTAATCACTAATACAGTCTTGCATCTCTGAGTGTTCAGCCGAGATTTCGTCCTGTCAATGTAGCCAGCCTGTGCTGAAAAGCCGAGAAGCACCGAACAGCTGTTTGTCAATCATCATCTGTGCACATCTCACGAAACCGCTGCACTGAGTTTCCAAAGCGCGACCATCCAGCCAAGGATACTGGTATGCACCAATCACCAAACATGTTTGCATCAAAAAGTAACTTAATAAGTATATCCCTAATGCACTACTCATAAGGTTGTTGGAAATTCTTCGACAGCGCACGACCGGTTTCGCCCTCCTTGGGGCTTATCAGGTAGGCGCAGTCCTCGAGTTTCAGTCAACCTTATGTTCTACTTAAGACCAAATTGCACGAAATTAGCGAAATACACTCATTTGTAAACAAATTTGGTTTTGCAGGAGACTCACCTGGAACCCAGCTGAATCTGTCGTTTCAATAAGTTGCTTCAGCTTCTTCTATTTGATGACGAGTGATCATCACAGCTTCGGTATGACACTTTTCAAGTTATATCAGGTACACTAATTCCCATTTGCTTATGTCATGCTGAAATGTACATGCGTGCTACTTGAGTACTATTTTCCATGCAATATCATGTTTGAATTCGTTGTGGCTTGCGGTAGTTTGAATGAGGGATAAAAACAATCTAGCTGAGAGACAGAATGTCTCTTCACGAACGGACCAGTGATCTGTCAGTGCTGCGTGAAAGTGGGAACTCACGTACACTTACTGGATGTTCATCAGGTCGCCAAGCTTGTAAACTGGTTTGCCAACGCTTAGCCATCAATCTAGCTCCCGTCTGGGTTAGTATGTGAGATTTGCTCCGCTATTCAGGGACGAAGACCGCTAAAAATGATCGTTCCTTTTACCATACAATTTGTTTCTTGCCCCATTCATTTTCTGCAACATTTGCTTTGAATCTGTTATGTGACACTGACCGTGACTATTCTATCGAGTTCTGCATTCATTGTCATAAACGGCGAGTTTTCTGTTTTACTGAAATAACCTTTTTCAAGTATGAGCGGCGGAAGTTTTGAGTAGTTAAAGAATATTTTCAAATATCACCCGGATCATTTTCGTTGGAAGAGTCGCCCTTCTTTTCGGATTAGTTTTCACGAAACGAAAGCTTTGGAACTTTGGATCGTGTGCCAGAATCGATCGAAATCAGTCAGATTACGTGACTGCTGTCCGAGGCACTGCCACTGGGCACGGAAGGAATTTGTCCAGTCTCTACATGTGAACTGCCCCAGTGCTCGTCTGTCGCCCTAAGGTAGCACACGCCACATCGTATCTCCCAACTAACCCAGACAATTAGTTATGTTGTGTGACCTCTGCCCTCAGCACCACGCAGACTTCCCCACCCAGGTCCATAACTGATTCCTTTTTGTCATCTCTGATCATATACACGGTTTTTATTGGCCATAGGAGGAACTACTGATACCTATAGGCCCGAGTTTCGCATTTGATGGAACTCATCAGATTCGATTCAACAAGTAAGCGTGCCCCTAATGCTCTAGTGCTGAAAGTCCCTAGTGACAGGGAAATATCACTTACTGGTGATAGGGCGGTATCATCGTGCTCGCCTCTCATAGTATACAACTAGAATTCGAAGTCAGATAGGACCCAGGGTAGGTGATGCTGAAAGTCCCTAGTGACAGGGAAATTCCTGCCCGGTGTTTTCTCGCCCACCATGGACCTTGAATAATCATGCTAAGATAGGAGATGTCCCAGGTTTGAGAAAGGCTTTAAACGGTTGCTGACAAGGTCACAACATATAGGTGTCTACAAGTCCGTAAAAGCAATGAATTTTAGGATGTGACTCGCAGGACTTTGTAATGGTGGCTGGATTGAACCAAATCCGATATGCGGGCGATTAAATTTCGGTTGAACTTTTTACCTTTCGATGCTCGTCAAAGCGTCATTGATGGGGACTCAGGTGTGAATGGAATGATTTAACGTTCCTGATTTGTCCATTCAGTGGAGACTGAATGGTTGCAGTTTAAACTTTCACCAAAATATCCCAAGTTCAAAGATTCAGTTGAAAGTATATGCATGGGGATAAGAGAACAAATGAGAATGCTTTTTTTCCAAATACTGAACGGATTTTCATAGTACCGAAGTGTTGGCAACTCCGGGGGTCTGTCTACATGCCGTGTTCCGATGAGGTACCAGGTATGCCTAGATAACTTTTATATTCTTCTGCCTGTACTGCAAGGACAACTTACATTATACGATATCCATTATACACGTCTGATAAACCTTGCGGAGCAGTGATAATGAGTCTTGTGGAATCCGGTTGAATGACTTGAAAACGATTGTCCGACTCAACATGTACACCGGGAGCGAATTCAGCCACCGGTGAAGTTCCAGGAAGCGGTGATTGACACTCGATTTGGAATGGAACGAACACGTGGCTGTGAATCACTTCAGAACGGTCAGTAGTATCATCTGGCCGAGCTGTAGCGAGAAAAGAGGGAAATGAATTTCGAACAGTTAGGCACGGGCTAGGGAACGTTTAGAGATCGTGGGGAATTCTTCTGAAGGGATGCACATTCCTGCTGCGAAGTTACCAGAAAACACAAACTAAAAGGGTTACAAACCATTAGGCACGAAAGTAAATATCGCATCTGCACAGAGCTGTTGAAAAGGGAACATTCTCAAGGGTCCTCTTGAATTTTCTTGGATGTTCAGCAGGCATTAAAGACTAATACCGGAGAACTGCAAATTGGTTCCTTAATTTACTAAACCATGAACTACTGGCATGCTTCATCAGTAGTATGCAGTGTCACGCCGGTAGTTCAGGCAGTAGAGAAGACCGATGATTGGTCCGTTAATATTAGTAAAGTGACCAAGTTCAGCAAAAAAGCCAGCGGCCTTATATTGTCTAGTCATACGCAGAAACCGATTTTGGACTCTTTTATTATAGGTCGTGCCAAATATTCACTAGATCAATTTAAATAAATCCACGAGGAATCGAAAGACATTTTGCTGGCCAAAAGTTGACTGAAGAATTACGTGCAGGGGAAATAGGGACGTTTTCACAGGTTGATGTCACTGCATCAGGGACATAGACGGTTTTTACAAAACCGGTTTATCGGATTGATTGACACCAATCCATTAGGCCATTGGCTTAAGATGGTTCCAGTCTACTCTTGTTGGACTCTCGTTCATGAAACAATAACGGCGCAGACAGCTTTCAAATTTTGTTGGGAACAACAAGCTTTCCTTTTTAATCATTCAAAAGCTAGATGGGATTGAAATTCATTCTGGATTTAGAACTTTTGTACCAGAGAAACAAACAAACATAATAGACATGTATGATAATTATTCGGCTCTAACCTCCTGTCGTTACAGAGCTGCCATGCCTGTCGAAGAAGGCACGAGGACTGAGATTATTACCAGGTTGTATAAACCTAAAGAGCATCACTCCCGATGTCGAGGTTGGGTTCGAACCGGACAGTTTCAGGTCAGTAAGCCTAAGCTGTAAACACTGAGCAACATCGAGCTCAAAAACAAACTTAGTTAACATAAAACATAGACCGAGGGTGATCGATTGACTTGCATTCTGACAGAGAGCGCGCGCCAAGACTGTGTGACGCCAGGAATCACAGCATGTGGGACACACCATCTAGGCTGGTCACTTCATCATCATCACCATCATCCTCATCATCATCATCGTCATCCTCATCATCATCATCATCATCACTATCAGCTGTATGAACCGCATATTTATCGTGCAGTGGTTGTAGCTGCCACAAATTCGTCCATCGATGATTTGGGGAGGTGGGGCAGGTAGCTGCGCATTGGAGGCGGGAGCCGATATAATTGATGCGCAAATACAGGGTAGTCACTGGACTTTTAATTGGGGAGGTTGGGAAGGGAGCTATGCACTGAAGGAAATAGTTTGGATGCACGGGAGACATCGAAGGTGCGACAGGGCCGTGTCTGACAATGTCTCTAACCACTGATGTGGCCCGTCTCGGGGTCCCCATCCAGAAAGACGGCAATGAACAGCGCAGCTGTGTTTCACATTTCGCGCGCGTTTGCAAAACGAACCCTTCAAGGAAGTCGGTCGACTGGCATACGGAGCACGTGGCCAAGCTAGCGAAACCTATGGAGCGCGATTGGTTCATCAATCGAAGGTGAGTTACTTCTTCCGAATACCAGTTGACGTACTTCAGCATTGCTGATCCGGTGTTCCTACGAGACTCTGTTAATGCTCCGATGACATCGATGGTCAACTAGTGAACGTATTTTGACGCCCTCGGGGCGCAGTGTCGTATATTACTATGGGGCGTACCCTAACATCGTAAACTCTTGCTTTGACGGCTAAGCTGCTGTCACGCCTACGTCACAGGTGACGCAGGTCACTTATTACTAGACACCTTGCTTCAAGCACTGGGTGGAGGCGAACCCAACCCCTTTAAATACCGCTGCCGGTAACCCCTGATTGGTCGTCTTGTTTTACTGAGTTGTATTGGCCAAAATCAACGGGTCTTTGAGATGCTGTGAAATCTTGTGGAAAGTTGTGAATTTGCTATCCGTACTGTAGGCCCGGTTCCCACATGTGCATTTGCCGGCCGGACGCGTTTGAGTCAGTGAACCAACTGACAATATCGACAATCTGCCCCACTGGTACACTTAAAATTGAAAGTTCCAACCCTAAGACAATTCTTTATCGTTGATATGGCGACAGGAAATGGAGAGGACAAGTCGGCTAAGAAGGTCGTGAGCAAAATGGGTGAAACCGAGAAACGGTAAATGCTGGATATCTCTTCATTGAAGGCAATAAGGAATAATCTCTTTTCTGTCCCGCAGAAGTTCACATCCGTAGTTATACCGCTTGAACGGGATATATGCAGACTTAATTTCCAACAAAAGAAGTCAGCGTCAATCCTTCTTTACGGAAAAAATCTCTTTTGTATAAGTCTTTTGGAGGCATTGTCATCTGGAACAGATTACTGAGTTAGACCAACAGCTTGCTTACTTATTTAGTTCGGACTGCTGACACTCTTAGTTAACGGCGACCTTTTTAAGAACAGACAGGGGAATTATGAAAAAATTCATTTCACTTAAGAATATCATCAAACACGTGATCAGTATACCTGGAGGTTTTCCGTTACCTATATTGCTAGTAAATAGTTGTCAGTTTCATGAGGGAAACTACTCACAAGGCTGCTGAAAATTCCTCGACAGCCCACGACCGGTTGTTGCACTTCTCGAGGCTCATCAGGTAGGCGCAGTCCCCGGGTTTCCGTCAGCCTTATGTTCTACTTGAATTCAAATTGGACTGATTTCGACGGATACACTGATTTGCAAATCAATTTGGTTTTCACGGGAGACACAAGTGAATCTCTCGTTTATACCTGATGAGCCCCAAGAGGGGCGAAACCGGTCGTGGGCTGAGTTTTCAGCAACCTTGTGAGTAGTTTCCTTTGTGAAAATATACTGCGATATCTCGAATATCGTACCAACTGAAACACGAGGCGACCAGTGTGTAGCACATTCAGTTGAAGAACTTCATAAACGAGAGATTCATTTGAGTCTCCCGTGAAAACCAAACTGATTTGCAAATGAGTGTATTTCTCGAAAGTTATCAGTTTGTTTTCTGAGCCAAGCAGCCAGCAAGCCATAGATAATCCCAGCTGCCTGAGCCATAATGTCTTTCCTCAGTACTTGCTTAGTGACCCATACTTTATTTTCTTTCAACCTAAAAAAACCCAATAGTTATTGCAGAAATTACACTAATTTCCGTGCTCAAGGTTCGGAGGAACATCTTGCGTACAACAGCCTACATGTGCGGCCCATTATCAACACCATTCTGTTAAACATCAGAGATAGTTAAGAACAACCTTTTGTCTGACTGTATAACACAGAGGCATTACTAAGGCCAACGTACCAAATCTGTCAATTTCATGTCATAGAGATACAGAGCAGCAAAGGGGTGGGACGGAGTGAATCGTATCATGGGCCAATCAGGTTCGGTTCTTGAGTCCAAAGCAAGCAGACAGCTTGTATCAGATTCTTTTGCACGGACAATCTGGGTTGGTCTTGGTTGATCAACATTGGCTTGCTGTGAGACAACAATTTTGAGTTTAAAGTACATGGTAAAAGTGTGAGCGATGTAACGTCTGTTCCCGTGGCTAGAATGTGTTGATGAGGCAGGTTTTCTGGTCTCAGCTTGCAGGCCATCGGTCGATCGATTAGTCACCTGATTCAAATAACGAGGCCAATTTACTGAGACGCGTTAGCGTCACCTTCTATCCGTTTAATCGCTCAAGGGCAAATGTTAACATACCACAGCCTTTGTCTTCCTGGTTTCCTGTGTTATTCCCACCCTGGAATCAATGCAAACCCTTCCGGTGCTTACCAGAAAAGAATATCCGCCCCAAATCGAATTGTGATGTCATTGAATTGAACGTGAAATCTCTACAGGAGTTGGCGCATTGACAAAACACCCTTCTTAGCTTCTGACTTCTTGGGAGACCGTATAGCTAATGGTACACAATTTGTTCTTCTTCTGCTGGCATCAATAGACCACCTGCCGAATGAACTCTCACAAATGTTGGCAGGCAATTTCATGCAAACGAGCGACATATGGTCTCTGAATAATTGATTCTACTTTGGTCGTGTAATATTGTTTTCGAAACATTATTGCTGTTACCGATATTAATGAATGTAGCGAATAACAGGTGCATCAGCCAGGCGACGAGTTTGCAATACGCAGAAACAGTAAGTGCAGGTGGCATAAGCAGCGGTTGGTAACAAGTTTTTTTTCAATGAATTTGATGAGTTGTCTGTCTCACTTTACAGTGGAACATTTTAAAATTATTTAACCAATAAACATTCGAATATGTCAGCAGGAGACGCAGTTTGCCAAATGAGGTTACTAACAACTGAACGGAGACTTACTTGGTTGAAGATCCGGCCTTATTGTGGCATTCGAAGAGATATCCGTGCCCGCGATTCGTGCCTTACAAAGATAACGTCCCACGTCGTATGGCGTGAAATCCGGTATGAAGAGCTCACTCTGACGTCCAATGATTTGACCGTCTTTCATCCATTCGAATTGCGCAAACGGTGGCTCAGGTGTTACCACACATCGAACTCTCACTGCGTCTCCATAACGAAATATCAGTGGGTCTTGTATGATTGAAATGGAATAGCGTCCGTTCACTTCCGGGCTGTCAGTAACTTTGCCCGAAGCAGTCAGTTCCACACTCTGTGAAACAGGTTAGACAGTAAAGAGTAAACAAAAATATATTGATTAGTTTTGTTTGTTACACAGAGAGCCTCCGCATCATATGCCGTATAGCTGCGTAGGCAACTGGGGTAAAATGTCCCTGCTCATAAAGACTGATGATAACCACACTGCAGTTGGTGTGAAAGAGGGCAAGTTGGTAAAGCCTTGTGTGGAACATTTGATTCTGCCGACCTGAGTTGTAAGCTTAACCCTTCAATTCCGATTTTATCCAGGTAGGATAACATAAGCTTTCATAACGTCGGATACAACCTCAAATAGCCTGACAACGAAAGCTGTTAGTTAAGACTACAAGTGATTCGCACAGCATTTGTGCGTCC
This sequence comes from Clonorchis sinensis, assembly GCA_003604175.2. Taxonomy (NCBI): domain Eukaryota; kingdom Metazoa; phylum Platyhelminthes; class Trematoda; order Opisthorchiida; family Opisthorchiidae; genus Clonorchis; species Clonorchis sinensis. The sequence continues at coordinate 28,477,855 of CM030373.1, read as the reverse complement.
TTGTAGTGTCATTTCTCTGATGCAGTTGATTCTTGTCTGATGCGTTTTGGCTTTGCACCAAAAGCATTATTGACGGCAGTAAACGGTAACGTTGTAAACAGTTTACAGAATACTACTGACACTGTTGAATATAGAGTGAAGCCCGTATCTTTCGCGTCTATAAAGGAGCCATACGCAAACTAGGGCAACCCAGTGCTGAAGTAATGCAAGTGAATTCAGTATGTTTGCAACAATCAAACAAAAACTTCCAAAAATTATGACTTCGGAATTTCCTCGAGACAGACAAATTCCACTACAAAAAAGGCCAAGGTGTGAAACTCATCTCTTCTACCCTTTTTCCTATTAGTGTTTGATTGCTGAAGTAACGTAAACTTCTTCCTAACAGCTAATAATAACCGCACTTCCCTCTTCCGAAAAGACCGATCTAAAAAAGGGCCGATTGTGTTTCGTTGGTCGAGAAGACAGTGACTCAAATAAAGAGGTCATGCCTCGAAAAGAAACACCTTTGATTGGTACTATCGAGATGAACAAAATTAATTAAAATTTCTTACTCCTTACAAGGACGCCACATCACATGTGTGACCTTGGAAGAAACCAATCATATTTTCCACAAGCCAACGTTTTCTGAGAGGGAGCTTAACACTGAAATGCGCATCAAACGAAAGAGAGAGCGTTATTTTGTATGAATTTTGTGCTTTTTCAGAGAGAGAGAGAGGGAGCAAGACTCCTTTGAATGGGGTAGACATTTTATTACCAAAGGTGGTAATTATCTTGGGATGTCCTCCAATAATGTGACGCTTAATTAAGACGGTGTGCTATTCGCTCGAAACTATCTTTAAAGTTAACACTTTGAAAACCAGTCCGGAAACTACATAAAACAATTTTGGATGATATTTTCGAGTGATATTTTGAAATTTTTCAGCCTTTTTTGCTTATTGGGTAGCAGTGGTATCTGTCATAGTTATACGCAGAAAATGTTGTCTACCTTGTTTCCTCACTAGACAATCGTTTAACAGAAGAGGTCTTACCTCGAACTAAGTATCTCACCCTTTCAACGGAGGGATCGCTTTGTGCACGTTTCGTTGGCAGTGGTAATGAAAAACGAACGAAGTGGCCTCTCTTCCGTAAAGAGTCTTTGAACCAACCATCTTTTACATCCGGAACCATTTGGGTTCACCGGAACCATCAGGAAATCAACCTTGGTGTACTCCAGTCTCAAGTACCTAAGAAAACACCCATAATTGCGGACATGGAGCCTTTTCAAGTCACATGGAACTTCCAGTAGAATTTTCTCAATCGTTGCGATACCAGGTACTGATATGAACAGGTGTCACAAGTTGGCTGTTTACCCACATCAGGCACACTGGTAATATGACCCCTTTAGTTCAAAGCCGAAGTAGGAAATTCCTTGCCGAGTTCACATAGGTTCAGGCAATTCTCAGGATCCACCCGATATACGTTGCTGGTATTTCCAAACAAGATCATGCTAATGGTATCATGTTGAAGCTAAATTTTTAAGAACTAATCAGGCATATCCTTGGATTGTTAAAATTATTGAAAAAGCTGTTTTCAGGCTTCCGCTTTTGATTGCCGCAACGGTAAATTGAAGCCCATCAGCAAACTGGATGACATAAAGACAACAGGATGACCACTGAAAACAATTCTTTGAAATGTTAACCAAAATCTCCACTTGGAACTGTTCGGAAGGATTACCCAATTTGGCTTGTTTACTCGTAGCTCCATCCGAACTATCGCAGCGCTGTTGGTCTTGTTTGATCTTGACGCCAAAATCAATAACTAATGTTTGTAATTGTTGCATGGTGCGAACTTTGGAAAATCTACGTGAGACATAAAAATCACGTTTGCCTTATTTGTCTTTAGAAGCGAACAGGAAAATGGGACAGTTGACCACTCGAAGCTATAAATCTCATCATTCGCCAGAGTTATTGGAATACAGTCTCACCTGACGAAGTATGACCTGGTTGGGCAGCAAAATTTGACAGGTGTAGCGACCTTGATGTTGATAGAGAAACTTATCAAACATTAGGCGGCTGGAATCTGAAACGACTGTGCCATCGGGACCAAGCCAGTTTATTCTAGCCGCGGGATTGGGCGGGTTGGTTGCACATTCCAGTTCAAGTCTTGAATTGAAATACAAAGGTCCTGAAACCTCTCGGATGACCACGGTGTAGGTTGGGGCTACAATTCCATCTAGAAAAAATGAATCAGTCAATAACGTGGCTTGCGTAGGAAATTGCTATAAACTAGAGAAGTTCACCTTCAGGGGAAAATTTGACGTGAAAAATAATGGCACACTTGTTCTAATGGTGTAACAAGAGCATAGACAGAAGAATCAATTTTGCATTGTTCTATGTGGCAAACAAAAAACGGCTTACCAATTTCTTATGAGAAACAGGATATTTACACTAGTATAAGACAAACAGCTTTATATAAGGTACACGTAAGTCTACTATGCAGTTAAAATTGTGGCAGGTGGGCGTTTGAATAAAACATCACAAAAAATAAACGAGCCCAAGTAATTCTAGTAGAATGTCCTTTGTTATTTATGCTCGTTCCAAATTGATCAAAGCGGAATGACCTTTCATATTTATCGATTGGCCAGTCCGTGTCAGCCGAACTCAGCTGCTTTCTGCTTGCTTGTTCCGTATGATCACAGCTGTCCTTAACTGCACTTGGCGGCAGAAGTACAGGGCTGGACACGTTTTCCGGGGAATTGCCATTCCATTTAAGGAAAGGGAACAATATTCGGTTGGCAGAACAACAACGAGAAATTTGGAATTGGGCGGAGTATCTCTCGAGGGAACAGTAATCTGTCGGCAGAAAGTAGAAGATGCCGGGTAGATCACGAGACCAACTCCGGGTGCCACTTGATGTGAGGACAGTGGAAATGTATCCTGCGGCTGATCTGCCGAAAAAATTGCACCCAAATGGCTTTCAAAATATTGCGGAGAGACGCCTATTGAGGAGTTGACTCATGCTCCCAACAACTCAATTTCAGGGTCTGGATCCTAGACACAAACGTGGGGTAAACCACAACGTTCTTCACAAAAGCAAGCCAGCATCAGATATCTCGGATACTGTCCAGGATTGCCAATTTGTTCAGTAAGGAAGCCAGTGTGACATAGAGTCGAGAAAACGGTTATTTCCTCAAATGAAAATGATTCTTGTCTCACTTTAGTGCATTCCGATCGCCGCCCACCGAGTTTCTTCATTCTAAAGATATTCCTAATTTCTGTAGACTCCCGATGCACAGTACCTACAGCACTGTGAGAAGGTACAGTCCTCGCACAAATGACTGGGGTACATTTCAATGTGACTTCTCAGTCCTGCGGTTTGGACGTAGTATCGTTTCAGTGCACAGGTTCTATGCAATCTGAGAGAGGCCTAGGGGCTGACTTATCAAACGCTGTTCAAAACCAAGGAAAAATAGCTCGGATGGTGATGAATCAAGGTGTTCTAGTCGGTGGTCCATTGTTTAGTCCATACTGCAAGATTTTCACACTAACTCAGTGATTCCGGACAGCATCGCTTAGGATTACTTAGCGAAATACAATGGAACCCTCAAGCACAGTTTACTGATTGGTGTTTAACTCTGCCAGACATCACCACGAGACTAGAGAAACAAAAACGTTTGACTTAGTTTATGGGACTGAACTGGCCATCGATTAATCATCGATCATGAGAAAAACAGCGGAACTCATTCTTTATTCTATCTGACCCATAATATTGTGGTTCAGCATTCTATTTTTTATTTTTTATTCTTCCCGACATTTCGGCATACACTGACTTTACTCACAGAACGACACACTACCAACAATCTATAAGTAGCTTCGAGGAATAATAAAATTCACTTGGTGAGTGGAACTTCCATCAGAGAGGTCGTTGTTCGAGGAGCCAGTCAGCATGTGTGACTACGTGATATGGACCTGGTGAAATGAAGAATGAGTGTCACTATATCCCGCCGAAGTCCAAGATAATCACACTGCTTATCAGCTGTTCGTCGCAGACGGTTAAGTATTCAAACTACTGGCCGGGATGTCGCGGTTTCGAGATCTGGAGATTCATAAGATGCTCACTGCTGAAGATTCCGTACAAAGGTGGAACAGCTGTGCAGTATTTCTAGGCTTTTCAGTATAGATTGACCTCATTTAAAGGACGAAATCTTCATCGAAATCCCAAAGTCTGCTCACACCATTATTCTTTTTTATATGCTTTGTTTCAACCGGCAGTTGTAGAGATCTGCCAAAATGTTGTATGTATCTGTTTTCCCAAAACTTAGTATTCTCCAATCAGATTGGAGTTTTAAGCACAGGAAATGTGATTGCATCATTTATGATATTCAACCCCCCCCCCACCCTCGCCAATTCCACCATCTGTTTCACTTTACGTTTTCAGTTCTGTACGTTTTTGTGACAGACTTTTCTACGTTGGTAACTAAAAAATGGATTTATTGATGACTCAGAATCACGTGCGGTTGACAGTATCCACCGAAAAGATTGACATTTCAAGTAAGGACACTTTCCTAGGACACTTTCTAGAAATAAGTTACTTATTCTGTTCAACAAAACTAGGCTACTGAATCGTCTCTCTTTTTTCTGCAAACATTGCTTGAAAAAATAGTACAGTGTTATTTTATCGATCCAGTTGTTAGTTTTTCAGAGAGTGCAAAGCCCCTACTGCTAGCGGTTTGTATGACCATCCTTTTTAGGACTTCTCAAGAACAATTTAGCGAACGTTTGCTACTTATGTTAAAGATTCGCTCTGAAGATCTGTTAAAAGCTTTGGTAAACTGGCTGCCAGTTGCTTTGCCTTGTACATCCAAGTAGTGCAGACGTGAAGTGAACTGAGTTCCATACAGCAATGGAACTCAAGGCGGTGTCGTCATTTGAATTCGTCATGAATTGGAAAATTGCGTCAGGGCACCACGCGGAAGGACTAGCCGCCAGAGTGTGCTTGGCGCTAGAAGGACCATGTGAGATCCGATTTTACTGCAAGTTCGACGGCCCGAGCAGTTGGGCAGCATATTTTTGTAGGTAAATACCAAATATTTCACTAATCCAAGCTATCCTTGACAAAGTAAAAATGATGAAATGCACACTTTCGGAAATAATTTTTAAAACATAAATTAACCGCAGCTGGTTCTCTCGTATAGGCAATTGTTCAGCGGAGAGTACAGCATACAAGTTTGAAGGGAACCCGGGGATCGCTCTATCCTGGTAGCTCCCAAGAAGAGTTAAACGGATCGTGGACTGCCGAAAGTGTTCGTCAACCCTATGACTAATGTTCTGCCAATGATCCTGGCGGAGAAATGTGACCAGGCAATTCAGTAAATACAGCGCAGAGTTTTTATTACGCTTTTATGATAAAAAAGTCTATTTTTCAAATTTTGAGGCAGAAGCGGTTGACACAACACAGCGAGCAAATAAAACTAGACAAAACTCCCAAATAGTCCAGAATATTTCCATCGTACTCTAAATGATCGCTGACAGACTTTCTACGTGACGATTCTGTCATTCAGAACTGAATTTCTCGACATAATTCAACAAAACAACTTAAATACAACAACAAGTGAAACGCAGTAGGCTTCAGTAGACGTGACGGCATATTTCCCTAGCGTTATGGATTTAAAACCCTTCCAATAATCGTGATTTGTTGTGAAATGAAATACCGACAAGCGACTTTCAGCCTTATTCAGCCCATTCTGTCGGAAATTTCACCCAGGCTGAATGACGAAAAAGTCTAAAGCGATACGCCCACCTGAAATAAACGACACACATTGTGTGCCCAGACTAATTGCGTGTATTTTCTGAATTGCAGCTATTTAGTGAAGATGTTCGGTGGGTTGGTAGGTCAACAGATGTCGATTTAAATCAACTTGTGAGTGTGCAACGGTCCTTTGCGTTTGTCCCAGGATAGTGCGACTTTTCATCCACTTGTGACTTGTGTTCGACCACCGGGGAAAGAGTCAGGATGGTGATACCGATTGACCAGTCTCCAGAAAACTCGGTCTACTACTGCAGATGTCGTTTCTTGGTATGTCGATGCTGCCGCACGAGTTCCATGCTTGGGCACATAAAGACCAAGAGCTATACTGTTGAAATTTGCAGTTTACGCCTGTCTTCGGTAAAAAAAGGTGGATTTGTGAACAAAAAATGTTTTGCAATAGATTTTAATTCGAAGTAAGTTGTCTTTTGGGCTGACGCTATTCTCGCATTTGTCACAGAAGTGGAAGCAGGAAATTTGGTTAGTCAGCTCATTTTAGTGGTGATTGAAATTGCAGTTTGCGCATTAGATATACAAGACTCCCTCAAATGGGTCTCTCCAAAAAAGAAATAAGCATTCAGAAAGTCTTCAAAGGGGGTTGTCTTCAGTTGCGTATAAGATTTTCTGTCATTGAAGGAAACACCAACATTTCCACAGAAGTCCAATGCTCTTTACCTTGAGGAACAACTTACAATTCAAGAGAGATGCCTTGTGCACCAGTACACTTTTAAAGGACCAGAAGGTCATTCTAAAGTAATACTGGGTTCAGGCGTAATGTAAGCACTGATAGCCAACCAGTTAATTACCCAAAATGTATTAAAATCGGAAATTCAGTCATTATACTCGCAAAATGACAAAACCATTGTTTAATTGTAAACGGAACGCTTCCAGTTTGTATTCCGTTTCCAGAAACTGGAAGTTAACTCAGACCTAATTCTCAGTTGTTGGTATTATCCGCATTTATAAACGAGTAGAAAAAAAACCTTATAGCTTAACTGCTCAAAAGTCATATGAGAACAACGCCGGTGACCAGGAAGACGTGTTGCAAATAAATCCATTTCTGCAGGGAGAGAGCAAAAACTAATGTTACTAAGACCTGTAAAATTTAGCAAATCAAATAGATGGACATGGTATTGGAGCAAAGTTTGGTTGTTGAGGTTTGATCTAGCAGACTTTGTGAACCAGCAATGACGGAGACGTTTACTTGGCATTCCGACCTAGAAATAACAGAATACAGATATCCTAGGTGGTCAGATGTCATATCCCTTGAGGTTTCCAGATGTCCAACCAGAATCAACTGGCGAAGCCACAAAGGGCCAGGATCACACAGAACCCGTTTTAATTCTATAAGCGTTCATTCTGCCTTGCTATATATTGACATGATTTATGAGGAAAGTTTGCCATCAAGGTTATGGAATGGTATACAGTAGTCACAAGACTGTCTTTACGTAACAAACGTCATAAAATTTGGAACTTTACATGTCAACTTAGCGACCCACACACCGTTCCATTAGAAATATCTTTGAGTCATCCAAGGCAATAATGCTCAAATGTTTCACGTAGGATGACAATTACTCTGTCAAATGAGGTAGGACTCAGGTGTGCTTAGTATCAGCCATAGTATAGCCAAATCGAACTTACTCTCGACTGACTAGCAAGGCGCTTGTTGCAAGAACTCGGAAAGAGGAACCTGTAACTAGTTAAACCTAAGACAGGGATCGATTCGCGAGTGCCAGTAGTTTTCATGGCGATGCAGAAAGATGATGCGGGGTATCGCGGGTCTCTGTAATTGGACTGCGTCACTTTTAGAGTACGATGTCCGTTTATTGAGATGAAGTAAAAATCACGAATGACATATTGGGCACTACTTAAACTAACACGTAATTCAGTCGTTTTCCCAGGAAGGTGCAACCAAACGCGCACGAACTTTTATCTGGAGACAGAGGTGTTCAGGAACTACTGGCGAGTTTGTTCAAAAATGCACTTTCTGGAGGGTTTTTGATTTCCATGAATCTTCAAAGTTTGGTACAGTGTCGCGGGATGCTTCGTAACAATCCTGTAGAAAACCTATCTTCGACGAGTAGGTCGCCATGTTGGAAGTACATTTACAGTAAAGATCATTAGGAGAGGGACACTAGTTCATAAGGGACTTCTGTTCACGCTAACTTACGTTTACTAACAGAATCAGCTGGATATCCAGAATGACTATTTGCAGATAGAGAATGCGTTACCGGTGAAAAGAGGTATTTTAGTGATTGTTTGACTTTATCTTCATTGCTCAGTGTGAATAAAAAACGAAAAAATTGCTTAACTGTAACACCCTTACGGTACCGAGCTGCCATGACATCCGAAGAAAGCACGAGGGCTGAGACGCCATCAGGTTGTCCAGGCCTAGACAGGAGCAGTCGAGATGCAGAGATCGGGTTCGAACCACGAACCTTCCGGTCAATAGATTCGCTGTCTTTAGATTAACTCATAGGGAAGCAGAAATTCGACTGGTGTTTAACTGTGTAACAGTTGCACCTGGAGATTCTTGCCCATAGCTGTCGTTTTCAACACTTGTGCAGGTCTGCCACAACGAAACGAATGATGGAGCAACCCCTCTCCTCACATTGCCATAAAATGATAAATAGTTCATAAGTATTTCACAGGTCGTTTGAACACTGCATCTAAGAAATCGTCACTCAAGAAGCTAGTTTTCGTATGGTCACGTGGTGTGGTTGAATGAGGGGTGACTTTAGATCGCACCTACTTGCGAGTTAATCATATCGCCAATCAGTCCCTCGTGGCCCAAAGTTTTTAGTGTTAAAATACTGAGCCGGAGATTGCTGTTCGAAAACTCCCTAATGACTCAGGAGGTGCGTAAACTGACTTTACGTAAAGGGAAAAGGTCAGATTCAAATTTCGGATCCAGTCATTCTACTGATATCGTTTTTAAGGACTAGGCACTTTTTTATTGTGTGGTAACCACCTCTGAGCTTCCTTGTTTGTTTGAGTTAAGCTGGCGGTTTTGCGCACTTGATTCAACGCCACATAATCAGCTTTTGACCTCAGTAGTCAGCTTGATCTGACGAGAACATCGGTAGTCTTACTTTCCGGTTCCAGTATCCCGCTGTATTATTTCTGCACCGGTGACTGAGTTTGCTAAACATTAGTACGTTCCTGCGTGTTTGGTATTAGTACGGAGTTTATGGAAACTGTTAAAAGATCACTCGCTCTTTAGAAATCCTCGAACAGCTGCTCAAATACTAGAGTACAAAAACAAGAAAAGATGCCCGACCAAATTTGCTTTAGATTACCCTGAGTGACGACTGTAATAGTCGTTCTGGCCAAAAGGATTGTGGTTGTTTCACTTCGTTCCGCCACAAAGTCATGAACTTACATTATTCACAGCTAATCACCGCCTGCGTAGCTTTCACGATTCTGGGACAACTGGATCACGGAAGCCTTGTCAAGTCACACTTATCGACCGAGAACTGATTCGATTGTTCTATAGTGAACACTATTCTCCTCCACAGCAGTTAGTGTCAAGCCTGTTCCTGGTCAAGGACTTTGAGGACTGCTTTTTTCACTTGGAGCTGAATTAGACATTGAGAGTTTGTAAATTATATGTAAGTTTCTTTCCACATGGAGCATTCTTACAATTTTTGGACTCACTACTTCTGCCGTAATTTTGGTAAAATACATTGAAAATACTTCGACTGCTACGATTTTGAGTAGTTGCATTCAAATGTAGTTAAATGAGACTTTTTCCTGGACAGTCTGGTGTGATTATATTGTCTAATGAAATCAACTAATAATTGTGTGACCAACCAGTGAAATCGTACCCCCCCCCCAAAATGGGAAATGAATGTTACACGTAGAAAAGTGCTCCTGTTTTGTAATCTGAGGACGATATTTCTGGGGGAGAGTGATGTTTCATATTTCAAAACTATACTCACCGTCCATGACAACGTAGCTGATTAATTCTCGCGCGTATCCAGAGTTCAGTCCCTTGACCTGAACGGTGTAGCGTCCAAAGTCGTCCGCTGACCAAAATTGGACGTGCATCTCCGGTCCTTGAGCAACCGCAGTGCCGTCCGGTTTGTACCACTGGTAGACAAATGTCTCTCGCGTGGACAAAGCCTGATTCGCGTTGGGAAGCAGTTCGATACGTTTTCGAATAAACCCGCCAATCTTCAAATCTTCAGCAATTGTGTTGATTTGGAAACGTAGGGCTAGTTTGTGAGAAAGAAACACAGAGGAGATTCAAAAGTGTTCACTGCGTTATTCTGTCTGCGACGCGGTGAGCAGCACGAAATAAAGAGCAAACTCTAAAGTGATCTCTAGTAAAACGAAAACGCGTTGGCCTAACAGGAACCTTTTAAAACAGGACGAAAGATTATACATTCAAGCAAAATCACTGCTGATCTAAACTACGTGACACCAAAGCGATATGGGTTGATGATTAAGCTGTTAGCAATCAGCTGACAGTTTGAATTTTCCAGGTGAGATTTTGCAACAGAGAGACGGCAAAAGAGATGACAGAACAGCGCACTACAGACTGATTTAAAATTATCTTCCACTGCTAAACAGTACCACCCCTTGGTAAATAGTTGCCCGCGAAGCTGCCGTGAGAACCAAGTTGATATGCAAATGAGAGTATTTGTCAAAATCTGTCCAAATTGCGTTCAAGTCGAACATAAAGTTGAAGGAAACTTGGGGACTGCGCTTATCTCATGAGCCCCAAGGAGGGCAAAACCGGTTGGGACTGTCGAATAGTTTTCAGCAATCTTGTGATTAGCTTTCCCTCACGAAATTATCGTACCAACAGAAACATGAGACAGCCTTTGTGCACCACATTCAGTTGAAGAATATCGTAAACGAGAGATTCAGCTGAGTATCCTGTGAAAATAAAAAAAGGAAGGAAATTGTTCAACTGTAGCACTCTTTTGGTGTCTAACTGCCATACCACCAGAAGGAAGCACGAGGGCTGGGATACTTCCAGGTTGCCCAAGCCTAGACACGGGAAGTTGAGAGGTATAGGTCGGGTTCGAACCACGGACCTTCCGGTCAATAGGTTCGCGCTCTAACCACTGAGGCACCTCGCCCCCCAAGCGAATTGGTATGTAAATGACAATATTTGTCGAAATGTTTTGCGTCCCGTTTTACATCCTACCGAGTAGTATGGCACATAAAAGAAGGCTAATTCCTCAGGTTGTATAGACGGACGGCGATTGGCTCATTGGGCCTGACCTCTAAAACTTGCGTTACTAGACCCATCGTTTTATGATGAAAATGACCATTGAACAAATCAGTGGCCATGAAGTGGCACTGTTCTGCTGGAACTCAAGAGTTAGGAAACAATCGTGGCTAAATGCACTCATTTCGGGAACTGACTGATACCAGTCACTGTGCGTTTCACTTTGGAACGCATATATAAAACGTGTAAAGTCACACTATTCATTCTTGTTGTTGGGCTGATGGTGGTTTCATGATTATACTCTGCTGGACTTTTGAAATCATTCTAAATTTCCTGCTACGAGCGCTGCCCTTTTTTTAGAGTGGATGGTTTAACCGATTTGTGTTCGGCCAAACATTTGTGAGAATTCGTAGCGTGTTGAATGATCTATTTTTTCCGCCTATCTACTGCACACAGAACTGGTGTTTGCCAAATGTAAATGTTTAACTTCCAGAGTGGCAGTGAACCGCATCAATCGGTCAACGGTCGGAACAACACCAGCCGCCGTTTTTGTATTCCGGTACCGGTGTAACGGTGGATACTACTGATGAAGCATGTGAGTAGTACGTCTTCTCGTAAAAGTGAGATCTCTTACGGAATTGGCGGAGTCTCTTTGTAGCATTTGCCTGCATTTGAGTAACAGTCAATGAATGTCAAGAAAAGTTCAGGAAGACGCGTTCAGGAAGAAGGTGGATATTCAGTTTTGTAAACGAGATGCATATGAGAGTTTTGCTTTCCTGTCCAATAGTCTGTAACTATTCAGTTGGTGTTCTCTTAAAAACTCCGCAGCGAAGGACTTCTTCCTTTCGATGGTAGAATGTTACCAGAGCGCGGCGAATGTCGGGTGAGCCCACCGACAAAATCCAGAAGCAATTCAAACATTTCGCCTGAGATTCTCCTTGCTGCGTTTCTGTCAACTTTTGTTGCCATTTCCTATTTATTTCAAATGTACTGTGATGTAGTTTGGTATGTTTTTTTATCGCATAACATTTCATTGTTTTATTACGTGTTGAGCACTGCGTTCTATTTGATAAAATCTATTTTATGTGTTTACTCCATGTATAAAAAAACTATCCAGTCTAACACTGGACGTTTCCGTGGTAAATTTGAAGCTCAATGTTCACAAGGATGTGCTTTGGGTGTGTCTACACTACACCACCTTTTGCGTGCAATGGAGGTTTCAACTGTTCAGTTGCATTCACCTAAATTCAGCACAGTGAGCCAACGTATGAATCTGCTTCTCGCTTTAGGACTGCGCTTTCGTGTCCACAATTCGGTCCTATTCATTCGGGTTTACGCTGCATACAAGACGTTTAAGTGGATGACAAGCTGCATGTGGGCGGGAGGCTTATCGATGTAGTTCGGTGTGACAAGCAGAACTGAAACCACAGGCTCGCCCATCCCAAGCAGCAACATCTCTTACCATGGAAGACTGAAAAGCTCCACTAGTCATCAGACGTAGGGTAGCCCAAGCAGCAAAAAATCGATCACCGGTAGAAAAGTAACTGATTCTTGGTGATTTAAGTCAGGCAGCAATCATTAGGTGATCTCATAAGTTTTAACTGAGATTGCATCATGTAAATAGTGGCCATTGATGCTTAAAAAGTGAAAAGTACTGTAAAACAATATCGTCCTTATTGGGAATCATTAGCAGTGCACATCTCACGAAAGTGCAGCATGAAATTTCAAACCTGTGACCTCACGGCCAGTAGTTTGTACAATTAACTGTTCGGCAGCGACGGCTGAGCAACAATGTTCTTAACGCTTTGGGCACAACATAACACATTCTTGAATCGCGGAAACCACATCACGTGGTCACGCACTGACTGGCTGCTCGACTGACCACTTCTCAGATGGATATTCACTCATCGGGTGGATTTTCTTCCAGCTCAGAGCTACTTACGGACCGTTGGAGCTTAGCCTGGATGAAACAACTTTACTGTAGTTCTCTGCTTCCATCCATTGAAAATTCCCAAATCTCCTCACAGTACCAACAGTCGTTGAAATCACCGATACACGCCGAATGTCACACGTCTATTGATGATTGTGTAGAGCTTACGCAGAGCTAGGCATTATACTTTCCCCTTTTCCGTGAAAGTACATCAATGACATTGCGGGCGGAATTTCGGAATGTGTCCTATATGGGCAATGTTGTGGAATATGAGTAGCTCGGACAGACCAACAATCATGTGTCCTATATGTTTACCATTGACAGTGAAATCGTTGAAAGCCCACCGCCATTTGGAGGCATGAACCGTTCAGCATCTGCGCTGAAGTAGCGGTCAGATGTAGTAGAGCGGACAGAATCCAACCATACTCTAGAGTTTATCAGGCCCATACCTGTTTGCTTGGTTCTTCCTTTATTGACCAAAAAGCTAGCAAAGTGAATTTTAAACGCGAAGAAGAAATGAAAAATGAAACAGCTAAAGAGAAGAAAATGAGCGCCGTTTCCCAATCACCTGTTTCTCCTATTTCTAATTTTTTTTGTCCAAATGGCGACCAATTAGTCTAGCGATTTTCAGAAATGTAACTCCTCAATCCTTTTGTCGTATCACACGGGGATGTTTTGTGGTGTCCATTCGTGCGTGACTCTTCAGGCATCACTGATATCAGCTGTGTGACCTTTGTGTTCCTAAGATTAGATTACTAACCACAGAGTAGATATTGCTGTTCAGCTGCCATACAATGAAGCCAAATAGTGGGATACTGCTGAGGACTTTGTGACCGAAGGCCATGAGGGCTTCCTGAAGACATAGCAAGTCCAAGTTGTCATAACGCCAGCCAGCGGTGAACTAAGCATAGCTGAGCATTCCATCATGAGATGAACGGAGTTTACCCAAATGAGTCTGGGTCACTAGGTTAGGAACTTAGTCATGAGAGAACAAAGGCGACAGTGTAATCGTCATCTGAAATGGTGACTTGCTATCTTCTGTTCGAGTCCATAACGTAGCTACAAGCCCCTGAAATCTCATAAGCCTGCTACACAAACATTCAATCACCCAAAGCTTCACCTTGGGGCCTGATGGAAGCCGCATCTAAGCCGCTCTAGAAATTGGACATTCCGTTTTTCTCTTGCAAACTTACGGAGTCACGTAAATGTCGCAATATACACTAATTAAAAGGTCCCATTGGACCAACCCATGGAACACATCCTCAAACACCAATATCAACTCACGACTTATTGTGACGATTAGACTGTTCTCAACGACAGCTCTACCAGACTCGGTTGGTGTTGCCTGGCAGACGTAGACACCTTCATCCCGGGGGCGAAGTACGTAATCTCGTTGAAGGTAGGCAGTGTTCGACACCAACCTTTGGTTGTTGTTTGGACCAAACCACTGATAACTGTATTCACTTGGCTTCGAACTAACCACTTGACACTCTTGTAGAATGTCTCCCGTCTCCACAGCTTCAATCACTTGTCCCGTCAAACCAGGAAAAATGACACCGGCACCTGAAAGGTGGAATTCAGTGTTCATTTAAACAACTGTTAAGCACCAGTTGATGGTTTATGTTGGCGCAACATCCGAACGAGATAAACAAACTCAACCGCCCCTTGACGGAAAAATATAAGCGAGACATTTTGATGGCAAAACACACATAGGATGTTTACTCATTATGTAGAAAAAGAAGCTTAGCTGAGGCTGTTTTTTTGTAGTCTAACATAAAATACATTTAAACAACGAGTAATTTAGCAGCTTTTTGAGAGAATGCGAATTTCATGACACACGTTGTTCAGCAGCAACTCTCGTAGCTGCGAAACTACCATATATTTGCAGTTGTGGGGTTTTGCGGGATGGGTATTTTGTTCATATGCACACCACTCTCTCTTGAACGGTCCTCCTCCTGTTCTGGCGTAATTATTCCGGTGAGTCCACACCAAAGGGAAGCACTGGACTCGAGTTTCGCTCTTAGTAGAGCTCATCAGCAATGCATATCCAGTGGCCGTGCCGGGATTTGAATCCCGGACATTTGACATGCGAGGCGAGTGTGTTACCACTACTCCATTAACGCACGTTGGACGTATCAGAATTTTCACATCTGAAAGGCGAACGTGTTCACGCTTGAGCGATGTGATTGGTGTGCCCGACTCATCGAACGACGACCCAGTAACTGTCCTGGTAGTGACGATAGATTTATTTCTTTTGGAGCTTTGTCTCACCACAAGGAATCCCTGGTTCGTACTGATTTCAGCACCAATGTAGACACCTCTGACAACTGGTGAGTAGGTGTTACATGGTTGTCTATCAAAAAAGCCCGATGGCTGCCCGATTACATCGGCTAGCTTTTGTGATGCCCAACTCGTCGAAGGTCTCTAACGTATTTCATGAGAAATGTATCTCCGATTTTTTGAAGGAAATGACTCAGGACAACTCCGAGTCCCCATTGTTGAAACAAAGTGACTTCTGATTGATCTGGTACCCAGGTGCTCCCCGGCCAGATATGATTAGGCTTCTAAACTAGCCCCTAAATAATGCTATTTGTAGAGGTGTGAGGCATTTATTGACTCGCTGTTTTAACCATTGGTGAGTCTGTACAGTGTGTGACGTCATTTTATTAAAATATACTAATTTTTCTGTACGAGGATTACCATAGAAAAGCCAAATCGGTTGATTTATGCGGTGGATTCTTTGCGGCAACTGCCTGAAAAGGGTCTTTTCCGTGCTGAATCAACAGGCAACTGTAAAACACAAACCATGTGCAACGTTAGCTTCTAAGACAATGGTTTGGATTTTGACGGAAAGATAAAGAGTTTGGCGGCTCTTTGGTGGCTCTTTGTCCTGAAGTAACAGTGTTGAAAGGATAAAACCACGCATGTCAGTTAGCAGTTGTGAGTTTATACTGGTCTTGAGAGGAGATTAAAACTAGTTCAGCCGCTGTGAAACAAAAAGAATAGCAGTAAATTTAAAACAATACCTTAAATAAGCACTCAACTTTAGCATCCTTGCGCTGCATAGCTTCTATGCAATCCGGACCTCCTGGTCAATAAGTTCGCTCTTTAACCGCTTAACTACCTCCACCACGTTAAACGTATAACTATATTCAGGCGTGAATAGGAAATCTGCATCTTGGCAGTGTACTCTTGTGCTTTTGATTTCAACAGTCGTGAGGTCAGATCACTTTTGAAAGACACCGCCACCATTTGTGAATTGCTACGGAGCGCACCAATGGCACCACAAGGTGTCTGTGAGCAAGAATTACTCTACAACCTGTCATTGAACCCGAAGCAATTACTGTCCGTCTTGCGAGCACTGATGTACTTAGTATGCGCTCGTTAAGTGACCTGGGTTTATAAATACGCATTTGCGATAATTGATCAGGATATTGATGTCCTTCTCATTATTCACCCTTTGTTCGACGCAACGTTGTGATTTGGACGGAATCACTGGGATTCGGTACCACGCGTTGGTCAGATCCACTCAAGTAATCGGGGCACATCAAATCTTTTAAAGGTCGATTAGTACCGTTTTTGAAGTCGTTGAAATCTGAGCGTACATTATGAGGGTGATGCAGCAAATCGACGCAGTGCACATTGCCTTTCAGCAACTCTTCCGGCCTTATTTTTGTTATTTCTACTGGGATTTAATACAGCGAAATCAAGGTCGATTCCACACCGGCGAAGGTCATTTTTTGTGACTGAAACCAGGTCGTCAACTTACTATGAAATCTCTGGTTTTACCAGAATCGAAGTTTGACAGATATCCTTTCAGTATGCCTGAAGTAATTCACACTAGTCTGTTTCGCGTGTACCCGCTTTGGCACTCAAGATTTTAGTCAACGAAAGAGAGTTTGACCAATTAGTAGTAAGAACAGAGAGTGACTTGCACTGGGCTGCCTGATGGCGATAAACCACTATGAGTCCTCGTTTTGGTCAGGAGGGGTCTAGAAAAACGTGTACATGAAATGGCTTCATTTCTGTTCTACTCAGAAGGCAACCTAGAGATGTCTTTAAGCTGATGGATAGAAATTAAACATCCTCGGTCTTGGAAAAGCGATCTAATACACATTTTATCGTGTGGATGTAACCTCATTTGGTCAGTCAGCAACTCTACTTGTGCACCTCGTGGAAATGAATGTATAAGATTTCGGGTTTTAGTACTGTAACATCACCGTCTGTTTTGCTCAGCTGAAGACCGCATGGCTCCTGAGTTTGTTGCATAAAAACGAATACCATCCAACTGGTCGGAGCATGAGCTGACGCGTATGTGAAACCTATAGCGATTTCCGCCTAACCGTCCACGGAACTGACGGCCAACAAACACGCGACAAGACTGATCAACAGTGGGAAGCGGAGCCATTTAAATGTCTCCTGCCGCATTATCCAGTTCTACAGTCACCTAGAGATTTTGTTTTCGGTTTGGCGGTATTGGCACATCGGACTCCGCGTCGGTGGTTGCTTTGGGAACCGAGCACCTTTGCTTCTTTCTTGAAAGCACAGTTCATCTTTGCATTGATTTATGGTCGGAGTTCTATTAACAGTATACAAGAGACACCGGGCGGCTGTTTGACCTATACTGAGACCCTTCAATGCTGTGTACACGGAGATTGGGAACCTCGGTACAGTGAAGGTCTTGCTATAGAGGAGAATATTTGTAGCTCCGGTAGTATAGGTGGCCGTTGGTTTGTTCGCTGAACTGGGCAGTTTGATTGCAAGCGTTTCATCGACATCATTAGTGCTTTGTTAGGGAGCGTGATGGAGCGTAGCGATGGCTTGGTGTTTGCGCCATTTTTCATCAATTCCATTTAAACGCTCGCTTCAATATGCTAAAGCATCTTTGGAAATACACTGAAGCTTTTGGGGCTTAGGTCCACTCAACCACAACCCAGATCAGTTGTAATTTCCTTCATGGTGTTTAATTTTCTACCACGCATTCAGTCACACCTAGCACTTTGGGAATGCGGACTCAGCCGTCAGATCAACCAGTAGTCGGCCAATCAAAACAGTTCGGGTAGATGAAGATGGCTCAATTTCCACAATCACTCAAGGTCATTTGCTGGTCCAAGTAGGGGACAAATCGCATCATTTAAATCATTCGGACCAAGCATTCTTTAGATCTTGCGAAACGCCAAATCTCCTGGCCTCGGAACCGGCATCCATTCATCATCGGTGACTGTGTGTAACGAAAAGCGAAGAGTTTAAACACTTCGCATTGACATATGTGTTTACCAGTCGCGACAAACCCAGTAGAGGATAACACGGAGTATCCCGATAATCTATGATCTAGTTGATCAAAAGACCCAAAAATCCCCATAGGTTGCTGTTTTTGCTAAGACTGAAGTTGCAGTAGACGTTTTTATCGCCAAATCATTCTTTTTTGCACCATTTTTTAAATGAATAGAACAGTCATCGTGTTTCAGGAGTACTTTTTGATCGGTTAGAAGCACCGTCACGGGCTCGTCTAAAATGATCCTATTGTCACTAAGGGTCTATGTTACAGTTGCCGGTAAAACAAGGCCCAGAAGCCTTTCTTTAACGGGGATCTGTCAGATGGATAGGTGGATTACTGCAGATGGAAAAAGTTTCAATGAGTCCTACCAAATGGTCCGTTCACAAATACTGGAACGGTGCCGCGTCACTGACTGGAACATTCCGTGTTAGTGGAACCGAACTACACACTTTTGGTACGCCATCAGAGTAGTGATTGTGTCCAATGAATTAACTGGAAATGCTACCTTCTAATAGTTAGGAAAAATGCACCATGTCCGATACAAAGCGGTTGAAGAAGGGGAGATTGTGTGACTTCTCTAGGAAAAGGAAGGCAGTGGACCGAAACGACATTCACTCGCTAGCATGTGAAACAAGGGAACCAGAATACCGGAAAAGGACACTTTCTGTTTTGCCTGGCCGTTTTCTACACAGAAACCCAGGCGTTTTGCTTGGACGTGTCGAAGGGGAGTTGCGAATCTTTAGTTATAAATCTTAAAGTTTAGATAAATAAACTTCAACCAAATCTGGAGGGCGGAAATCAAAGTAAGGACCGCAGTGTAGTTGCTAAGTCGTTGGGGTGGAACTATGGCAGTATGCGCTCTATCTGCCTCGGTGTGTAAAAGAACGTCGTTTGAAATATGCACACTGACCATCAAGCCATGGGTAGCTAAATGAACCTAGACCGAAAGCTTGCTCAGATATTCGAACCAATATAAACTTTATGTAGTACGTGATGGCTTCACCAAAGGCCCGTCGCCATCTCGTATATGGTGCACAAACACGAAATTCTAACGTTCAGTTCAGTCAATCGTTTCGCTCATTGTACCACCTGGTTTCACCTTTTCTACTGTGAGAGAAACCAAACGAATTTAGTGGAAAGTAGAATGAAGTTTCCCTGACCTGTCGAGTACAAACGGCACACTTCCTGATACAGCAACAACGTAACTGGACAAATTTCGGTGCAGAAACTCACTAGCTGGATTCACTGTCGATCTGACCTGGTGTATTTTGAGTAATCAAGCTAAATCTTGCGTGATCGGTCTACCAAGACCTGCTCATTGTCTTGATATATTCACCTTGGCGTTTGTAAAAGCACAGACGTTCCGTACGCCTGCGATAACTTTTGCTAGAACAAAAATTGACTGTTGGTTTGTTCACCGGGCAAACGTTTCATCAACAATCGAGGTGACGTCGTCAGTGCGGGGTTGATCCACTCAACCCGCTCACCTCGATTGGTGATGAAACGTTTGTAATCCAACTGCCAATATCGGCGAACAGACCAACAACCAATCAGCGCACCCGAACTACCTATATTCCACAACATCGCCAGTTGTCTAGGCTTAAGCACGCTGGCGGTATCTAAGACGTGGTACTTCCTTCGGGTGGCACGGCAACTGGGCACCGAAATGGTGTTACAGCTGACAAATGACGACGTGGCCTACGCTTTCAGCGGTTGGCTTCGCAGGTATGTTGACTGAGATGAATTTTGTTCGGCCGGCTATACCACATCTCTGGTTTAGTTAGCACAGCAACCTAACGGATCGAAAAACACATAGTCATTCTGAGAAACGCTGACAGATGCTTCAGATGGTATGGGTAACTATCTTGTGGTGATAAATCGGCTAACGTAAGGCACAGCTCGACGGAATGTGTCCATATCACATGTTACATGATCTCGTTCACTAAGATTTGTTTTCTGGCACGGCGAAACACTATCCGATCATCAGTGGACGGTGAAAAGATGGATATTGTGAAGACTGTCACGACAAAATTTAATCTCACCTTCATTTGCATGACAGTGGATGACGGCACCTGTGAAGTTTTTGAGCATTGTGTGCGGCTATCGTGTGGTCTCCAAGCAATTACAATTACTGGAATATATTTTCTCATGAAAATGAACACAAACAAATGTCTGTCGAGTAATCTCTTAGGCTGTCACATTTCTTCCTTAGCTGACCAAAACACCTGTTCAGCATTCATCTAGAGCCTGCGTGGTGATAGAACCACACTAAAATAGCACGATGGATCTGTCCACCTTCCGTTTCTATTGAATGTAGGTCTCACTGTCTCCCAAATGGAGATTTTTGAAAAAAGACGGCTTTTGGCTGTAGATTGGAAACGTCCATATTCAAGGCTGAGAACTTATCATGAAGACAAATAGCCCTTGCTAATCGGAATACATGTTCAGATTACTAGCCTTCTTGCCAAATATCATCCAAATCATGCGGAATAATTTCACGAAGTTGAGTGTTAACCAACGTGAGGGACATTTATGAGATTTTAGCATAAAATTCCACCTTTCGCACCCTGAACTGTGGCTACAAGGTGCCTAGTTCAATTTTATTGATACCTATGCCCAAATACTGTGCATATTCATTAAGGAGAATCACGTGCCTTGAGCCATTCAATAATTTGCGCAGTCCAATTGGATCAATAACGGCCATAGTGACTCTGTCGTACTGCTAGCCAAACATCATTTTACTGGCTCAGAATATGTAAGAACCATGCTAAGGTGACCATGCATTGTCTTAAGTGGTTGTTTATACTGAACTACTCCACAGCGGTAGACGTTTTTCACAAGGTTGAACTTGTGTTCGATTTTTTTTTTACACTGCATTCCTTTGATGGGCAGGTGTTTGCAAGCTGTCATCTGACGTTTTTTTTACTTTTCGGAAAACAAAACATGTAATGGCTTTTGAGAACTAGTATGGCTTCATATCCTCGGGTCTTTGGTGACATGTTATACCTTACAGTGACTGAGATCTACTGAACATAGAAGCGGCGTTTGCGCAGGTATACAATACTGGTCTATTTTGAGGGCGCTAAGCAACTTGTATCAATCTGCTGTTGTGGTGTACTGTGGACAACAGTCACGAGTCGTAACTGCAAGCACCTGTTGATTTTCACCTGTCTTGAATGAATAAACTTTGTGCTTCACCAAATAAACAAAACCCGAGTAAGGCCATAGACAAAACCGTCACCCAGATATAGTTTTCATGCATCAAATCTCTGAGTTTGCCGTCAAAAAGTTGACATGTTAGAAGAAAAGGTTCACACTTCAAAGCATCGTAGAGTAGAGCCGCTTTCTTTTATTTGCCTTTGAGGAATAGTTTGATATTTGTTGAGGGGTTTCCAAGATATGTATTGTTCATACCCACGTCGCTCTCGTTTGAGACGTCCTCCTCCTGGCGTAAACACTCTGGTTAATCCACACCAAAGGGGGGAAGCACCGGACTCGAGTTTCGCTCTTATTGGAGCTCATCAGCAGTGCATATCCAGTGGCCTTGCCGGGGTTTGAACTCCGGACATCTGACATATGAGGCGAGCGTGTTAACACCACTACACCAGCGCACGTTGGACGGTCTGAATTTTCACATCTGAATGGGCGAATGTGTTCAAGTTGAGCAACGTTCATGTTGATTGTTCACGCAGAATTTTCTGAAAATATGGGACGTCGGTGAGTAAAACTGTCTCGCAGTTAATCTCTCGGCTCCTCCAAACGACGATGGCTGCTTGGATAAGATTGTGGCGCGCAAGTCTAGCGTTGCCTATATTAACCAGATGTGGGTCTCCATTCCGAGTGACGTCTCTCGTCATATTTTTCAAAAATAGAACCTTGCTCTCCACGAATAGTGAATTAGTAGGACGCAATCACGTTTGTTTCAGTAGCACAACGATTTCCGGATTTGGTCATATGTGCTGGAGGAAACATCACCTCTGAATACCCCGAAACTGGGAGCAACTATTTGGCGAAAACATTTCGTTGTTTTTTTTGAATTTTCGCGTTACTTGAACCATAAACGTTGAATTTTTTTCAAATTCTAGCGGATCTGCAGAAATGTTCACCCTTTTAATCTGCGGCAAAATTTCGTTAAAATATTACTTATTGACCTAACTATTTGACTTCTCGCAAGCAACAGCTGATGTCTGCTGGTGTTCTGGCTGATAAGTTACAGACAAAATTAACTATCCTTTTTGTACCGGTTTCCATTTACATCTAAACAGCTGGATCAAACATTTACAGAATTTGACACCAACTGCGCGATGTCTGGCTAATAAGCCTTCATTCACAATCAGAAAGTTTTAGTTTAGACATTCCGACTTTGTGCCGGGTCTGGTCTAACCTCTCCTTAACGTGTTTTACCAAGTGTTTCTTCTGAACGAATGTTGGATATCGCAAACGTCGCTGAGACTTACGTAGGCTGGTTTGCACCTCACCGCACGCTATCATCAAATGATGTCCAGTATTAGGCAAAACGTTTATTACTATCCACGTTTCATATTATGAAAAAATGGATTCACACGAAATTTAGTTAGTTGGTTTAATGTAGGCGGTCACTTTCGTAAACCTAGCATATTCATGATCAGTCTTGTATGTATCTATCACTGACCGTCCACGCGTTAAACGTGCCGTCAGATTTGTTCAATCCCACACTTTTCCACACCATCAAAACGGGTTTTTTTCCTGAGGTATACGTGATTGGCATTTTGAAGCCAGTCCTCAATAAAGGGGAATGTTTTGCGAATTCTAAACTCTTTGCGCAGGAGATGACAGCGACATCTTAGTGGTTCACTACTAGACTACCGTGAAGACTGTTTACCGGCTTAGATGGGGTCATGGACCACATCCCGATACCGTATGTAAAACTTCAATGCACCCCTGCCTAGCGCATCACAAGGGATACGTAATACTTGTGAGTTCCAGTAAAATCGAAACCCGAATCTAATGTTTCGCTAGTGATACGAACACATCAGAATATCTGTGTCAGAACAGGATGAAGGCTGTTCAAACGAGATAGATGTTAATACCAACCTCTGCTGTTTACATACTGAGTTCTTTCGTGGATCCGTCATGGATTTCCTGCTTACTGCAACAAAAGGAGCACACACCAGTACAGAATTGCTGGTTTCCGTAGAGGGGGGACTCTTCACAATTCCGCGGAACATCTGGTCCTTATAAAGGTCGATGGAGTGGTCTTTCAGCGAGCCAGATCTTTCCACATAGGATGTTACCATTATGGGAGCAGTCATTAGAAGCCTGAGGTTGTTCTGTGGGGAGACAGGCCACTGATAACGTTTGTATTTCTCTTCATCTTTATTTTCAAAGTGAGGATTGACAAAAGGAGCATACTCTTGGTACGAAGATTGTGGAACTGCTTTGCAGTGTTTGTTCATTACCGTTTAATATTCAGAGAACATTCAGGAAAGCTCAACAGACTACTGAGAATTCCCACTTTCCAAAGAACTCGTTGGAAGTGAGATCTTTACTTTTGTGTAACTGCTTGGCCAATAGACAACTCTTACTCACGGACGCCTTTTCCACCACAGGTAGCGGCGATAAATAAGAAGAACAAACTAACGTGTCACCATCAGGTGCATGTGCACTGTTTTATCCAGATTCCTTGGTGCCATGGAAGATATCTCGTCATATTCAAAAGGCTGTTTCGTACCGCCACCTAGCTGAACTTTAGTGAAGGCAGAATTGCCCATAGGTCTTCTTGTTGGCGTAAACAGGCTTACAACTAAATGTATACAGCCCATTTCCTCACAAGGTGCAAATCTCTGTAGACGAACAGCTTGACCTCGATATGTAATTGCTCATTGTTTCACCATGTAGACCTGAGTAACTGATTTAAGGTGGCTTTGCAAACAAGATGCCGGTATTTTTCCGGAAAATTTTGTGTAACTGTGTTGCGACAAAAGAGAGGTAGCCGAAAATTCTCTTCTCTTCAGAACTTATGATTGCCACAGAGCAGAATGATTGCCATTTTTGTGTAGGTGGCGCCTGCTGCTTTTTGGTTAGTCAGTTCCTGGTGTACAAAAAACTGGATATGTATCTGGCTTATTTGTCCATTAATTTGTGAAGGCAGTTTTCGGGGCGACATTCACCTGATAGATGGAAGTCATGAATGTCCTTGGAGCCTCTTGTTATAGCTATTTATATGACGAGATGCGCCTTCCTGGATACGGCAGTCTAAGTGAACTGTATGCTTCCCATATGTGATTTTAAGTATCCTCTAAGAAGTTGACATTACTTGACCGTTCGGTAAGCTTCCTTTTCAGTCTCTCTTATTCGCAAACTGTGCTCAACATCCTAACCACAGCCGCTCAAATAGATCCACACTTTATGTTTTGATGATAGTCAACAGTCTTCCAAAGGGAGTTATACCAAGCTGAAACTCTGATGCGCACAAGTGCCTTTCAGTTGAATCCATCACAACTCACGTTTCAGCACATTGATCCGCGTTGCAGAGCTGGTGGACATTTGTTTATTGTCATACTCGTATGAGACTCGGCAAACATACATTCCTGATTCTTGCACTTGAATTTTCCCCAACTCCAATTTCCACTGAGTACCCACCAGTGTGCCATTGGGGTTACGCCACTCGTAGCGAAGCGGGCCGGTGCCATTTTGTAGACCATTCGTCGAGACGTTACACAGGATTCGAACCAAGAAACCCTCCTCCACGTCTCGAGTAACAATTGAATCCGCTAAAATTTAGAAAAAAACAATGAAATGGAGTTATTATGAATGGATCGATTTAGTGAAAAGAGTAAGACAAATTTTGTATGTCTACATGAGTCAGTTGAGGGAGAGTCGTCTCTGAAGGGAGACTGCTCCTAGAAGGAATTGATACCGGTGCTTTTTGTCACCAGCCTCCTCTGAAGATGGATCAGTCACTGACGATGTTCCCGAATATGAAGAGATGCGGAGTGCCCTTGAATAAAAAGTCACTACAATAGATCATCCTTTGAGTCAGGCGTTTCCTTATCAATTTGGAAAAAATTTGCTCGCGCGATTGGGGAATAACTTAAGTCTCGTCAGAAAGGAGAAAGAATAGAATGTACGATCTGGAGAATTAAGTCAACTGGGAACCAAGGTCGAAGAGCATTAAGGAAGCATCGGCCACTATTTCCTTCCCTAACTCTCTACTTTAAGTATGGAAATTGCTATGCTTGAAAATGTTTCTTCTCAAATGAGACCCTTTCTTCTAAGTGAAGTCACTCTGTGCCAATCTTTCCTAAAGTGCAAGTTAATCACAATGAGGATCGTGGCAGACGAGTTGTGTTCAAACGACTAACGAGAAGTCATGCGTTCACCAACAGTTGTGTTCAAACGACTAACGAGAGTTCATGAGTTCGAAATCCCAACTGTAGTTTCATGAGATGCGTGCTGTGGATGGATCCCAATAAGGACTAGATAGCCATACACTGATTCTCAGCTTTTCAGTATGGACTGACTTCGCTTACAGAACGACATGTGAGTTGAAAGTCACCGAATTTTCTCTCACTACGATCATACGGTTTTTGGTACGTACTTTTGGTGGGAATGAATCGTTGGGCGTTCATGCAGAGGGCAGCATCGATAAAGCCGACAATACCAGACGAATTGCAAATGCAAGGAATGTTTTCACGTGCTCACTGAAAACCATTTGGTATTGCTTTCACGGTATCTAGTAGCGGATGAATTTGGATTGCCACTTGAAATGTTGGAACAGATGACAATCACATTTTGCCGTGTACCGAAGTGCGCGGACGCAAAATTAAATTTCTTGTTAACTGTCATTTCTTTAGCAGCGTTTTTTATACAGTATTTTAGTACGAAATAATGTGAAATCAAACAGGATGTTCTGAAGCTATTATTATTTATTATTTATTTTTAATCATTTTTATATTTTTATTATATATTCATATATCACATACAATATATATTATTGTGTATTTTATATCTATATTTTATTCTTTATTATTTTTTATTATTTTTATTAGCGTTTCCTATCAGACGCAACTAAATGCGTCTTGCTTAAATTCTCCTTCCTGCTACGATAAGAATGGTGGATTTAAATATACGAAAAAATATTTTTCAGTTCAATCTCTTTCCTAAAAGACCAATCATAAAATTTTTATGAACTCCTTCTTGAATGATAGGAACTAGACCAAAGTTTCTGAGTAAAGATTTAATTCAAGTCTTCTGCAGCTCATTGCGCAATATACCCTGTGGTTCAGATCTAGCAACCGCAGTGTGAACGATGTTACTTTTTACTTTATGTGAGTTGCGGGTGAGATATACATCATCCAGCACATGGGTAGACAGCCAGGCCAGTTCAGTCAAACCAAAGTGCGATGTAGTTCATACGTGGGGAATGTAAGAGGACACAAATGAAGTCCCTGAAGTCCTAAAAAACAGCCGAACATCGTATGCCAACTTGTAACAGTCACTGAGGCAACACTACTTGCCACTTTACTAGGGAACAGCACACTGATGACGTCATCTCGTTTAGTGCTGAAACGTTTGCAATCAGGTCGCTCAGCACAGCGAACAAACCAATGACTCCCTCGTATGACCTATAATCAATAATTTGAAAACCTTTCGATTAGTAGAACTGCGGGTTAGATTGTTCCAGCTGTTGAAAATTTTATCAAAACAGAAACAGTTCCGCAAATCACAGTTTTCATGATACGATACTAATGAGATTAAACTTGGAGAAACATCATCTGGTGAACTATATACTACTTAGACTGGCGGTTGACAACAACTGCTTGTGCCCAGATCATCACGCATTAATCTACTCGTTTACACACACACACACACACACTAAAGATTCAGAGTTCATGCGCCGCCAGCCACTCTGTCCACTGGATCGTTCAAATTTATCCTCACTTCTGTCATTCTCATTGCATTTCCTAGTACCGCGACCCCCGGACTAGTAGGTAGAATAGTTAACCTTTCGGCCATGAAAGGCTGATCATCAGTTTGAATAACGTGTACTTGGGTAGGATGGGGCGAGATAGCTCAGCGGTTATAGTGCGAATTTACTGACCGTAAGGTCCGTGGTTCGAACTTCACCCCTGCCTCATGACTTCCCCTGTCTAGGGTTGGGCAACCTGGCAGTATACCAGCCCCCGTGCTTCCTTCGGGTGGCATGGCAGCTAGGCACCAAAAAGAGGTTACAGATGAATGTAACCATGTGATGGGTTTTCGTGATTCATGATTTCTCAAATGGAAGTTTCACCCATCTTGCAAAAATTATAGTGAATTACCTCAAATGAATCTGACCATAACAAGTCCGAACTGTTTGAATTCGCAACTGTCTGGCTAAACCAATTTAAGCCAACCCATTTTTATACAAGTTCTGGCACAGGCTAGTTCCAAAATACACATTTCCACTGAAGGCAGACCCATTCATGCAAGCAAAAGGAACGTCAGTCTGAATGTTACAGGCTTTTAGATTGACGCGGTCTGGACCACATCAGAAACGATAAAAACAGTCAGAAAGATCGGTGGATGTGGTTTGAAAAAACACTAGATTTACGTAATAACCCGCCTATATTTCTGAGTTACCTATAAGTAAAATGCCGGCAACGTGCATTCTACCATGCAGAAACACTGATTGGTGCACATCACATCACGTTTGGTGTGATTCGCCTAGCATCATGGAAAAAACACTTTTTTATTTTTCAAGTGTTGCACTGGATTGCTGACTTTCCTATCATCACATGGTTCCGGCGAGACGACTTAGAACATAAAAGATGTCAAACGCTATGTTGCGCCTTTTTACACACTCCGTGCCGAGTGGTTTTTTAACATTTTAACGTTTAGTGCACCATATATTAACCTGAAATTCTAGCGCACCGCTTTGTTAGTCGACACTCAACCGGTCGAAAAAGAGAGATGTTCAGCTAGGAAAGTTACATGCTCTGCTGTTTATCTCACTTTATGTGGAGATTTATGTAGGCCTCGAAGACGACAGCACAGTTGTGCTCTCCCCGAACAAGAGAGAGACGTATTACGAATACCAACATGATCAACAGCAGCGGCCTAGCTTTAGACGGCCACGCAGTTGGATGGAACAAAAACATCCCGACGACAGAAGAGTAGGCAACTTAGAGCGACGAAAAATGTGGATAAGTTAGACGAGTGAGAATAAATTTGGATCAAATATTCTGAATACTGATGCCTATTCATGACCGCTTTTGTTACCGTTTTTGTTTCCTGAGAGCAGTGATTCAAGGCTCACTGCAGAGAGCGCAAAAACCGGTGTCACTTGCGAATGGGGAATGCGTCTAGGCAAGATTTATTTTCAAGGAGAATCTGGAAAACTGACTGGAAAACAAAAAGTTACAGAAAGATGAAATGATTCGTGGGAGTTTGTTCTTAGACGAAGACAATTTTTCTTTGGGAATATGTTTCCGAACAGCGTCTGCATGATTTATTCTGGAAGAACGTTAATGGGGGTGGCCACAAAATCCCCTCTACATCAATCACCATATCCCTCGTCTATCGTCCACGATTTCATAACAAATACGAATCAGTGTAATTTTCTAAAGAACCACGGCCGAATGTGGACACGATTTGCAATAAAGAATTATGTCAACGTAGTTTATCAACTACGGTTGATCATCTTTATGTTTTTTTTTCATTATCCAAGCACTCGTTGGGACGATTCACAGCAACACAGAAAAACCTAACCAGCAAAATGTAAATGTCACGACGTTTCGTTAGATTCTAATCTGATGTTTGTGATATGGACGAATTCAATCATGTGAGATTTATTGAACACGGCATACCTGCTTTTTAACCTTAAGTAAGTCAAACAATGACCGGACGTTGAAGGTGGGTGATGCAAACAACTCGATTATCGACCGTGAATCGAATGCATGTGTGAATCTTCAAACACCAACACACGTTACGCAGCGCTTGGAATGCGATTTTACGAACTAAGGCGGTATTTCTCTCAATCGTTACCTCTTAGCCATTTACCCATGGTAAATTTAAGTGGAACTGTAATAGATGACAACCCGTTCTGTCACGAATAACTAGAGTGGCGTAACATTCATGAAAGACGTTAAATGATTGACTTGGGATGTCACGGATGAACACAGGTCTTTCAGAACGATTTCGAACTGGCTGAAGGCAAATTTTATCTGTTTGGGCAAAACCGTGCATTGAATTACTGCGGGTTAATAGAGTTGGGAGCGGAAAGATCAATGGCATTTTGTCACTGAGAAAAACGGTACCTATGAATTGCAATCGCTGAAGCATGGTCTTTGACTCATTTGCGAGGTACGCTGTCAACGGCATCAACAATCAAGAAGGTTCGCCCACGTGCAATGTGTTGTAGGATAGTCCCGAACTGGGTCCTTTTGCTCAACGTTTCATCCTTTGCCCTTGATAAGTTGATAAGAGCATCCAAATGAAGACGCATATGAAAGAATTTTTTGGCAAAATCTTGAAGTTCCAGTTTCCATTTACGTTTAGGTAACAAGTAAAAAGTTCATTCAAGCTAAAAATCGTTTCCTTTCTGAAATTGTGCGGGCCCTGTAAAGAGATACCTTCCCATGACCCATACTGCTAGAAATGTGCTTACGTTCTATGCGGCTTTACTGTCTGACTAAAGTAGACCAGTAACTACACTGACTGGAGCCCTTCCATTCTTCTGCCTTTTTATTCACTCATTCGTGAAAGCAACCGCAACATGGAGTTATTAGCTTACTTTCCACCATCCTTCTTGTGGATTACTTTATCGGAAGACAGCACGTACCGGTCAAGGTGAACTGGGCCGACACAGGGTTGGTTCTGCGCAAACCTTAACATCACGCGCGTTTCGAAACAGCCACACAAACAGCGGCATCCAAATTTCATCTAATTTATTGACCCCTGGGTTACGCTGGCTTCTGTGATCCGATAAAAAACTCAGGTGCGTAATAAATTTGGGCAAACTTCCTACTCTGTGACTGTGGCAACTTGAGGCTGTGTTGATGAGTGGTGGCCAGCCCTTAAATTGTGCTCAGAGAGTCCTTATGGTCGGTTTTCCCCTAGACTGATTACATTCGTTGTTCAGATAAAGTGTTGAGATCAGGCTAGTACCACTTCTTACGTCGATCAAGGTACCGACAAATTTCTTTTTGAAGATCATTACGTTCTACTTTAGGGCCCTAGTGGAAGCCACGGGCGAGATTCCGTCGACAACCTAGAGAAAGACGCCTGAAAATCGCCGTGGTTCCTCTACCTACCTTTAGCACTGATAATGTAATCGCGACAGCTGACGTAGCACGCGAGTTTGTGTAAAAATCAAAGTGCATCAGCTCACCTACTGATACAGAAAACTCTCATCAGGTTGTGACCATGTTTTGAATCTAACAAAACCACATTTGACCTTTCTCACCGACTGCTTTTAGTAACCGATCTATTGGTGTTTCACAAAAGTGCACGAGGTCTAACGTTCTCAAAGAACGCTCACAAAACCTTGTGGCGAACTGACATTCCCGGTTGGATGCCCCAGCACACATCTTCTAGAACAACCAACATAAAAAGGTCCACTCCGGTGATCTAGCCACATGTTCACTGTTCCCGCATCGAGAGTACGCAGACCTGCTGTTGTCCCAAAAACGTGTTAAGTTCAACGCTGTCGTTGAGGTATTCGGCTAAATTTTGATTTGGGCGTTAGGATACTGTGATATCCTTGTCACCGACAGCCATTCCAAAACAGCTACCATGGAAGCCACACAAGAAACCTAATCGCGTTGATGCAAGTCGAAACACCATGAATGTGCATGCAGCCCCTGCTCACAAGGTTGCTGAAAACTCTTTGGCAACCCACGACCGGCTTTGTCGTTCTTGGGGCTCATCAGGTAGGCGCAGTCCCCGAGTTTCTGTCAACCTTATGCTGTAGTTGAACCCAAATTGGACTGATTTCGATAAATACACTCATTTGCAAATCAATTTGGTCCTGCGAGAGACCCAAGTGAATCTCTCGTTTACCATTCTTCTTAGTATTCTTCAACTGATAATAAACTGCGATATCCCGAATATCGTACCAGCTGAAACATGAGGCGGTCTTTGCGCAGCACAATCAGTTGAAGAATATCATAAATGAGAGAATCAGTTGAGTCTCCCGTGAAAACCAACTGGATATTCAAATAAGTGCATGTGTGGATGTAGCCCGTTAACAATTTTTTCACGAAAGCCGAACACTGCGTATGGAGGCAGGAACATACTTAGTCTTCATTAATGTAGCCTGGCGAGTGAGTACGCCCGCATACCAAATACAAATTGTTGGTTGATTAGGTGGCCACTGATGTGTTTGCCGAGGCTTGCTGGTCACAAAGCGAGATGATCTCATCAGTGTGCGGTTTGGTGAGCAAGATCTCTGCTTGAGTTTATACAGTTTTCAAAGGCTAGCTGATATCTATTGCTTCCTTTGATTGCTGGCAACACAAAACGCCGGAAGCCACAACTTTCCAAATACACATAAAAAATTGCCGTAATTTTCCGAGTCTGAGATGATTCATTTCCCAAAATTAATGAAATTGAATCCAGTTGGTTTATGTTCCTTCACACAGGTGTGCCGGTGGAATTATCGTGACTGATCGAGTCTGTGAAGGAGGACTTCTACTTTTGAGTAAAGCCATCTGAGCAAGCTCTCCGAATCCGTTGTTCGTCTTCAGCTGATTCTTGCGTGCTTCTCCGCAGATGACATGCTAAACTGTCTTTATGAAGTCCTTTTTATACGATTTAAAAGGATTTAGATTAGGGGCCGTTTACTCATTGGGTATATATGAATACATTTTCATCAAGATGAACACAATTATGCCTTCCAAACAATGTGTTTTAACGCATAGTTGGAGCTACTTTGCATACCATATGTGGCATATGTATGCGGATGTTTGGTCGACACAATTCAAGGACGAGGAGAACAAGTCGCATGGTATGCTACAACTGCAGTGTCAGAAACACTAGCATTTTGTCGCGTTCTTGGTGGAAGGTTTCGGTTTTTGCAGCTGGGAACCAAACCCGATGAAGCTTTGATGGATTTGGCAAGCTAGAAAGATTCTGCTTCCATCTTTCCTACACGACTGACTAAAGAAGGTCTGCGGCACACAACGAGTTGTTTCAAAATCCCTCGGTTTCCGTTTGTGTAACACATTTTTTCTAGTGGAGTGAAATCACCAGGGGATAATGTAATGAAAATGCTTCATGCATCAAGGGCAGTCACTGGTTTGATTAAATACGTTGTCAAAAGTGACCGAATTTTATCATTTTCACCGAAAAGCCGAGATGGAGTGCGTAAAATTATCAGGAGTGCTCATTTTGCAGATGATCCCGGTGACTGAAACCTCAACAGTATTGAGGAGAATATAACCAGTGGAAGTCAGAGGTATTGTCCAGACAGGATATTGTGATTATAACGTGGTCCACGTAGGAAGATGCGCGCAAGTAATGATTACCAATAGGAGTGAAACCATAATTTGGTGCCTGTCGATTTTTTTAGCAAACGCAAACTTAAATTGCAGAATAACACTCCTATTTCCAGCTTCACTTGGTTCATACCACCGTGGAGAAAAAATTCCATAAACAGCCTTGCTGCTACCAATCAGCTGATCATGCGACGTGAGCCGCATACGGATGCGGGTTTGAACCTCGCTAGAACCTTGTGTCAGATTGACGGCAAGTAATTTTCATCAAGGTACATTGTTTTAAGATGTTTCAGCGAGAGCTGACGTCGCTCGTTTGGTGAAGATGCTGTGCTTATTAGGATATCATCAGGCTTCTGCTGGGAGCACAGCGATAAGTAATTTGTGAGGGTGCAACTCTTGATGTGTAACTTTGAAGGTAATAAGACTCATATAGAGTAGTAGTCCGGGGTTGTCAGCACTGCCGTTAAAACTACAAGTAATACGTTTAGCAAAAACAAACGCTTTCTGAGGAATGTAGAATGCCATTTTCGGGAGAAATAACAGCGAATTTTCAAGAACTCAAAACAAGTTCAACTGAACTCTCAATGCTCTGTCTCAAATGCAACATAAGAAAGAAACAATTGCCTCACTGAACGTTGCGCCATACTGCAGATAAAATCGATGCAACTCCAGTCATCATCACAACATGTTTACGCGACCAATCGGTTTCAGCTCAACGACTTACTTGTCCTCTTTGTTTGCCTCCGTGATACGACGATCGGAAAACGAAGAACATCAATCAGAATACGTACAACGTCGACCACATGTGTATGCATAAATACATACATGGAACTACAAGTATTGGACACAAATGTGCAACCACTTCGATCCGCAGGCGTGCTTACGCATCGCTATGGTTATACTGAATGATTGATTATGGACGGTAGGAAGCTGAAGACTGTTCTCTTTGACACTCGTTTGCAGCCTGTTTGAATACCAGTTCGGTCCTTTGAGGACAAGAAGAAGACTTCGACATCGATCGTGGTTTTTCCAGAAACCAGTATTAACGAACACACTAAATGTCTCTGTATGTTTGTCTCGCTTAAAACATCCCATCCCAATTAGTTTTTTTGTGGTGTTTGAGGCAACTGGGAGCAGTTTGCGTCAAACGACAACGAAAGATGTAAGTTGCAAGTGTATTGCACTGCGCAATGCATCCTACAGTTAATTCCGGGCGCAGACACATTGAGGACTTTACGAGATTTCGATTTTTAAGGCACAAGATACAAAGTTCTGAGTAATCCATCATCGGATGCTTACCGTTAATAGTGAGTAGTCCAAAACAAATTATTCGGGGACAAAAAATATTAATAGACGACACCTTATTTAGGTCCCGTCATACTTGTCCACTAGTTATTAAATTATTCATTACGGTTTAAATGGTGCCGTAGGTCGCTCAGGCAATTAGAAGTACACATTGCAAGTGATCTTGATGCTTTATCGTTTCGCTAATGGGACAAATTGACCACCACACACTCAACTGAATGTATTTACCCAAAAACGCTACTGGCGTTATCTTCTCGCAAAGAAGCACTTTTACTTTAAAAATTCCGGAATTTCTGTTTAGTTCAGGATGAACTTCTGTGCTCATTAACTTTTGCCTATGAAATTCACAGAATACAGTGGCTCCTAAGCAGAAAGTAGTAGTTGCTCACAGAAACCTGACGACTTTACAACTAACTCTTGTCTTTGCTGGAGCAGAGCTCGCGTATTGAATCAGCACGTCCGAAATAATTTTTATAGGTTAGGATGCTGACCTTCAAGTGTCACGGAGAAAGATTTGTCACAGCCTGAGTAGAGGTTGTAAAACTGGAGGTAGTGGCAGATGGTCTCCTTGAGAAACGAGAGGCAGTTTTGTTCAAAAGTGACATTCTACTTAACAGAAAGACAATCTGTTACGTGTCTAACTTGTGTGATGTTCTCTTTGAGGCAACTGGGAGCAGTTTGCGTCAAACTACAACGAAAGACGCAAGTTGCAAGTGTATTGCACTGCGCACTGCATCCTACAGTTAATTCCAAGCGGAGATACATTGAAGGCTTCACGAGACTTTGATGTGATCCGTTTAGAGTGGATGAATAGCTACTGGTTGCAAAAAGTGTTTATCACCAAGATGTAAAATATACTCGACACCTCATTAACGACCACAGCGCGGACATCCCCGTCTTTAATGTTAGCCCGGTCACTCAGTTATTAAATTATTCATTACGGTTTAAATCGTTGGGGCCGTAGATCGTTCAGGCAATTAAAAGTACACATTGCAAATGATCTTGATGCTTTATCGTTTCGCTAACAGGACAAATGGACCACCACACACTCAAATGGATGTATTTACCCAAAAACCCTACTGGCGTTATTTTGTAACAAAAAAAAATTTAAAAATGTCGGAATTTCCGTTTATCTCGGGAGGCCATTAAACTTTCGCATATGAAATTCACAGAATACAGTGGCTCCTAAGCAGGAGATAATAGTTGCTCACAGAAACCTGACGACTTGACAACTAACTCTTGTTGTTGCTGGAGCAGAGCTCGCGTATCGAATCAGCACGTCCGAAATAATTTTTATAGGTTAGGATTCTGATCTCCAAATGCCACCGAGAAAGATTTGTCACAGCCTGAGTAGAGTTTTTAAAACTGGAGGTATTGGCAGATGGTCTCCTTGAGAAACGAGACGCAGTTTTGTTCAGAAGTAACATTCTACTTAACAGAAAGACGGTCTATTACGTGTCTAACTTGTGTGATGTTCTTTCACAGGCAAAAACCGTTCACAAAAGGAGTTATCTTGTATGTAGCTGATTGAGCACTTCAAGGTCACTGAACCAGACTTGAAGCAAGAGGCCCTTTTAATCCAAAAATTTTGATTATTCAATTATTCAATAATCCCAACTTTCCTACCCCATAAGGTAAATTCCTCTTTAGGAAAGGATCTGGTGTACTGGCGTACTGTTTTCAAAACAAAGTTCTAGTTACGAATATGCGACGAATAACGTCTCGAAAATAAAACAGTCATACGTAGCCCAACAGGTTGCTCCAGATAGGGGCAATTTTAACCGAATGTCTGTCTGTCTCTAAATGCTATACGGAAAAACCACGCAGGCCGTGGAACCCTGCATCTTAATCGCGGTAGTAGGACGGAAAACATTCCCTCTTTCCTGTCGTTACTGTTGTAGCAGTGGCGTTTCTCCTACACAATTCAAAGACGAAACAAATGATTCAACCGGAAAACACTCTAGTTGTTGATGGTGATTTTGTTGATGTTGAAAAACACGCTAAATAAATGTAATTTCTTTCGTGACCTCACGTAATCGGGTCTGTTGCTGCATCAATAGGGGTCGTGTTAGGCACAGGTGACCGAAACCTGCCACTTTGTAATTGTGTAAGCTAAATGACTATTGGTAGTGATATCTGGAACACTGAAAGAATTACTTTAGTTAGGATTGCCCGCCGAGTTGTGCTAACGGTTCATATTGCACCACGTGAATGATATCTTCGTAATTAAAGTGAAATATGTTCGTTAGATTTATCAATATAATATGACCTTAAGATAAATCAGGCCTCTTCAATTACTTCCGAGATCTAAGCTGCCTCCAATCCAGGTCATTAAATATTGAATAAATCCTTCCTAATATGACGTCAGCTTGGTCAATGATTAAGTCATATTATTGCTTAAAAACTGGCTAAAAGCTATACCCGACTATGAGCTTACTCAAAATGTTGGCAGGAAGAACTCCAAATTTCTTTCGAAAAACGTTCAACATTTTTTTAAATGAAAATCCTCAACTATTTCTTACTTTGCACTGATACCGACAATAAACCGACTTGGCAAACTTCCATTTTCTCAAACGATATTTGGTGGTGTATTGACCTGCTGTCATTTCCCAATATTATATATATCGTGATATCACACATGCCAGATTTTAAGCTGATGTTCGACGTTCTTTTTCCCACAACCGCCGTTGGTTCATCAAGCATTAGTAATGGTGGGTTTTTCTGCCAGTAAATCTATTTTAAAAACATTCAAAGAGCTACCTTCAAAGCACTGCTAATGGAAAAACTGTTTTGGTTTAATTGCGGTCTAACCGTTGAGCAGTCATCCGGGTTGTGCCCGAGCACTTTCGACATATTTTTGGACTTTTGTTCAAGTGAATATCAAGTCCGATGCTGGATGCACTTGAAATTTCGTCACAGAGTTAAGATGTTTTTGGGTATCGCACCGAGTTCCTGGAGCAGACATGAAAGAATCGACCAAACAATAATGAAAAACTACTCTTGAGGTTCTCAGGCTAGGTGAGGAAATCTCACCATTTCATGTGACCATAGCCGTCTGTATTGTTGAATAAATGTCAGGGCTGGTCTTCAGCAGAATCGATACGACTCAGTTTTGCCTATTAGATCGAAACGAGGTGGCAGAACGTCCGAGTAAGCAGGAGACAAAAAGGACTAAAACTGACTTTTTCTGAGAGTATCGCGCTTCCGTCTGTTGAACTAAGCGACGAACATATTTGCTCGTTCAGAGTTGTAGAACGGTGACACAAGGAATAACGTCCGTTCAAGGAGTTTGTACTTTCCTCTCGTGAACTCAGTGTGTTTTGATCAACGCGGAGTCAGTGCTGGTCAAACCAATGAAACCCGGTAAAATTTCATAGTTTAGGTATAAAGAAACACGCACTCACAATCAGTGCTTTGAAATAAGAAAAATGAACCAGCCTTCTACAAATCGCTCTATGGGGATTTGGACTACGTTTGGGTGTCTTTGACCTTACCAACCCAGGTATAAATATTCCTGCTCGAATGAAAACAACTACACCAATTTCATAGATCTGTTCTGCTGTGGGGTTTTTCACAAGATACATACCTCGTATTCCATCCCATTTATTATTCATATGTGTGTATTTGGATACATTCAAAGTCCGTCCAACAAACTGGGTTTTGTGAGATTCTGTCTGAAGTTTCCATATATCTGGCGAAGGGCCACTGTGACTACACCGTTCCTTCTCAATAGCCCCACAAACAATCCATCTGGACTCTTTCAGTTCGGTAAAAATCTTGACTGACAGCTTAGATTTATATCCCGTCGTTATTTTGAAAACCATCACCACCATTTCTAGTGATGCAAATCGCTAACAAAGTCATTCTGGTTGGAAACTGGTGGAGCCTCTAGGTTGTCAACTTACGAACAACATTTGTTGCATCTGAACTGGGTGAACCACGCTCAACATTACGAACTGCGCGGTCTTTGGAACAAAGTCTTTGTCTGCAAGAGTTCCAACAACTGTCATCATGGTCGCCCGTTATTTCCAAAGTGACGGTCACGATTCTGCAAGACGGATTAGAGGAGACGGGCTACTATCATTTTAGAATTCCACACAACCAGTTAGGCTGTCCAGTAACCTTTCGTAATGTTTTGTCCGCTTTGATTGACTGGCATTTCAGCACTGCGTTCACATCGTGACATCGCACTTTGCTGACGGTACATCAACCTGCACGAATTCACCAGATTGAACATATTTATATAACAGATTACTAGGTGTACTTTTTGGTTGACCATAGTTACATATGTCAGTCACTTTGTGTGTAACGGCATTCTCTTGGAAAATTTTCTATCCGTGCTGGTCACCCTAAAGTACAAAACCATGCACATGCGGAGACTAGTGTAGCAGACCTCTTGAAAGCTACTGATTCTTGAAGTTTCTCCGGTTGACACCTGTATTTTCAGTTGACCTTGCCGAAACGTGGACAACCACCAACTGTACACAATCAACTTGACTGTTCCAGCGTCACCCGCACATGTTAACTGATACCATAATGTCCCTCTTGATATAAACGCTTCAGATTTGGACAAGTAAACATGGCCCAGTAAAGGCATGTATACGTAAGGCTGTGAGCTCAAGTGAGCTTATCGGCTATCCGTAACACGAAGACCAGTTAGTTTACTGAAAATAGAACCAAACAGAAATGTGGTGACAAGTCTGATTTCACAATTTCATGGTTTCAGGTTGTAGAGCAGCTGAAATTTTGGGAAATACTATGGCGGACTTCATAGAATTCTGCACTATACCTCTGCTTACCTGCCGAGCTCTGGAGTGGAAACCCTTATTGAGAAACTATTACGTTCCCTGTAAGTGCATCGCTGGCGAAAGGATTTATGGAATTTTTGCTGAAACTTGCATGACAAAGCGTCGTCTCCTACATCCTCTATTGGACCATTATTGGCGGTTTTTCATTCTCATACTCAGGTTCTACGAGCAGTTCCATCGAACATGAATGATGTGGCTTTTATATGTCATTTAGTCCCTTTATTGGCTGCCATCTATTGAAAATGTGATTTTTAAATGAGTATGTGAAATAAAAACATCCTTTTGAGTTCTCTCAAAAGGGAAACGTGTCTTGGGACCTATTTCATAGCCTTCGATTTTTTGTTAAATTCATTCACTAGACAGATGGCGTCAGTCATGTATGATGCGAAGTAGACAGAAACTTAGGCAGTGTTGCCGAATTTTCACTGGACCTGAACGCCTATAGTTTTTACATGAACTCACGCTTGCTGAAGCTGGTTTTCTCCCTAACTGGAGGACATTATTAGTTGATTAGAACCGAATCCCTGAAAAGTTTTGCCAATAATATTCAACCATACACAGATAGTATGGGGCAGTGAGTTTGCTCTAATGTACCACCAAAATTCTAACGGTTGACCAGTTTTTTTAACCCTGGAGGGTTTGCACATCCATACTGAAATTGCAGTTAACTTGGAATTTTACGTTCACGGAGAGTGCTATGAGTTCAGCGCAGAAATCTGGAGACAAAGTGATCTTAATCTAAGGGTACGCCTACTAAGAGTACGAACGATAAGAAAACAGGTTTATTCCATTCTAATTTTGGGCATCAACTGAGGCAAAACGCAAATAAACAACCGACTAATCCCCCCTCTGAGCCGTCTGGTTTCCACTGAGCCAGCCTGCAGGTATGTAATCCGAAAAAATCCTAAAGTTTACCTTGATGGTGATTTTTTGAAGTTTCCAGAACAGAAATATCCCATTTACCAAACTTCATCATCAAATCAGTTGTTGAGGTGCGAACTTACTGACCAGGAGGTTCGTATTTCGAACCCACCCCCGACATCTCGACTGGTCTTTTCAAGGATTGGGCAATCTGGTAGAATCCCAACCCTCATGCCTCCTTCGGGTGGTTTGGCACTTGGGCACCGAAAAGTCGCTACAGTTACTTTCTTCAAAATGATTGTGAGATTTCAGTGGTGGGCCTAAACAACATGGAAGTTTTCTGGACTAATTAAAGCCTTTCGGCTAACAAAAATTAACATGTTTCTGTTTGATTTCACCTGTAGATATACGTGGAAAAATCATATGCAAAGGGAAACTTGGTTAACACTGTTTAGTACCAAGGCACGAGTAACCTTCACTGTGCTTATCATCAACTAAAGTGACGCCCTTATCTGGAATGATAAGGTTTTATCCTCGGTTTCTTGTAATCTGAATTGATGGCGGTCATGTGAACGGGATAGACAAAACACCTCCAGATTCTGTTGGACAAATTATGTTTCAAGTTTCACGCTTGCCTGAATGTACACCCGAAATGTTAGCTTGGTTCTGGTCAGCTTCAATTGTCTTGGTGTGAACTAAATTGCGGGGCACGTGTGTCCATTGGAGAACGTTATTCCTTTCTAAATCCGATATACAACGGAAAACAGCTGAGGAAAGGAAATGAACTATCTAGAGAAATTATACGAAAATGGGGACTCTTTTGCTTGTTTGTGTACAGCAATACTCGGGAACAAAGACCACTTCCGGACCATTGCCTAGAAGGGAAATATCTCTTGGAAGTGGCAACGCCATCTGTCACA
Source organism: Clonorchis sinensis (assembly GCA_003604175.2). Classification (NCBI taxonomy): domain Eukaryota; kingdom Metazoa; phylum Platyhelminthes; class Trematoda; order Opisthorchiida; family Opisthorchiidae; genus Clonorchis; species Clonorchis sinensis. The sequence continues at coordinate 28,437,328 of CM030373.1, read as the reverse complement.
CGTGCGGGCAGACAATAATGTACGTGCAGCGGTGACTGTAAATTTTGAAAGTGCTCCAGCTGGAGTCAGCCTATGCGGACCAACCCAGCAGAACTACGTTGTTGATTCGTTCTGGTTGGGAAGTATCCACAATCCACTATCCATGATTTTCAGGTGAGAATTGAACCCGCGACCTTCCGGCTAAAGGTTTCAGAAAATACTTTCGGTACCAGGGTACTGCGCAGCAGGTTGATTAGCTCCCACTTAGACAGGATATATCCCCAATCAACTCAAGACACTCAGACTAATACGGCATTACTTTACTATGTTTCATCTATTTCCTGGCACAAGACTTTTCACCTGGGGAGCCTGTGAGGCTTTTTCTTCCTTAGCAGATTACTCTTGATATAAGAGTAGTATGAAAGGATTCTGAAAGACCAAGTTTCTCTTGCAATTTGAATTCCCTACAGGATGACCCATCTGTAAAAGCAATGCAAATGCCTCAACTTTTGATGACCGTACATTGGTTCACGCAAGATCATACGTTCTTGTGATGTGCGTGTATTATATCCATTGCAACACGATAAGCAACACATTGAACAGTTCCGCTTTGTTGGCCAAAATCATCGGCATTTTGTTGGAAAGTACACATTGGAATAGTGGAATAAGAACGTTGTTCAGATTATCGCTTGTTCATAAACCTCTATGGAAGTGCTTTTAGGTTACCAAACATCAGAGATCAGAAAATGTTTGCTCCAATTTTTCCACAATAGGAATTTTTCATCGTAGTAGTGCTTTGACGTTTCAGAAATTTGGTTAGGACAAACTGAATGTTCTGAGGGGGGAGGGACTTAGCCATTGTAAGTACGTACAATATAGAGACCAGTTTCTAAAGGGGGAAGAAGTGTAGTAGCTATAGGACTTTACGATGAAAACCAGTTTATTGCGTTCCCTAACTTATTCTGGGACAACTTTGTGTAATCATGTCTTTCCTCAGATACATAAATGGAGTCGAGGTACATGAAAACTCAATGCTTTTCGATATTTCTTGATAGTTATTTGCATCACAAGATTAGTTGGAATGGTGGTTTTCCGAAGGGGAGTTTGTGCTTCGAAAAGCTACCGATTTCATGTCAATTCGCTTGGGACCGGATTAAGCTAGTCTTAACTGGAGTTGTGATTTACTTGAGTGATGTTTTGGTTAGGGACTGACCACTCTGATTTCTCCAGGCAATTTTGCGTCTCAACTATAAATGATCAGTTCTGAATTATTGCAATCTGGACGGGGTGTTTCACTCTGAAACGATCTTAGATTAGACGGGGCTGACATTAGTGATGTACAATCAAATGAAGCAAAGGTTACGTCAACACAAGACAAGTTGCTCGAAAGGTTAACGTTGGCGTCATTTTTGGTGCGCGGTTGATGAGAGTGAACAGTTTATCCACTGATTTATAATCTTAACTTTGGACTGTTTACGCAAAACTGTGGTGGCGCAGTCACAGAGACCAACAGTCGATTATGCCGGGAAGAAACAGTGTGCCGAATTCTGGAAGCACTACTCTGGAGAAAATTTCTTTCGCCGAAAAATCAGCTTTTGTTGCACAAGATATGTTTTAATGCGGTGGCCTAGGGAATAGAATCACACGAAGCTACAAAACATAGCCTCTTTTGCAGAGAAATCAGCAACATATTCCACGTTTGGTGTCGGTCTGTTGGTTAGCGATATCTTTTAACGGCTGTTAGAACTAGAATCAACATTTATATACGTAGAACACTACTCATAAGGTTGCTGGTAGTTCTTCGACAGCCCACGACTGGTTTCGCCCTTCTTGGGGCTCATCAGGTTGGCGCAGTCCCCGAGTTTCCATCAACCTTATGTCCTACTTGAACCCAAATTGGACAGGCTTTCTCAAATGCACTCATTTACATATCCAGTGAGTTTTCACATGAGTAGTTTCCTTTATGATGTTCCTAAGCAACTTAATGTGCTGCACCAGGCCGCCTCAATGTTTCAGTTGGTACGATATTCAAGATATCTCGATACATGTATAGACGTAGTATACTACTCATAAGGTTGCTGAAAATTCTTCGACAGCCCACGACTGGTTTCGCCCTTCTTGGTGCTCATCAGGTGGGCGCAGTCCCCGAGTTTCCATCAACCTTATGTTCTACTTGAACCCAAATTGGACTGTTTTCGAGAAATACACTCATTTGCAAATCAATTTAATTTTGCGAGAGACTCACCTGGAACCCAGCTGAATCTCCCGTTTGTGATGTTTCAGTGTACTACATATATACATGTATCGCGATATCTCGAATATCGTAGCAACTGGAACATGAGGCGGCCTGGTGCAGCACATTCAGTTGCCTGAAACATCACAAACGGGAGATTCAGCTGGGTTCCAGGTGCGTCTCTCGCAAAACCAAATTGATTTGCAAATGAGTGCATTTGTTAGAATCAACATTGTTCTATTTTAAGACGTCAATCTATGTCAGAATGAAAGCAAACTGTAGGATCATAAGGACTGAGTGGCAACACCACGAGTATTCCTTATCGACTCAGTGTCGGCAAGAAAGTCTCCCAATATAAGTCAGAGGAAACGGGAAGGGCTACTGAGAATGCAGAACGAAATGCCTGCATAGACACCTGTAGGCACCCATGGAGAGGATCTTCGCACGAGAAGAAGTTTGCTTATGAAAACTGGTTTGAAACAGGGGGAGTTCTGGATAGAAAAAACACTCACTGATAATACATACATAGTATCAACTATAGCTGTTGTTGAAAGTTTGAAATCGTCAAACTCATATTCTGACAAATTGGTCCATTGGTTACAAACTACTGATTGAAATAAGGAAAAATTACCACGAAATCAAGGGGCACTCGGGGTACAAGATCGATGTAGTCACCTTGTTACTTTTTGTTGCTAGCACGTACAAGCGCGCATAGAATGCATACCTCTTTAATTCAGACAAACACTGGGTGGGGTCAAATTTCATTTTTTCGGTCAGTAATAGTTGAAACACTGAACTGCGCATGGTCACAAACGGAACCGAATGTGTGCTGCGTGCAGGTTTCCGGTGCTAATGTGTTGCCGAAACCAATACGATCGGCGGGCGAACGTGCATAAGCCTGTTTCGAATCCATCATTGGGATGTGCGTGATACCAGATAGTAGTAGCATCGTAGAACGCTAAAAATTTTAAACTTGAAACTTAGTCGTCTACTACACCCCGAAAAATTTTTCAAAGGCCGAAATTTTTCTTCCTAAAAATCACGAGACAGACTGGACAACCAGCCTGCAAACACTGCCTGGAAATGCACCAAATAATCACGTTTCTCCGGAAGTTACCACGTGATGCAGCCTTCTAATTTTAGTAACTCACTAAAAACCTTGCCACCCACTTCTTGCCGGTTTGTTACAAGTGCAGCCGGGAAAGTATCGCCGTAATGGCTTTTTTTAGACCACCTGACATCAATGTGCTGTACGTGTCTGTATCTTTCAGTCAATACACGGACCTACAAAACCCGGGGACAGGAACAAGGAAATGGATTCACACTTTTAAAGCCTAAACTCAAACATGCCGTTAACGGACATGATCCGATTTGGGTATTCTTATTGTGAATGTGCATTGACCGACTGCCCATGCTACCACGAAACACGATGATCACGTTTGTCACTGAAAGTCTCGCCTCAGTCTTATTCGAGTATGGTTAGCAGACAGTGGCCAACTGTTACTCGTAAGCAAAGGAAATTCCGGAACTATGGAACAATTTTCTGCACAAACATCACGCAGTTTGTGGTGCCATATCTGGTGTCCCATTAAGATGTTATACCGCATCCACAGGGAAGGTCGAGGAAATTCCCAGTATAAACTGTTCTGTTGAAAAAAATTTCATTTCATCTGACTCAGCTTGAAAAGTTCAGCAGGCTTTGTCAAATCAAAAAGGTCTGCGAGTAAAACGGAGCCACAAGTGTTACACAGGTGAGAAGAGTTAGTTGCGCTTATCCGAACATTCTTGAGCCTTGTTTGGATTCCGTCTGATGTCCGGTGATAAATCACTGAAACTAGAGTTTACTCAATCAGATCTATCCAGCAGATGATACCAAAGTCAAACACTGTTTTCACCGTTTAGGGAAATTATACGCAATAAAACACAAAATTGTGAAGGGGTTTTCTGAGCTCAACAGAATTGTATCACTTTCACCTCTGTCCGCATTAGTAACAATGTCACCCTCAAAAATCGGGCTTTAAAAATCTTGTATCTCCAGGTTAAAGTGATTTACACTATTTTATTGACCTGCAAGCTGCGGGACACTAAACCAAAAGATCAGTTAACTCAGCAATCCGCATATTCTCACACCAACGTGTGCTTGCATTCAGAAACATCATGGTTGATCCCCACACAGGAATATAGATGAAAAAATTAAAAAACCATATCACGTCCTTAATTTTAAAAGTACAATTAGATTGGTAAAGCCCAAAGTGTGGACCTCTCTTCCTGAAGAAGCTAAATAGAGAGAGACAAATAGAGGTCATTTCAGGGATGCACTTGGGTGATTCGTCATCATCGTTATTGGGGACAGCAACACCAATGTTGAAACTGATGCTTCACTGCCGTACAACCACAAAGTTTGTTTGATTATATTTAAAGCCTTATAGTGCAAATGAGAGAAACGACTGGGTGAGGAAGAAGGGCTATTGCTGGCTCATTGCAAATATGCTGATGTGTGTACGACGTCAAGCGTTCAATTGGACAATCTGGAATCAAACTGACAGCACGGGCGCCAGCAGTATCGATCGGCCGCCATTTCTTGCAATGTCTCCAGCCAAGCGCCGGGGGTTTCTATGAGCAAAAAGCACCTAAAACCCTCGTAATCTTCTCCATACCATTCCGCGAACTCATAAGCAATTCACCTCGCGGTCTGCGCCACTCTGAAGAAAGCATGGTGAACAACACTCATTTGGGTAAACAATGTTCTGACGTGCATCCTTCGGCAAATGAATGATCCACCGTAGTTGATGGTGCTAGATTTTTTTTACTGGAACCCGGTTGAATCTCTCATTTGTGATGTTTTCAGGCAACTGTCTCACATTTCCTTTCCGCCAAGACCATGTGCTGCAACCGCACAAAAATACAACCCTTACTATAACCTGACACACGCGTCCCCTGAGACCCCTTGGTGCTACATGTGGAGCAAATTAACAAGTGTGGCTCAGTCCATTGGGATTCGTGCACTGACCTAATCAAACTCGGGCGACCTGTTAACCACATTCGTGCTTCAAAAGCATTCAGGAATTGACCTCATGGTCAACCAGGACGGCTGGTAGGTCAGCCGATGTTATAAACTGCGGATGAGGAGGCATTTCTCTCTAATGACAGCAGATGTCTCCAGTCCCGAATCTCACCACCGACGACCATCTTGGAATCATGTCATCCAGCTTTTGGAGGTGCTGATAGAACGAAATCTTTAAAACGGTTCCAACAATTGTGAAGAACCGCAGGAAAACATCATAGTCCAAGGGCTGAAAAGACTTTCTATATGGACCAAGCAATAGTTGAGTTTGCGAGAGGAACAGCGGGGCAATGTTGCGGTTACATTACACAACACCGCTCTGGCCGATATTGCCGTTGTGTTCACTTTACGTTTATCCCAGCTGTCGGAGACATTCAAAATTGCGCTCGCAGCTGTTCCCTTTTTTCAATCCAAGTTGCGTGCCCGTACTCCACCAGCTGTAAGCAGCCCGCGAATTCTGAGCAGCCAGAATTCCTTGCCTGGTTTTGAAAAGGATTTTCTTGAAAATACTTTTTGAACTTGGGAAAATTCTTTATCTGCAGTCTCCTGTAGTGACTTTTGATTGCAAACTCACCTTCACGAATGCTTAGATTAGTCACTTTTCTTCTCGAATGCTGTTTGATGATAGCGGGTACTTTTAATACGCTTGTCCTTTGATAGGACTCATGATCTTTCCGGTTTGCGCCAACGGGATCGTAGGTAATATTACCACAACCTGGATCTTGTGAAACCCTAACACGAGCCATGAATTTGACCGCAGACTGACAAGTTTGTGGTTTTTAACCTGGGTCGCATGAATTCAAGACGATTATGTTCACTTTAAGCAGCGGATCAGTGCATCGGTTCAGATTCCGGCCGCATGTAAGCCGGTCGCCAGATTCTGTTACCTAGAACAGAACTTCCAGTTATGCGCCAAGGTGTCCTATTCGAAACAAAGACACCAATCTCGACGTCAAAACTATGTAGCGGTCCGTATCGTGAGCGTAACCCCAAGTTCTGTACCATCTGGAAAGTTTTCATACCACACGCCAATAATGTAAACAGAATACATGCGGGTCAATCGATCACAATCTTGGTGAGATAGCGCGATTGTATGTGTAGCCACAGTGGCAAGTTTGCTAGCTCCAAGAAACATGATTTGTGCGGTCACCAAACAGTTTACACCACACCTTCGAACAACAACGCTATCGCAAAGCACAAGTGTGTACGTAATGTGGAAAGCGACACTACCAGAAGCCCTTGATTAGACAATTTCGATCAAGGTAAGAATGTCAGCAGAACCTTGACTAGAATAGATCATTAGAAAATACTATCAACCTCTTGCTTGGAACCGTGATAACCGCCGTAACACATCCCATTAAATCCACTTACCTGGCTCTTGATTTCCACATGTTTATGAAAAAAATAGCTACTAAATTGCACTGTTACCCAACTTCAGTTGGCAATTTCATGAACGAAAGTCCAGCACAAGAAGAAGAGCTTTACTCCAAGAAATTACACATCAATGGGGTGCATCCAGCAAACCTGATCGAGACCCGGAGCATCGTTCTATTTGGGTCTTGCAAAGTAGTAGAGAATTTCCGACTTTAGAACTAGTGGACCACGTTTCGTTTCAAGACCCACAGGATTGAAATGCATCAACCACAAAAGTCAGTTCGACAAAACTGTCCAACAGCTGTTGCGGTAGCCATTCATATTTTGTACTTGTTCAGTCGAAAAATATCAGAAAGGTAACAACAAAATCTAGAAAGTGGTATTTCACTGAGTTTTATTTCTTCTCAGCCCACTAGAATCTGTGGTTTGCAGCGATTTCAGTTGCCATCCGTAGCACAAGAAAGCGGTGGAAACTTTCTTGAACCAGGAAGAATGTGCTTCAGCTGCAACTTCCGAGTTTATGCTGCAAGGAACGTCAGACATAACTCCAAATCGGGCATACGAATCTCCCCCGGGGTAAGTATCTATCCACAACATTCCGTATAAGACTTGGAGTACTCTAACATCCAGCAAAGTTTAGCCGTTTGTATGTATGATAAACATGGACAGGAGTAAGGTACCTCTAATCCTCTAATCACCGGGAGAGGGTCGTCTGACTCGGAAATTGTTAGATTCTCGACAAAGAACAGATCAACGTCCAAGTTGTACACTTAACCAGGTGATTAGGTGGATTCTACTTAACCGGGGCAAAATTATTTCCTTATTTCGATGGGACAATCCTAGTTGGGTTCTTGGGTCTGGTCAAAATGCTTTTTATCAAGTGTTTAAACAGACACACACAGACACACAGGTTGATTTAGCTGTTAGGACCGAACTCCCTTGAAGGTTAGTCTGGGTGTAAGTGTGAAACTCGTTCAGCTGTAGCACCCTATCGGTGCCTAACTGCCATGCCACCAGAAGGAAGCACTAGGGCCAGGATACTGCCGGGTTGTCCAAGCTTAGACAGGACAAGTCGAGAAGCAGAGGTCGGATTCGAACCTCGAACCTTTCGGTCGGTGAATTCGCGCTCCAACCATTGGGCCATCTCGCCCTGTAAGTGTGAAATCAACGAGAACCTGCTAAAGTAATTTCTCCTCCACCGAAGTTTGCGTCGAATTACTTCTTAGCTAATTTCGCACTCTGTAAATGCTGGTTGCATTGTGAACAGTGGCTTGCGATCAAATCACGACTCACGAGTCGAATGTATGATTAAAACGTTCCCTTAAGAGCATTTTGGGCGATGAACACAACGGTAACAAAATCGGATACTTAAGTCACTCAAACGAGGTCTATTACGAACCGTAAGTGGTCATTTAAAACAAGACGAATCGTTTCACGTGACATTTTTGACAACAAAATGTCTGTTGGTTTAGCCAAATAGCAACCGTTTCTTGCCCTTGCTGAGTAATTATTTGAGATAGATTTCGAGCAGTCCAACCGAAGTATTTGGCAGAAAATTTACGATCGAATGAGTGTATTTGTGAAGTTGGTACACCCATATCTTAAGGTTTGTGAAAGCCGAACGCCAAGTAGCTTTCTTGTGACTGTATACAACCCATGCAGAGGAGTCAAAGGTAACATTACTGCAAATATTTTGAGAAAAGCACCACATTTAGGTGCTCTCTTGAGGTTTACGCTTTGCAACCATAAAAAGGTATTAGCGACTCTTCGTGGGAAACCTGACCTCCTTTCCCCCGAGAAATTAGAGGCCTCAGGTTTGGAAACTAGCATTACTGTTGGAACTTTTGTGTATTCATTTCTACTCAATTTGTTTTGAGGCTAAAGAAACGGCCTAATCACTTGGCGGAAGAGCTTTGAGTTGGGAAAACGGATGACTACCCCCACGGTAAACTGGCTTTCACCTGTCAGTAGTTTGGTTTCCAAAAAGGTATTATTGGTGCCAAGTGTTCAACCTAAACACAATGTAAAAAAGGATAACCCATGGAAACACCGTTACCAGGGGGGTTTACGGAGTATCAGACAGTTTTCCTCGGTACATCCGTCTTTCACGACGCCAAAGTTTTCCAGGCTTCCTACGCTTCAGCTCTGATCGTTGTCTGAATACATTGAACCCGAGGCTCGATTTGTTATATCTTCGGAGAACTTTATTAAATGGTGTTTGGTATATCTAGCAGGACACAAACGTATGTGTTCACCCGGTAATCTATCATTTGTATCGGACGACGGATGGGCAAGCAAACAGTTTGACGCCCAAACAAGACGTTTACTCCAAAACATCCAAAGAGAAATGGAGAGAGAGCTCCCCAGCCCTCTGACTCTACTGCCGTACTTTACCAGAATGTATCCATCAAAAATTTGTCATTCATTTCATCGTCTACTTAGATAGCAAGCAGAATAAAAGTGCGGTTACCATCAACGCATAAGTCAGGGCTGAATTCAAAAAGGAGCAGTTGATACCATCACTCGGAGCGCATTCTACGGAGGTATCGAGATACGTCCAGAAAGACCCATATTTTAACAACTCAGTCAACTCTATCAGACTGTTCTACCAAGACACGCCTAACGAACGAAGTAACAAACATCTCAGTCCTGTTTTGCTTATAGATCGAACCCACAAGTTCTGTGTGAACTGTTTTTGTAAAACGTAGCTTTGCACAGGAACTTTTACTTTCCATATTACAGATCTCCATTGTGGACAGCTTTGTTTTTACACCATTTTTTGGAGACTTTTGTTCAAAAAAGGCAAGGCAAGTGCTAAGATAATTAAATTTTTAGTTTGAACGACTAGCGGTTACTGTAACCAAAACCGCTGTACTCAAACTGAAATATGGGGTACCGTTTTTCGGGCTACTTATATTTTGCGCATTATACGCATTTATACGCATTTATACGCATTTTATATAAACCCAGAAATGAGTACTAATGCTGTGGTTCGAAAGTGGTTTGGAATAAGCCCAGAAAAAATCAAAGTGTGCGCAAAGCAGATTAAGGTCCCCAATATAAGTTCACAAAACGCCTGACCTTTGGACAAACTTCAAAGCAAAGCGTAATTTTCAGCCAGTCGTTCAAACCGAATTGTTTCTGACCTTGAAAAACATTTCCCATCTAACCATTTGCAAATCAATCCTGTTAGCATGTGGTGGATTTCTACAACATTTTAATTACGCCTGAAGATAGTGCGTTTATCCATCCACTCTCTATGGGGAGTCCACAGATTTCGAAGAAACCGATTGCTGAGGTTAGAATGAACGACAGCGTGTTATCTCACACCATGGTTACCTTGTTTTCGGTACAATAAGCAACAGAGGTATTTTGAAATCGATGATGATTCGGGTGCACTGATCTTGCCTCGAAGATAAGGCAACCTGCCTTATAGTCTAACCAGTTAAAAATTTACCGGAACATGGGTCTGGTCGTTTCGTTTGACTGTGAACTTCTCGGAGACATTATTCATTGCGCTTGTTTGGTGTGGGTTGGATGTTAGTTTATTTCTTCTGTTCAAATAGAGTGAACAAAAAATGTCCAAAACAACTCATCAATAAAAGCCATCAAGATTTTTCCAAAATCCCAAAGGCGCTACGAATGTAATTACATCAGAAAGAGTATGCAGCTGATTTCGACTGGAAAAGCTGAGGGACAATGTTTCTCACCTATGGTGCTCATAAGCCCATCATACAAGATTCTGGATAGGTTTCGTATTGAATATGGTCCTCAACTTTAAGGAGACTTGTCCCCATCGGCATGCGTGCTTGCATGATTTACAGTGGTGTATAGTGTGTTAGGCTTCTTTGGAATGAAATAACTATGTTTGAAGTTGGTGTGTGCCCTACTCCATTAACGTTGCGTTCGGTTTGATTGAGAATAAATGAATGAAGGTTTTGTTCAAAGAAGGACAGTTAGAAACTTTTTGCACAGTTTTGCGGAGCAGTATTTTATCTGGCCCTCGGAACACTTAGCATATCCCAGCAGATCGGACGAACGACCCTCGAGTATCAGTTTTTGGGCTGCGGACTAAAACCCATCGCCTTCTTAGTTGGCGTTAGCAGCTAAACCATAACGCCTACATGTTTTTTCTTGTTGACTCCAACCGTGGATTATTACTCTGCGGTGTAACTGTGATGCCCCAATCAATTTCTTCACTTGCAATGTTGTTGAGAACTACTGAATTTCTAGTTTCCGGACAATATGTTCCTACTGATTGCTTTCAGATATCTCTTTTTGATACTGCTCTCGGTTAGTGAGCCTATGATTGCCAGAATTCTGAGGCATCCAGGAGGGGTCATTCGCGCATTGAAGTAGGCTGATGTACGCACACCGTTTCTCGACTCAAACTCTCTAGATGTGGAGCACCTTCAGCAGTAACCTTCTGCCGGGATGTATGTTTGTTACACTGGTTAAAAACAGGAGTGTACGGTTAATAGCATATCCTAAGGTTTTACCACTTAATCTACGCTATGCGTTGCAACCACTGTTGAATTCCACTACGAATACTGGCCAGTCTTCGTTTGACATTCCCAACTCAAACGATGGTGCTTCAAATTAGTTTCCCAGAACTAACATAAACTTTCAGAGTATAACTAAGCTTGGCATGTTATTGGGTGAAGCAGAAGGCACTTATTAAGGACATACATGCCACTCCGATAATCCGATCAACTACCAAACTATACACCGACTTTTTGAATTGTATTTTCCATTTTTTTAGAAAAACGTTGAAAAGATGAAGGTTTTTGAGTCGGAGGAAACGGAACCAGGCTTGATAAAAAGCATAACAACATTTAATTCCAGACATTTGAGTTAACCGTTGTATGGTGTAGACGAGCAGCACCATACCAAGTCTACTGACCACCTCAGTAATACGTTCACTCAGCATCCTGTGTGGTGTGGCGTATAATGAATACTGGGAAGTTCGCTTGACACTGTCCAGATGCCAAACGTTTTTACACTAGTCTAACCTTCCCTGTGAGGCCACCAATTTGGATCGGGTCTCTCTGAATGCACTGATGACCACTACGTCAATGAAGACGTCAGTCATCACAATTGCTTACAGCAGTAATACCTAATTGGTCACCTAAAATGTTTTTTTCGTCTTGATCACATATACCACTGTATTCCTTTTTCAAGCGTGACCGTCCTCTTCCATAACCGATTTCTAACCAAATGTTAGTTACAGCCTCCGTACTAGTTGGCCTCCATTCACTTCACTACCAGCGTGACCGTCTATGGTGAAAAAATGTTTGCATGTTTGTTTGCCAAGCTCGACGAATATTTAACCCCCCTTCACCCGACAACTAAGTCATACTATGCCCTGACAGTCGTTAGCTGGACGAGAAGACCAGAAATCAAATGGTTTTGAAAATTTCTGGTAAAATATCGGAAATGCCTGGAATCGATTGGGAGCTCATTGATTCGGAAAAGCTTAGAACTATGTGGACTGTTCCCCGAAATTCCGAAACAGCCCAAAGGTTGCGTGTTCTTCATGCTTTATTCGGATATATGAAGAGTTTAATTTCTTGAAAGTCAGTCCAATGACTACTACATCGTCTCCAGGCTGCAACGAATTGATGTCGTTTGTCTTTGCAGCGACTGTGCTGATGGTGTCATGTTACGATAACCAAATGATCGCACAAGATATCGATGAAGAATGATTACGATATCAGATTCGACGACTTTGAACGACACTGCACTTTAACAGGATTGCGCCAGGGCTTGGGGTTACTATTCCCGGTTACCCTCAGGTTAAGAAAAACCTCCTAATCATCCTGTTAACCTAGGTAATATCGTTTTTACTGATTCCATAATGAGGCTGTTTGGAGAGAGAGATGTCCGTCCAGCAAACAGTTGTCCTGAGTTGCCTGATATAAGCAATAGGATATCATACGTCATGAAAACGTGCAGTTATTGAAACCGATAGAGCTCATCAAGCCCGACGAATTTAATGCATCTGTCAAAACTCTAAAAAATACCGATTAATCCAGACTTATCAACATGATAACCCAAAATGAAATGAGAGCCCTATACGACGTTTTTGGCTGGTGAACTGCTTTTGTGGAATTTTTGAAGCATCAGTGTGGCTGTGAACAAATAGGATAATTGCGAATGAATAGTGGACAGTAGTCGTTTACTGCGTGCAAAATGGACGACGAAAATTTCGTGAAAATAAACCCATGAAATCTTTCACAACTTCGTATGCTTTTCTGATTGGTCGTTGGTTTGTTCGCTGAGTTGAGCACAACCACCAACCCACCATTAGTACGCTCCCTAACAACGCACTGATGATGTCACCTGTTTGCAAGTAAATTGTCTATCACGGCGAAGAAACCAACGACCATCTACGCTAGCTGAGCTTTTCTGATTGTTTCTTCCTATCGTATTAAAAAGCTTAAAAAGGTAGCTTCTCTGTAACAGTGGAATTCTGCCTCCAGAAGAGATATGAATAAGAATTTGAAGAGAATATTCTTCCATCAGTAAAAGGACGAGTAGTGTACAAATGAATTGATCGTTTCAACAGCTATTAACGGAGTAAATTTAGTACAAACCAAACGAAAAATTGACGTCGTAGTAGGCATTATCAAATAGACAGGTGCAAATATCAAGGCTACAGCCAGCGCTGAAGCCAGAGCGACTAAAATCGGTTAGCAAGATATGGTAATCTATTTTTGAGTTAATATTCAACCTTTCGGCGTCCGCTTAGAACTGGCGTCAATTTTTTTTGTCTTTCCTATCTTCGGGAAAATCGGATTAGTTTGGAATTTCGGCAGTTGTACACCTTGTGGTCAAAACCTAACATTAGTCTGCGCTGGACAAAATACATGCTCAGAATGATCTCCGTACTCGGTCCGATAATTTTTTACCCATAGTTATTTATGTCTGAATATTCATAAAATCGCATAACACAGAACGCCTTACTTAATTACCAAGATTATCAATGCTTAGTGTGGTGTTCAAATGTCGGAAGGGAGACATCGTTCATAACAATGGAACTGCGGGTAGTTTTTTGTTCAGGTAGTTTGCGCAAACCTATGACGTAGTGCTAAGAACAGCAAAGGCTACCAGCCATGTGGAACAATTTGCGCTTTAAATGGGGCTAACCCCCTGATAGTTGAGGTTCAGACCGATTTCGCTCATGCACTTTTGGAAATTTAGGTTGGAACCTTCAAGTTTACGACTAACTACTTAGAAGCACCTGTTGAATAGTGGATTATCGGGAGAACCATTGTGGATGTCACGCAATGTTAGATGTTGTGCTACCTACTTCATCGAAAGTTTAGTGGGAAACACGATAAGTGTAAACGTGATGAAATAGCGTGCAACATATGGGAAGAGTAGGAAAATATAAGTGTATGCAACATATGCCCACAAAATTAAGTAGTATATGTCAGATTCAAATTGTAGTTTGTACGGTGTTCACCCTTGAATGCCTGATCCCAAAAGCAACGGGAATGATAAATTTAGGTTTAGTGGGGTGTATCATGCTTAAAGAAACAGTTGTTTGTTTTCTTCTGTACATTCTCACCCATGTCTTGTCAGCATTCGAAAACGCCATCTGCGCATCGTTCGGCTACTTGTCCCCAAGTACAAGTTCTGTGGAAAGGTCAAAGCCACTTCGCAAGGTTTTTCAGTATATACACAGTGCAGTAATTTCTCCTTTACAATGAAACTCAAATGTACAGCAAAATGGCGGAGTGTGTACAGTACTATCCTTCCAAGGCGTACCGGACAACGCGCTGCGTACCATCCTCATGCCTAATGCCTCATGTATAAGCTTACTGAAGTCTACTTAACGTCTGACTACCGATTTTGCCTTCCTTGGGGCTCACCAGGTGGTTTTTAATACCATTTTCAGTATTATGCGAGTTATAGTGGTCTGCATATTAGATTGACGTGAACGACAAGCTCAGTTAAATATACTGCGATATCTTGAATATCGTGCAAACTGAAACATGCGAAAGATTTTGTTGAAGAACGGTGTAGACCAGATATTAAGCTAAATGCATTTTTTCGGAGTGGTCTGGAACGCGTCATCTCTTGGTTTGAAATTTCTTAGCTAGACAAAAGGAACTAGTCCTTTCAAAATAAAGTCGCTACGCTAGCTGCTTGGCACCCACCAGCGCGGTATTATTGTGAGCTAGTTGTTTCAAATGCCGTGGGGTGGCACAACTGTTTTTCAGGAAAGTATGTCAGCCGTTTTACAGCCTCAAAACCTCAATGTTTGAAGTCTATATGACGTATGTCAACATATATTATAGATGTCTGAGTCAGTGATTTTCTTTCGCTAGGCATAAAAATGTTTCTGGATGACTTTCTGAGATTTAAGCATCTTGCTTAATCCATGTATGGAGAAATGAAAACAACTAACGCTCCAAAACGTCATGCATCGCCAGAAAATAAAAACGGACCATAAGATATATTTCACTTAAATCTACGCCGTCAGCCTGGACCTAGAACAAATTGCTTTACCGCCTTCTCTTAAAAAAAACACCAACGAATTTTATACCAAGAGTTTACCTTTTCTGACACTGATGAAGGTCGACTCAACGCCAACAACAGGTTCGCCATTGATTATCTGTGTGGCCGTACACTTATACTCTCCTTCATCCTTTTTCTGAATGTTCCGGATTGAAAACCGATCGTCTGAGGCAATGAACACTTGATTGTCAAATTCCCATTGATAGTGAACTGGCACATGACTAGTGATCCCGGTTGCGTTACAAAACAATGCAACGTTCTGACCCTCGTAAATTACTTGAACGCGTTGTGCGGTGCTGATAAGTGTTAGAAGGGTTAAAACAAACCAGGTGACATGTAATCCTCGAAACATGGTTAAAACGACTGGTATCAAAAATCACAGGGATTCACTTTTATAGACGAGGAGGTCATGTCGGTGATTGGACGAGTGAGGCAGCCAATTGGTGAACGGACATTAAAATCACGCACATGTACACTTCAGTGTTTCCCGACCGAATGAATGCTATATGATTCGAAGTCAGACTATTCGGTTCATGCGGTTCGATTTGGTTCATTGCTTCATTCTTACAAAACGTGCATTGTTTGAATAAGAAATGGAGCCTACGGCTTTAAGGTCTCTTTAAGATGGCACATTTCAAACGTCTGATTGCTGTTCATCACCTTTTAGAGGATACAGACTAAACCATTCATGAAAACGAGATATTGAGATACTCAGATTCCTCTTACCTCGTCCAAGGTTAGATCACCAGTTTGGCGGTCAGCGAGCGTTAGGTTGTAATTCACATGGGCTAGTTTTACATTAAGAGAAATTCAGTGAGACTTATGGCGATTTGCCGCCACCGCGGTGAGGTGCGTGTACTTTACATGCGCCACAGTTAGCTCGTTGACCGTTTGAATATGCAGTGTATTAGGATGGTTGTGCACATTCACTGGACAGAACATATTCTGAAATCTCAAGTACTCCCCTGGACGTAAATACACGGAATCACTGTGATCATGATCCTGAAATGGCTGTGGTTCCTAGCTTGTCTGACGTGCATGGAGTCTAACAGTGGTCTCAAAATTTTTGGTGAATGGTCTGTGATGCCAGTGGAAAACGAACGTACAGTTTCGATAAACTTTTATGGAAGAGCAGTATGTTTTTAATCCAGTTTCCCTCCTGCTAAGTCGGATACCATTATGGAACTGCATAGCCTATTGGTACACTTATATCGGGGAATCTTAGCTTACTCATGTGACACTGGCATTCCCTTGCTAAGTCGGTCATTCACGATGCCCTAACGGACTAGAAGAGATCTGCTTTGTTCGCCACAAAGGAATTCGGTCTCCCTCCACCGCAGTTCCATACGGTGGTTCAATACTGAGCAAACAGCCACGTTTATGACGCTTTTTTGTATGTTGTTTCTGTATCATATCGGACGGAAATCAATATGTCACTATGCGATATTTCGCTCATAAATTGCAGTATCCCGTCGAATTGATGGACGACGCCAATGTCTCCTTTTAGCGTAGCCCATAAAGTTGAGAATAGCTTCTAGTCTGGGAGTTTCTCCCTGGGCGTACATAGTCATTCTGTTCGTTGGCTCACCTAGAGCAGCTCACATGGCTTTACGAAAAATATCTGTGTAAACGGCATTTGCTGTCTTAACTAGGCATGACAGGAATCTGCTCTGGATTCCAACAAACCATCGCTGTGTTTTCTTTGGATATTGTGGATCTTAGCTGATCTTCCTGCGTCACTGAGATAAACTTGATCAAACCACAGTATATAAAGAATCTTCATCACGAAAGCAGTCGGTAATTTTAGGAATCCATATGTTGTAAACAAAGTGAGTCCATCAAAATGTGGCTGAGAAAATGGGGCCATGACTAGCCAGTCTCGCAAAGATTTTTCAGTACACTGCCGGGTGGAATATCAAACCGTTCAATTACCCGAATATTTCTGCAGTTATTTCTTTGCCTGTCTCTTACCGGAAACAATGCCTCAATCATGCTCACCGTTCATATACACGCAAAAACGGCAAGGCATGTCGTTGACGGTTATCAAAATTGAAGGTCGCTTTTCTCATCACAGACATTAGCCATGGAAGGTAGTAAAAGCCATGAAGACTGAGATTTTGTAAAGAGTCTGTTATCCGTGATCCCAAGCTAAATTTGTCGGATGATATCTGATTAGACTGTACGTTGTCAGGACATTTTGAAGTTCCGTTCTTTTGTTTTCACAATATACTTATTTCTATTTATTGCCGTTCATTATTTATCGCTATTTTTTTCTTCAATTATTTTTTTAAATTTTTAATTTATTATTTATTATATTATTATTTGTTATTTTATTATTATTGTTGTTATTATTATTTTGTTATTTATTGCTATTTATTGCCAAGCAATATTCAAATTATTTTTCTCCACATTGTGGTGCAATAGTGGTGCCCAACGAGTAGGCGAATGATTATTTAACAGCAATACATAAAAAATGTTTGAACAGTACTGCAGGTTTTGAGCAGGAGCGTAAAATTTCGGGTACTTGGTCTACCTAAGCCAGAGAGATAGAAGTGCCTAATTACAATCATTCCACAAAAAACAGTGATGTGTGATTTCTGGTCCAATTCTGACGCACTATGCGAAGTAGTCTATAACTGGTTCAGAAAAAGGTTAATTTTCCACTGTGAGTGGAACTTTTGTCTGTGAAGTTGTCAATCAAGGAGCCAGTCACTTGATGACCACGTGACCAGAACTCCGTGAATGGAGAATAGGTGGCGGTGTATCCCGCTTCACTGCAAGTTAACCCCTCATGACCTGACTGCTACGTGTTTAGCCTGCTAGCCGGGAGGTGGCGGGTTCGAAGCACACTGCTATTGTGCCCCCCATAAAGATAAAGCAGATGTTTGCCTCATCAGTGAGACGAAATATGAATTGAAAATTATGAATTTACCAAAAATGCGTCTACATATAACTTTTTGAGAACAGAGAACAGCATCGCTCTTGCGAGTGCTGGAGTTAAAAGGCAATCTCGCCCTTTTCAGTCCATTCTTCCGCGCGGGGGCACATGTTCACCTGTCATGATTAGCGGCAATTATCCTCGCTGACTGCGTTAAGTATACAGGTACAACTTGGAGAGGTCGTCTTTCAGACAAGACAGTCGGATTTTATCTCAGGCTGTGATCGCGCAGATTATGGGAAACTATCACTGTAGTCGATTCACACTAAAAACACGACACTGACATTTCTGCCTTTGATGGCCACACTAATAATTTGAAAACCGGCTGTTGAAATATATCAACCCGTTGGGAGTGGATTTTAGCCGATTTTGTTTTGGAACAGGCTAAATGCTCGGACCATTTGACTTTTGGCTAACAAAAATAACAACCTCATAGACCCGGACCTCTTGTTTATAAGATGTTTTAAAGTAATATACCTAATGTAGCAGCTGGAGTTTTATACAAGTTTTCGATTCTATGTTTAGGTACTACTTAAATGTCGATGAAGACTATGGGCTACCCAACAGCAGTTGCCTACTCCTCGGGGCTTGTCAGATGTACTCATCTCAGACTTTCTGCCAGCATTATGCCATACTTGACTACAGAAATATAAGCGGAGATAAAGGGGAATCACATAACTGCTCTATGAAAGACCACACAAGTTATTTTAGTCTAGCCTTACTTGCACTGCGCAGTAATCCGACCCGTATTGTGGATGACATCAACTGTAAAGTAGCGAATGGTGAAGAACCCGGTTTGAAAACACCAAATCTCTTGCCTTTGCGACATTTTCGGTCAACGTGACCTTGGCAGTTGAATAATATCCACGCCGCACCTGGTGGACAACTATGGCGTGCAAAATCCCTCCCGGTTGTGGACAAAACAAGGGATAGGGGGTCAGTGGTCAGAGGAGATGTACAATCGTCAGTTTATCTAGGTCTCCGGAAAACCACCAACACCCAACTCTCAAATGGTATTCCAGTCTACTCCTATAAACTGGCTGAAATACAAGCCGAATCATTTCAAGCACACTTGGGATTAGTGTGTTCGTATAACTGAATAGGTTGCTGGGAGATGTGGTAACTGTTGAAAAATTAGTATCCCTGCCACTGTCACAAGTGCGGCTTTCCTCTACGCAAAGGACTCAATGGCCTTTTCTCAGGTTTGCGTCCTAATAGAGGACAGATATAGTTCAACTATTGTAGGTAAATGTCTGGTTATCCGTCAGGGTTGTTTTTTAATTGACTGGGTGTTTAAGGTTTTACACAGGGTCACACGATGTACACACCGATACCCCATGAATGTACCATGAATGGTCCCTATTTTGAGGAACTGTAATTTAGACGATTGGCGAAAGCAAACTAAAGTGTTTTTTTAGAACACCACGTGCTGTCAGATCGGGCCAAAATCACACCTAGAATTGCATTCACCCAAGTGCCTCAGTTATTACACATAAAATGGACAAGTGCATGTGGTTTTCACAGGTTTATTTGAGACAAAAGACGATAATTAAAGTACTGCCAAAACAAAACCAAAACGTTTTGAATCAAATGTTGAAATTTATGCAGTTGAGTATATTTGTCGTAGAATTTAGTTCGCAGGTAGGATCACCGACAAATGATAAGGTGGGATTATCAAATCCAACAGGAAATCGGTTAAACGAGTGTCTGGCACTAACACATGTTTCCTTTGTAGTCTTATTGAGGGATATTTTATGTCGTAGCCTTCAATGCGAATTCCCGCACGTACAGATTTACTGAGATATATTTAAGGTCACGCTTAAATTAACCAGCACATTCTACAACCTCATGTAAGCGGCAACAATATCGCCGTTACGTTTGATCATGAAGACGTGTAACATGCGGTCTGCATTTGTAAAAGTTTTTGCCTACGGTATTGCCTGGTCTTTTTACACCTAACTAAGCCATAAAGATGTTATTTTTATACAGTGAATAAAAAACACTGTCAAACCGTTCACAACGACATTTTTCAAGTAGAAATGTCATCCAATTTAGTTACTATATCCCTCCACATTTCATGTTCACAGAGTGGATGGTATCTTCTTCAGTTGATACACGCTGGATAGAGTATGAAAAGGCACGAACTGCAGTTTGATTTAAAGGTCGGAGCAAATAACCATCGCCTTCCTCTGCTTGATCTTCAGAGGTATCCTCGGACATCAGTGCGCCCCTAGTTCCTTCGTGTTACATGCCGGTTTGAATCAGCCTAATATTTAGTAGCATCTCGATTGTTTACTTTTCCAAGGGCTGTAAAAAACGTCGTCACTACCTTCATCGGGCCCCTTGGCTACCCTATACTAAACTGCAGACACTCTAGTACGAGCAACTCTCAAATAAGCGCGGGTTTCCTAAAGGTTTTAAATATTATTCGGTTGGTAGCCCTCGAACAATGCAGTCAAGTTTCTCCATCATTCAGCCAAAGCTTCGCCTAGATCCCCCAGGAGCGCAAAAACGTGTCCCAGAAGACTTCCAATATTTACCTGCATTTTTCCACTTTTTTAAATTTTGACCTTCTCTCCAGTAATTTTTGTAACCTTATCCTGAAGTGTGGAAAACGTGGCAGACTTGTTTTCACGGTTTGCTCCCAAAAATCGCTCATGGACCCCGACGGTACTGTCCATCCCCGTTGTTTGAGATGTTTTTGATGCTAGCGGACAAGAGGTTCCCTACTGTGGACTTTTTTCCGCGCTGGAGGCTTAGTTAGCTCAAGGATGCGTGCTAAAGTACCATTTTGTTGGCATGTGTTCTTCGACACATTCACTCGATTTTAGTTTCTTTAGCCCATGGTGATTTATTAGTCTGCATTACTGTGGAATACAAGGATACATTTGGACATATTCACTGTGATCCCCAGGGTTGGCAAGGAAAGTACCTCCATGTTACGCAGATGTCATCAAACATTTTCTACTCTGTGTATTCGAACACGTCTTGATTGCCCTATACGAAACCGTAAAGACGCGAACCCATGATTGGCTCTAACCGGTGGCTGCTATTGCACAGAGCGAAATTCTCCAAACAAACTGAAAGCATACCTGGGAAGGAATTCAAGCCTCACACTACAAGACAGCTAAGGTAAGACTACATGATGTGGACTCCGTAGGTTGAAGAGGTTTGATTCTGTGTCATGTCTAAGTGAGAGCTAATCACACTACTGTTTAGCTACTCAAGGCCAAAAAAATTAAGCGTTCAACCATTGGTCGGAAGGTTAAGGGTTCGAAACTCTCTGAACTTTATGAGATGCGCACTGCCAATGATTCCCACGAGGGATGAGAAATCTTCACAACTGTTCAGCACAGACTGGCTTAACTGACAGGACGAAATCTCCATTGAACTCCCTTACAATAGCAACAGCATCTATTGGCCTGGACAACAGCCCAACTATTGAATGTCATGACTGATCATATATCTACAACCTAGCTCCACGAGCACTCACAACATATTAGCTTCATTCCACGGAAAGCGAATCGATTGTGCTTTCGTTGGAAGTATACGTTATATCTCTCAGTGCAAAACCTCGGTTGTATAAGCAAATTTAACCTCTCCCACGAAACACAGTCTCTTTTGGAGCATTGTCTTTGAAAGTTGGCACTGCTCGAACCGTGCAATCTTGACGGACTAACACAAACCTTTCTGTCAACATCTAAATCCAGTTTGAGAAATAAACACTCAAGAACAATCAGGATAAACAACAGCCTCCGTACAGTCGAATAGAGCGAAAATCGCATGACCTGCTAGGGGAAAACTTGGTCTGTTTTTTTCGCCCCAGTAACCCTTTTTTGATTACAATTTCGACTGTTGCAATGTTCAAGAATATGTCGTTGTAGTTCACAGAATATCGGTCTAAGTAGACTTTCGTTTCCATATTTTCGCGTCTTCCGTCGTCATTTCTTGAAGCTCATTTGGGTCGACGATTTTGGAATGCGGTTTTTGTGAAGGTACGCTGCGGTCTGCAAAAAAAAGATGTACACGTGTGTGGGCGTTAATCCGACAGAAGATCACTACCTCGTGTAACTTGGAATTTGGACCACACCCGTGGGGAGTTTATCATACCTAATTGTGTGGGTTGAGTTTACTTTCAGCACGAATTTGATTTCGAAACATCATAGTTCAAATGTATCAAGCAGACAAATTCTCTCAGGTGTTTTGGGACAGTTAAGTCGGTAATACTCGCGCTTACAAGGTGAGTTCATTCACTGTGGACACGCGTATTCAAGGCCATCGGGTCTTAAAAAGTTTTCCAAACGCTTCACCCGCAGTTGCATCGTGAGTGGGCCAATCAAATGTATTACTTTCATTCAAGCCGTCAAACAGATAGCTGGAGCCAGAATCCGACTTGGCGATCAGCAGCCCCTGGACCACTGAACTGCAGCTAATGGTAGAAGGGCACAGACGGTCTGCCGAAGTTGGATTTTATGTTGCATATACTCTTGGCTACAAATTAAGACCCAGGAAGCAAAAGAACGAACTTGAGAAGGTCTTTTGCGAGCATCCACTCAGTCCAAACATGACAGCATGTAAAGGGAATCGACAACAGTGTTTATCACTGTGACATTTGTACTATTGGAAAATTCGCGAAGCCCAGAGAATATCTCGTACTGTGAGTATGACCACGCCACCAAGCGCAACACCTTGCAAGCCAGCTCATACAATCATAAAACTCATTGACAGATTCATCCAACCGACATGTCAAAATTGGCTGTAATTATGCAGTAGTTTGGACAAAGAACTAAAAACTCATCCACGGTACTCGACCGGAAAAGGCCAGTAAATCAATGGCTAGAGATGTACGCTGGACTGTGTTGAAAAAATCTCGGGGTTGGATCCGTGGAATTTAGACCACGTAAATACCGACCACTCAGTTGACACGTAAGTGGACAAGCTGAAAGAGATACACATCCGAACCATCTAACGTTACTTCCAGGTTATTTTGGGTGGGTAGACATGGTACAGACTCACACATGGCATGCAAAACCATCGAAACTGTACGGTCGATGACGCGTTTCTAATCCAACTGCTGAACGGAGTGAACAAGTCTACAACCGACACGCAAAATGAACCACCAACATTAAGTTCAGTGGACAGGATGATCCTTACCCTTATCTGTAGAACTGGGTATGACGTGCGTGTGAGCGAGGTATAGGTTCGTAAAATCCCGTAAGGCAGACAAAACCCAAAGGAAGATTTGCTTGGCAATATTCCCTGCTGAATACGGTCAGCACACGAATTCAGTAGACGAAACTCATAGGTAGTCGAAAGTAATCCTGGGGTGCATTAATGATATTCTTTTTTTCTCTGATTTGAGTGGAAACGACAAAAATTAACACAGTTACACGTTGCTCGAGAGCTTTTTGGCGGTATTTTATGTCAGGACTACTCAATGTACCCCCGAATAGTTAGCATCACCGTAATGTTAGTGTCTGGACTAAGAACCAGTCGTTTGCTAGTCACTTTCAAATTGTCATTTTAATCGAAACCTAATGAAATATTTTTAAAAAATCTCGGCTTTGTCCTTCACCGGTAGACTGCTCGGCAGAAAATGCCGTCAGTTTTTGGCTCCAAACATGTATTATTTTTACTACCCATACAATTCAGTAATTTGTGTATTATAAAGCATTTAGCAACATCGTAATTTCTACCTTCTTTGATCAGCCAGCAAATAGCATGTATAGTCGCACCGGGCGAGCTGAGTCAAAGTTTTTTTTCTCGTCCAATACGTTACTACCAAATTCCTATTTTTCCGTTCCCATAGTTTGCATGTATGTCAATGTCAGGGGAAAAACTAGCCACATACCTGACTATCTCGTAAACGTTTGTTTAAATGCATAGCTTTTAGTCTACCGCTTACGGTGGCTTCGACTGCAACCAACAACAACCGGTAACATCCAAGTTGGAAACAGGTATTCTCCGTTCTGCCTCAATTACTGAGCCTTGTCACATGAGGTTATTCTCTCCATCGGACAAACACTCAAGAAGTGCCCCCACTAAAGGCCGGACGAGACTATATTTGGTCAGTACTTGCTAAGTACCATCGCAGGTCCATCCATCTCACATCCTGATTATGCACTTTCTACACTAGGAACTTCTATGCTGGTGTCTATTGTTTGTTGATCATGTGGCTGTTGATCTATTCGCCGAGCTTGGTAATTGACTTGCAAGTCAACAACCAATAAACTCACCCGGCTACCAATATTTCGTCACATTATGCTGCTATCTCTTTGCCCACACTCATAACTTTCTTTCTGCTGAGACGATCGTCTCTGCACTTGTTGGGAGGGACCGTTCAGAAATCTTGAATATAGACTACTCACCAGAGTTCTGGTGATCTAGAGACGATTAGTTCTCAAAGACCATTCTTTCATCCATGATTATGAGGTTTCAGCAGGCATTTTCGTTGCCAAAAACTTTTTATGGAAATTTCAGACTGTACTGCATATCTTTCAGAGTTGACATAGTGGATATTTTATTCTAATGTCGTTTTCCGTCAACAACTCGCTTATTAGATTTCTCTGATATGCTTTTCTGAGGGTTGAACACAGGGGAAACATAGTTATTCAAACCCCTTAACTGCGAAATGAAATACATAACTGAACCCAGACACCAAAAACTCGTGACGCACTCAGTGATCAGTAGATTCGCCACCGATGTCGTGCGAATAATACCGGAATTACTGATGGATTTTTTCACGACCGATGTATCGATGTCACTATGACAGGCAGTGACATAAAGATACTCAGTGAAGTAGACGACGGTGCGACGATATTGCTCAAGGATCCTTCAACACATCCGAGGTCTACAAATGATTCTCAGTGTAAACATTTTTGAGCAGTTGGTAGTCCACAGCCTCAAAAAGTTTATTTGTCAAAACCGTTACAAGCGGCCGATCATCCTACCAGAATTCAAACCTTTTTCTATCCTAATAATGCCACCAAACAATAACCATAAATGATTTCAGCAACTGAGTGTAAATACTTTCAGAAAACGGGTATTGAACTGGAACCAGAAACGAGCAAACCACGTCAAATGTGACTGCAGCCACAGTACTATTTGGTCTTTCTGGAGGCAGATCAAAGCAAGTAAACAGTCAGTTCTAAGATGAGGTGGACTCACTATAAGTGAACCTGTTATGACGTCTGTATACTCCGTCGCATAACAGGATCAGAGATTTATATACGTGATGCAAATGAGTGTATTTCTCGAAAACAGTCCAACTTGGGTTCAAGTAGAACATAAGGTTGACGGAAACTCGGGGACTGCGCCTACCTGATGAGCCCAAAGTAGAAGGGCGAAACCGGTCGTGGGCTGTCGAAGAATTTTCGGCAACCTTATGAGTAGTGCATTACGTATATACATGTATCGCGATATCTCGAATATCGCAGCAACTGGAACATGAGGCGGCCTGGTGCAGCACATTCAATTGCCTGAAAACATCACAAACGGGAGATTCAGCTGGGTTCCAGGTGAGTCTCTCGCAAGACCAAACTGATTTGCAAATTAGTGTATTTCCCGAGGATCAGAGATTCTTTGGAGTCACGTACCAACCCCACTTCCGCCTGCGAAATGATGGTTTTTTTCACACATATCTGACTTTCTGACTAACTGGGAGGTAAACCTGATTAAACGGGTGGGATATGTTGACCTTATGAGCACCGAGCTTGCCTCAGCTCAGTGGTTAAGGTGTAAACTTATTTGCTAGAAGTTCCGTGGTTCGAACCAAACTCCGGCGACTCGATTGCCTGGGCAACCTAACAGTATCACAACCCTCATGCTTCTTTCGGGTAGCCAGGCACCAAAAAGGGGTCTTACAGCCGACCGATTGCTACTGTTATTTACTGAGCACCGAACAGGAGAAAACTAATAGAGGCCTGCGGATGATTTTAACCAATCTGACATATTTTACCACATCATAGATATATTAGGAATTCAGAAACGGCCAGAATACTTTCACAACGATGCGGTTCACCTGGCTAAATTAAGAAACAAACAAACAAACAGGAACAATATTTGATGGGCACGTATTGGGTTGCAACCGACCTGTCAGGAGTGCCAGATAGACAGGTTTCTGTCTGGACAGCTCCGGCAAACTAAACACGTCAGACATTTCGCAATTTGGCCCCTTAATACGTGCACGGTCCACCGCAACTCTTTGGATGGGTACCACATGAACATATTCATACACATATGTGTGTAACAAAGCGAGAAAATGGTAGTCCAGTTCTTGTCCACACTCGGTCACCAACTTTGTGCCAGCGATGTCCTCAGTTCTTTCCCCGTACCGCAGAACAGTGTCTTTTGAGGTTACACCAGCTAGCTGTTAGTAGATCAGAAAATTACTCTGAATGTCGCTGTCCTACCAAACTGGAGTCCATATTTCACCTC
This sequence comes from Clonorchis sinensis, assembly GCA_003604175.2. Lineage (NCBI taxonomy): Eukaryota > Metazoa > Platyhelminthes > Trematoda > Opisthorchiida > Opisthorchiidae > Clonorchis > Clonorchis sinensis. The sequence goes on along the minus strand of CM030373.1, from coordinate 28,410,778 downwards.
AGACCCTCAGAAAAAAGATTGATCTGGTCGACATACAATTTCCTCCATTCAGTAGGAGGACAGATTCGGTAGCTTTCAGCCTTAATTGTCACACAAATAAGCTTTGGTAGGTGACTGTGCGCCCACACGTCGTCTGAAAGAACCTATTGGAAGTGTGGCACCGTGGAAGATGTGTTTTGAAAGGGGGATGGTGTAACCACAGTAAAACACAGTATACAAAGCGGTAGTGGCAGTTCGTTGGTAGTACACCCCTCACAACCTTCCAGACTTATGAGCCAAATGAAGTTATTGCCGCTTAGCCAGTAAATAGAGTTTGTTCGAGTTCACAAAGTAAATCAACTTCCCATTGTGGAATAGCACAGACAATCCTTAGTTTATGTGTTGGGTCGGTAGAACTACTTGTTTATTTCTGATAAAATGCAACATCCGTTTGAAAATCTACTTTGGCCGACTGAAAATTTCACAATCCATTTTTCCAATTTGCCACAGGTAAGCTGCCATCACCTGCTCGTGATTTTTTGTCGTAAAAGTTCTGATTGTGGATTTTGGTCGTCTGACCATCCAGTTTTTTCTATATTGGAGCTGTGTACTTTTCAAATGAACTGGACGGGATAAGTTGATGTTGTTCTTGGCACCCCTACAGGGGAAAGGTGACGCACTGCATTTGCTGGGGACCTGTTCTGTTAGGTAAGGTCAGAGCCAGTTTGCCCGAAAAATGGTGAATGGGGATGGAGGCTTGAGGCGTACAATTTAAAAAAATTGTTCACCTCCTATCTTGCTGGTTGGATGTTAGGATAGCCAGCAGTTTTACGCTAAACAGTACCGTTCAATATGTTCAGTGTGTATTTTTGAACGATGCGGTCCTTGACTTATTCCCATAGAAACCGACTTCCTGAATGTGGAGCTCGTTGAATTTGCTGTCCTCTATCTGGTGAATGACAGCTACTCCGGACAGGCCGGACTCTATCAAGAAGGCCAAACAAAAACCACCCAATACCACCCGTCGATCATGTCCTCTAAACTGGTCAGGCAAACCAAACCAATGCTGAGGAAACTGCAAACAGCAAGCAGGATAACAAATCCGCAACCATGGCCTTCACACAACTACCTGGAGCATAGTCACCGACGGAGAGCTCTGCTCCACTCCACAACAACGTACTGAAGATATCACCTGGGTTGGTGACAAAACATTTGCAACAGAATGGCGAAGCTCGGCCAACAACTTGGATACCAACTGAACAACCTGAGCTACCACGATTGACTTCCATGTCAGACATTCCAGTCGGTTGCGCGGAAGGCCTTTCCAAGCCAGTATCGTGGGACCGCCAGGTAGCTAATAACCCACACCGGTCTCCTTTGTATTCGGCTGAAGCTGTTACGTGGATGAAAGGGCGCCAATTGCCATTTATTACTGGACTTGGGTTTGTCCACAAATTGCAATTTTCCTGACACTGTATGCGCTAACAATCCTCTAGATTGAAAAAATATCTGTAAGATTATGCTCACTCGTTACTTTCAGCGCTCAGCTCATGTCACATTGAAATGCCTACATTTATGATTGATAACAAATCTGCTAGGCCCACTGTTTTGTTTGAAGCCTTTCGAGGATGTGTTTTGTTTGAGTTGGCTTACTTCAGTTTTCTGAACTCAAGGATCAATATCCACAAAGGTCGCCTGCACTTGGATCTGATTGGGGGATCTTCTACTTACGATTTAGTTCGGATGTCAAGTTTTTCTCGCTTTTCGAGTCTCCAGTTTCTTCGGGTGCTCGTTTCATGTTGTTTTGAGCACCTCCGTTTTCTCTCAGATTATAGTAACCTGTGGATGTAAAGGTTAGGACAACTCCATAAGTACACACGACCGACTATTCTGGTGTTCCTTGACTTCAAGAGTGTGTTCAGTGTTTTTAACCTCAGTCGCTCAACACAAAACGCCAAAGATGTTTGTGAACATAATCAGTAAGTGTGTACAATAAGCCATCTAACAGCTTCCCCACAAAAATTGGTGTCCACAAAGAATGTCCGTTCGCTCCGTTCTTGTTTATTTTCATCGTCCATGAACTAATGAAACGAACGATGGAAGGTTTTCAAAACCCGGGTGTTTAAATTGTTGCCCATGAGAGCCCTATCAGTCTGCAGCATGCAGACAAAATCGTCCTTATACTTGGAGACGAAGATGAGGATCGAGTAGTCGAGTAAACTCAACACCATTACACCATCTTTCGGCATTCGATCGTGCTTACACCTTGAAGATGCTTGTTACATTTCAAGGAGAAGCACTGAGGGTTGTGAAGAATTGTACATACTACAGTAGTTGTATTAGCTCTGACGGAAACGTGTCTGGTAAAGTCAGTGCAAGAATCCCGAAGGCTTGAATCACGTTTGTCAATTGACGTCACGTGTGGCTTCAAAATGGCTTAGCGTGTGCGAAGCTGCGGTAAGAGCTGTTGGTATTGTACCGAAATATTAGTAGCTCGGGTGTTGGTCCAACATTAGGTGGCTGTTGATATGTTCGCCCAGCTTGAGTTGACCCACCTAACTGCGTATTGATGATGCTTCCTCACACGATGACGAAACGTTTGAAAGTCAACTGTCGAGCTAGGCGAACAGATCTATGGCTCCGTGATCAACAACCACTAAGGTTATATTGTTGCGTGGTTGGCAGAGACATATTCTATACAGACAGACAATGTGGGGATATCTTCAGTCTTTCGTTTCAGAAGTGTTGCTCTTATCAGATAGTGCTGACATATTATTAGATAGGTAATCAGAAAACGAGTATTAGATGGCCCAACTGGTACTTCGATTCCAGAAAACATTCAGCACCATCAACTGCGGTGGCTCGGTCATTTGCTGCTCATTCGCTTGGTACGTGTGCCGAAACTTCGTCCACCGAGTCCGATGTTTTTCTCCGTACCTTCTTCAGTGCAACGTACACCACGAGGCGGCCCGCGTATGACTTGACAAAAGGGTGTGGAAGGGATTTGGTTTGGCGTACCTTTCAGGATGGAGTCCCCAAAACCGCTCCTGCGATTGGTGATGATGATCGTTCAGCTGTAGCACCCTTTCGGTGCCTAGCTGCCATGCGACCCGAAGGAAGCACGAGGGCTGGGATACTGCCAGGTTACCCAAGCCTAGACAGGGGAAGTCGAACTGCAGAGGTCGGGTTCAAACCACGGATCTTTAGGTCAGTGGGTTCGCGCTCTAACCACTGAGCAACTCATGCTCTTGGCTGGAAGCATTGTACGAAATATCTGCTAATCGGTATCACGGCGTTCGTGCTGTCGGTCTCTTTCCCCATTGTCTGACTGAGCTCTCGGAGGTGTAGGTACCTCATAGTGCGTACGACAAGCCAGGACCAAGCCTCGTCCCACACCCACTCCTTTCTCTTATTTTCATTTCAGGGCATTAGATATGACTAGACAATCAGTGCTTTCATTGAGTTTGCTGTCTCTGATGTTGACGTGGTTTTGGGGTCACTAACTTGTAACTTAATCTCAGTTGAAAGTATTCTATCCTTTGAACTTTACTGTGATCAGTTTCAGTTCGTTTTTTGACCCAGTTTGTATTGAAATCTTGTAGTGAGTTGCCGAACAGGATTGTCATCCATTAGGAGTTTTAGCGTCTTAGCAAAAGTAATTGAGTTTAATGGATAGCGAAGCTAGATGCAACGTTGTTTTCAGGCCACCTTTCATGTGTTGTATGCCCACCAAAGAGGTTAGTGAACCGATCACGTGACTGATTCCCTACTATGCCAATATGAGATTTCTAGTATCGATGACTCGTTAAAAGAACTTTGTTGATATATATGTTTAGAGAGCTGAGTCGACTTTGCAGGTACGAATCAAGTTTGATTACTTCGATCACCGCCGACTCGACGCGTATTACAGGTTTGTCCTTGGTGTTGCCATGAGCTTGCCCTCGCACAAAGTATGTTCCTGACAGTTCCGGTTAATTGTCGGTCGTCTGTGTTCTTCAGCACTTGAATCCCTAACTGTTAGTATCAGTAAACCTATGACCAACACACAAGAACAGGTTATCACAGGACCATACATATTTTGACTCATATCGACAGACTAAACCCCTTTGCAAAGTTAAAAACAGTCGGGCCACTGGTGTCTTCCCAGATATGGTAAATGACAGATGTGTATATTTACAGTCTGTCATATTGCCACTGACGAGGTGCGTACGATAAATTATTTGTGAACAGATGTTTAGACAAATTAAATAGGACAACACCTTCCAAGAGAACTACACTGAAGATACGCCACCATTCAAGTAGGTCGGCGAATTGAATCATCCGCTAATTCGCTCTGGAAGATACCACATCCAAGGAGGTCAAAGACTGACATCGGAAAGACTTCACAGTATTCTCCAACGTTATAATTGTGGGATGCTGACCATTTAAAATGCCACGATATTTGTACGCTCAACAACTATCGGCCAGCACCCGATCGATAGTAGAAGGTAGCAGTGTTTGTCTGATACTCATGTTCCGGCTCTTGCATGTGGTTGGTTCATTTGTCATGGCATGACAAGAACTCGTTGGTCTCCCTGTTAATCCATTGTTTGCAACACGTTCACAGCACCTGGGCAGTAAAACATTCTTACGTCTTTATGCCTGCTAAAAATACTTCAGGCAAGGGATTTTTTAGCAGACCAGGATGTGGGATCACATAACATAGGTGTTCCGGCTCGGAACGTTTGTCCCCCGTGTGCGACCTCTTTAATCAGACTCATCAGACTGATATAACGGGATTTAACCAGGCAATCTTTGGGTGCGTATTGCAATCTTATCTCAAAACCAAACAATCGCCAACCGCACCTGTGCACAAAACAAATATACATGGATAAATTCAAATGGCCGGTAAGTGAATTAACATCAAAACGTTTTCCAAGGCCGGTGAACATTCAGAGTTACTCCTTACTTTTCATAGCTGTCCAAGAGGTCTCGAAAAGTAGTTCATTAAATCATGCCACGTTCACCTGTGTCCCAGTCGAGAGAGGGTCGGTCTACCAGGAACGACCACTCCCCCTCGCCATGAAATTCACTTGCAAATGCCCCATTTCCATGGTCTGGCAATTAGCGGATCCTCTCTGCCACATCACAGATGCCGGTTCAGCCGGTAATTTACCAGAGCAGAGCTGTCAAAAGTAGGACACATCGAAAGGCAAAGCGCATGCTCGGGCGTGCGGGGTAAAGGGGAATCGTTTTTTGCTCTAGTTACTGAAATAACCAACTATAAAATCGCGGAAGATCATCCCATTTCAGAAGAATTTGGGTTATCATATTGATTACTTGGACTGGTTGTTCCTTGCCAGGCAACCATTGCGGTCACTTATTGGAATTCCTGTTTCATTTCCACAGTTCCCACTAAATCCCCTCTAACACTGCTGATTCACAGCCAAATAACTTGAAAGGACCTTGCAGAAAACATGTTTGTCAAACGATCTGTGGTCTTAGACAAGTTACCTGTGAAAAAAATCCGAAATCGCCTTTACAGATGGTTATGCGCAAACCTACTCCAATTACCGCATCCCTAAAAAATGACCAGAGGAAAAACCTGATCACGAAACATCTGTTGAATGCACTACTTCTGTAAGCGAGAGCCAAACGGATTCCAAAGACATCAGTCTAAATATCCCTACTCCCATCTGCCAAATCTCTTGTAATCTAATGTTTCCTGTCCAGATAAACAGGATGAGAATGAGAATAGCCACAAAATTGAACCAACCAAGCACCTGCACTTTACATCAGACACAATCAATCCAGACAACCACGAAATGCATCACGCGGGAGGAGAGCAACCATTTCGCCATCGTGTAACCAGCATGCGAGACTGCGTTTCACGTATGCGATATACAATCAAGAAAGATAGTCTGCTGAGGTTGTAGCTGTTGGGAAGCGGAAACCGGGAATTTCCTTGCGATTGGCGTCCTGTTTGTAACCTGAACAGACGTGAGCCACCAAACTTTGAAGAATTACATTTACTAAGTTTGACCAAACTCTTGTTTATTTTCTGAGGTATACGAGTGTTGTTCGACACCCAAATGTTTTGTGACCTTTACAACTAAGATGAAATGTGACGTTTAACTCTGATTTGTGAATATCTCTGTCTCTGAACAAAATAGTTGCATATGCAGGGTGTCAGCAAGTCAAACGTACGCAGCAATAATTGTGTCTTTACATATTCTGGTAATTTTCTAAACAAAGATCAGTAGTACGGAAAGACGTAAATGCTACAGAAAACAAATAGTCTGCGAGAAGTTTATTGCAGTGACGGATTAGCACGCTGACTCCTGGATGGTTATTCTCTCCTCCGAAAATTGCGATGTGACGATTGAATTTCAAAATACACGATAAAGATTAAGGGAAGGAGTCGAATGTTACTCAACCAGAAATTGATGGCACAAAATGAACGGAGTAACGGAAGACGCAGAGAACGCATGTTATGCAAAGTCTTTTATATAGCATAATCGCTTATCTATCCGGCCCTGTAGGAGTGGTCAATAATTGATATTCAAATATAAGGTAATCTGCCGGACAGACGAAGAATCTCCCCTCTTGGAGAAGTCAATAAAAACAAATCGGTGTATTTTGAAGGCCGGTAATGGCTCTTTGAAAATGCGAACATCATCCAGCTGATGGAATCGGGTTATATGCATCTGTCGGTGAATTTCTAAAGTCCGTGTAAGCAGCAATTTACGAGTTTTACGCCGTTTACAGCATTAAGCTCTGAATAGATGTGTTATTGATTTACGAGTTTTACGCCGTTTACAGCATTTAGCTCTGAATAGATGTGTTGTTAGAGCAAATAACGTCAGCAATGTTTCTCAAAATCTCAGCGGTTTAATTCGTTAAGACAAATTAGTACATATGTATGTGTCCGCATTAGATTTCCTCATTTTGAACTGACGCAGTCCGAAAATAGCAGATGATTATTGAAAAACGCACACGTATCCACATTGCGTGTTTTCAGTAAATGCCCTCTAAAAATATTGTTTGCGCTGTAGTTTTACGTCAGGCATCATAAGCCGCTTTATCTCTTGTTGGTTTTTTGGGGAGAGGCTTGAGAGGAATTGACACTGTGCTATTCCAGGATAAAACCTTATGTATAGCTAAGTAGACCAGAAGTACGTGCTACACGTTATCATTATGTGTCCTTGTAATGTGTCAGTAATTCGCGAAATCAGGCATAACTAACCCAGTTTTAGGCAGTTTAACATCCATGAACATAAAGTTGTAAATCAGTCGTTCTTCAGCTCAACGTAAACAGGATAGAAGCAAAAGTAACCTTCGGAATCTGTAATGTACGATGGTGGGGAGTATTGAAGCTAACTTGGCCTCATGATAATTCCCCCCATTCATTTACTTACTCCGCCTAGGTACTTCTGATCTCCAATTATTTTGTTTATCTGCACCCGCCACTCACCTTGCCTCAACGGCCGTCCCATCCGACTCTTGTGGGCATGTGTGTCTGTGTGTGAGTGTGCGCGGCTGACCTACTTATCGTATCCCGTTTGCTGGCCTTGACATGTCTTCTCATGAGTTCCGTGTGATCGCACGTCCAATGAGAATCCCTAGACTATCGTCGGAAGGGACGACCGCAACCCACGCTGCTGAGCCATCATTCCGCTCGCCGTTGTTTGGTCTGCGGACGTTGACACTGCACTGTGCCGGTCAGTGACAGACCTGTGAACTTGGTGACGCGACGAACGTAACCAACTGAGGTTTGTTGTACACATTTGCTTACCATTGTTTGAACAGTAGCGTAGAATTACGTACCCAATTCTTCCTTTTGATATTCGGGACTGTCGAACCTACGCGTCACTCAAATTTCCGTATCGGGAACCTAAACATGTACTTTATTATTTGTATCCAAATGGTGGTACCTTCGGCCCTTGATTTGTTCGCTGAGCTGGAAGATTTGGTTGTAAACGTTTCATCACAGTCGAGGCTACATCGTCAGTGTGTTGTGTGTGGAAGTGTGCTGAAGTTGAGGGCACCTTTCATATGGCCTTCAGCATCAGCAATCAATCCATAAGAGCTGCTCTCGTTTGCGATGAAGTATCGAAATATCCTCACTGTAATGCTCAGTATATTCTCCAGTGAGTTTACGTTGATGGATGTGTAAGGGTCGGTCAAAAAATGTCAATGAACAACGGTTCCATCGACCAAGCCTTATAGCCTGAGACATCATCGTGTTCAAATAAAGTTCCTCCATTTTGTTCTTCACAAAATGTGCGAAGCCGAATAGTGAGTATCCTGACCACAAGCACAACAATGATGATGATGTCTTTTTCATCGAATAAAAAACCCAACTTAACACAGAAACACAGTCTTATCTCATTGGAGACTCTCAATATCAACAGAGTCATTTGTCTAGCCCTAATCTCGTCTTGTGGTTGGTATGCTGACAGCAGCCAGAGTGCCTAGAGTGGACGGTTTATCCACACTGAACTGGGCACCATTGTATTTCACATTCCATAAAACGTGACATTACGCCTATTGACTATTCATGCTAGGCAAATTGTTCGTAGACTTTAAATTATTCCGAGCCATGGAAGATGCCGAAAACATCTGTACTTCAAATAAAAACGGAAAAATTTCGCATTTTCGCATACTAGTTCGCTGTGTCCTCTGACAGACATTTCGATGCGCTGCTTTTTTTTAAAAAAAAAACTTTACTCAAAATGAATAACAAAAAGCATTTTCCACCGAGTGTGTTGCTTATTTCGATGTCTTTTTAATCATAAGTTAATCCCCTGTTAATCGGCGACTACGGCGATACACGTGCCGACTCACACGTCTTCCAACCTCTATACATGGAGGGCCAGGAGATTGTGTTCTTCGGACCTCTAACCATTCAGAGATTCTGCAAGCGTCTGACGGACACAACCAGTATAGTCCGGAGATACACAGTTCGTCACACCACGGTAAGGTCCAATCTCCGTGCGACGGAGATCAAACGACGAGTTGAATTGGACAGTCAGAGAATTCCAACATTCTAAAAGGATCTCTGTGGTCCTCAGGACAAATTAGACGCTCACCCCTCGTCAACACAACTAAAATATAGCTGATTCTGGATGCTTTTCACGCAAAAATTAGGAGCTTAAACTCTGGACAAACATACGTTTTTAGTTATTCATCGTTGAGTCATTGAAGCAACGAAATTTCAAGCAGCAGGCAGTGACACAGCTGATCGTCTGGGTACCATGAGATGAATAGCATTTTTGATGCTATCATCATACGAAAGAGGAAAATCGGACCAGATCCCTTGGACGGAATGAAGACGTTCGATGGAATTAGCCTCGGTAAAGGCGGGAGTACACAAACTGAATGTTTTGATCCGGTTTTCTATGATCAGTTACACGGTCAAAAATACTGTATCGCGATTAATAACTAAATCGTATCTATTAAGTGGGTTACAACGAAGCTCTCCATCTGGCTTGTACTTTCCGGGGTTAGCCAATTCTGTAGTCCGCTAAGTGAGGTGCCGGACTGTACAATCTACGCAAGAGAAGCTGTCGATAAGCCACCATCAACGGGGTCAACACAGACCATTTATGTTTGCTTGCTGATTCAAGAGTGAACGTTAGTAAAGGCATCGAAGTCCTATACCAGTAAGTCAGAACCTCTGGACCACAGTAGAAACTAAAACATTACTTATTTTGCTCGGAGACCGCATGATATAAACCGGTGGGAGTAGCTACTATCCTGCAGAATTCCTGACGGCGCCGAATGCCATTGAAACGTAATTGCTTTGCTTTACAGGCTAGACGGCGAGCAGGGCTTCTTTCTGTCATAAAGGAACGATACAATGAAGTCCGCCTACTGTCATTGTCAGTTTGTCCCATGATACAAGCATATAATAACACAAGCATGGTTGATCTGGGTAGTGATGCGTACGTCCGGGATAGAGGTCTGATCGTCGTTTCAAAAGGGTTTGCCAAATGATCGGTGGGTCTGCGGCTGTGCAGCGTTTTGCTTTTACACAAAAGAACCTCATCAGGCTGATCGAGTTGACCGAGCTTTAATGCAGACGACCGATCACCAAGATCCCCTCGGATATCTGATTGCTATTTAGTGCTCCAACCCAATTGCTTGTCCTCAATCTAAACGGTGTCACAAATGTACCTGTGACACCAGGCGGATTTCTTCTCAAAAGGCTTGGCGTGATGCTGCGCTAAAAACTGCTGGTGTAACGGTGGATACTACTGGTGAGCATGCGAGTAGTATGTCTTCTCGTAAATCCGCTTCGCATCTCTTGAAAAGTGAGATCTATTACGAAATTTGTGGAGTCGCTTTGTATCATTTGCTTGCATTTGAGTAACAGTCAATGGATATCCAGAAAAGTTCAGAAAGACGCGTTCAAAGAGAAGATGGATATTCAATTTTGTAAACAAGATGCATATGAGAGTTTTGCTCCCTGCCCAATAGTCTGTACCTGTTGAGTTGGTGTTTCTCTAAAGAAAGAAGAAATCCACAGCAAAGGCCTTCTTCCGTTTCATCAGTTTTATATTTCAAGACCTCAGAATGAGAGCTGCTCACATCTATTAATTCCTAAGTAGCACAGTCTTCGATGCAAGATTCAAGTGAGTTTCTTCTGAGTTCGCTGTCAATAGTAGATCAACCTGCACATAAATGTTTTTCGTGAAACACGTACTACCTGGTGTTTAAGTAGAAAATGAGCTCGATTTGATGACTTCCAAAAGAGGTTGGATCATATAGTGGACTTTTCCGAATTTTGAAAACTCTTTTTCTATGCCGAGTGCCGGTCCAAATGAAACGTGAGGCTACTCTTATACGACAGGTTTATTTGAATAACATTATACACAATAGAGATTAAAGTGAATTTCATTGGGATCTCCCGTCAAACTCAACTTGAAGAGCAGTTGAGTGATGGGGTAACGTTTGTTAAGCATGCTGAACAAGTGTGTTGTGTGGTTTATGGGAACAAATGAAGCTGGCAAAACATTTCACTTAAAAAGTGACGAGGTGATATTGTCAAATGCAGTGCGACATGTAAACACATCACTAAACTATCGGATATGTTGTGCAACATATCTAGATGACATCGGCCTTCTACTGAAATAGTAACGGAAATCAGGTCGATACTTCCCGAACAGATCAACTTTTATGTAGGTTAACAGATTATCGGTAAAACTGTAGACTAGCAACAAATCCTCTCATTTCACACTAATCAGGAGTTGTTTCTTTTTTGTAGGTGCCCCCAGTCTGTTGACATTCCAGGCTCGAGAGTACATAATTGGTTCTTACAACAGCACGTTGAACGAAACGGCGCCACACCTTTGACTTGATGGTGTTGCAAACAGTCCGCAGTAGAAATGCCATCAAGTTTCTTAGGAAGCCGTCTGTTGAAATCTCCTTGCATAAATGTCTCCTCTCAATATGGAACTTCCCACGATTGTGTTTGGATCCCGAAAAGGCCGGGTATATGTATATTCCATACACACACATATCCAAATGTCTCTTCTTGGTCGTCTTAACCCTTCAAAATACTAAGCCACTGTTGTTGCACGGACCACATTATATAATGATTAGTGCTGGGCGCGTCTTTTTGGCGCACATTTTGCAACAACTGTGTCAGTACTCCTCGTTTATTCCCAATGACGACCATAAACCCTACAGTTCAGCATGTTTCACAACTCTCTCTTCTGTACAATCTCCCTTCTTGCCCCTCAGGTAGAAGATATTTTGGGGGATGTGCGTTTGGCTCAACCCTAGGGTCCAGTGGCATAGCTGGAGGCGACAGGTCAATCGAGAAACAGATAACAGCCCGTTATGACGTGCAATATGCTGACATGATGTCAAGCGCAAAGCTAAGCGCACCACTTGCAAATATCGTGGTTCGACTGACCTTTCGATTTGGCTGTCTATACGAGACCTCAAATCGCCCTCGAAAGCGGCTGAGGCTATACCACTTACCACTTAGCATACACCATTTTAGTAACTCAGTTACGCAACGTTTGCTAGCAGCCAATGTGTCATTCGATACTCAGGTTACTGCTAAACGAAACCGTAATTCCGGTCATTCCAAACAGTAAATGAATCAGGCTTCTGCGTAGCAGCTGTATAGACTGTCATAGGTTTGTCGGTTCAAACAGGGCCGTGTGCGCCTTTGACCCGCTACTCTTCCAATGTGTTGGATGACTGTAGCTTGTTTTTGCCTCAGTGGGGGATTTAGATAACACGGAATACACGGGAGTTTATTTAAGAGTACAGTGCTAAAAAATACACCCATCAGTGAAATGCGCTTCCTTCGTCTCACGATAATGAAGTCCCCTTCGTTGATTTTATATATCCACCGAGATGCTGCTAGAATGAGAACGCCTGGTTTATCCTGTCGGCTGTGTAACTTTTACTGAGTACATTTAGAGCTTCTGGGGCAAAACAGTCTGAAGAGCTCGACTACATAGAGAAGAAAATGATATTCAATACGGCAAGTGTGTGTTAAGCCTTCTCGAGAAATGAAGTGGAGCTCTTGGAGGACGGCCCTTGGTCTCTGAAAGACTCTGGTTTGAGTTCCTTCAAACCGAAAGGTGGTTTTTCATCTGGGAAACACTCACAGGTTTACTCCTTCTGAGTAGAGCCAAACGATATTTTGCCACGTAACTGAGTGTGTACCCAGAAGAATCTAACGCCTTACAGTTCCGAATTACACATCCGAAGTGCCTATGTATTCTTGCAATATGGCTCTATTTTGCACAACCAATTTATGTTCCGGAAAGTGTTCGCGTATTGTCACTTACCATATGAATCAGATAAGGTTGAAAATTCACTTTGCAACTTAAGAGGTAATCTGGCCATGTAGATCGCACCTATCCTGTCACGGCAAATAGCATGTACTTTGAGATTAAAGTCCTTCACATTCATTTCGACAGGCGTAAATGTGGCTCCAATCAACCAGTTTAGCCCGCCTATCCCGATGTGTCTTGCAAATAACTGCATTTTTCCAAAAATAACAGAAAACTAAACCGAAGAGAAATGTACACATTTAAACTATCGAGCACAGTGGTGGCATTCCTTGGTCCTCCGAATAATAGTACAAAGTGGTTTCGGATACAAGGAGGCCACTGCAGGCTCCGGTAATGAAGCCTCTCCTTCGCCATCCTTCGGTCGTCACTAGAAATCTGAAAAATTCCCCTATCTCCGCCTCCCACATACCGATGGCTTGTCGCGCCCACATTCCCGATTGTCGCCCTAAACTGTCAACGGCGTCACAAGCTGACCAGTAACCAGTCAAATTAAATGTTTCGACAGTGTGCTCACAGTTTATAGTTAGCCATAATCTGATTAGACCCACTGGCCCCCAGCAGCAGGACCAGCCACACCTCCAGTAAAACAGGACGCACCTCGTAGAGTTCCTTGGGCGGTCGAGAAATACAAGTATAACTGTTTATACCACTGGTGGTCGATTAAGTGACAAGTTTAGAAAGGGCAAAGTTACCCAGGGATACCTGGATATACACAACGGTCAGTAATACGAGAACTTGGTTGTGTAGCGTGACGGCAAATCTTCGATGGAGCGGTGCAGATCATGGTAACAGCTGCGAACCTAAAAAAGAATTGTCAGGCAAATTCAAAGTACATCCTACTGGCTGGCATCCTTTGTACTTTTCCCTCGCATAATGTACTTATAATGTGCATAGCCGGACGTGTTTATAAAGCTGCCAGGAGTCGTCCACCTAAAAACAAGATAATGCAAACCGCGTGGTTAGGGTCCGATAGTGTAATAACATCCCCTATTCGACTTTCTGTGATTCACCCGTCTCCGCATGACACAAGAAGATCTTTTGGATATATTTGTATTTGAAAAAACCGAGTCCAAGTCATGGAAAGTCTCATCAATCACTTTGACAGCAACCCCTTCTGTTCGGTTGGGACAGTGAGAACAAACGGTTCATGTTTTTCCACTCCCGTCTCATAACCCAAGATAGATGACACATAAATAACACAAAGTTGCAAGTTCTTAGGTGGACGGGGCGCGACGTTGTGTAGGCTTGTTAGGTTTTACGTTGCTGCCCGATATATCCTATCCAATAGACTGTCTCAGTGATCGATATCCTAAAAAGGATTTACATCTTACGTAACAAAAGTTGGGATCACATCTGGAAATGATATATGAAATTGACCGTTTCCAGTACTGTAAGATGCGTGCACATGTATCAAATCAAAGCGAGCGGCTCAGAGATTCCATTAAGGCTGGCATGGTTCCACACAGTCCCACTGTCCCATTCGTAGACTGAAACAAAACTTGGTCAGATATGATTCATGAATATGAACAAAATGTTGAACAGTCGGCCTAGTCCTGGGGTAATTCCAGCTAAACTAACACATGTTCACTAGATGTAGGACACACTTGTCGCTGAGATTTTGCGAAGGTCCCGTTTGGATGACACTTCAGTCTGGCTGACAACAGATGGCAATCCCCAATAAGATGTTTTTGTTGTTTCACTGGTCGTGTCACAAGCCTTCGCAGAGTCCCGAATGTGTTATGTTAAGGGTATACGTACCGCTCACATATACAGTGTTCTCCTAGCTTAATATACACCGGTAGTGTCACCGCTTAAAAGACTGGACTTAAGAAAGTAACTTCCGGAGGGTATGCGCCTACCAGGAAATTGCATCGCATTTAGCCCATATTCTCAACGCTCTCCTGTCAAAACTGTACTTCCATGCCACATAACTAAACCAAAGAGGAAATCGGCCGGTAGTATCGTCTGAAACACTTAAATATTAGCGTCTGCATGGCCTTTTATACCTCCTTTCTAAAAAAAGGTAAACATGAAGCCTATGATCAAGAACATGCAGTGTTTCGGCAATATTCAGTCTACCCGGTACATGAGTTCATTCCAACGCCTCATTGCGCTGGCTTTGCTCAGTTGTTTGTTTTCCACCTTTCAACTGAGGGCATTTTTGATATAGAGTTACACGAACTGAGGTTCTTGAAAGAAATAGGCTCGGTGAATGGATTGTAGTGGTCGCAACTATCGTGGAGGTTATTCGTTCCATAGTTTATTCATCGTCCTGCTACTATGCCGATGAAAATGTTCACTCCTCACCCAAGGTTGCACTGTGGTCTTCTTCGGTTGTATGCATTTTACGGTTTGCAATTTCGTAAGTAAAACTACATAGGAATGCATGGTCCGAAGACTGCCACATTCGCAGGAAACCACAAGTAGCACCCATGAAACAGATGAGAGAGCTGAGTAGTCTCTAGTGAGCCCCAGGCGGTTTGCCTCATTCTGATGTGTCAATACGATGCAAGATGCTTGGCATCACATCGCTCAATTGTGGGTGTGTTCGTCCGTTCAAGCGTGACCAGCCTGTGATGACAAGTTAGTGATACCAAGCTCCCTTCGCACGGCAGGGTTTCAAAGCCCGATATGGTCTCACCGAGGACAAAATCCAAGTCCAGTGCTTCCCCCTTTGTTTTGCGCTATCCACAATGACAATGCCAGCGAAAACGATTTAACTACAAACCTAAAAATCTCACAACCGCCTACAAATAACTAATTAAAAACATCCATGCGGTAGGTGAAAATTTTCGTTGAATGTTGGGGATTCAAATATTGATCCTGACCATCGGAAACCTTCGGTTCACACTAGGAAGCAATCTGGGGGAGGGATATATTTGGAACTGGAGGCCAAATCTTCTCACTTTACCCATGGAACAGTAAGCAGCTCAGAGAAGGGGTAAGTTCACTGGGCGTGCGGAACTTCTTCCTGAGATGTCTTTACTGGAGCAGCCAGTCAACCCGTTTGACCGCCTGATATGATTTCCATGAGTGGCCCTATGTTTTGTCCAAGTGAAAGCTCATCACCCTACTGGTCAGTCGCTCGTGGCCAAAGGATCAAGTTTTCAACCACTGGTCAGACGTTTGCGGGTTAGAAACTCTCCGATTTTCAGGAGATGCATACCGATGGTAATTCCTAGTAGGTAGGAGAGAGTTGTACAGTGCTTCTAGGCTTTTCTGCATAGATTGGCTTTATCGTCAGGATAAAATCTCTATCGAGTGAAAACGTTGTTGCAATGCGTTATATTTAGCCTTACGACAATTACTTGGCCGAAAGTGGCAGGCTGCTTTTCCGGTACTGTGCACACCATCAGACGGAATAGTGGCCTGAGTAATTGATACACTTCGCACATGGCATGAGTGAGTAGATTGTGGTAGGCCAGCTACAGCATGCTGAGACAGCCAGTTCACAAAACACGACGTGCAATTTTGGCACAAGTGGATGAGACAGGCTGCGGAAATTTGTTTGCAGTGAAGACTGCATGACCTCCAGTCTCGTGGCCTGTCTCGGTTGCAAAGATTTCATCCAATGTATCGAGAAGCGAATCAGTGTAGGTAACTGTAACTGTGGTAATCAATAGCTAATACCTTTCGCATAGAAGGTAAGCGGATACACCGCAAAATCACATGGTCTAAAGCTGGGAGATGGCATGGTTTTCAGAGAGGTTGGAACCCGCAATCACCACCTGGTGGGTGAAAGCTACGACTTTCGACCGGGAGATTCTGATCAGAAGGGTGGTGAACTCGAACTCGGGCTGCAAACAACGCCACTCATTTCTCACTCGCGGGATCTTCACTGCGTAGTCACATGTGCAACGCCAGCCTTACACGTGCCCCCTGCGAAAAAGGGCAAACCCCAGTCGAATCCTTGTGCACACCAAGAGAGTGGCCCAGTCGTAACCCAAGACCATTTACACCAATGCAGGTGATTACACACCTGAAAACCTACAAATACTTTGAAAAGACGGGTGTTAGGACAATCACATCCTTTTGTAATACTTCAGTGAGTTTTGATTATCTCTCTGTTGTAGCCAACTGAGCCGCAACGCTCTTTCTTCCATTGGTTCATCCGCAATATAGCCGATCTTCATCCAGTGCCCTTTGCCTTCTTCCTTGAGGTTTTCTCATTTGGGATCGAGACAGAATGAGTTCAGTCAATTTCCCAAATCACCCACAGCCACAACAGCTGGTTAGCATCCTTTACAGGACGATAGGAATACGTATTTGTTTTATACCAGTATGGTTGCTGCATTTCTGTACACATTCAAGTGTGCCATGGGACCAACTTCCCAAAGTCAAACTTAGCAGATTTGTTCCGATAAATTTCCATCCTTACTTTGCTGTCACATGCAAACAGTTATTTCCCAAACGTATAGTAAGAAAGTGGCTAGATGCAACAGACAATATTTTGCTGCACGTACCAAAACAATGAATCGTTCGCGTGCCTTGTCCACCTTTACGGTCCTAAATTATTAGGTTTGCGACTGTTAGACTTTCACCACTGGGTCTATTCCTACTGGATACTTTCATTAGAAAGGCAGATGTTTTGGTTCTTCCAAATAGGATTCTCAATGATTTTGTATCGTCTTCTCAACGATCGAAGCAACATTTTGCAAACTTTTTGATTTCATCCATTTGATCGTTCGTTTGAAGGCGAAACTTTGCAATTCATGTTTAAGACAGTTGTAACTGCTTATAAATGTAGCTGGATTAGGAGAGTAGTTCACTCGGACAGGATTGCTGTCATTTGTGTCGTTTTGAGTGGTCTGAAGGCTTGATACGTAGCGCAGAAAATCTAATGACTACTGACGTGAATTCTAAGTTCAAACGTATCGCAGTCGAACTGGGACTGCTGTAATGTTTGCACTTATCGCTTCACTCCAAAAATTCAATGTTTCGCATTTACCCATAATTGGTGATCATATTTGTGGCACTGGCTACATAGTATGAGTACAGTTCCAACAGTTGATTTAACAATGTCAGCCAGGACATGAATAACACAAGTTATCACCTCACTTTCCGCAAGGGGTCTCTCAAAAACCTACCGATTCTTCATTATCGACCGGTACGTAGCAGTCTGGCTCTGCTAGGACCGTTTCAACACTTACGCATTTTAGCTTTCATATGTAGACAGCGGTTGTCCCCATTTAAATGGTCACCTGTGGCTCTGAAGAGTAATCCCCATTTAAATGGTCACCTGTGGCTCTGAATTAATCATAACAGCATTGGACAGTTCTCTTCGTCTGGTTATCAACGACCCTTCCGTTTTGTTTGAGTGAATGGTAGACTACGCCCATCTAAAATCTTGGTTTGTTTACAGTGGTTGTCTTTTTCCTGAATCTTTTGATTATCGTAATGTACTTTTACACAAATCGCCTTTGTCATATTTCTATGGTCCCTCTCCTGTGTAGCAGAGTTTCCAATAAACTTACCAGGTGTACTTTATGGTGGTTGTGTGGACCAGCGATGGTTGATTGCCAGGCTTACTTTGGGTGCTGACTCAGTATTGTTGTTGGGTTCACAGTGGTTAATTTGAAAAGCGCGCCTGAGTGTGGCGCCCAAGAGCATTAACTCACATAAACAACCGCACGTTCAATAAAAAAATTCACATGGACCAGGGTAATATCGTGCTACACAAACACTCTCAGAACTTCCATTTACAAGCTATTTGGTCTTGCTATATCATCCTGGGGTCTGAGCTGAGCCGAGCTGAGTAAAAGTTTCAAAATTATGGAACTTTTTAACATTCGAAAATACCCAGCATGTACTCGGATTGGAACTGCATCACAGTGTTCCCTGAAGAAAATATACCGATTTTAAGCAAATTCTGCTGCGAATCCTTGGGAACTACAACAAAGTTCCTTGTCTTACAAAGAGTTCCCTCTTTAGTGACCATTTTCAAGCACCGATACCTATGAATGAAAACAAATTATCTCATGTATATTTCATGAAATCCGTCCCAAATACAAGCACGCATCAGAAAGAAATTAAAAGTTGAGCTATGGATAAACGGGCATAAGTGTTCCACTAACATGACTGACTCATCAAAAACACAGGGGACGGATTAACTCACGCTGAATGAGTCTGTGGACAACTGCCAGGTTCTTGAACTGCAAAAATGTTTTATTTTATGAATTTTTACACATATAAACTCTTCAACATTGAGTAGCTTTGGAAATAAGCACACAGCTCAAACAATCCTCAAAGGACTAAACTGAGACGGTAATTTCTATGCGCACTTTTTCTAGGGAAGTAAACGTGTTTACAGCTCCAACAAGCTCAATTTTGGCTAGCTATTTCACGTCCTGAATTGAAGGGCTTATCAACACCCTTAAGTTTAGCTGAGTTGTGAGTTGTTTTGCCGCTTATAGTCGACCGAAACTAAGGGTAAATGCCTTACCGTGTTGTGTACTTGGACAAATCTGGAAAGACGTACACGTTAAACAACCATTGTAAACAAACCAAGATTTTATACCAGACTCAAATGCCAGAACTTACAGGATAGTACGAACAGTTGGAGAGTAATCAAGGTCTAGAAACTGTGCTTCACTGTTGAATGTAAACATTGGCTCTTATTTTAATTTCGGAATAACTGGCGCCCATACACTCCTTTAGGGAAGTGACGGCAACCTGCTAGTACACTGGGGATGCCTCACATGGTTAACACAGAGAATAGACGAAATGTCTTGCGAAACTAACACACAAACTTTCATTGCTTATAACACAGGCACTACTTTGGAATGGAGAGGCTATCATATCTTGGCTAAATGGATAACCCATATCATTCGACTTGTGTGAACAGGTATACACAATAGGATGCCAGTGAAGATAACTTGGACCTAGGGACTTCATTTCATGGGATCTTACCGGATCACCTATCATTTTCTTACACTTATTCTGTCGCACTATCAAACCGAATCAAACGCCGATATAACCCTCAACTGAAAAGGGACCATACTCACAGACTTACCTCTCCAAATTAACCCCCCCCCACCCACCCATCTAGTAGCCTGATTGGTCTGAAGTATTTTTCCAATCGCTGAAATACCTGAGAGGTTTTCTGGAAAAAAAACAGTAACCCAGATAAGGCGGCGTCATTCGGTGTTCAGATGGCGACAGGCTGTTTTCATTAGGGACTCTAAATCGTTTAAAATACAGAAACAGGCATTGTAAATGAGACTCCGGCGTGAATTGCCTCACTAATTGTCCTAAAATATGCTTTCATTTCAACCGAAACTGTGTTTTTCTACTCAGAAAAGCACGACACATCCTGAGTCAGATAAACTGTTTTGTGTCCTCCGTGGCTTAAAAACGATTGCCTTCACAACGATATGCAACGGTGGAACATTGTTTTTCTCGGACATTGAGGTACATGTTATCCTTCATGGAACAGTAGGCAGAAAACACTTTTGGATTGTCACCCACCTACCAGTTGCACACAAAGCGTGTTTGTTGTAGTACGAAAGAATTCGCGAAATTTCAATAGAGTCTTTATGTTTTTAACATGAGGTACCGGGTCGCGGACGAATTAAATCCCTTTCTTTTTTATAATGGAAGTGAGTGTGTTGTTTGATTTGTTAAACACGGCGTGAATCCCGTACCACAGTATTACTTTGAAAGCAGCTCGGTTTGTGGCTAATGAGTACAAATAAAACACATTAATCTGTCTGTTTACCACCTTCGCACGTCATTTAGAGTAGAACACAGACTGTGTCTCCCCTAACAATCACACGCAAAGACCCTCTATACATCTGCTTATCCGGTAACCTTCACAAACCAGGTATCTGGAAGACACGAGTTACGTGTCAGGAAAAGCAGTCATGGCAGACTCTTTCACCTCCCAGAACCCCACTTTCCACAGGAAAACGTGACTAATAAACTCAGTTGCACACTTGTTTGGCTGTAAAACGAGGTTGTATCTATCTTTCATGACGATCCCTTTCAAGTGAGTGTGCTGCACCAGGCCGCCTTATGTTTTACTCGAGGTATCGCAAGACTTTGCCTAAACTTAACACTCTACCCATTCGTCGACAGGTCACCAGCATTTTCACTCTTCGAATCCGGGCTCATCGGATGGGCGCGGTCTACCATTCACTCGAACAAAACGGAAAGGTCATTGATTACCACACGAAGAGAACTGTCGAATGCGGTCATGATTAAGTTGGAGCCACAGATGATCAAACAAACCGGAACTAGTTGTTTGATTGGGTAGCCAGGTTTACTTCTAAATTGTAAAATTTAGTTTCCATGGGTGGTCTGTCTTTCTTTTTCGCAAGCCATGCCTTTCGGTGCAAGCCAGAAATCGCTTATGTTTAGTTGTATTTTTATCTCTCGCTGATACCTATTTCACCTTGTCGGTACCTTTCCTCTCCTTTATTTTTCCGTTATTCAATGTATTTCGACACCCCCAGGAGTTTGACATATTTATTTCACTGTGCAAATTTCCGTGTTACACCAAAATGGCAGTCCAGTCATCATCAAACATTCCCACAAAGCAAAACGTCACCATCAACATCATCGTGATTATCGGTGACGTAGCTCTACCAGCTATGTGTACTGGTGTTTTAGTGTCACACAGCTATTGAGGTGGCGTGTCAAATTTTGAAGAATTATGGCGGCCGCATTAGTGTTGAATCATTCAAGTTCAGGTGGGCCGAAAAGGGGAAAAATCCTCGAGGCTATCCGTTGAATCCCTAGTCAGTCAGTTGTATAGTCTGGAACCCAGTTTTTTTACTGCCCTCGACCTTGAGGTGAGTGGCTTATTTTGATTTTTGGCGTGCAGACTTATCGCCAAGGTGAACCTTGGCCCCAAAATGCTTTTTTGCAAAACCGTTGAGGGTTAAATAAAAATGTTCACACAAAAGTGTTGCATTTCGTTGCGCATATGTTCAGACCAAAAATCACCGTAATCTCTCAGTTACTGGCGCGCATTTAACTTCGAACCTGGTGTTCTGTGGCTTCAAACGTGGCTTGAGATGTATTTGTTGAGAATTTCCGGGCTGTCCGCTTTTCATCCTTCAAGTTATTTGAAAAGGCGTTAAGGGAACACGTGGTGCGTGTAGCCAGTAGCCGAAGCACCAATGCTGGTTTTCGTTACGAATATGCGTACTACAGATGCAATAGACGGCCTTTCTATGAAACTCGAGACATCAGAAGAAGCCAACAAGCTAAACATATCACTCACAAGAACATTACGCGAAGCGCCGACTGTCCAGTGCGTTTTCATCCTAGGAGGCGGGGGAGCTATTTCTTGGAAACTTCTTATTACTTGGCAATTAGACCAGCGCAAAAAATTCCGCGGAGACAGCTGAAAGCATAGCTTTGAAGCATATCTGCACTAACGATACCGTACGCACAGTTTTTGCCCATTCCCCAGACTCGGCTTACCTATCCCAGGATGAAACCACACTAGGGCTGAATAAGTGCTCTAAGGCTAGGCGTAGCATGGTCTTCCATTAATGGTAAAGTCAGTAGGAATCCATCTGGTGGAAATTCTTCCACAAAAGGAAAGTACGGGGACAAACGGCAGGTTAAGGTTTATGAAAATAGTAACACTGCGGCTGTGCAAATAAAGCACAAGTTAATAAAAGTTTACCTCAAACCCGTGCCCCTCAACCGCCCAAATATCGCCCGTGATCACCACAGAACTTCCACTGTGGCTCACTTAGAATGACAATGTTGTGCAAGCCGAAGGGGCCCCAAAACAACGGACAGGCGGATTGGCAGCCTAATGATAGGCCACCCACCAGTTGGCACCAAACAATATTATTATTAAAGGACAGTTATGCCCCACTTACGGCGCCTTTAAGTTGCACGATTATAAAGCAAATGAGCAAGTGTGTCTCTTAGGACCTTGACTTTGGCCGTATTCTCTCAAAAACCCTACTGTTAATCACATGCTGTGTCAAAATTTCAAGCCGGGGGCTAAAAGTGTAGTGAATTATTCAGGCCCACTCCCCCGGCGTTAGCAACCTGAAAGCTGTTCAACTCCGTTATCACCTGTTCCACTACGTCCATTCTTATACCGCAGGCAAATGCCGCTGAAGTTTCTTATGAGCACTTAACTGACCGATATGTCCTTTTAAACCCACCATCGAATAAAAAAGAAAATAGCATTGATAAATCCATGGGACTATTTATACGTGAGGATTTTGTCGTTTATATGCTTCCAAAATAATACAGACCTTCACCTCTTCCAAGCGTCTGGGTTTCTGAAAGGTACACAATTCTCAGGCGTGATCATGTACTTTAAAGCAGACAAAACAAATACTTTCAAGCCTCCGTTTGTGTCCCTGATGATCCAGAAACGATGAACAGAAAAATATTTGCGTGCAGGTTGCGCCTAATCTCAGAGCCATAGGCGCTTGCCTAGGTTGGGTCTCACTATGTAATCGTTTTGCGTCCTCCGGTTAACCAAGGCATAGCCACTGGATCCAACCGGTCCTTGTTTGTAATATCAGGTTATACTCAACGAGTTGTGACTCTGACACCGAGAAGGCTATATTCCATCGAGATAATACTAACAAGCCCTTTCAGATTGCAGGTGACATACTGACTGGGTATCGTCAGGTAAATACAGGAAGCAAATCCCGGGGAAAACAAGGTCGTGAGAGGCACAACTGAGGCTCGATCTCCAAGATGCTGGGAAATTCTTAACTACGTATCACATAGACATGGCACACATAACTTGGTGCCAAAAGTCCGTCGATTTAAACCAAGATTGAAAACGCTGCTGAAGACCATGGAAAGCGTGGATGAAGCTGCAAATTGGATGACTGCAAGAAGAACTGCGGTCGTGGGTGACATACACGCAGGTCAATCAAAAGCCTTCAAAGCTCGTCCTGACTGTTTTATAGTTGGTCGGCCCCTCGGCACAAATAAAGATGAACCGCTCCGCCAGTTGTCACTCGCTGTTTCTGGCTATCATTTTGTAACCAAGCCTCTGTAAAGTAATCCCATAGGAGTAGGTGGCTATTAGCCACCAGGATATATCATTTGGTTTTTGAGCATATTCTATTGCGAAGTACCCGATCACTTCAGACCCCTGCACATCACCAGGAAGCATGTAAATTTGTAACAAAAAATATTCCATAGCGGCCTGAGCTAGCCCAACTGCCCTGGGCAACACACAAATAGAGTACTAGTAAAGACCACAAGGATAAGGCGGGGCAAAATGTAAAAGCAGCTTTCATGTCGGTTGTTATATCTGGCTGCTGTTTTTGCTCAAGTGCCTAGTGCCAGGAAAAGACTCACCGATAAGGAACACAACAAGTTTATTGCGAACAAGCGAGTGCGTGCGAGTGCAACACTTACAAAGGACCTCACGCTATTCGACTTTTACTTTCATCGATCCAGACTGTTGCGGAATTGATTGAATGCTTGATGGGCCTGCATGCTTGCCGGTTTTCCTATTGGTGGTGTTTTAAGGTAGAGTCTTTGGGTCTCAGTACCGGCATTTAAATCTACCTGTCAGGCTTCCTCATTATCATCAAGTGGCTATTAAATGTGGTCTATCGCACTAGAATTCTAATCATATGTCCAACATAACTTGCTGATTACATTAGGGCCACGGATAAACCGCTCGTGGAGTGGAAAACATCATAATCATCATTATCGTCAAAAATGTCTGAGAGCGTGGAGAATCGTATAGGGCATTTGCTTTCTTGCACTAACGATGGAGACTCTAACCGGTTTTATGCTTTAAATTCGAATTAACAGGGAGGGTGTAGCAGTAAACCGACTTTCATCCCGCTCTGCAACGAATGTAAAAATTACAGATTTTCAAAAACTTCTCGAGGTTCAGCACTCTGGTTGTCTTGGACAACCGTTCAATACTGTATTCGCAAAAAAACTGACTCACACCAGACTGCTCTGGTGCTGAAGTACCCATAAGTGGTTGTTTCCTTTACCGAGCTGACTTGAAACTTGTGATGAGGTTGATCTATATTAAAATGTGGCCCTGCCTACTCCGACTATCCCCTCCGTCACTACTCCTGCAGCTCTGTGTGAGGTACGGTGGATTGTAATTCTACTGCGTGGGACTGATTCTTTTCTTGATGACCCCTTCAAGTTGGATGGAAGACAGTACGTTCTCCATACAGACACTTGGGAAACCATCCTGTCGCTATAACTTTACGCATCTTCTTCTGATAGTTTATGTTAACGCCCCCAACGCCTCCTGCATAGGGTTCCAGTACATCGAATCCAATGGACATTCTACATCGACATTGACCAAAGTCGTCCAGCAGAGCGCTTGGAATCGGCATTTTGCCACATCAGACAGATACCATTCAGGTCAACAACCACTCCTATTAAATTTGGTTGTTGCCGGTAGAAGACACTTCTTAATTTAAATATCAAACAAGACTTCACTGAGAGGGTGACAAGCGTGGTGACTTTTGACTTTACCGCTACTGAGCCAGGAACCCGGAACCTCAAACCTGAATCCGAAACGCGTGCCGCGCACACTTTTATGGAATGTGCAATTCTCTTGATCATCTTGAACTAAGACCGACTTTAGTGGGGGGACATACAGGACAACTGTCCAGAAAATTTACGAAGCTGATGTGGAGTTCGCCCCAATGCAACCAGCACACGGCCAAAAGATCCAAAGGCTATGCAAAAGGGTAGGCGTCTTCTAGAAACGACGTCTCACCTTTTTTCAAAAAGCCAACTAATTGAGACGGAAGATGGGCGGACATACCGTACGACGCAAAATAGCTGAAAGTAAATAATCTACCAATGAAATATATGAAACGTGCCATGATGCCGGGCCTCACTCGGAAGGACAATATTGCTCTATTCAAGTAAATGATACACCACCGGAGAAACAGGCCAACCGCCTTCCCCTTGGAGGAGGGAAAGGGAACCCACGAGTGACGCAACAGTGGTATCTGAAGCCTAAATGGAACACTATGCAGACCCGTATTCCGTCCCGGATACCCCATCACATTCAGTTTCGGCAAGGTAAAACCACGAACAGCCTCCACCCAGATTGATCTTCACGGAGGAGGATATTCGTCAACTCTTGAAATGAACAGCACCATTCAGCGCTATAAAGCCGGATGGAATCCACCGAAGGATCTTGAAGGAAGCATCACTCACGTTGGAAAAAATTCTACCTGATGCTTAGTCACTTGCACGACGAAGCCAGCCTTCCATCGGTTTAGAGGCCTAGGGCTATCACACCAGTCTACGAATCTGGTGACCGCTTATGTCCGGCAGCTATGTGCCCGTTAGCTCCGCTAGAATACCGATTGGGGTGATGGAAAACATTCTGACGCGGTTCATCTTAAACCAACCCAGTACCAACAACCTGATATCTACAGTGAACCGCACATTCATCATAAACCATTTTTGTGCGACGAGTATGCCCGCAGTTTTAGATGGCTAAACCCAAATCAAGACGCAGGACATATATCGTGTGCCATCTTTTCAGCTTCTCGAAAGCATTCCATTAAGTCCCACACCTTCCACTGCTCCGGAAACTCCAGCCGTTTGGGATTCAAGAAGGAATTCTACATTGGATTAAGACTTTTCCATCAGAGAGAAAATCCCAAGAGAAAATCGACTCAACCTATACTTTTCCTGGACCAGGCCCCAGTAGTGATCCCCGAAATTGCTTTTAAGGACCATTCAACTTTCTGATCATCGTCAACGATTTTCCAGATTCGCTTTCAAGCTAATGTATACTCTTTACGGATGACCTGAAATCTTAAGCTTCTAATGCCGGCGTCCTCCGAAAGTATGTCGATGCCTCAAAGCAGTGTTCACTGGACTGGCAACTTCGTCTAGAAGAAAAAGGGTGCGTCCATATGTGGTCCTGAGGACACCCAAAAAACGCTTTTCGTGTACACGGCGACAATGGAGCAGAGAACGTTATGAAGAGAGATTCCAAAAGGGATTTAGGCACCCGACTTGCGTCAAACGTGCTCTTCTTCCTCTCCACAACGAATCGGCTCAAAAGGCATTCAACTTTCTACGGATGGTTCAGCACACCTTCTCCCGTGATATTCTCATGGATTTTTGATCGCTCCATGTGGCCTACGTCTGACTGTCTCTTGAATATAAAAAACGAGCAATCTAGTGAGGAAGCAAGGAGGGCCTGATCCCCGGTGAATGAAATCAATGAGCTGGCATTATACTGGTGACTGGCCTCAAGTTCGTTGATTGTGAAGTGCACCTGGAGTCCCTTGGAGACCGTTTTCGCCTCCAAAGAGACCTAATACTTACCTTAGCCTCGTCTGAACAGGGTTTGGCTGAGAGGTTTTTCGCTGTTGACCTGAATAGTACAGGGCGGGGACATGGTCTGAAGACTTTCAAACTCAGAGCCCATACATTTTTAAGCCAACAGTTCTTATTTCGGACGGTCAGTGAGTGGAAAACTCTTGACGGATGTTCAAGCAGCATAAAAAGCGCAGCTGAAAGCACTCTTGAATGACTTTTGCGTGAGGTCTCACTCTGACAAGCATACTGTCCATCACTGGGTGCCTAAAAGGCGCTGCAACATGCCTCTTTTGCACGTGCCTTTCAGGTGAACAGAAACCGCTGAACGATGGGAGCGAACCGGACCCGAGAAATATAGGTAAATGCATAGATCCGGTATGTTGATCCAGGATTCCAGGGCACTACCATTTTACCGGATGCTGCCGTTTATCGTTACTCATTACTTTGCAAGCCAACTTGCTCACCTGTGTCACGAACGGAATGCATGATAATAGTTGGCATTATGATGCTGCGGTACGCTTATATTCTTGTGTGGGACAAAACACTTTTTCCGAAATCTCAGGTTTCCAAAACTCTCCCAGTGAGTGACCATCTCTTTACCATTACAAAAATTTGATGGGAGCGTCGGATCGGAAATGCCAACAAAGTTGGGAGCTTTCCGGAAGGAGTAACTCACACGGTATGTGGGATGACCACACCCACAAAGGTGTGCTGTCCTGAGCTTCTAACGTTAGCCGATCAACCTCTTTGAACAGATGCTGCCTCACAGGTATGCAAATGATAGAAGAGAAAAAGATCAGGCTGAGAAATGGCCTGGCATTATTGATTGTACGTTCGCTTAAATTACGATGCTTACTAACCCGTTGTTGTAGAACCTGTTCCTGTCGGTCCCCAGTATATCGTCTGCTGTCCACGTCTGTTTGCTTCTACTAGCTACGAGCTGCTTAGTTCCGTAACAGGCGTCAAAGGTGCAAAAGTGAACTCAACATTCAAGTCACAACTGAGCTGGATTTGAAGCTGGAAGCCTTCGGAAGGCTTCATACGAGACAAGAAACTTTACATAAGACCACAAATGCCACGCGAGAACCCTACAACCACTAAGGCTGGGAAACTGCCAAGCTCCAGCTCCACTCCGTCTAAAGTGGTCTCTTTGATTTGTGGACACAGTTGTCGCCCAGGACCCCGACAGTCAAAGCCTCAAACCTGACCACAGCGAACCGGAAAGTCCCTCATACACCCAGTTGGCCACGCTGATCGCGGGTGACTCAGATGTCCACACGATCGCGAAAGAAGGGCGACTCCAACCAAACAAGCCAAATACGATTCGCCAAATCAGGAAACTGCTGGCGGGCCTCAAGGTGCAGTCCTCTGCGAAAACCAGCCTCATGGGAGCACCACCAAAAGAACTAATCGGTGCTGCCACCCAGCGTTCAAAGCCTCAGCGAGACACTTTTCCGGTCAAACCGCGCCAAAATGCCAAAGAAACTAAACGGACGCAAAGTTGCCTCAACTTCTTGAACAACAGCAAATCTGGTCGTCCAAAAGGCGTTATTGAAAGGGCTAAAAAATAGCAGTGGTCGATATTTTCGCCCACGGGGAAAAACGTTCGTCCGCCAAAGGCAAGAAGCTCGAGCAAACCGGGCTCCTACAGGGCTAGAGAACCTGCAAACAAAAAGCAACCCTCGAAACCACCAATCGAGGGAGCAGACAGGTATGCCTCAGAGGTCCTTTCGGAGCCCTCGGCTCAAACCCGATGTACACCTATTAAGTCTGCTAGCCCCCCTGGTTACACAACTCTCGGCCCTTCACCTCTGGAGGCTGCAGAGACAGTGCTGAACTGCTTGTCCACAAACGGCCTCAGCTTTTGCAAAAAACTTTGCGATAGTAAACAGTCAGTTTGTCCTGAACAGCCGTCCATAATCGCACTCACAGAGACCTGGCTCACAACTGATGTCTCTGACACAGGGACCTCGATAGACGGCCACTATGTTTTTCGAGCTGACTCAAAACGAAGGAGGGCTGGTGGGGTTGCTTTTTACTTACATGCGGCCCTGTTCATCTTGATTGTCCTCTCTGATGCCACTCCTGCACCTTTTCGCGATGCGCTGTAGATTCAAGTCCCGCTGCGCATGTCTGATTCCCTCCTTCTCTGTGTGGTCTACCGTTGTCCTCTGAGTCCCACGGAAGATGACCAATTCCTCATACGAAACCTTGAACAACCCTTCTCCAGCTACCACTTCACTCACCTCCTGCTGGTGAGTGAATTCAACACTCCAAAGGCCCCCTGGATGAAGCCCAGCGCGTCGGATCAAGTGGACGTTTTGCGGCGGCGCTAACCGAAGGCGTTCAGCAGAGGGGTTGGTCTCAACATGTCGTTGCACTCACCAGATACCGCGCAGACAGACTAACATCCATCCTGGATTTGGGCATCACCAACGAAATCCACTTTGTTGATCAGGCGATATTTAACGCCCCACTGGGACATAGCGATTACTGTGTGCTGACATTTGATTTCATCTGCTATTTGGCGAGAAATCCCGAACCCCAAAACGTGGATTCGAAACTTCTGCCGTGCAGCCATTTTAGGAGTGCGCATCTTTATTGAACAAGTTAAACTGGGACCAGAATCAGTGAAAGACTTACATAGGACCATTGTCCAGAAAGTTCACGAGGCTGACGCGATGTTCATCCCAAGAAACCAGCACGCAGTCGGATGAGCCGCAAGCTACCCAAAGTGATTCGGCATCTTCTGGAAACTGGCAGCTGTTTTTCAAAAAGTTGACTAGAGGAGACACAGAAAATGAGCTGTCATTTCGTAAAATGCGGAACCTCTGTAAATGAGAAATCCGTCAATGGAACATACGAAAACAAGCCACCATTCTGGACCTCGCCCAGAAAAAGAGAAATGTGCTGTTCAAGTACATGAGACATCGCCGCAGAAACAAGCCATCCGCGTTCTCTTTGAGGGCAGGAAAGGGAAACCCACGAGTGATCCAATGGTGGTCTCTGAGTTCTACAGAGAACACTAGGCAGGTCTATATTCAGCCTAGCGTCCTCGTTACATCCAATCTTGTCAAGGCGTAACAACAAACGGCCGCTAACTGACTTGGTCTTCACGGTGGAGGACATTCATTAAATATTTCGCAAGGTCGACCCATTCTGCGCGTCGGGGCCCGAAGAAGTCCACTTGAAGATCCTGAAGGGATCGTCGTTTACACTGACAAATCATTTATACACAGTGTTTCGTCAGTTGCTTGATGGAGGTTGCCTCCCCTCTGCTTGGAAGGAAGCTATTGTCACGCCAATCTACGAAATTGGTGACTGACTATCGCCTGGCAGCTACGGGCCTATAAGTCCCTTTAGCGTGCCGCGCAAGGTTATGGAACGCATGCTGAAGTGAGCCATTCTAGATCACCTTACTTCCAACAACTTGATTTCTCCAGCTCAACACTGATTTCTCCCAAACCGTTCCTGCGTGATGAACATGCTCGTATTTATGGGCAACTTAACCCAAGCCAAGGACGAGGGACTTATATCAAATGCCATATTTTTCGATTTCTCAAAAGCAGTCGATCGAGTCCCACACGTCCCGCTGCTCCACAAACTCGAGTCTTACTGGATTCAAGGGAAAAGCCTAAACTGGATCAAGGCATTCCTATCAGACAGATCATTCCGAGTGAAAGTAGGCTCGACCTGCGCTTCTGCGGCGCCGGTCTACATTGGAGTTCCTCAGAGCTCCGTTTTGGGACCCTTGCTGTTTCTGATATACGTCAATGACCTTCCGGACGTTCTTGCAAGTCCATGTTTACTTTTTGCGGACGACTTGTAATCTTGGAGTTCCAATGCCGGTGCCCTCCAAATGGATGTAGAAGCTGCAAAGCAGTGGTTTTTGGACTGGCACCTTCTTTTGAATGACTAAAGTGCGTCCATATGTCAATTGGCGGAGATTCAGCGAACTCCTTTGCCATGTATGGTGAGAATGAACCAGAAGACAGCACGAGGATGGATGCCCAAAATGCTTTGAGTATCTGGCTCTCTCCAAACCAGTCCTTCTCACTGCACCTTGAGAAATCGGCTCAGAAGGCATTCGCTGTTCTACGGATGATTCGGCGTACCTTCTCTCGTATTACTCGCACGGACTTCCAAATACTCTATGGGGCCTGTGTCAGACCGCTCCTTGAATATGCCAACCCGGTTGTCTACTCAGGACGCACGAAAGACGTAATCCTCATTGAGCGTGTCCAGCGAGCTGCTACGAAAATGGTTGCCGGTCTCAAGTCCATGGACTACGAAACGCGTCTCGTGGTGCTCGACCTCTTTCCCTTGGAGTATCGTCGCCTCCGAGGGGACTTAATTCTTACTTACGCCCTGTTTGAACAAGGCTTGGCCAACAGGTTTTTCACCGTTGACCCAGCAAACACACGGCGGGGACACGGTAAGAAGATTTTTAAGCTCAGAGCGCACACCTTCATTAGGCAAACTTTTTTCTCATTTCGGGTAGTTGCTGCGTGGAATAACCTTCCTGAGACGGTTGTCCACGCTCCCTCTAGAACTCAGTTCAAAACACTATTAGACACTTATTTACGCGAGTCCTCGCGCTGGCAAACATACTGCCCCGCGCTGAGAACTTAAAGAGCAGTGCTACACCCTTTTTTCACTTGTGCCTTTCAGGTGAACGACAGCTGCTGAACGACAAGAACAAAACCGACCCGGGAAACTTGGGCAAAAGCCTCGCTCCTGTGTATCAATCCGTGAATCCGTGAATCCTGTGTATCGATCCGTGAAATCCGTGACCTTGAATACGCGCACTTTCAACTTTCCGTACACGCAAGCAGATACCGTGACCTAGCGCACACATTTGAATAAGATCCTCCGGTATGGGCTGACTCCCGCGAACCAACAGGTCCGTGCGACCGAGCTTATCCCACTAGGTAATCGAGCCACGAGTTGCCATAATTGCACGACAAAAGGTCTCCGTTGTGCAACATAGGGGTTGGGTATGGTGCCGTCATTAGCCGCCTAATAACCAGCTTCTGTAAGCAATTCCTAAACTCTTCGCTCTCGAATCTAGGACCCTGACCGGTTAGGATCATTTTTGGCACCCCATGCTTGGCCCCGATATGATGCAATACCAGTCCGCTGATCATCGTCGCCCGTTGATTTGGCACGGCTGCCGCCTTGATCCACCGCGACAGATGTTCTCTCATTATCACGATTTGTTGGTTCCCGCTGGTTGTCACCTGAAAGAGGCCCATGACGCCAACGGACCATAACTCGCCGGTTTCTGAGGCAGGAATAGGCACTATGGGATGGGTTGCTTCTGTCGTGTCCCCTTTCATCAGTTGGCACCGCTTACAGGACACCACATAATCCATCAACTTACTTCTCATTCCGGGCCAGTAGATCCTCTGCCGAAGTAAGTCGTACGTCTTGGTGCTTCCACCGCTCCTGCAAATGGACTTTCTGCTTTACCATCCGTGAAAACCGCAAATGTCCCCATCAGCCCTCTAGAACTCTCTCCTGGTCCTGAAGCGACTGATGCGGCACGTCTCCCAGCCAAAACAATGACCGCACCAGGCGTTGACGGTACATGTGCTCGTCACAGACCCCCTGACCTGCTGTCTCTCCGCGTTCCACCTCCTCCAAAATACACCTTCGGACTCAAACATTTATTGTCAACGCCGCAGTACGTAATGCGCCCTCGGGAATTTGCCCCTCGTTCTTCACAAGATAAGTGGACTTTGTCCCGGCCTCCCCATAATCACATGACAAGTACGAACCGCAAGCTTGGTGAAACCTCACATCCGCAAATACCAAAGCTTGGTACTGTAATGCCCCTGCCCGTTCAAACTTCTCGAATTCCCAACCTTCGTCCTTCGTCTACAAATCTGACCTGTGGCCTCCCACCCCATGCTAGCCTTGTCCTTGGCAGAGCCTATAACCTACAAACACCATTACCAAACCTTAGTCCTTATCAAGCTATGCCCCCTGGCCACCTGCATGCTACCTACCTGAGATCCCTATTCGGCAGCTACCTACACCGCTACCTTCCCCGCCTTCTTCGAAGCCTCGCAGGGATCCACCTCTACAACCTTTAAAAGGCACCTCAAGGTTTACACACCATGTGCCAGGAAGAAACTCATATCCACAACGACCGATGACCAACTCCGTCCCCCATCCGTTTTCGCTACCAAACCTACCAACTTTTGTCCCACCTGAACACCATTTTCGGCAGCCTCCCATCCCTCCACAGCCACCACCCATTTTTACATCCCACCCTCCTCCACACTTGACGATGCAGAAGGCCACACGATCGCCAGCTCTGTATTCAATTGCATGCCACTCTCCCAGAGTCATTCCGTACCCTATACTGAACCTGATACAGCACCTCCTGCCGTGGGTCCAGACCTATTTAACCAACTATCCACCCATCCACCACCAATATTAAAAACTCCTCCCCGGACTCCGACCCCTACTTCATACTACCCTACCTTCAGCTACCAAGTCCCTCCAGTACTAAACTCTACCGTGAGTGAGGTTATAAAGTTCCTATTCAGTACCGTTTACTCACCAACGAGCCTATCAATAATGTTGTTCAACGCCCGCTCTTTACTGCCCAAAATTCATAATCTCCGAGCAGTTAGCGCCATTGCTCAACCAAGTGTGATCTGCGTGACTGAAACATGGCTCACAGATGAAACTCCTGACACGGCCGTCTCACTCCCTGGCTATGATATTCATCGCTCTGATAGGAAAAACTCAAGAGGCGGCGGCTGTGCCATCTACTCCAAAACAGAACTTCGTGCAACTCCCTTTGTTGATTCTTCCCTGGAAGGGATTCCGGAGACTACCTGGATATCTACAGAACGGACCAAAAGACCTGTACTAGTAGGTTGTATCTATCTACCACCGGCCCCTTCCCCCGACTCTATTGCCGACCTTTCCCGTATTATCTCCACTGCGCATGCCCTTCCTCATACGTCTAAATTTCTGCTGGGTGACTTTAACCTGCCGGATATTTCCTGGTCTCCCACTATCGGCCCCATCCGTTATGCCGCGCTGCTCGCCAACTTAGTGTGGAGGGCTGGTCCCAACTTGTACGTCGCCACACTCGTGGCCTGCATACCCTGGACCTAATATTTTCCAACGATGGCCATTTGGCTACAGCTGCAGTTGGTCCTTGCTTCCCAGGAAGTGATCACTGCGTCGTTTCTTGCAACGCAGTCAGTTACGGCCAAACTGTTCCTCTGAGTCCATCCCTGTTTCATCTCCCCTCCCTGGATATTTTACAAGCCTTTTCGTCCACGCTGGCCTCCCAGAATTGGGATGACTTCTTCCTCTCGACAAATACCCACCGCTTCTGTGACATCTTTTACCAAAACCTATTGACTGCTCTTCACCTTGTCTCTCCTGTAAAACGTTTTCACTCCAATGTCTCCGGCCACGATAGGTTGTTGAAAATCTTGGATGCAAAAATACACCGGGCTAGCAGAGAATATAGGAAGTCTCAGGATTTCTCGTTACTAATTCTTATCAGTAAACTCTCTACTGACTGAGAATCCTTGCGGGTATCTCTCGAACGCCGAGAAGAGAGCACCGTCCTCAGAACCCCTTCTAATCCCAAATCACTCAGCCGGCTGTTCCGTAGGCGTTGTATCCCGAACAACCACCCAATTGCCTGTTTGCGTTTCACAGATAGTGGCCCCGTCACTGATCCTGTCAATATTGCAGACCATCTGAACGCTTACTTCGCCAGCTGTTACCTACCCATTCCTCCCAACTCCGAACCCCTTCTCACTGCTGCATCTCTTCAAACTCTTAATGGTCAAGGTAACCACCCGACTCTCAGTAACGTAACCATCTCCCAAGCTGATGTTTCATCCCTTCTCCTGAAGATTAAGGACTCTGTTGTGCCAGGGGCCGACGGTGTTCCACCTAAAGAACCATTAGACACTTATTTACGCAAGTCCTCGCGCTGGCAAGCATATTGTTCCGCGGTGAGAACTTAATGAGCAGTGCTACACCCTTTTTTCATTTGTGCCTTTCAGGTGAACGAAAGCCGCTGAACGATAAGAAAATACCGGCCCGGAAAACGTGGTCGGAAGCCTCGGTCCTGTGTATCAATTTGTAAATCCGTGAAATACACAATCCGCTGTTTATCACGAATTCACGGGTTGATACACAGGATCGAGACTGTCACTCAAGTTTCCCGGGTCGGTTTGGTTCTCTTCGTTCAGCGGCTATCGTTCACATGAAAGGTACAGGCAAAAAAGGGTGTGTTCAAAAATAAAAATTCGAAACCTGTTCATTCTGAAGCTTCCTGCTAGCCAACGTCGTTTTATTATCCAGCGGCTCAGAGTATAAATCGTTGAGATTCACAAACGTCCGGTTGGTAACCGAGGTGAAATTGGACAAGTTCATGAGCTGTACCGAGTGCAGCAGGTAGATACCAGAAGAAAGGAAGCCAGTCAGCCGACTAACTGGGAGAGAAGCGATAGGCCTCAAAGTTTGGATAAGAAATGCCAAGGACATTTGTGGCGAATTACGAAAGGAGGTCGGATACCAACAAGGAGCTCCAAGAGGAATAGAGAATTGACGACAAACATTTGGGGCCTTTTGACTCTGGATCACCCTTTCAACTGCAGTTCAGAACATTTCGAGGGGAGCATTGCTCAAAGATGTCTTTCATTCATAAAAAATAGCCCAAGGAAGCAACAGAAAGCTACGATGACAGTGTGGAAACACCAGAAAATGTAGTTCGAATACTCTTGTGTGGACTTCAAGATGGAATGAGCCTCATCCGCGCCATTCATCTTGTTAATAAAGGGGGTGAATCGATAACCAGACCCAGACCTTATACCTATAGCTAGAAGCATCTGAGAACCAGGAGGATCACTGCTAAAGAATTGCTTGCTAAAAGGAACGCTGCGGATCAAAAGGCCTGATTTGGCACCCGAAGACTAAAGGTGTCTAGCGGAAATATGATTGCGTTGAAGGCGGTAAAGTCGGAAAGTGGGACTAACCTGCATATTTGTAGCTTTCAGATGTGATGAGCCTCGACGATGAAACCAATCAGTTAACTTTGAGCTGCATAGTCTGAGTGTTGTGACAATAATGTCCGAAGATTGATACACGCTTGAGACGAGCATCATATGTAACTGAAAGGAGGAAGCCGGATGATATTTGAGTTGACGGAAAAGTTGTTATGTTATAAAGTCGAATACATAGAGGTGATGCTTAACGGGTGGTGGTAACTTTGTGGCAGGTGTGGTAGCCCTACTTGCAGAACGGAAAATGTGGGGTATATATCGCTTCAGCGCAGGTGTTTAGGGAAAGCACATTCAGAAGGATAGCTGGTGGGTTTGAGAAACTCCTTCCCTGAATGATTCCAACGAATGAAGAGGCTAATGTTCAATCTGCTGTCTTCAACCGGACTAAGATAGTTCTCAAAGGCAGGAGTTGCAGCGTTTGAGGTGAGGTCTACAGCCGGGGATCTAGGAGCATTTTGGACCTATAGGAATAGACTGTGTGAGTGGCAGGTCTTATGAACGAAAGCCGCTCTGGGTAAAAGTCCTGCGTATTTTGGAAGCGCACGTGGAAGAGAGCCTGACATGCACACAACCTAAACAATCTGTAGATCATGTAAAAATGTGTGCGTGTATTGCCTTGGATTCGGAAAGAAATAAACGGTGGAAAGGAGCCAGATGAAGCGCCCGGGTGAAAACTTTACACAATAGTGTGCACTCCTTCGTGTGGATTCTGTGTAACTGTCGCAGATGACAGGGCTTCTGATATCTGGGTTGAAACGCAGTGATGTGGATAAGGATTGAGTGTAACGTAGGCACACATGACAAGATGAGAAATTATTGTCCGTCATTTCTTGATTACTTCTATAAAAATCTTCATCTTCGGCAATAAGACATACTTATAAGCAAAACAGGAGAGGATACATTTGACGAAGTCGACGGGTGGACCTGGATAAAATGGAAAGTTTAATGGTGGGTGGCGAATGGTGAACGCAGATCTAGAATTAGTCCGCTTAACTTGTCTGGGTGGTAGCTAAATGAGCAAGAAAAGAAGTCAGCTGGCTGTTTATTAGTCTGCTGGGCTTGGCAACTGATTTGTCAACATTCAAGGATCTGCTGGGGACTCCAAGTGCATACGAATACTTACCGCTGCTTCAAGAATGGCCTTCCATGGGCTAACTAATCAGACCTTAGTGCGAAGAAAACATTGCTGTGGACTGTAGTAAAAAGATGCGTATAGTTACTCAGGTCTTTCAGTGGAGGTATCTACCAGAGAGCTAAAAATGATGCTGCGAGAAGCTATTATGGGCCAAATGCATATTTTTTGATGATATGGTCCCACTTCAGCAGTCAAGAGAAGGTGCTGAATGAATAGTGCAAAATAACCCGTTAGGCAGCGGCCGATTTCACGATCAAAGTAGTTGATTACAAAGTAGAGCCATGCAACTCCAAGAGGCACATAAATTCGTGGAAGGATATGTCTCTTAGCATCGGGGGGCGAGATGCCTCAAGTGGTTAGAGCGCGAATTTTTTGACCGGAAGGTCCGTGGTTCGAATCCGACCTCCGCCTCTCGACTTCCCCTTTATAGGCTTGGGCAAAATGGCAGTATCCTAGCCATTGTGCTTCCTTCGGGTGGCATGGCAGCTGGAAACCGAAAGGGTGCTACAACTGAACAATGTCTCTTAACATCAGCTACCTCACATGACAGTCATTGCGTCGTCCGGAATGGCGCTGATGGAACTATCCTATTTAGGCATAAAGAAAATAGCTAAAGTATCGACCTCAACGATTACTAGCTCCAAGTTACGGGAATATTGTACTTCTATCATTAAAGCTTCATTTATATAAACGAGGGCAGAAACCTCCCACCCGTTTCCCAAAGCAGAACTAGATTGGCGTGTATAGCATTACATTTCAGGAAGTGAAAAATCCGGACCAATCTTTGTTGCATTTCTGTGACCTCTTAGCCAATGTGCCGGAACTTGAAGCTGTTTTTGATAGAATGCAGCTGTTATTGACCTCGGAAGAACCCCGGATCGGCCAGTTATTTAATGAGTATTAGATAGCTGGGATTACCACGACCATGAATGACCAACTTGAGGCAGTTGGCAATGACTTTGTTGTTTCTTGGTAGCATATGACGAGCTTTTTAAAAAAGACCTGTCAATTTAAGCTGTGTGGCAGAAACTGGGCAAATATAATGAGTTGGCAGACAAACTGAAGAGAATTAAGTCGTCATCAGACTGAAACACCCAGAAAAGTTTTTTTCTCACGTGGCTCTGTGTATGGTAGTTCATTCGTAATTCACTGAGGCTTATTCTCAAAAGGCTTCTCTTCCTTATCAAAACTTCTTCGCAGTTTCAGACCTACGATTACGAACAATTCCAATGCCCGATTTACTGCATGAGCGTTTCTGGTTAATGGCGAAGTTTTCACAAGTGCACAATACTGTGGGGCACTGTGGATGTTGAACAAATCTCCAGGAAAACAAGCCCTGCCAGGCTACCAAGTCTGTTTGCAAAGCTACTAAGTCAAGATGTTATTGGAGGCATTAGGCCAGCTGTGGGCGGTGAAACTACATGCATCTTTCATGTGGTAGATGAGTTCGTAATAAACAAGAGACCAAGAATTGTGTCCTGAGAGAATGAGAACAATTATAAAAATTGTACTTGTATTCATTTTTGGCAGCGAGTTTTTTGTGTCATTCTAACTCTACCTGTTTTTCAATCTGGAATGTGGGTTTCTAGCATTCCAGGTTGCTAACGTTGATTGATCACGTGAAAATGTTCAAAGGTTTTATGCTATGATGCATCCGAATCCATCCTTTAGATTGGTTCTGAATCCTGAACCAAATCCTCACTCCTTACAGCGACTTGGAATGTAAAATTCAAAAGGTGCTCCTGGAAACATTTGATTATGAATTTCGACATACGGCAAAATGTAATTCATGTGTTGTGCTTAAATGTATAACTAGAATTCATTTCAATTTCTTTCGATTTACAGCCATCTTCAAGGTAACCCTGTAAGATGACATCCCAAAAATCGAAATTGCAGTAAGTATCGTTCAATTCTCAGCCAGATCTTGGTCAGGTTCAGCGAAAAATGGCTGCTAGCCACTTCGGAGCTGAAAGCTTGTACTTCGACCTTCAGCCAAAGCATGTGCTTTGGAGATCCTCTTGGAACAGGAGTGAATGCCTTGTGTTTGACTGATTTTGGAATTTCACCAAACAAGTCAAAATCTGAGGATGTTTTGAAGCTGAAAATCTACTCTGGAACAGAGTTAAAGCAAGAAATTCGTCTCATCGACCCACCATGTGGGATGTGCACTTTTAGCGTGAGGATCGGAGACAGCACCATACAAGGTAACCTGACCTCTTGACTGGACGATTTGGTTTGGTTTTCTGAGTTTCAGCACAAATTCTGAGCTACCCAACTGAGTATGAAGCACTGTCTAGCGTAACTCGTCCGGCTGTGAAAATCCTGATGGCTGTTGAATTGAAAGTGCCCTGGTACAACTTCATCCACAAACAGCATCTTCGTCTAGCTTGGCTTGAACAGGGCAGCAATCATCATCATCATCGACAACATGGCATCAGTGTTCACCACAGAGGCTTCGCTGCCATATAACCATGATTTATTTGAAAGTCTTATTGTGAAGAAAAGAATAACGATGGAAGTGGAGGGGACATACTGCTTCCTTACTACAATCATTCTGAGGTGCCTACATCTCCAAACACTCACTCAGGCAATTTGGATAGAAACTGACAACAAGATCGCCACTGACATCGGTTGGCAGCCATATCTTGCAGCGTTTCCAACCAGGCCCAGTGAAGATCACGCGGTCCCTACCCTGGAAGGCGAGCAGTACTGACAGCACCCAAACGTTTTGTGGTTTCTTTCATACCCTTCTGCCAGGTCAAGGGTTCGCAGTCTCCCAGCTTCCGCCACTCTGAATTGGGCATGGAAAACAGCACTCTCTTTGACGAACGATGGTTAGGCATGCGCAACACATGTCCCAACCAACGCAGCTTCTGGTGCTGGACACATTCTTCAATGGGAGTACCCCTTGCACAACCCAAAACTCGCTTTTTAACTGCCTCGTTACGGATTCGCCGACACCAAACCACGCGAGCTATGGTTCTGAGACAACGAACACCTGAAGTTCCGCTGCTCGAACAGGCCAAGTCTCACAGCCATACAACAAAACAGCCCGCACTGTAGCTTGATACACACGTCCGTTGAGATTCAGGGACACAATACTTTGACGCCGTAGGTGTCTCAAATTAAGCAAACGCGACCCGAGCCTTGCATATTTGCGCATTGACCTCATCTGTCACACTACAATCAGAATTAATTCAACTTCCAAGATGGTAAAACGCTCCACAACTTCCAGTACCTCTCCCTGGATTGTAAGTGGCGTGTTCAGACAGTGCATGTCCAGGAGCATGACCTTACACTTTTTGGGTGCAAAGTGCATACCAAAGGACGGGATGATGTCGGTCAATTCATCTAAAAACACCTGCGCCTTCTCCTCCTCTTCAAAGATAAGAACGATGTCATCTGCATATTCCAGGTCGACAAGGTTTTTGCCACAGGCTACGAACTTTTGGAACGATAATTTCTGACCTGCTGCCCACAATATTTGGTGTACTACTTCAACCGGGCACCTAAGGGCTAATAGAATAATCTTTAAATCAATACATAAAGACAACCGTGTATTGGTCAAAACCTGTATCACTTATATTTCAAGTCTACTATTAGTTTGATCAAAGTCTTTCTGCGGCTGCATACAGACTGATCAGACGAAGCGGTCACTTAGAAAGATTAGTTTGTCGTAGATTTGAAATTAGTTGAACTATGCAAAAAATTGTGAGTCTAAAACCGTATCACAAAAGTCTACTCGGCGTACAATTTTCGGTTCCCCTGATTGGCCACTGTGTAAGTACCCGAAGGTTTGGATCAAAGTTCTTAAACTGTTGAGATGCTTGCAACAATTCTTCGAAAATTTGGGTAAATTGGGCCGGATCAAACTGAATCATCATTCTGTTACGAAATTCTCTATCTTCTAGTCAAAACTGTCCCCTAGACTCTTCATTATGCTTAGCAGCTCTGAGGTTTCCAGCTCCCTAAATTGTGCTTCTGTTGCGAATGATTCATTAGGATCTTTACATGTGCGCTGTGTAAACACCTTAACACTTGAAATTGGCATCTGTGTACACGGATGATTTCTGATACTATTTTAATCGATGCATGTATCAAACCAGCTTCTTGAATAGAACAACCACTCTGAATAACCATTCTGATGTTTGCACAGCACCAGTTATCGAAAATACTGTTTTTATCACGTCGTTATTGGGATGAACTGCTTTGATTTTCTTCAATTTGTAAGTGAGATGTATTCAGTAGTTGTTCTGGCGAAAGTCAGTGACACAGAATAAATAAATTTTGAGATGCACACACACATCAATGTGGGTCTGTAATAGAACACCAACCGGTGACACGTCTTTTTCAACCTTTGTTGAACGCCATCTTGATCCAGGTTCTCTGAAGTGTTTGCTCGTGTTTCTAATGCTAGGAACAAGCATGTGAACATTTGTTGAGGAATTATACGGCTTTTTATTAATAAAATAGAATACCCCCCCCCAATATTTAGCTTCTGTTCATAAAGTGAGGACATATGAACTAGGTCTTACAAAATTGTTACAGCCGAACTCTGATGACGTAAAAAAATGGCATGAGTTTGTATTGTTCACTTTAAACAGTTTTTTCCCGACTATCCGCGACTGATCCTACTTTTTGGCCATGTGAAGGACATGTAACGGTTGTGTTACAATGCCAAGAACGCAGGAGGTGACCCACTACTCTAGCCCTACTTGAGATCACCTGGTGCTGACTTGTGTCATTCCGAGTGGTCCCGCTAATCCAATCCGTCAAACCTGCTCCAAATAGCCCTAACGTTATGTGGTCTTTCGATTACTACTATCATTGTTATTAGTAAAACTACTACTGTGTGTTTCAGGCGATATCATAGAACAGGATAAAGGATCCGGGAATGCACTCTCTCCCATAGTGGTCGAACGGGACAAGAGGTTTAAAATTTTCCAAACAAAGGCATAAGTGATGTTTGGGTGTGGGTGTATTTTGGTCAACAGCTTACGAAAACCTTTCAGCTAACAACTAGTTGAGTCAACAAGCTGTTAGGTAAAGATTGCACCCCTGGTAAAACTATCAGGGAAATTTGTTATTAAAGCACTAGACTTGAAGGGTCTTTGTTTTAAAAGATTATTTTGTTTTTCGATAGGAGGCGTCTACATGATGAACTAAAATTAGAGTGAGACTGGTTGACAGCTGTCAGAGTTTTCAGCAACCTTGTGAGAGGGTGTTACTTCTAGATAATAAATTTCACTTTTCATCGCTTTGCTGCCACAGTTTGATCAAATAAATTGTAATCCACCGCCATTTAGCTACATTTTATTGCCAGCACATATTTTCTATCCGTTATATAAATCCCGATAAAAGCAGTAAAAAAG
This sequence comes from Clonorchis sinensis, assembly GCA_003604175.2. Taxonomy (NCBI): domain Eukaryota; kingdom Metazoa; phylum Platyhelminthes; class Trematoda; order Opisthorchiida; family Opisthorchiidae; genus Clonorchis; species Clonorchis sinensis. The sequence continues at coordinate 28,368,174 of CM030373.1, read as the reverse complement.
TTGGTCCCAAGCAATCTTCACGTTATAAAGACTAGTTGGGCAATAGCTCTGGGTTTATATGCTTTTAGTTGCTCTTTCCGTCGGCAATTTTGCAGTGTCGTCAAAATCCATTTCTATTGGTCATTGGTCATTGACTGAATACGCAGTCAATCAGTCAGTCAATCAATCAATCAATCCACTTTGGAAAACTACCGTTTACTAGGTCCGCAGTTTCCAGTGTTAGCAGCGGACACCTGAACCCGTCCCAACTTAACTCCTTCAGATTTGGCTGTAGCCGCAGGACCACACATCTACATTTACAGGAAACTGAAGCCTTATTTCAGGATTACACTCCCGCCGCTAGAAGTGGACACTCAAGAGGAAGAATCTTGGAAGAAAGCGGGAGAAGTAAGTTTAGTTATTTTTTGTGTCCGGGACTTTCCCTAAACCCCTTGGCCCACTTGTATAGCAGTGTTCATTTACAGTTGTTTTTTATGAGCACACCTGTTTACTTTTCAACTGATATCGAATAAATAACGTTGATGACACTCAGTATGACAGAGCAAAAGCCGAAAAGTGCTGATTGGTTGTACGTTATGGAGGAAGAATCAGAAATATTGCTGAACCCTCTCGACGAAACACGCTACTTATAAAGTTGCTGAAAACCCTTCGAAAGTCCACAAGCAGTCTCACGATTTCTGAGGCTCATCAGGTGAACAGTCCTCAGTCTCTCTTCAATCTTATCCTCTACTTGTATCCAAATCGTACGCTATTCACGAAGTGGACTCATTTGCACACTAACTTGGTTTTAACGAGAGACTCAAGTGAAACTAGAAAGTGAGTCAGTCTATTTGGAGCAAATTTTGTTGAAGAATATCACGCGCGAGAAATTCAGTTTGTCCCCCCAACCCACAAAATCAAATTAGTCCGAAAATGCGTCTACTTCACGAATCAGTGTTTTTCTTTGAAGCGATAAGCATCTCCTACACATCAGTTGACGACAAAAACGGTATCGTGGTTTGACGTAACTATCCAGTATCGTCTTCCTGGACTGACTGGATGGCATTCGTCTTGGTGTTTGTGTTCATGTGACCGGGAATTGATCCACCGAGGAGATCAGGAACAAGCGCCATTCAAGACAAACAAAAAGTTGAGGTTTTTATTTGCAAGCCATATAGGGTGTTGGTTGGTTGCTCGACAAAGGCCATGCCGCTCTTTTGCGACACCCAAGCATGTATACATCAAAATGCATGCGTCACAGTAGTGTCATTGTTATTTCTTCGGAAAAACACGCAAATATGGTCGACCGAAGTATTTGATAGCAGTATCGAAAGGTGAACATTCGGGATTATTCATCATCGTGCACTATTCTACAACAGTGTTGCCATTTTGTATGGTTGACCAAGGTTTAGGCCTTCGTGTACTCCTGTCCCGTCCCAATAAGTGAAGCGTTTCTGGACTAAGCCCGCATGTACTCCGTTCAAAACCAAGCTGGGCACAAAATACCTGTGGGTTTGAAGTGTGCTAGACGAGGTATGATGACGCACTTGTTGAATAGCGCTCTTCATCATTTTTTACTAACCTCAAGGGAGATTTCAAAGCAGGAAAACTAGTTGTAACCACCGACAGCAAGATGGCTCATGGTTAGATCGTGAATATACTGACCAGAAGGTCCGTTATTCGAACCTGGCCTCTACATCTCAACTTCCCTTGTCTAGGCTTAGGCAATCTGACAATACGCCAGTCCTCGTGCTTTCTTTGAGTGGTATGGCAGCCAGACAACAAAGGGATGTTACAGATGAATGGTTTATTATCAGTTATTTATCACCACCAGTGTTGACACTACAGAATAAGTTTAACACACCAGTTCTTTGCAGCTGCACAATTTCGGTTCCAGTAGCCATCTTCTAAGAGTAAATTTTCAGGCTGAGCGACCGTCATTACAACTGACGGTCAATCATGATTGAGTTGCTCCATTTTCCATATCACGCAAGGCAAAACATAAAAGAAGTCAACGGAGATAAAGTTTAAAATTGGGAATTTAACTCGACTGGAGGATTCAACATGCCAGTCGTCTGGCAAGTTTGGAGAACAGTGTATTAATCTTAACGCCCAGTAAGCTGAAGCGTAACCATATTTTTTGCAAGAAAGTAGTTTGTTTACATATTTACAGAGTCATATTGTGAATGGACTTGATGTTTTGGTGGTTGCACAGATGGTCGTTTGTCGGTAGACGGGCACTGTTAATTAGCTCACAAAAGTTTCGTCAGCGATCCGGGAGAGGGCATCAGCTGAGTCATTGAGGACACATCGCCAACAGTGCACCGAGCATTTTTATGAAAAGCAGCTTCACAGCTGTGATAAACCGATAAAGTCTCAAAGATCAGGAGTTACAGTGAGTACACCACTGGTTATCAGACAAGTTTGGGGTGGAATGTCATACCATGTCTCGACACAGTTATTTTGAAGCATTCCGTTTCACTAACCGTCCCACTACCCGCCCCAGTCGCTAACTTGAATATTCGAAACTAATTAGTGCTGAAGTGATATTCTATTTCCCTCTTGGAACTTCCTTCACTGTAGGGTGAACTTACGCCAAAACAACTGCAAGAAACTTTGCAAAATCTTCAGTGAGTTTGTTGAATGAACCTTATGGATGACTTAATCTCATGTGAGTTATTCTAACAGCCTTCAGAATGTGACCTTAAAACCGATAAGTTGTTCACCCCCAAGGACATCTTAGACTGACACAGTGACACCTTTATCTTCCCATCGGGACGTTCACAGAGAATTCTTTTAGATCATGTTGTGAGTTTTATTGGAACTATCCGAAAAAGTGTCTGGACGTCTCTCCATGAGAAAGGTGTAGATTTACTGAATTCCGCTGGCCTGTTACAAGTAGACTGTAAATTTTATCCAGTATTACCCCATTCAAATGATACTTTTTGAGAAAAACTCGGTCGAATCCTAACTGAATCAGAGCTCAAATCTATCGGATGCCAGTTCGTGGTGAACAAATTCAACTTCACCTAGAAGAGATACTAATAATAGTAATCTTTCTTGACCTGTACGCGAAATGACGGTAAGAACGGAAAGTTCTCTGATTGCCTGTTTATGAAGTTAATGATGAGTACGAAGTAGCTGGCTTCGTCCTGATCTACTCCACCGCATATCTAATCGATATCATTTTCCATGAAGCACTAATTCCTTCCTGGGCAATGATGTTCAGATTGAGCCAAGCGGGTACAACTAAATGAGACGTGGCTTTTGGTCCTCGCTGTTCACTTTTACTCACGAATTTCACTTCACATGGTCACGTGTTGACTGACTGGTCGATTGACAACTTCTCAGACGGAAGTTTCCTTAGTCTCGTGAGATCATTCCTCCTTCAAGCTATTTCTAGACTGCAAGTAATGTAAACAGTTTAAGAATTTCCGACTGAGCATTCGTCCTGTTTGGTTAAAGAGGGTTTTACTCTACGGAGATGATCACTGTGGGGTGACAAACTTGTGAGAATGATTTTTAGAAGCCAGTTTGAAGCAGCATGCACAAAATCCAACAGGACAAGGACCAGTAACCAAACTAAAGATTCCATCTGAAACCGAACCATTTTCATTCTGTTTTCCCAAAGCGAATTTGAAATCCTACTCGTACTATTTCACATCCACAACATTTTTCCATTAAAAAGCGTTTTCTTCTTTTGAACGATTCTTTCCACCGAGGTCCGCAAATCTTTTATAGTTGCGGAACGTCGTAATCAAAGTAGTATATTCACGACCAGCTTGATTTTTCTTGTTGTTTTTCAGTGATCGGCACTCCTATGTAGTGTCGACTTTATTATTCTATCGCTATAAACAATACAACTAAAAGTACTTGTATGACTGAACTGAATAGAAAGTCTATCTTTACACCCTTCCACAGCACCGAGCGCCGCTTACTCACCGCGCGTTCTCTACGGTTTATCCAACTTCCGCCGACAGAAGCTTGCGAATTTTTGGAAGCTTATCGTTCAGTGCCACTGAAGAGAGAGGTAGGTGGTATTTTTTCTCCGCCTTGCGGTAAAATGATCGTACTTGAATAGCACTTCCGTTGTTGGAGAACACAAACTAACTTTCTTGTTCTCTGCGTGTCATATTGCACAATTTCAAATCTGCTTTTACAAAACCAGCTACTTCTGAAAAGAAGGAGGCCTTCGCTGCAGAGTTGGTTATTAGAGAAACACCAACTTAACACTTATAGACTATTGGACAGGGGAGCAAAACTCTCATATGCATCTCGTTTACAAAACTAAATATCCATCTTCTCCTTGAATGCATCTTCCTGAACTTTCCGGGATATTCATTAACTGTTATGCAAATGCAAGCAAATGCCACAAAGAATGCCACAAAGCGACTCCACAAATTCCGTAATAGATCTCATTTTTCAAGAGAAGCAAAGCGGATTTACGAGAAGACTTACTACTCGCATGCCTCATCAGTAGTATCCACCGTTACACTTTTAGCAAAACTGAGAGACTCTCAGCGGTTAGTTAGTTTACTGGAAAAGTCCTGTCTTCATGGTACTAGTCCGCAGAAGGATTCGCTTCCTTTGCTTTTTATTCGCGGTGCTAGAAGAGATACTAATAATAGTAATCTTTCCTAATGTGCACGCGAAATGACGGTAATAACGGAAAGTTCTCTGGTTGCCTGTTTATGAAGTTAATGATGAGTACGAAGTAGCTGGATTCGTCCTCATCTACGCCACCGCATATCTGATCGACATCTTTCTCCATGAAGCACTAGTTCCTTTCTGGGCAATGATGTTCAGATTAAACCAAGCGGCTACAACTAAATGAGACGTAGTCCTCGGTCCTCGATGTTCATTTTTTACTCATGAAGTTCACATCACATGGTCACTTGTTGACTGACTGGTCGATTGATAACTTTTCAGACGGAAGTTTCGCTGGTCTCGTGAAACCATTATTCCTTCGAGCTACTTCTAGACTGTAAGTAATGTAAATAATTGGAGAAATTCTGATTGAGAATTCGTCCTGATCGGTTTTGGAGGGTTTTCCTTTACAACGATGATCACTGTGGGTGTCAAACTTGTGAGAGTGGTTTTTAGAAGCCTGTTTGAAGCAGCATGCACAAAATCCAACAGGACAAGGACCAGTAACCAAACTAAAGATTCCATCTGAAACCGAACCATTTTCATTCTGTTTTCCCAAAGCGAATTTGAAATGTTACTCGTACTATTTCACGTCCACAACGTTTTTCCACTAAAAAGCGTTTTCTTCTTTTGGACGATTCTTCCCACTGGCCAAACCAAGGTCCGCAATTTATCTTTTTTATCTTTGCGCAACGTCGTAATCGAAGTAGTACATTCACGACCAGCTTGATGTTTCTTGTTTTTTAGTGGTCAGCACTCCTATGTAGTGTCGACTTTCTTATTCTATCGCTATAAACAATACAACTAAAAGTACTTGTATGACTGAACTGAATAGAAAGTCTATCTTTACACCCTTCCACAGCACCGAGCGCCGCTTACTCACCGCGCGTTCTCTACGGTTTATCCAACTTCCGCCGACAGAAGCTTGCGAATTTTTGGAAGCTTATCGTTCAGTGCCACTGAAGAGAGAGGTAGGTGGTATTTTTTCTCCGCCTTGCGGTAAAATGATCGTACTTGAATAGCACTTCCGTTGTTGGAGAACACAAACTAACTTTCTTGTTCTCTGCGTGTCATATTGCACAATTTCAAATCTGCTTTTACAAAACCAGCTACTTCTGAAAAGAAGGAGGCCTTCGCTGCAGAGTTGGTTATTAGAGAAACACCAACTTAACACTTATAGACTATTGGACAGGGGAGCAAAACTCTCATATGCATCTCGTTTACAAAACTAAATATCCATCTTCTCCTTGAATGCATCTTCCTGAACTTTCCGGGATATTCATTAACTGTTATGCAAATGCAAGCAAATGCCACAAAGCGATTCCACAAATTCCGTAATAGATCTCATTTTTCAAGAGAAGCAAAGCGGATTTACGAGAAGACTTACTACTCGCATGCCTCATCAGTAGTATCCACCGTTACACTTTTAGCAAAACTGAGAGACTCTCAGCGGTTAGTTAGTTTACTGGAAAAGTCCTGTCTTCATGGTACTAGTCCGCAGAAGGATTCGCTTCCTTTGCTTTTTATTCGCGGTGCATTTTCCTTAAGGAGAGTCGAGTCAGCTGCATAAAGTTCCGCATCATTGCCGGCGGCGGATGGCGATCTGTAGCGATGCCCCAGAACAAGTTTACCCAGTTTCTTTAAGCTTATTCCGTAAACTGTCAAGTCTATCTGCCGGAAGCCAACTCCCGTCCGTATGAATATTAGTGATAGAGAGAATGTGGATAATTCGTAGTCAGTGACTAACGACAACGTTTGGTCGCTTTGGCCGGAATCAGTCAGCACACAGTCTACAATCACCAATCCAAATTGCACACACAATATAGGGATTTATATATATCCCAGGTTATCAATCTGAGGGATTATCCTCAAGAGAAACTTCAAAGGTCAGAAGGCTGAAGGCCATAGGTTTTTAGCCTCATCATCATCATCATCGACAGCATAACATCAGTGTTCAACACCGAGCTGCCGTACAACCATGATTTATTTGAAAGCCTTATTGTGAAGAAAAGAATAACGGTGGAAGTGGAGGGGACATACTGCTTCCTTACTACAATCATTCTGAGGTGCCTACATCTCCAAACACTCACTCAGGCAATCTGGATAGAAACTGACAACAAGATCGCCACTGACATCGGTTGGCAGCCATATCTTGCAGCGTTCCAACTAGGCGCACTGGGGATCGCGCGGGTTTTAGCTTCTGGGAGACTGATTGTTGCGCGGTCAATCTGACGCCCTAATCACTTGACACATTCTAAGTTCACGCTGTTTTGTACTTTTGTTGCTGATATCAGATATCCTTGCGTCAAAAAACTGCAAAACGCCTTTCAAAGCTTTTGGCTCAAATCAGGGCAATTTCATATATGCGGCCGGACAGAATGTTAAAAAATAACCGATTGGTGCATGCGTAACATTGAATTAGTCCATATTTTCATTATACACACAAAGCTTCTGAATAAACTGCAAGAACAGTCTGGAACCCAAGTCCTTATGGACGCCTGAAAGCGTCGTAGAAATCTCGCCTGCCCTACACGGAATACGTCTACCAATGCCATTTGGAAACTGACTAATCAGGGAATGGAGTAACAGTCCGGATGAGAGGCCTGTGAAAATTCCCTAACCTATTCAGTATTGGTCTGAGATGAGCTTATGGTTTATGGTTACACATGGCTTCTCCGACAGCGCTTGGTTGAAGCTTCTCGGACAAAACCCAGTAGTTTCGTTAGTTTTACTCTCAGACGTTGAAAATGAGCCCAGGTCTTCTAAATGCATACTTTTATGCGTTTTAATCGGTGAAGCACAAAGCGAGTAGAGCACCCGCCTCTCCCCTAGCGTCATTTGATATATCTCCAGGTATTTTTTATCCGTTTGACTGTGTGCGAATGAATCTGATTGAGGTTTTGGTATTCTAACGTAGAACGCAAAGGTTACCGTGCACCAGAAGACATCACATCTCATTGGTTCCTCCGTGAGAAGCACAATTGCCTCATTTGGGTCCTCTCTCATTACACACTGGGTGTATTTAGAGTTATTTGTATTCTTAAAGTATACTTCGGTAAGAGCTGAACCGTTTACAATAAAAATTACCTACTGATAGGAAAATGTTGCCTTTCTACTCCGTTTTACCTGAACTTTTACTTCGGCATACGTGCGTGTGAAGAATAAAGGAAGCTAACTTTCAAACCGACTTAAGAGTTATTTTCTAGGACAAAAAGGGAACTGGAATTTAATCCAGCGGTTCCACATCATGCACTGAAAGGAAGGTACTCTCATCACGAATGATTGGCTGTTTTGACTAAACCATCAACTGAATCTTCAACCCTTGTGCTTCTATCTCAACTAGCTATAACGGAGGAAGTGAAATCCTCTCCCCGACTAAAAATACATGTATTTAAATTGTGGCTGGAATGTTCAGTTTTGGACTTTATTCGAAAAGGTTAAAGTAACGCTGACGAAGCGTTGAGGATTAGTGTGGAATATTCGTAAAGCAAGCAGGTTCGGTGTCAGGGAGGTTCTCAATCATTATGCACAAATAAGTGTCGTTGCTGTTTGGTCACCATCACTAGTAAGTGTAATGTTGCAGGTAAGTGGCTACGTCATAACAAGGACTATATATTGGTACGGATTCCTGGTAAGAATTAAGCGGCTGTATTGTGTCTCTCAGCTTTTTTGTCCTTAGTATAACCCCATCAATGCATTCTAATCAACTGGGTCGTCTGTCGACCTCCGCATCCGATAGGCTGTCTGTCTGTTGTCCGCCTGTCTGTTTACCTACCATCCTGTCTCTGCATGTCGGTCTGTCTAACCAGCTGCCCTGTTTGTATGTCTGTATATCTGTCCGTCTATCTATCTATCTGTCTGTCGGTCTACCTATCTGTCTACCTATGCACCTGTCTGTCCATCTATCTTCCTGTATGAATGCACGTATGTATGCATGCATGTACGTATATAAGTATGTATACATCCAACAGCTATCCAGTGTATATATCCAATTTCTACTTAGTTCTCACAGCTAACCCTGCGTCTTCTCATCTTGCGTACATTGCATTTACCTTCGTTTTTACAAAGACCGTCGCCACGTGTATGGCAAAAATGTACAGACATCAGTCCAGTCCGGATGCAGCCGAATGTATAATTGTCGGTATCGAAGATTCCGCACTCTACATCTTTGATCCGGTCACTTATTCAGTTCTAACAAAGGTAAGCTGCAAAAGATGAACCCCTGGCTTAGTACAACTACTAAAATGAGTAGTAATTTGAGAAGCAACCTTACGGATACCGCAATGATTTTATAGAAAGAGGCCACCAAAAAATGATAGTTTCTTGGTCCCCCCCAGCCACGGAGGAGACAGCTTTCTTCGATGGAATATACATTTTTTAAGTTCGATGTCTAAGATTGTTTGAAGTTACTCATATGGTTGTGTAAGGATACGAAGCAAAACATGTTTCAATGACTGGTTGCGCAATATTGGTGCACTGTGAACCCCCGCCACGGAGGAGACGGCTTTCTTCGATGGAATATACATTTTTGAAGTTCGATGTCTAAGCTCGTTTGAAGTTACTCATATGGTTGTGTAAGTATACGAAGCAAAAAGCGGTTCACTGATTGGTTGCGCAATACTGGTACACTGTGACCTCTGTGAAAATTCTATAGTCCGCGGGACATTTTGACTTCATACTATCAGGAAGGTCAGATTCCTGAAAGCCACTACTGAATGTCCGAAATCTACTGAGACTCTCAGCTCCGCTAGATGCTGACCAGACGGACAATGTCCCCTCAAGATGCAGCGCGTGACAGCCTGGTATCAAACCCAGGCAGCGGAAGTCAGCGTTGATCAAGGTCAGACAGCGCTCTCGCAATATGCAGCGCGTCACAGCCTCATACAAAAGCCAGAGAGTGTGCGTCAGCGTTGGACCGAGTTCAGACAGTGTCCCTCCAATAAATAGCTTGAGGCCGTTGTACTTTCGCACTCGTACGCACTCACGCTCTCGTACTCGCTTGTTCGGAAGATAGCTTTTATGTTCCGCCCAGCCCACTTCTAAGGAAAAAAGCTTTGGACTCGGCTCAATCTGCTCTTCTAGATTAACATATCCAGGGTAGGTGGTCGTTGGTTTGTTCGCTGAGCTGGGCAATTTGATTGCAAACGTTTCATCACCAATCGAGGTGGCATCATCAGTGCGTTGGTAGAGAGCGTGGTGGAGCCTAGCGATGGGTTGGTGGTTGTGCACAGGATGTTTACTCCTGATGACGTATGATAAAAACAAAAATCGAATTCATTGTTTTCTTACTCTGCTGAGTACTAATCTGAATGAAAATGGAGTGGAAATGGAGTAAGCGCTTCGCGGATAAAAATACAAAGTCAATTCTTTACGAGTTCTGACTGCTGCTTCAGAGAAAACATCCTGCTCTACTCGGTGATCTAACCGTTTGTTGATCGTTTCCCAGTTCTTCACCGCATCCCTTTCGTTTCCGTAAATATCCCCACAGGAATTTTCATGAAATTTAATTAACGCACAGTCTATACAATGGCGTTCAGTACCCCCCAGAAGAAGTCTTTTCGAAGAGAAATCTACGGGGCAATAGTGCTTCTAAGGCAGACTATAGTCGCATAAATGTAACTGTTTGGAATAAGACCAAAAACGATGATTCACCACCAGATGTCCTGTCTATACAAACACGGCTCCTCCTCTAAGATTCTATTATTTTATTTTCCAATAACTGTCGATTACCCATTGTTCATCAGTAATACAAGAAGACCCATGTAACTGAAGCACCACAATACAATATTGAATAAAGAACTACGTGACACGTACACTGCTCCCGAATTGTTCAAAATCCGTGTGACGTTCTTAGCTTTAGTGAACAGCAGTTTTAAAATTGGAGGCAAATACTTACGCACTACTCGGTATCTCTACTTATACCAAGTTGGGAAGGAAATTGTCGTCCTGTTTATTCTCTCTGCCTAACGTACACCTATGGCATCACTTATCTTGCGGCAGTTACCTGTTGCAACCTGTTCAGTAGATAGTTATCGATTTCAGTGAGTGCTGAAGCACATGCGTTTTCCAAATTTAGGCCTATTTTTTGAGCATTCTGTTTTACGATTTAACGAAAAAGTCTACGGACAGTGCCAATTGTGATCTGTATTATGCGGAAAAAGCGTGACGTTGTAAGCATGTATCCTTAAAACCGAAGCAAGCAGACTGGTTATGGTCCTAAAAAATCGTGTGGGATTCCGTGAGTTTCCGTTAAAACTTGACATTTATTCTGGATAGGACCTCGTCTGAGTTCTGACGAACTTGAATGTGGACAAAGCTCCCGAAGTGGCCGCCTTTTGACGCAAGATCATCCCAGGCCAGTAAGGCGGATGGACGTTACAACCTATTTTTCATAAGAACCCGACTGAAACGTTTGATGAGAAAAGTTAAATTAAATGCGAGTTGCATTTTGTTGGTGTGGAAAACTAAATCCGTCGCGGAACTTTGCTTGGTACCACATTTCTTTGGTCGTCAACAACGTTGGTTACCGATGGTGAATCAAAGAGATTTACCTCAGGAAGATTTTTCATCCTCACAAAACGCCACACTGTGGTTTCCCGTTGGTCAGGCTTCGTCAGCACAATTTTCACTCTGCTGTTTATGAAGTTTGCCCGTCCAATAATCATGCAAATGCTCCAGATCTAATCCCAATAATTTTGCTTTCTTCATGGCAAATTCCTTCATCCATTGACTTAAAAGGTTATAGGTCTCAGGGTTTGTGATGATAGGAGAAATGAACCAACCAATCCTTAATCTGGCAAACAAATCAGTTGTTTTACGTAGGCGTTCCACACACTCTAGCTTTGGTCATTGGGCACGGTCTGCGTTCATGTGTCTTCAACGTTAGGTGATGAACATATATATTCCTAACATCTACGTTTCATAAAAAAATTGTCTTACACTATTTCCAGATAGCCCTACCTGCAATTCCCGTACACCTTTGTGCAACTGGTTCGTTTGATGTGGACTATCGGATTGTTGTATCCTGCCGCAATGCAACCATTTATCAGGCAAGGCGGTAAGTTGAGAGTTATTGCCATCATCATTGTTCAAAACTGATGCACCACCTCCGTAAAACTGTAAAAGGCTTTTTGTAATCTAGGGCATAAAAGCAAATGGAACGTGGACATTGATTGTCAGCCGAATCTTGCAGCGTCATCCATGCACACGGGGGTCACCCGGACCCCATCCTGGAGGGCGAGTCGCATTGACAGTACACAGAATTTCATAATCACTCCTAGATCATTCCGTTAGGTCAAAGGTTGGCCAGCTCACTACTTACGTCACTCTGAATGAAGCTCCGAAAACAACAGTGTTTTCTGCAAACCAATGCTTGGCGTGCGACGTTCATGGCCCAAAAACCACAGATTTGGATGATTTTGACTGCAGTCCATGATGCACAACCGAACACTTTTTATGACTTGGCGGCTGTAGCCTACCCAAGAAGACGGTTTTCGAAGATCAACCCTACTACTCACGTGTGCGACCTGCCTCACTCTGTCTCATAAAACGACCTGTACCGTAGCCCGATACACACGTCCTTTGAGATCAAGGTGTATGCTACTTAGCCGCCATAGGTGTAAAAAGTTCGCAAACATGACCCTAGGTTATCTGAACCGAGCCTGTCTCTTTGGACATCCAGTTGTCCTCTACACACGAATTCGTGAAGTGTCCTTTTTATTCACTCTCTTCCCACTAATCCCAACCAAAGCAGAAATTACGTGTATGCCGTAAGGCTCACAATTCTTAGGGGATTGAAACAATAGGCACTGGGCAATTTGCAAGATGCGAAAAAAGTCACTTGTTTCTCACTACTAGAACTTCAAAAGTAGGCTGACAAACATGCACCATGAATGCTCACGTGGAGCACAAATTACCCAACATGCTCAGTACGTTGTCAAGACTATTTATCTTACAAATGTAATCATTGGGTCAGACGTGGGTTGGGTGCCCTGAACTGACCATTTTTGGTTTTGAAACCCACTGGAAGTTGTTAGTTATAGAGTGCCGGTGATTTCCAAGAAACGTATCATCACCATGGTGAGATCTCCGATAATGTTTTGCGTGGTTTGACCGAATTTAAGCATTGAAGCTTCCTGAATTACTAAACCAGTGGAGTTTGTTAAAATGTATTCTTGCAGTTGGCGCAACGTCTCAAGTTACAGTTATTCCTTTTTTTCTGCGTACGTCAAACAGAACAACAACTACCATAACCGCTGGAATTGACGTGGGTTCGCAAATTATTGGTTTGGTTCGATCCGAGAAATCCATTGTCACCGCCTGCATGGACCAAACAATTAAAGCGTTTTCTCTGTCAGTAAGTCAGTTTGCTGGATGTTACGTAACTTTCCATCACCCAACTTTTTCTCGAAACTTTTTCTAGAAAAATTCGGCTCTCATTAAGGTTTGGTAGTAAGGGTTTGTAAATTTGATTTGATGTGGTCGTGTTGCAAGAGAATGAGATCTCAAAATGCTATATATAGTTACATAGTGATATATAAAGTTATAGATGGTTACATATAGTTATACGTAGTTATACAGTCGGTTGCAGCAACCGTGTTTTTTGTGACATACCCTATCATAGTTGTGGTTGCCTTCTACCAGGGCCTCAAGCTAGATAGTCATACGGTCTTGTTTTCATTGATGGACACCATAGGTGGACTGGATATCAAACCGATTTAGGTCCACTTTCACGACGGACATCTTCATGCTCATTTGCTGTCCTCCGTAGCAATGTGTCCAGTGTAGGTATGGGTGTAGTAAACTATCCCCAACTTTGTCCTCAAGTTACTGAACCAATTGTTTGTAGATGTACCAGCACATCTGAACATCACAAACTTAGCGGTCTAATGGCCATTTGCAGAAGAAGGGGCACAGAGATCCCAGTTGATCTAAGGATCTGTGTATGTGCCAAGAGATGTCTTATTTCTTTGCACATTTCTCAAAACAGCACATCTCATTCGGTGACTTCTATCAATAATGTCTCATAAAATCATATTTTTCATTGTCCGGAACCCTCACCTCTGTAGAATACGTATTCCGCTGCTTCTCAGATTGTGCAGCAAACTATGAATACCTGAAAGATCTAACTAAACCTTGGAAAAATTTATGGAAACTTTGAAGAGGAACTGAAAAACGCGGATTTACGGTGTGTTTTAGCAACCTCAAAAACTTTTTACGAGTCATTGCATCCGGTTGAGTAATGAAAATTCCTCCATAAAAGTCACATTGACGAAGTGAGGGCGCGGCCGTTGCCACAATGAGGGTGGCGGATTAGTTTTTCAAAATGCCTGTAGGTCTGCAAAACGGCCTTTGAAATTAGGTGAACTTTCTTATTCAGACAGTGAGTACAGACAAGGAGTTCCTTACATAAGTAAAAATCTCGGAAAAAAGCTGTTCAGCTCCAAACGGGCTAGATTTTAGGTGAGGATCGCGGGTCCCATTAGGTCACTTTCTGCGAACGTATGCGGGAAATTTTTGGTGAATTCACGGGTCGCCATTCCAAGACGCTAGGGAACCCGATCGCCGATGGCAATTCAGATAGTCTAGGCAGACTCACGAATAGTTAGAGGAATCTAACTCGTTCAAGTGGTCGTTTAGTTTGCTCCGTTCTTTGTAATATCACTGTCATCGAACCTGAATGTATAATGCGGGCGAGTGTTTGAATGTGACTAGATAAGTTGTTTGTGCCTGATGGGATGACGAACTAGCCATCGAAAGCATTATAAGCGAGTTCCCACTAACCGACACTTTTGGTGAAAGTTTCTTCACCACTAGCTTCGAATATGGTTCCCAGAAAACAAATGGGTACCTCAAAATCTGTACAACCGCTTAAAGCGGAGGTTTCTGAGAACTCAACATAAGCAAGTTACGTTTGACTTAAAGGGTCAGGGTTTACCTGGGTCTCCATGAATTTTAAGCACGTCAGCATGATTGGAACCCTGTGGTTTTCTTGATTGTGCTTAAACCACTGATTTGTCAGAGGACTATATATATATATATATATATCGAAATCACTTATGACGAAGAACAAGCAGAATGTCCCAGATGTTTGACTGTTTTTAACAAACCGACAGGAAGGGAAAAGGAATTCGGATTGGAAAAATTACACTGGATAATCACTGGTGGTGTGGCATCTCACTTTGTTTGCCTAGTGAAAACATAACGACCTCCTCGGTTTGCATTTTTCCATGAGGGACAATTTGGGGAAAAGGTATTTGAACGGCAATGCACCAGTTAAGACCAGCCCAAATACGATAATAACCAATTACTTGCCTGAAAAATCTATTGGGGTTTTTATGCGGGGATTAAAGAATCCTGAGACAACGATTGTCGATCGCCTAAAGATGTCTGAGTTTCGCCGTCACGAAGAGACTAAACTTTACCGTGGTGTGGCTGTTTGTATACCTCGGCGACCTATTGAGCTATCCGCGCGATACTCACAGAGACTCTCATACCAGGTTTGTGAATGTGTCTGACGAACACAGTCGTCTAAGCCCTCCAGGTTGGAAGATGGAACATATGTAGAACACATTGTTCTATACAAATGGTAATGCACTCGCATTTCCAGCCAAAGACCGCTGTCTTGCGGTAAGGCTTTTGGATCAAAGACCTTGTTGGAGGAACCTAATCGTCCTCCTGTCTATGTGTGAGCTCAATGGCAATATCCCAGCCCTCGTACAACCAATGCATTTACAGTTAACAATACTTTCATGCCACATCGGCCGCCACGTGGTTCCATCAGCCGGGTTGCCTTTGGACGGCAGTGAAGCATTAGTGTCTACACCAATGTTGCTGTCTTTGACGATTATGATGATGATGATGATGTCTCAGTTCGTCTGCTTGAACATGCCAAGTCTCACAGCCATACAAAAACACAGCCTTCACTTTAGCCTGATACACACATCCCTAGAGATTCAAGGATACACCCCTCTGACGCCATGGGTGTCTCAAATTAGCAAATGCGACCCGAGCCTTGAAGATTCGTGCATTTACCTCATCTGTCACACTACAATCAGGATTATTACAACTTCCAAGATACGTAAAACGCTCCACAACTTCTAGTGCCTCTCCCTGGATTGTAAGTGGTTTGTTCAGTGATTACATGTCCAGGAGCATGACCTTACACTTTTTGGGTGCAAATTGCATACCAAAGGATGGACAAAGTGATCAATAATTTAGGCAGAACTGAGAATAAAAAATGGCACAATCGGTAGGAGCGCAAGAAGTTTCAGCGAGGCGGCAGGGGTTCCTGAAAACGAAAGCACGAGTAAGCACAAAATTACACGCAAATTTCAAATACACACAGTTAGACAGTGTTAGACAGGTAGTAGGCAGGCAGTATTTTCGGGACTTATTTTGGAAACAAAGGGAAACTGAAGCTATGTGAAGTCTTTAACTGACAGCATGAAAAGCAGCAAGTGCTACGAATCAAACTTGAAATGCGCGCTCACGCCCGTTCAACACAAAGCTCAACATCATCAGATGAGATGCGACACAAACATAATAAAACTAGAGGATTTCGCCGCAAGTTGAGCTGTCACAGTGGATAGCCCGCGACAAAATCTCGACATTAGTGATTAGAGGCTGAGAAAGCCTTAGGCAATGGCAAGAACCCGGGGAAAGAGCAACAGGGAAGCAAAATGGCGTCATAATTAACAGGCATACATGACGCTACACGTAAGCAGTCAGAACAAATTGAAAAATAACCACTGATCGATTCCCAGGAATCAACCGTTCTAATAACTAAATCCCAATGTTGACTGACTCGAATAGATATGATAGGAGAGATCCACCTGCGTGGAATGGGGGACGTTCTACCTGAATTAATGAGATTTTTGTGAAGCCCTTTTCATTTGTTGGCATCCCAACGTTGCATTTACGGATCAGCATGAACAAGGCTTAATAGTTTTAATTACTTAGCACGCGACACGACGTTTCACATCTGCTTTACCTATGAAGTTCGAATTGATCGTCGGCCCAGTGAACAACTGTTTTGCATTATGTGTAGTGAAAGGGTGGATGTTGTGTTCCACTTGCTTCCAGCGGGAAGTGTTTGTCAGAGTTGGCCGAAATCTCCTTTAATAAGCGGTTGCTTGAAACTTATTGCCGTTTACGTATGCAGTGGAGTAGACTGTTACTTAAAAGTAAATATATGTCTTGTACGTCACCTGGAGTCCCTTTATTTTAAGTTTCTATTGTTATTTCCACCTCACCACCTGGATGCGGACTTAGTGTATGTCCGCTGTTGGATTTCATGTAATCCCTAGTCTGAACGGGAGTCAGACGATCTCATTACACGCTAATTTCTTCCCCATTCAGGGTCGTTTGCTATGGTCTATTCGTCAACCCTCACCGATTTTGGTCATCACGTCTATGATTCTACCATCACATTCTTTTGATGGCTATGTGGTCTCCCTCACAGACGGCACTGTACGTCTTTATCGCGATAGGCAGTTGTGTGACGTCATTCTTACATGGACTCAAGTTACGTCTGGAGAAATGAATCGGGCGAATCCGCGAGAGGATGTGGAAAAGACGGATTTGGAAGCACAAATGAGCGCGGACAGCAGTGAAGCGAAATCCATTAGACCCAAATGGAAAAACCTCCATTGGTTGGAATCGAAAGTTGACCCGATTGTGGCCTGTTGCTTTGGGTCGTTCGAGCGGGAATTGGGATCACTTGCACTCGTCACCCAAAGTAATTTTTTTCGAATGAATGGAATTTGACACTGTCCACAGGTTAAGGTCAAACGATTAAAAGTTCCTCTTCAGTCTCAGGTTTCTAAGTACTTTTTTAAGGGCTTGGCTAATCTGGCATGATCAAAATCGCCGTCACTCCTAGAGGACAAGTGATTACAGAGAGTTTCGATTGATAATATTTCATTGCAAAGCATGCATAGTTTTTTTTACACCCATGTAGACAGCTGTAACTCTTGTATCCACAAATGAAACAAGGATCTGCATGCAATCGCTCATCTGGCACAATTGAGCCACTGTGTTGCTCATCTCATGAGGCTGACCCGTAATTTTGCATACTGCAGCTATGACGTTGAAGCCTGATTGGTTGAGCTCGTGGACATCACGTGCCAAAAGCAGCTCTGAGACAAATATGCATTCGATCAATTAAGGGGACTTGATAAAACTGACAACATTTCCATGTGCCGTCTCCTGTCTTAAAGTAAACTACACCGTTGCCCACCCAACGGCGGACTTCTGTGTCAAATGTGACGGTTCGGAATCCGCTTTAAACTAGTCCAAATGATAACGCTGTCGTTTACCGTTTCCTCGGCTTTTTATGGGCAAATAACCCGTTACGATCAACCAGTTGTTTAAAAAACAAGGTTTGAAGCTTTTTTAATTTCGTCTTGTGAAGGCTTTATTGGTTCTTTTCAGATGGGGCTATGTTAATCCTTCTCGTGAAACGTTCGGCGAAATTCTCCCCATCAGATATGACGAACGGAAGTCCGTCGCCGGTTGTCCCTCGTTTGCAAATTCCAAAACGGTCCAAAGCATTCATGGAGTTAGCTGCTCGTGAGAAACAGAACGCTCCAGGTTAGTTCTGTGCATTCCAAGTTTTATTAGATTTTTATCGATTCGTGCAACTTCTTAGTTTTGATACTCTTCAGCTGATTTTTCCTGGTCAAGCCGCGTGAGACAGCTGTCCTTACTCCAACAGAAGCACAAGCTAGAGCTTCCTTGTCGGTTAAATAATGGCATGTTTTCCTCGCCACCGAGCTGAAAAATCAAGCGTAGCAATTTTTTTGTGCTTAGTCCACAAAAGTGGAACCCCAGCTATGAGAAAAAACACATTTGGCTGCATAGTTCTTCAGTTTTCCCTTTTCATAAATAAACGATACGCAGAACGGAACATCATGTAGCGGCTTTCCCGCCACCCTGGAAGAATGTTGCACCAACAAACATTACCGTCATCGATGTAGAAGACGACGTGAAGGTCTAACCTCTGATACGAATCAGTTATATGCTAGACCACCGAGTGACGTCAGAGAGCGACTTCGAATGCGACAAACCTGGGTCGGCATACTGACTTAGGTCACATGCACGTCCAAACCAGTCACACGTTTGTACTATGATGAAGTTGAAGAATTTCAAATGGCGATGTATAACAATTCACCATTCATCATGTCTGAGCTAACAGAATGTTTCTGTCAACATCCTTATTAGTACACAGCCCTGAACGAATAATATAGGGTTTTGAGCTACCCGGGTTTTTCCCCTGTTCAATGATGGCTGCAAGCTAACGGCCGACGTTTTTTCGTAGTTGCTGATGCCGGCATCTTGGAAGCAGGTGGCTCAGTGGTTAGAGTTCGAATTTACTTATTGGTAGGTCCCTGTTTCGAACCCGACCTCTGCCTCTCGACTTCCCCTGTCTAGGCTTGGGCAACATGGCAGTATCCCAGCCCTCGTGCTCCCTCTTGGTGGCGTGGCAGCTAGGCACCGAAAGATCATCCTATTTTATCGCCTCCGGCCGATCAACAAGCTCAGTCCATAGTCAACATCCAGAGAAGTAACTGTTCTCAGTGCGACTGTGTCCACTGGCCTGAGGTTTTCCGCTCCGCAAAAGTTTGCTCAAAAACCCTTTGCCAAACAGCCGATCCCCTGGAATGTGATCAAGCTAGCACATCCAGTAATGTGTGCGGAGCTGTGAGTTTCTCTCCACCAAGTCCAGCATAAATGGTCTAATATCCTCATAGGACTTGGACGGTGCTTTCTTAATTTCCACGTTTCGAAATAATGACTCGAATATCTTGCAATCAGCAGGTTCATGAATCTCTCGCCACTGCACTGAAGCGCTGCCAACACTAGCCCTGATAGATTAGCTCACGTCAACTTGATGCTGTGTACGCCACACTTTGAGACATTTTTTTGTAACCCTACTTACCGGGCGGTCAGTTTAGTGTTTATTTTTCTCACATACAGCGTGCACGCTGGTGCATATAATACCGACATTGCTGTTTCCCTATGACTAAATGAATCTCACTGACAACCATGTTCTTTCTATTGATGGCGTCAAACACATGCGCTTATTTTACCTTTGGAGGGTTTTCCACGCTCGAGATGAACGCTTTCAACGTACTCCAATCAATTCGGTTGGGGCCTTAATTCGACCGAGGCCTCTTCATCCACAAATGTGGTGCAACTGAAAACTGTTTGTTTTGAAAGGTTCTTCGGTAGCGAGAAAACAGAAAAAACGGGAGTGGATGAGCTAACTACCAGTGCGCTTTAAGAACAATTGAAGTTCGTACACCTTGAACAAACATCAACCACACCAATTTACAGACATATTTCAGTGTCTCTGGTCAAGAACAAAAGGGCGGTCTCTTCTAAAAACTGCAGGTGTTTTGCAATCACTTTTATACTAAGTAACTAGGCTTTCTTGTTAAGATATTTTAGCAGAACAGCTGGCAAAAGATGACCTAGCTGGAATGTTATTCCAAACATCGGTTTAAGGCTATCCTCAGGTTTGAAGTCCAAACTGAAAACGCTCACGAATACCGACATACTGATACTCCTGAACGTCGCAGGCGCTTCTTGCTTTTTTTCGTGCAATTTTTAGCCCTTTTTTCCAGTTTTTTATGGCAATTTTTGAAGGTTAGTTATCTTATTTTTTTCTGTTTAGAAATTCATCGGAAATTCGTGCGCGATCTGACGTTTCTGAAACATACGGTAGCCAAAACATTTCTGGAACTTCTCGAAACAAGAGCCGGACCGATGGCGATGCCGGGAGCAAAACAGAAATTGAGGTTAAATTCTCAGGTAAGGGTATCACACCTGTTGTTGACCAGTAGTTTGGTGTTTGTAAAAACAGACAGAAAATTTCAGGTAGCAAGTGGAATTTATTAGTCGAATTTGGTACCCAGCTCGAAATTTACAGAGTGAGTCTTTTTCTACTGATGTCGGGGCAGAGTGATGACCTTCACAACCTGTAATTTTCTCAGTTCAACGTCTAAACTCTTCCATGTTGAAGTAGTTTCCTTTTGCACGGTTTTCTTTTTTGTTTCATAGATTTTTGGCTTGGGACCAACTTTTGTTCTTTCCATGGAGATTGTTCGAACCCTCAGCGAAGAAGACGTCGGATTCCCAAAGTTCAAAATTGTCTTACACTTCGATGAAACCGTGTATCAGATCAGGCCTTCCATGCTGGTGGTATGTTGGTCAGCAAAATCGAGTTTCCCCTTTACTTTGGTCAGACATGTGGCGAGGTCCTGTGAGTGGAAAGGTAGCCCGTTTCACAGAGCAGCCCTATCGTTCGTGGGCTTACTACAGCTGCTGTTGAATTTGGAAGTTTCGTAAAGTATGCTCCTCGTGATCCGTTGTTAGCTCTGTCATTCCGACCAAGATAAGTACTTTATCTTGTATTCTTTCTAGAACGCAAACACAGCAGCATGGGCATTCACGCAGATTGGTTGTAGCGAACTGTCAGGACTCTTGACCATCGCTAATTGATAAAACCGAACAGGAAACTGACCGAATTTGCAACCGCCCCTTGTGAAGTGCTCGGGTTTATTACATTTGTGATTCATACTCATGGTAGTCGCCTTTGGCCCAGGTTAGAAAACTTTATCGTTTCTTTTGGTAAGTTTTCCCCTTCATGATGAGCGCCCAATAGAATTTACCCTGCTTCATTCGCCTTTTAAACGGAGCTCTTGAGAAAGCGATCGTAACCGGCTGAACCGATAGATGTCAACAGTGTGGAATTTCTGGTCAACAAGATTTCATTAGTTGGAAAAAGTTCGGAACCGACTGAGAGGTCATTGTTTTAGAAGGGCTTGGTAAACAACCGGTAGTTTTTTTATTTGGGCAACGTTTCGCTTTTGACAAAAAGCTTCATCAGACCAAGTGAACAGGTCACCAATTTGGCCAGGTTATAAGGCAGACGGGGCACCAATCAGTAAAACCTCTTCATATTAGCGCACTAGATCAATTTCGAGTGCCAACTGAATGCCCTTGTCGGTTAGTATGGTTGTCAAAATCTTGCGTTCGTAGATTTGGGGAGTTTCACATTAATTTTGATCGGGTTTGGTTCCTTTATCTTCCACTTCAATGTGCTTCAATCGGTGATTCACCGCGGTTGCCGCTGGTAGATTTCGTTGATCTTTGCGGGGTTGTGTGTACTGCGACAACTGAGTTGGGGGGTGGGGTGAGGTCAAGTAGAATTCAGATGATGACTAGTCCTTCGGATGACCGCACACCGACAACCAAAAGATATCATTAGACATTTGTAAGCAAGTGCTCTGTCCGGTCAATAGTGGATCACTTGATAAACCGGTCTGTCAAATTTAGTTTGACATGTAATCCAGCAGTTAATGGACAAGTAGACCTCATCTTAGCAAAGTATGTGACACTTCATATGACGGCACTCGTTTTGTTCGCTGGAATGGGTAAACTTTCCACCACATTCAAAGCGACATCCCAATGGGGTCGATGAGCGGTGAAGTTGTCCCAGGGTGTGATAGTGGTGAAAAACAGCGTCTGTTCAACCGAATACAGTGTCAGTCTTCTAACTTGTTGATTCAAAAATAATACTTGAGGTTAAGAAAGGGTGTGAGATATTTTGACTGCGGCTAGTCAGTGGTTGCAACGGGCAAGTAAAACTGAGATACAACTCCACCTTGCATCAGTTGCCAAAATCAACTGTAAACAACAAAGTTAGAGTCCATATATACAGTCAGTGAATTGGGAATTCAGTAGTTCATATCTAGCCAATGAGAAGCGAGTGGAGGTTTCGTCCCCTATTTAAAGCCAGTTCGTGCTGAAAAGCCAAGAAGCACCGTGCAACTGTCTCATTCTTATTTGGAATAACCAGTCGTGCAACTTTCACTGAACGCGGAATTTTTGATCCACGACTTTCCGGCTAGTAGTATGGACATCTAACCGTTCGACCAAGAGCACCTGAGCGGCAGTGGGAGTAACTGGTCACTCATTCATCAATCACGTAAACCACATCATGTGGTCCCGTACTTACTGCATCCATGATAGACGACTTCTCGAATGAAAATTCCCTGACTATATTCTTCGTGAACCATGACCTAGTATGTGCGAACTCCGTCTGAAGACGGAACGCTCAGTGGAGAACTCTTTTGCAAGTGTTACTGTATCTCGCACATCCTGGTTTATATTACTATAGGCAGGTGAAATAAAAACGCTGTGAATGATTAGTAGTAACTAACGAATTTGTCAGCTGTGGGTTCTTCATCTTGAAAGCTGATAAGTGATCACAGTCTACGAACAGCCTCTTTCCTTATATGAAACTACACTCCAAACAAAGCCCAGTCCATGGTTTCTGATACTGTTTGTGAAATATTTTTGTTTCACACCTATATTCACCAGGCGATTTGTGTGACGGCTGTTTATTATTTGTGTGACTTTTGTAAAGGTGGAAAAAACAGCCAGGTTCACCTCTATCACCTGTAACCTTAGAGAATCTCTTTCGTCCTCTACCTAAGTTGACCACCCCTCCACCAAATTGCTTTCCGCCCATCACTAGGCCATCAACATCGATTATATTTTCTCTTCCGTTTCTACATTCTGATAATTCAGCTCCCTCTGCTTGTTCCCAACATGACGTACAAATTTGTTTCGTCAATCAAGGCCCTGAAAGACACCAGGATTTCAGACAAAATCAAGGTAAGCCCTATCGGCCAGTGATACGAACTATCTTAAATGCACTCGGAGAAATCTCACCTCATTTATGGTATACAAAGTCGTTGATATGGAGCGTTTGCTAACCTGATTTGAAAAACAACAGCTACTCGGACAAAAGATTGCGAATGCTCAAACGTGCAGCCAAGTATTGAATATAGGGATATTCCACCCTATCCATTCCAACGATCAATCGTTGCGCTCCACTGCACCCCCAACAATGCACTGATGCACATCCACCGATTCGTGATGGAACGTGTGCACTCAAATTGCCCAGCTCAGAGAACAAACCAACGACCAGGGATATTCCTGTCGAGAAGTTACAGTCCTTTGAAAAAGTATTTTTTTAGCGTACGTTGCATTGTTTCTCGTGGAGGAACCAACTTCACGCATCTACCTAATGGGGCGAGATGGCCCAATTTGTTAGAGCGCGAATTTGCTGACCGGAAGGTCCGTGGTTCGAACCCGACCTCTGCCTCTCGACGTCCCCTGTCTAGGCTTGGGCAACCTGGCAATATCCCAGCCCTCGGGTAGCATGGAAGTTAGACACCGAAAGGGTGCTACAACTGAACGATCTACCTAATGAAATTCGATTACCTCGAGCATGCTGGACACATCTGAATTTCCATGTTTGATCAGGCGAACGCGTTTACGTTTAAGCAATGTGATGGATTTTTCCCGATACATCAAGCGACGACCCCGTAAATGTCCTGGTTGCGTCGAACAACTGAAACACCCGTCAGGACTTCCCAGTCGGGAAGTTCTACGAACGCTTGTAAACCTGGTAGACAATGTTTGGTTAGTTGTTGGTTCCTGCATGATTTATACGATTCACGGGTATGTTTCAGCTGCTACAGTTTTACTCACCGGAAGAGCAAAGAGTGGGGAAGATACAGATGGACGTTGGAAGCGATATCATAGACCGCTAGTTCCTATTGACTCAGTCCACTTATTCGCTGGGACTGGAAACTGGACAGCTGCGAGCTGAAGTCGATAGCCTTGATGCAGGTGTGCCAGTAACTGCGTGATTGAACCACATCGGTCACTGACATTGACCATCATTGAGATAGTCTCTAGGTCCCCGCACAGAGAGGTAGCAGCTGTCAATTCGGCTGTGTTTACTGGTTAAGGCTTTCATACTTCGTTACCAGGTTATGGACAGTACAACTCTTGATCACTCCCACTCAGCACAGGTCTGGACGGAATGAGGTACATGACACTCTGGCTTTTGAAGTGCACGTCCTAACCAGCGTAACCTATGTAGCTTTGGTCGTTCACCCATCGCAAGGGAGCTCTTTTTTCCAAAAACCGTTTGGCTTACTTCAGCCGGTAGGAAAGTATATCTACCAGGTGGATTGCGTCCTCTGCAAGCATAAAGTGATCTAGTTTGTGATGTCGCTGCTTCTTCATACTGCGTCCTCTGCAAGCATAAAGTGATCTAGCTTGTGCTATCGCTGCTTCTTCATACAAGAGTGCCAATTTTGTCTTCATGCGCGCAATCAGCACTCACAGATGCCGTGAAGTATATCGTAGTTGACTGGCTTGGCTGACGCTCCTGTATTGCTCTTGTGCAAGACCTGATGGAGATACGTCTTTACGTTATCAAGGTCTACGTAACGAACGCCGAGGTACCTGTGACGCACGAATGAATCGGAAGCTGAATACTAGAATGTCAAGAACGCACTATGGTGTGGGAGAAATTACTTCTCCCCAATGGAGGTTAGGTGGCACGGACATTTCATGACGAAGTCTTAAGTGTGCGACCTTGTTTGAGAAAAGCCTACGCTTGGACAAATCATTCTACGTTGGATTCACGGTGGCTTTCTTTGGGCAGTGTGTTGAATGATAATCGTGGAATAAGTAGGCACGTACAGTAAGCAGTTAGTTTGTCAGAAGTATTTTCTGCTAAAATTGCTCAGTGGTCACTTTAAGGAAGCGTAATATGACCTACCGACCTACTTCACGGAAATCGATTACACGTGATAAGTTCGACAATAAACTTAGTAGACTTGGGCGAGATAGCTCAGCGGTTAGAGCGCGAGCGTACTGACCGGAAGGTCCATGGTTCGAACCCTGCCTCTGCCTCTCGACTTCCCCTGCCTAGGCTTGGGCAACCTGGCAGTATCCCAGCCCTCATGTTTCCTTCGGGTGGCATGGCAGCTAGGCACCGAAAGGGTGCTACAGCTGAACGATATTAGTAGACTTGCACACGAAGTATTTATCCACTCATAAACTGGATGCCTGTTTCACAGTTACTGTTTGTGGGACACGGATTGAACTGGAAGAATGGCACAACGAGGATCTGGGTATTGTAGGCGGCTCTCCTAACTGTGGTGGCCTCTAATTTTAGTTGGATATTCGTTAATCTCACCAGGAGGTTGCATGGGGTCAGAAAACTCACTGGCGCAAAAAAAGTTTGGAACACATGGAATCTCCTTATCACTTGCCAGCTATCACTTTAAACGTTCTTGAACTGCGGATTCCTTCCTTCTACTAAATTCGGAAAGTGATATTTTGTGGAATATATCTTGCTGAACTTGAAAAAATCTTCAAAAAAGCCTGGTTTATTCAACGGGAGACTCACCTGGAACCCAGCTGAACCTCTAGTTTATGATGTTTTCAAGCAATTAAATATGCTGCACCAGGCCGCCTCATGTTTCAGTTGGTACGGTATTCGAGATATCGCGATACATGTGTAGACGCAATACACTACTTATAAGTTCCCTGAAAATCCTTCGACAGCCCACGACCGGTTTCGCCCTCCTTAAGGCTCATCAGCTAGACACAATCCCCAAGAGATTCAGCCTGGTTTTATGTGAGTCTCCCGCAAAACTAAATTTGTTTGCAAATGAGTGTATTTCGCTCACTTCGTGCAATTTGGGCTCAAGAGAACCTACGGTTGACGGAAACTCAGAGACTGCGTCTACCTGATGAGCCCCAAGATGGGTATGACCGGTGGCCGGCTGTCGAAGAACTTTTAGCAACCTTATGAGTAGTGTGTTAAATTTTATCATGTCCACTTTTTCTGGAGTTACAGGATTTTTGCTGGCAAATCAACGATTAAGTTACCTTTTTAAAAATTCCTATTGCGTCCTTTTGTGGCAACAGTCATGTTTCGGCAACTTTTCTTCTGTTTTTCTTAGCAAAATCTTATAAATATGAACATAAAGTTAACATCTCAGCAGTGTTATGATGAAGGTATATTCTAAGAAAAAAATATCTTTTCTAGTCCGTAGTATCTATATCCAAACCACATTTTCCTCGCTTGAGCAAGAGAAGACTTGGAAATTTTTTCTTCCCTTAAACGTTGTTGTATAGTACTCTTTGTCTGACGCTTCTATCATGAATTGGTTTGAGAGATTTTGTCCGTTTCTAGTGTTGGTTTCAGACTCTTTACTTCTTGAAAGTAAAAGGGACGTCCAAATTAGTCACAGTGATTTTTGCACCCAGACGACTAATGAGCTTCTCGGCGAAGCAAAAGGCCTTGATTAAAAAAAATACCTGAAGCACACTGAAGCCTCATACGAACTTACCCCCCTCCTTCCCCACGCATGTGCCATCAGTAGTTGAAGAAGACTGTGTTATTTACCTTTCAGGAACAAGGTCACGCAAAATCAATATCATCCTTCTCGGTTAGCTTGGGACTGCTACCAACAATAAGGAAGGACATGAGACAGTCGGACGTAGGCTATGTCTTTGAACCAGAAGAGAATGTTCATAGCTTAAGTAGGCAGGTTGTGAGTCGAATCATTCGCAGCTCCTGGTAATTTTTTTGTAGATATCTTATCGCCAGTCACTATGCAGCTCGTTGGCAAACGTGCTCAGTCATCAGCGCGTCATATCATTCCGCTACACAATAAGGCGGATATTGCCTCGACTGACGATGAAAAGTCTGCAAAAACGCACCACCTGACCACTAACTAAATCTAACGTACTGATTCGTGCCAAACGCAAATTATGCTGGTTTTCAAGTGGTCATGTTGAATCTATTCTGGATTAATCAGTGAATCCGTTTAACTTTTCCTCCGTTTGATTTGCAGATCCATGTACTCAGCTCGGACAGCTGCTCGGGACCACTGTTCACAACTTTCGTCAACGTGCCCCCATTTGAACCTGCTTGATATTATTTTGGCCGCTCCAGTCATTGTATATAAACTGTATTAGTTACACCCAAAGACTGCACTCAGGACCAAATCACCGGAATACATGAGACTTGCTATTTTGGTGATTTATTTGTGTGACAGGTATTAAGTAGACTCGCTGCATGTTAGTCTCACCTGGAGAACTGTCTATAAGTCTTAGAAAATGCTCCTAGGAAAGCTGCTGGTGGAAGTGAGTTACACGAAAGAAACCGATTTCTTACGGGTCTTACCGTTGCTCCGCTTCATTTAAGAGAAGTAACCCCAAAATAAATGAAACTCGTAGTCCATGCTTTGAAGAAAAAATTACCAGTCGTCCTAGAGGAGACCACTGATGCGTCGGATTTAGCTTACACCTCGGATAATCAGCAGTGCACGCCTCAGGAATCCTCAGGGAAATTCAGATTCGCAAACTTTTGGGTAGTAGTGCAGGACCAAACTTTTCAGCCAGGTGCGACTGACCAGTAGAGTGGTTAACGCAGACCTGGACAAGATATAGCGCCAGTCCTTCTTTATTCAAGGAATCATCACATCACTTGGATAGGAGTTGACTGGCCTCCCCGTGTACGACTGCTTAATCACTCTTGAAGTGTTTCTCCACAGAACTCGCAAGACGACTGTTGAAAGGAAAGTTGAGATTTTCCAAGTCTTCGTTCATACCATGCCAAGGAATGCACAGCTCAGCATCTTACCACCAGGGGATTTTTGGGTCACTTGTGGCCGTTGACCCGTCAAAATGCTAAAAAGCCAAGAAGTTGGTATTTGGTCAGGTGGCTGTTGATCTGTTCGCCGAGCTTGGCAATTGATTTGCAAACGTTTCGTCACCATTCGAGGAGACATCTTCAGTGTGTTATTGGGTGGATAGTCTTTCTCTTTGTGCCAGCTTTTGCGCTGTAATCTGATTGGCCATTGGCAATAATCGTACTGGGATTCTGGTTGGTCCGACCACATTCTGTGTTGCGTTGTGGTTTGTATTTCTTGCTTTCCACGGCCACACAACTGTTGAAGTTGTCGTCCGTTATTGTCTCTTCCGGTTGGTCTGTTCGTGGTCGGCTTCCACCCAACAGCTCACTGAAGATGTCTCCTCGAATGGTGACAAAACGTTTGCAAATCAATTGCCAAGCTCGGCGAACAGATCAATAGCCACTTGATCAACTACCGAATAATGCACCCGAGCTGCCAGTATTTCAACACGTTACCAGCCAAAAATTTGATTCTTTCGCTATTTAACTGAAAGCTGCGCCGTTATTTTGGAAGCATCTGATCAGAGCTAAGCTGCATCTAAGTTGATACACTGAGCAGAGGAAAAATGCAAGTTCCCGCACAACATTACTGAATAAGCAAATAAGTATAGTGTTCGCCGAGTGAAATTTTTTGGGCAATCCTGAAGATGCCCAAAATTGAGTGGATGATCGGAGTACTATTCGGCATCAACTCTGCGGTGAGACGATGTTACCGGGTCATTCCAGGATGGACGAAAATTTGAGTACTTTGGATTAAAACCCGTTCTGAATGAGAACTTAGTCTACTAAACAATAAAAACATCTCGGAAACATAGGGCTTAAAGCCTTGTACCCTTTTCAAGTGAGATCCATGAGGGCAGTCACTATGACGACAAAACATTTGTGGTAGTACGGCTCGTCCCCGATTCCTGTAATATTGAGGTCTCGGCCGAAGAAACCGAACTGAAGATATCCTGGTCCCAATAATTGGTTTTCTCCCCGGAAAAAAAACAATACAAATTCCCCGTGACATTCACTCTTTTGAATCCAACTTCACATCATAATAACTCCCCATTTCTTTATTGCTCCACCCATGTACTTTTGATCGACGCTTGTTGTACTCATTCGTACCCGCTGTAGCCACCTTTCCGCCAAGGCCGCCCCGTCCGACACTGGGGTATTGGTATACGTGTGTGGGAATGTGTGCAGCTGCCCCACTGACCCACGCTCGCTCATACCCGATAAGTTGGATCATAAACGAGAGATTCAGCTGGGTTTTAGGCGAGTCTCCCGTCAAAACCAAATTGGTATGCAAATTGGCGTGTTTTGCCAACCCTGACCTATTCTGTCGTGATTTCCATGTGATCGCACCGCCACTCAGAATCACGAGACTGGCCTTAGGCCAGACAGCTTAGCGTGTGTTCTTGGCGGAATAATCAGACTGTCCGAAGTGTTAAAACGAGAACGTTGTGGAAGAGGTCACTTCTTTGAAGACGTTACTGGCTCCATAGATAATTGAATTGCCGACTACCTATCTCTGACGATCCAAGAAATACAGTTATCTATCGTGCTGTCCGCATGGTGCCATCTTCAAAAACTGCGGTGGATACACTTTGCTTCTAGACTTAGTTGAGATCGAGATGGGTCGAATACTACATCGGTAAAAATAAACTAAATAACCTCTAAAACCTCTAGAACAGTACCTAGATCCTGTAAAAGCGGTGGTGTTGATTGCTAACTGTGTAAAAACACAATCGATTTCGAAAGCTGTCCTCCTATTGAGAAGCCGTCATTAATCTACCGCTTTGCTGTCAGCACCATATGGCCATCGGCCCAGCAAGAGGAGAATTTGTTCATGAGCAAATTGTATTGGTCATGCCCCTTGGTTAGGTGGGTATGAATTGATAACGTTCATTTATTCGCTTCAGGTTACCCATTTAAAGAAAGCGGATTGGTTTTCCTGGAATAATTGACACACGTCTGAGCGTAAGCTAGATTGGGAGTCCACATTGGAAACGGGAACCGGTTTGGTGGATTAGGCTCTCTTATTTATGCTCTGTGTGTGTGTGTGTGGGTAGTGGGTTTGGTGACTTGTAGACTGGTTAACTCTGAGCACTGATGCAGGGTGCTACCTTGTCTTCTAACGCGCTGGTCATCAGTTCAATTTCTTCTTTCAGCCTTTTGTGAGGAATAGCAAATTCGTTGGCAACCTTGGATTCTGCCAAGTATTGAGCAGCCTGTGGAAGAATAACAATAAAGGCATTATTACCATAATTCATATAAGGTGAACACACTTTTCCAAGCGGTATAAGTTAGCCTTGAAGAAAATTATGAGATCGTTTCGGAACACTTGAAGTTATGGGAGAGAGGTTTGAGTTCCCTTGCAAGAGAGCATCCAGAAAGTAGTGAAATATTCGTCTATTTAATTTAGCCGGGAAATCATGAGTCTTTACAAACCGTCTAAGCATGGAAGCGTTTCTGTTTACTGAAGATACGTCGGGTATCTAAAGATGGCACAAATCGGATTGAATATCCAAAGAATTCCGTGGGTGACTGATCCGTACATCGGCATAATTGCTCAAGATATTTAACTTCGGTTTTAAATCAATTTGAATCAACAATAATTTGTCGTCTGTCACTAAATCGTCCGGTTCATTTCATAGCACGGTAACTGTAATAACTGATCCATAAATGATCAATAATTGATCATAATTTACCTACGGTTTTTACTAATACGTCTTTAGATGTTCGACAAGCGTTGTCTCAGAACCATAGCCTGTGTGGGTTGGTGTCGCCGAATCCATAACGAGGCAATTAGGAAGCGAGTTTTGGGTTGTGCAACGGGTACTTCCATTAAAGAATGTGTCCAGCAACAGAAGCTGCGTTGGTTGGAACATGTGTTGCGCATGCCTAGCCATCGTTTGCCGAAGAGAGTGCTGTTTTCCATGCCCAATTCAGAGCGGGAAAGCAGACAGGTGGCCAACCCTTGACCTGGCAGAAGGGTATGAAAGAAATCACGAAACTTTTGGGTGCTGTCGGTGCTACCCGCCTTCCAGGATGAGGACCGCGTGATCCTCACTGCGCCTGGTTGGAGACGCTGCAAGATATGGCTGCCAACCGATATCAGTAGCGATCCTGTTGTCAGTTTCTATCCAAATTGCCTGAATGAGTGTTTGGAGGTTTAGTCACCTCGGAATGATTGTAGTAAGCTAGCCCTAAGTCCCTTCCCCGTCAGCCTTAATTCTTTTCTTCACAATAAGACTTTCAAATAAATCATGGTTGTACGGCAGTGAAGCATCGGTGTTCCACACCGATGCCATGCTGTCGATGCTAATGATGATGAAGATGATGATGAGATCGGAAGTATACTTCGCTAATCCATATCACTGAAAAATCCCGTGTTTGTGACTTGGTCGCTGAACAAAGTGCCCGGAATTACCATCGATTGATGTCCCTCGGGTCTCAGCTGATCAGTAGTTAACACGGCTCAATCACGCATTCAGTGGAATTCCCGCATTGAAGCTATCTTCCTCAATGTGTGGTTGTCCGGTTTCCAGTTCTTTCAAGTAATTAGACTGATTTAGCGTGGATTAACTGGTTATGCCATAGCCTTCAATATCCGCTCATGTCTCCCCAAATCTCTCACTTTGAGGTGGCCGAAACTGTAGCATTCGGGACCAATGTGCCACTACAACTTTGTTTATATCTAATAGAATGAAACTAAACTAATTCGTGTGACAGTTAAGCATCAGCAATTTTGCTAGCATACTGCCATGAGTGATGAAGGCCTTCAATGGTGGCTCATTGTTTAGAGAGCGAATTTACTGACCGGAATGTCAGTGTTTCGAATCCGGCCTCTGCATCTCGAGTTTCCCTGTCTAGGCTTGGACAACCTGGCCGTATCCCAGCCCTCGTGCTTCCTTCGGGAGGCATGGCAACTAGGCGCAAGAAGGGTGTCACAGCTGAACGACTGTTTTTCTATGATGACCTTCGTCCAAACCAACAACGTAATCCATAGTCTAACTACGAAATGATTTCTGGCAGCGGGCGATGTATTTATGGTGTTGCTCGTTCTGAATCGCCCTCCCAATTTGTTTACTACAGGCTGCAAGCGATTTAGTCCGTTGCATCGAGGACTGCACACAAGGTATTGGTTTTGCTCGGTGTATGTCACTTTAGAACCCTTGTTGTACAGTTCCTAGATTTGGCGTTTCTTCGGTTGACTGATATGACTCAGTACCTCAGTGTACCACAGTAGATCAACATCTTCCGAAAAACAGACACTTCATGTTGGAGGCTATCAATTGCGTGACCATATTCCTTATATCAAGACCTCACGACAAAACGATGTGGACGCACAAACGCAGCCGCACGTGACTTGGAAAATTCACTCACCTTACTACGTCTATCCAGAACAAAATTAAGCATTGAAAGTGCCAATAACAGGCGGACTTTTGGATCAGGTTTTCCGAGCCCGTGACAAATACTGGCACCTTGGTTTTCTACCAACCGCTGGTGTCGATACTTTTCAATAGCATAAAGCATTTTTTCTGCCTCGGCTTTTTGGGCGTCATCTGAAATTTTAAAGAAATTATGCTGTGTAGACAAGTAGGAGGGTCACTCTTACGGCAGCAATGGAGTAAGCTTTTACACGTTTGATCCAACGTTTTCTCGTCTCCTTTACTCACCCCTTACATCAAGTGAGATGTGTTCATCTTTCAGTTGGCACGGTATTTGAGGTAACACAATATTTCGTTACCCAGACTTAACACGCTGCTCATAAGGTTGCTGAAAATTCTTCGACAGCCCACAACCGGTTTCGACCCTATTGGGGCTCATCAGGTAGGCGCATGCCTGGTGAAGCAAACGGAATTGAAGCGGACCATCCTAAATGACAGGTTCATCTGGAATCAATTTATTCTCTTTCCCAAACCAAATTCGTGTGCAAACCAGAGTAATTGTCAAAATCTGTCTAATTTAGATTCAACCCAACATAAGGTTGACGGAAACTTGGGGACTGCGCCCACCTAATACGTCCTAAGAAGGGCGAAACTGGTTGTGGGTTGTCGAAGAGTTTTCAGCAACCTTATGGGCAGCGTCTTGCGCTTAGATAATACGTGTTCATCTTTATCCGATGAAAGGATGTAATATATAATATATAATATATAATATATATAATTAATATAATAATAATATAACGATATATAATATATAATATATATCTATATAATATATGCTCTAGGTCTTATTTGCAAGTCCATTATTGATTGGTCTACAGCCGGTTTCAAAGGACCTCTTGAAACCGGACCCGGGTTATCTTGGTAACAGTCCAGCATCATATCTGCCCGGATACTTATTATGTTTCAAGTTATGTAAAACGATGACGTATTTTGCTATAGATTGGACAAAAGGCAGGGGACAACCTACCCACTAAACCGGGCAAGACGTGGCTGAGCAACCTACAATAATTGGGCTCTTACTACTGTTGTATTTTACAGTAGTATCACCAGTATCGTTGTACGGTACTGGTGTTTCAATTCTGCAATAGGAATGTCAATTAGTTAAAGAAAATGAGACTGAGAAAACCGATAAAGCAAAAAACGGTGGAGTTAACATAGAACAAAAACGGGTATCCATCCCCATAAACCTCTTGAAGACTACTTGGATGTCATTCGTAGTCACATTTTGGAGTGCTTCAGTTAGGACCATAAATGGCGACGTATTTAGCCACACCAATAGGAATCAGACCTAACTTAAGATTCATCATATCCACTTATCTTTGCGTGTTACGCAAAACACTGCTTTTCACAATCAACTGTGTGTGCAGCTCCGGCAATCACTTTTCATTTCCATGGTGGAGTGTCATTTTATTCCGTTAAACCTGCCTCTGTGGTAACTGCTTGATTATACGGTCGTTTTGTTAGCCAACTGTGAAAGTTTTATACTTCTACAGGTCAGCAATGCAGCCTTTTGGTCGGAATTTGAGAGATCCATTACAGCGCGTGGTTCTGAAGGATATTGAAAGAAACTGATCAAATGGAACTGGCTAGCCGGTGCTTTCTACCTAGGTATGTGGAGAATGAACGCAGATTTCGGTAGAGATACCCAACATTGTCCGCTCGGCGCAAGAGAAGTGGGTACAACTATCTGAACACATATCTCGGAGACGAAAGTGTAATACTGTTGTAATCAGAGTGCCAGCCTGGATCGTTGCAAGTGCCATCTAGAATAATGCCATTTCTTTTAGGTTGACTAGCGAACAAAGTACCCCATTTAAGGAACCGTTTGTTCAGTTTATCAACTATAAATCTTGAACCAAGGGTATGTTGGTTACAGATTCTACAGTTCCAGTTGCCGGAAATTGTGTAAGCGGGTGAGTGAAGGCATAGTTGGACGGTCCCTACAAGTCCCCTGACTTCCACCGATCTTAATTACCGGAAGTTCGAAGTCCTTTATCTTACCAAATGAACCCCAGCTCAATGGGCTACCGTCCCAAACCACGTTTGCCTCCATGAAATCTCTTCTCCGTTAGTGGCACAGCATCCCGCCTCAACTCATTTATCAAATCTTCTGAAGAGGTTCGGATCACAAGCTAAACATTCATCCTTTGTCAGAATACACACTGGTTTCCCTGACTTGACTGGATAATTCGGCTAGAGAACCCATGATGGGTGCACCGTAGCCTGAAGTGGAATATACAATGGCAATTAAAATTACCTGATGCACTATTAAAAACTGTTCTCAGAGCCCCTGTCATCATTGTCAGCTGTAAGAACCGTGTACTTGTTGTACAGTGGTTGTAGCTACCACAGTTGCGTTCACCGATTATTTGGGGAGGTGAGGTAGGTAGCTGCGCGTTGGAGGCGGGAGCTGATAAATTGGTGTGTAAATACACCACTGTCAATGGACTGTTAGGTGAGTGGGAGTTGGGAAGGGAGCTATGCATTGAAGGCAATAGCTTGGATGCATGAGTGCCATTGAGGGCGCGACTGGGCCATGTCTGACAATGTCTCCAACCATTGATGTGGCCCGTCTCGGGGTCCCCATCCAGAAAGACGTCAATGATCAGTGCAGCGGAGTTTGCTGGTAATGGCTTTCATACTTCGCTGCCAAGTCATTGTTTGACCGCCTCTGGCTCTCTTCCACTCTTCACGTGGTTGTGCGAAAAGAACCCTTCGAGGAAGTCGGTCGAATGGCATGCACAGTACGTGGCCAAGCCAGCGCAACCTATGCAGTGTGATCAGTTCATCTATCGAGGGTGAGTTATTTCTCCCGAATACCATTTGACGTACTTCAGCATCGCTTATCCGGTGTTCCCACCAGATTCGGGACATGCTCCGAAGACATAGATGGTCAAACACTGAAAGTCTTTTGACGTCCTCGGCGCGCAGCGGCCAGGTTTCTGATCCGTATAGTAATACGGAGCGCATCGCAGCATTGTAAACTCGACCCTTGACGGATAGGCTGATGTCACGCCTACGCCACAGGTGACGCAGGTTCACACAAGCTGCTCGGGCCTTCTCAATTCGGATGGAAATATCTTCTTTCGCGAGACCACCGGAACTAATACAACTGCCCAGGTAAACAAATTTGTCTACTACCTCAATCGGTTCACCCGCAAGCAAGGGGCTAGGGTTCGGGCCAACCCAGTCTTGCAGTAGCACTTTACACTTTGCAGGTGTGAAGCGCATGCCGAACCATGAGGCGGAATTATTTAGATTATTTAATATTGTTTGCATTACCATGGCATCAGATCCAAGATACAATGGCAACTAAAATTACCTCATGCCCTATCAAAGACCTTTACTCAGAGCCCTTGTGGACAGAACAGGTACGGCCGAGTACAGATGACCTTGCATAAGTTAGCTGGAATGAAGACTGCTGATTTCTGTATTTTGGCCCAAATATCATCAGCGATCGTCTCAGCAAACAAACATGATGAGTGAGCAAATAAAGTTTTTCTTATCACAGTGGTCCAATGACCTATGTCTTCATGTGGGCACAGAAGTTTGGACCGAGTTCCCCAAAAGTTTCCCACTTACTGAAGTGTTTTGTTTGAGCGCTGGAGCACTGTAGACATCCTTTGGTCGGAGGCCTCATGAAGAGCATTTCTGACCTCAAGAATATTACAGTAGGCACAGAAGAAAGTCGAGCGAAAACCACTGTTGTTGAAAGTTTTAGACAGTCATGAAAAAAGATCTTTTATCAAAAGTTAGAACAGGACCCACTGTCCGTTTATTTGAAACTGGATGGCAAGCCAAATTGTGCACAGTGGATAGGCCACATTCCAAATTCCCCATAGAGGTACTTTGGCCTACTGTTACACTGTTGGATGTTGGAAATGTACCCGGTTATAAAATCGGCAGCAAACGATCAGTAAAACAACAATAAATGTTCATTACTCACCCAGGGTCTCCAATTTTTCCTGAGTAATCTCAGCCACAACCGCACCTATTCCTTCAGGTACTACAGGTCGACAGGTCAAGCTGCGTACAATGCCTGCCAGGTGAGCACACCATATATCAACGACCCTGGCGTACAAACTATCAGCAACAGGAATTTTATCCTTTGGAGGAGCAATTGGCTGATCGGAACCTAACGAGAGGGTGTTACACGGCGGATTTGGGACACAGCAGTGCACGCCTCCCAAAATCGGATTGTCTGGCATCGGCTTTGGTCCACCTGAGATTTGCGGTGTGGCAGACGGACCAATCAGACTGTGTGGTCCTTGTGAGGCTTTCGGGTCGGCTAAAGCTTCTTTGCACTTTTGTTGGTCACGCTGATGAATCGCATAGAAAACTTCTGCCATTTGGAAATATCCACCAGCGGTCCTTATGTGATCTGTACCGTATTCACAAGACGCGTAGAATATCTGTTGCATAAAAGTAACGTAAAATTAAAGGCACTAAAACAAGAAAATATGCACTTTTGGTTGAAGTATGGCGCTTAGTATAGTAACTAAGTGATACACGCACAAAACTAATAGGGCCCCGCATAGTTTCCTGTTCTACGTACATTTCGAATATTCCGCTCTTTGAACCCTTTCAGACGCAGACGATGAAAAATTCATTCATCATTCATCTGCTCACCGAACAGGGTACATATATGAATAAGTCTTGGTTAACGCTGTCTCCCACCATTTTCATCCCATGTGTAGTTGTGATTTCCCTAACTTATCTCAGACCGATTCCCCGAGGGTATTTGGGCGAAATCCAGTTGCAATCTACTGTTAGGTAGGTACAGTTGATGGTCATCAATGCACTATCAGAGGTTGAGGCGCCCACGGGGGCGGTTGTTGTACACAAACGACCCGATAAGTCGTTTCTAACTGAATCTATGTGGATCGATGTTAGGTCACTCGCGGGGAAGATCAAGTGTTCCCCTGATTCGTGTCCACATATAAAAGCAACGTGAAAAGTCCAAAAGGAAAAATGTAGAGTATTCACAGACTTCATTTTCTAATTTCCATTTTGTAGTACATGAGGCGATGTTTTGAGCTACCCATGTTCTATCGATTGACTCATCATAGTTCCTCAACTCAAGCATTGTTAATCCGATTGCGAGGTGGTTCATTGGTTAGGGCGCGAATATACTGACCGGAATGTCCGTGGTTAGAAACCGACCTCTGCCTCTCTACTTCCCCTGTCTAGGCTTGGGCAACCTGGCAGTATCCCAGCTCTCGTGCTTCCTTCGGGTGGTATGGTAGCTAGGCACCGAAAGAGTGCTACAGATGAATGATGATTTGAAATTCTATTGCACGAACGCATTTATTTCGTAAAATTACTTATCTAAGCACTTCCTCCGAATCAGCGGGATAAAAGCAGTTTCAGTTATTCTCTAACTCAGCCCTTGCGAACAGAAGACGGACTCTCGATGCCATGGTTTGCTTACGTGTATCATGTTCAGCTCCTCCTGACAGTGTAATGAGCGAACACTTAGCACTACAATACGTGGAAGTCGTATTTTTTTAATTCGAAGGAAACACTGGAATGCTGGTTTAAGCATTCAAGAGGGGCGCTGTCAGCTGGGTTGATCTCAATGAAAGCCTTTTTTACAACGGATCATTAAGCGGTTTACATCACTTTCAAAAAATGTTTTTCATATAAGCAACAGGTGATCTAACCGCCGAGAAAACTCGTCTGTTCCTTTACTCTTATAAACTAAAGATCATGTTTCTTCGGGGCGCAGGAAAATGAATTCCTTAGATTGTTTGGTTTGTTCCTGTAGTAATCAGATACGAAATAACCTTGAAGTGGTCACGTGGACGCATCTCGAATTCCAGTCATTGTTAACCGGAAGACGACAATCGACATACATGAACACTTATTACCGATTGCTGTAGATAAATATATGCATATTTATTACTGTGAACTGATATATCAAAACAAACTGATCTTATTTGGTTTTGTTTTAAATTTGGTGTCTTTCAGGTCAGTTTTTTCATTGGCTGTTTTTCAAGCTTATGGTTGTTTATCACTCGTAGGTGAGCCATTCAGCGGTCATTTATCTACCATTGACAGCTCAACTCTGAAGCCGCGCTGCTGTACATCAATTTGTTTAAATGCTTTATTCTGAAGAAAGAGATTTTATTCTGGAGTACTACGGCCATCCCAAGATTACCACAACTGCATGCACTCATTCAGACAATCTGGATAGAAACTGACAACAGGAAAGCAGTTGACATCGATCGGCAGCCATGACTTGTGAAGTCTCCAATCATGCACAAAGGGAAGCACGCGAATCCCATCCTGGAAGGCGAGTCAAACTGGCGGTAGCAAAACGTTCCGTAATCGTCTTCAAAGTCCTCTGCCAGATCAATAGTTGCATGCCTTTCTGCTTGCTTTACTCTGAATAACATTAGAGATAACTCACATCCTTTGCCAAGCTTTCCAAAGCTGCTTCGTAGTCTCCCTTGGCCGCATACAGCAGTCCGAGTTTGCGGTGTAGTTGTGATCGAATGGCATTAGAACATTCATGTTGCGTTTTCAACATGGTCCACTGTGCTTGTGCTAAGTAGGCCTCCGCTTGACACAGTCTTCCAAGCCCTGAGTGGAAAAGTGATTGACATGAGAGCTTCGGTCATTTGGCGGTAAGTGTGTGTTTGACGAAGGTTAGTTCACTACGAAACCCATAAAAACAGAAGTCAAAATTCCAAAACTTATCAGCCAGTATCAAACTGTTACTCCTACACAACCTCAAGGCTTTGAACTGGAACCAAATGGGTGACAGGACAAAATTGCCAAACATAAGTAATTCTGGTGCGCTGATTGGATTTTGGTCTGTTCGCCGAGCTTGAAAGTTGGATTGCAAACACTTCATCACCAGTCGCGGTGACATCGTCGATGCGGGATTGATGACTGGCAATGTCACCCCGATTGGTGACGAAACGTTTGCAATCCAACCGCCAAGCTCAGCGAACAGACCAAAATCCAAGCAGGATAGCAATGAAGGTGGACAAATTACAGCTGCAGTTTTCAGTCCAAGAGAAGACCGCATTAATGGGACATGGAAACGGGCCTTTCCAAAACAAATTGGTTCCTTCCGAGATGGAGTCCACCGTTGAAATAAGCTAAGTTGAAATAGACTCTTTTGAAGGTGAATTCCTTCTTAGCGTGACTACTCAAAGTACGGTGACTCACAGTTTCAAATTCATTCGTTTTTGCATAACTTGGACGCGTCGCACACGTCAAAAAAGAGTATCTTTATATCACTATATGCTATTTTGTGGGATCGTAATGCGGCTCCGTCAGAAATGTTCGTTTGTCTGAACTTCGTTTGTCCGGTACCTTATTTGGGTCAGAAAATGTTATATCTAACTGCCGTCTCCGATCCAGTGCCTTTCTGTCCGAGAAAAGAATCACCAACAAAGAACCCAACACCTTTTTTGCAAACCAGCGAGAGCAAAAGTTACAGTGGTTCCGCACTATTTAAAGGGTATCTTTTGACATTGGTCCAGACTGTCTGATCGGCGTTTAGTGAACACCTATCAACATCGACCGGGCTTCTATGAAATGCCTGAACACTGATCACATTCGTTCGTGCTTCTGTGGCGTGCCTGAATTGATGAACTGACTGAGAGATTGACTGGCCTAGATGAGTACAACCATAAAGATCGTCTATGGCTGTACGGCAGTGCGTCGGTGGATGTGGAGCCTGATGCCGTTCTCATTAGTAGTGATGAGGAATACAAACTCCACCCAAGCATTAGTTAGTAGTGAAGCATTTTGTAGCCACGTGTAGAACGTCGTAATAGTCCATTTCCAAAGATTCTTCAAGTGGCTACTGAAATGTAACTTGCAGCGCTGTGACTATGAATTATATATGATGAAGTATACGAAGGCAAGTGAACAATGCATTTGACAAGAATGAACAGAACAGAAGGAGACGTCGTCTGTGAAAACCCGAAGCCTTCAACCCGAGAGGAATAAGCATGTTTTTGTAGTTTATGCGGTAAATTTTCTCGGATTATCAACAGATCGTTCAGTACCGTTGAAGATGTGGCTTTTTGGATTCAAGATTTTTCTGTTTGCCGTGTTCACACAGACTGCAGTGCTTTAGCAGTTCTCCTTGTAGAGTCCATGGCATTCAGGTTCCGAATTACTGCACAGCCTTCTTGATTTAAGGGACCTTGCATTCGAAGTCAGTCACACATTAGGTGTGCACCCACATCATAATTCTTAGTCGGCTATTGTCCTGCTCGGTTTTGCGCTGCAACTTTGAAGTTCCTAGTGTTACCACTTTACTGCACACAATTCAGAATGGTGCCCCATTTACAATTGGTATTTTAATGCCTTTCGAGAGGATCACGAGGTTGTTCACCAAAGCACATACTACTGATCTAGACTACTCCGAAAATTCGAACCAGAGCGTATTATTCTATTCTTGAACACAACCAAAAGAACACACGTATTTCAAATTTTTCTAAAGTATAGTCTCTAAAGGTCGACTCTAGAAAGGTTTCACTTACCAGTTAGCAAACGATTATGTGGCAGCTCTATTTATATAATCGTCTGTGTCTTAGAGTTGCCTATAATTCTAAGATGTTAAATGTGATCATACAGACTAAAAACCCAGTGAACAACATGTTCATCAGTCATTACCGTCAGTCGTGACTCTGAACCAAGATATTCTATACATGGAGTAAAAAGCTGGTGCAAACCCTAAAGGTTGTTTTCCTGTAGTTTCTGATTCATCATCATCATCATCGACAGCATGACATCAGTGTTCAACACCGATCTGTAGCTTGATACACACGTCCCTTGAGATTCAGGGACACACCACTTTGACGCCATAGGTGTCTCAAATTAGCAAACGCGACCCGAGCCTTGCAGATTCGTGCATTTACCTCACCTGTCACACTGCAGTCAGAACTAATACAACTTCCAAGATATGTTAAACGCTCCACAACTTCCAGTACCTCTCCCTGGATTGTAAGTGGCGTATTCAGTGACTGCATGTCCAGGAGCATGACCTTACACTTTGTGGGTGCAAAGTGCGTACCAAAGGACGGGATGACTTGGTCAGTTCATCTAAAAACAACTGCGCCTACTCCTCTTCAAGGATGAGAACAATGTCATCTGCATATTCCAGATCGACCACGTTTTCGTCACAGGCTATTTGAACACCGGGGTTTTGGAGACCTTTCAGCGTTCGTCTCATTATTTCATCGATCACGAAGTTACACAGGAATGGGGAGAGTGGGCATCCCTGACGGACACCACTTTGTGTACGGAAGCTTTTGGAGAGCTCGCCGTATAGTCTCACACGTCCGGAAGTCTTGGAATATGAAGAGCTTATTATTTTCACGATTGGTTGAGGAAAAGCTTCAAATTCGACAATGAGACATTAGCCTGTTCGGAACACCAAGTTACCTTTCCGTTGCAAAAGCACAAACTCACTTACCAATACTGGATTCGGCCAAAATCAAATAGGGTGATACCAGCTCCACACTAGCCAACCCGTATGCATCCGCAGTAAACTTCAGGCACTGCAACGCAGCCGGTACGGCCTCCTCTGGCTTTCCTTGAAACAGTAGCTTTTGTCCAATAAGTTGTGTGAGAGCAACCATATCGATCTGAAAAGAAAAGAGAACAAAGTGGGCAGAGCTGATTCGCAGCAAACGACATAGATAGAATGATAAGTTGCTTAAATTATCCTGGAAATACGTGCGGAGTGCGAGTCTGAGACAACCAAACGACTTCAATAGCTTTTCAACAGATCTTTGCAGGTCATCTAAGAGAATACAGCCATGCATCAAACGAATGGTAGCAGGTTACCAAACCATCTCTCCACAAGACAGACCCATCAAAGTCAGTAAAGAGGTTGAAATAACCTGGTTGCTGCACCTCTCAGAATAAGACCACGGCAAAGCTTGTGCCTAGCAGGACAGAGCTCAACAGTTTGAAGGAGATGGACTCCGAGCTGGCCAACATGCCAGTGTGTACTTGAGCCAGGTAAGGGGACAAGGCAAACTAGCTGGAGGAGTTTGTGGGTCAT
The DNA here is from genome assembly GCA_003604175.2 of Clonorchis sinensis. Lineage (NCBI taxonomy): Eukaryota > Metazoa > Platyhelminthes > Trematoda > Opisthorchiida > Opisthorchiidae > Clonorchis > Clonorchis sinensis. The sequence goes on along the minus strand of CM030373.1, from coordinate 28,325,489 downwards.
TTTTGCGACAAGAATTAAGAACGTCAGTAAAGTAAATTGAAGCATGGCAGAACTCGTATAAAACCCATCATCTTCAAGCATCAGTCAGCGAGATCAGTGCCCCAAGATCCCGGAAGGCAACAGCCACAAGTTGTGCGATTGACGTGAGTACATTTCGGTGTAAACTATTGGATCGCCGCTGAATTTAGTACATGCGGTTTGCGTTTATTTTGGAGCCCCTGGAAATTTTTTTAAATAAGCACACTTGAATAACGTCCACTGGCCTTCCGTAGAGATTATACGACAGGCTGTGTCCTGAAATAACCTGTGAAATGCGAGATAATGAAGCGGTTCTCCTTTTCAAATACCTAACCCGTCGGTTCGGTTAAGGTGTGACTAATAACCCTAAAATCATTTTCTATGCGAAATTGAGTTTCGTTTGGTCATTGAACATTGGACTGAACTGACCGAGTAAAGGTTGGTTTTGCCTAGCACTCTAGGACAAAAGAATTTTGTGACCCTTACAATAGCGCCTTTAAGGCTTTCTCGCGGTTATTAATTTATGAATTCATCGTTTTCAGACTGTTGTACGGTAATCAGACGACTCTATTTCAGAAAAAACATTTTATCTTTTTTCCGGTGAACTCTTTGAAGTCAGTCGGTGTCATTGTCACCTGTTTCACATGGCAAGGTTGTTAAATACTGCCGTTCTAACTCGGTGACCATTCCGGACAATTTCATGTTCTACGTAGTACACTTCTCATAAGGTTGCTGAAAATTCTTCATGTTCTTTTAAGGTTTCAATAGTTTTTTTGTCAACCAGGCCATCAACAACAGATTGACGTTCCTAACACCGGTTGATTTCACTGCTTCTTTCTCCCCTCTGATCGAGGTTCAGGGCTATTTGGTTGTATGAGTAGTATCCCATACTGTATTTTTGATATCTTACCGATTATTTCTCCGTCGACTATAACAGTACTAAGTCTATTACGGTTGGTTTTTAATCAGTAATGCGCTAAGCTTGAATTTGTAAAACTCTTAGCTTAACTATTAGTACCTGAGGATGGAGCGGTACACAGCGCTTACTTCAAGTTTACTGTGTTCACCTGCCATACCAAATTGTTAGAAGTATTTTTGAAATAATTAAGGTCATCCGACATCTTGTGTACGAATGTTGTCTGTGCGTGATTTTTTTATGTGATTTGAATCAAAGCACAACCAACCAACCAACACGGTCACGTTAATTACCGACATAATGCTTTAGAGAGATGTTATAATCGATCCGACTAGGGCAGTAGACCTTTCATAAGACCTTTAGGTATATAACGGTACGTTATAGTATTATTATTATCTCTAGTAAACTTGTGATGCACCTTCAGCCGTACATACGACACCTAGCTACCTGGATCTCACAGCGTCCAAGTCCCAGATTCGGGATGAGGTAATCAGGTGGGATGGCTCAGTGGCTGGAGCGCGAATCTACTGACCGGAAGGTTTGTGGTTCGAACCCGACTGTACTGCTCATTTGTAGTTTTGGGCAACTTGGCAGTATCTCGGCCGTCGTGCTTCTTTCAGGTGGCATGACAGCTAGGTAGCTGAACGATAATCAGTATCATTACTAGTAAATAGGCGTTGGCACTGGTTACACAATCGGCCAACAAAAATCTTTCCAAATCGTTTAATGTCTATCCAAAACCAAGCCCCAGAGCAGATGTAATGCCAGACCGGTCAAACCTGGACAAAGGAAACTGTGAAGCCAAAGGTTGTTAGAGCTTGGTACAATAGGGGAAAGTAGATACCAGAACAAACCAAAAAATGGACAGATGAAAAGCTTTCTTTGCTGGTTCGGTTTTCGGTACTATCATCTTTGGAGTTTACATGCAAGTAAACACAAACTTTAAAGTTGTGCACTGCGCTATTACAAATGTAGGTGACACGCAGTTTAATATCGCTATTAACAGCGCAACATCAGCCTTCAACACTGACGCTTCCGTGTGGACTTTGTCTACCTCAAAGTATTCCATAATCGCGGTCACCTAGTAGAGCAGATGTGTATGGGGTGTGTAAAACCTACAAGCATACCATCAAACCAGAAGAGCTCAACCACTTCACTCTGTTTAGGTGGGTTTTAATGAGGCCAGCGTCTACAACCTGTGGCCGCTGGATATTGCTTGCATCAATCGGTTACACGAAACCGGGTTATCCAACTTAAGGGGGGGCACAATGCCCTGCAAGTTATCTGAGCACTTCCACAAAAAAGCGAAACTTTTACAGATGAACATCCCCCCGTAGTAACCTTGCCCGTCACTTTAGCAACAATGGATAAATCCGATAAAACAAGAAAAATTCCTATGAATCACATTACACGAGACCTTGTAGGCCCCAAAGACCAACAACTTCTCAAAAAACAACCGAAGCCATAACGATAAAATCTGACAACCCCGTTTTTTGTCCTCACACCCTATTCACTTCATCACTGTCCTAAAGGGAACAGTCCTCCAATCTAAATGTCATATGATTGAAAAGACATTCTTTGATTGATTCCGCATCTAAATCGGACTCGGCCATATACACTGTTTACATGCGTGCCTCGTGCATGTGCACAGATATTTATTCATAACTATGACGATAAAGAATAAAGAATAAAACAATGGAAACTAAGCTACAGGTCGAAGAACGGTGACCTATAAAATAGTCAATCTTCCAACAAACGGGACAACACGTCGTTATCATTCTGTAAACAAAACAACCTGAAAATCAAAAATATGTCCTGCATCTTGACGAATATACGTATTTGGAGATCAATTTGGTTTTCACGGAAGACTCGAGCGGATCTCTCGTTTATGATGTTCTTCAACTGAATGTGCTGCACACAGGCTGCCTCATTTTTCAGTTGGTACTACACTCGAGATATTGCAGCACATTTTCATAAAGGAAACTACTCATAGCTGTCAAAGAGTTTTCAGCAACCTTGTGAGTAGTTTCTCTTATGAAAATATGTCCTGTACCATTAACTGATCGGTTTCCTGCACACCTGATCCATTGATAGCTTCCAAACCAACAGAGGAAAATTGTCATGAGGCCATAAATTTTTCTGCTGAACGGGTCACCCAAGAAGACCAAAATTTTAATGTTGCTGTTTTTATCAGGGTGGATCACTAAATAGGTCAAACGGAGAATTTTCACTGACTATAAAAAAGCTTTCAGAGCGAATAGGGCTGCATTTTATGCAAAGAAACCAAGTGATCCTATTGCAGATCAGCCTTTGTGGAAAAATACCACACTGAAAAAATGAATAAGTGATGTCATTTATTAGAAAAGAACTCTCTTATCAGAAACTGCTTCTTTGATGCGCAACGTTAAGGTTATGGTTATGCAGTTAGTATTTTGCTCATGCTTAGATTCGTTATTCCAAAGAGGCCTCCAAGAGAGTGGAAACCTTCTACAGAGGGCCTGTTTTAAGAGTTACTTTGACCAAGTGTGTTACTTCACTTTAGCCATCAAAAGCCTACACTTTTTAGCAAGTTCAGCGAAAGAAGTTGAAAGCTCACCGACACGGGAGGCTGACCAGTGACGGCTTTCATGGCGGATTCCACTATGCATCATTTTGTTGGCCTGACAAACTCTACATTCGTCGCTCATTCGCATTCTAGTCCCTGCCGCAGCCTAGGTTGTCAGGAAACCGCAAGCTCAAGACCTTGGAAACTGTCCTTTGGTGAATCATATATAGTCGAACCCTGTCGTACACAACTTGTAGCTTATCGCTGTTGGATGAGCCCGGCTTTCACGTTGATATACTGCCTTCACTAGAGAATGAGGTCATTTAGCCCGCTCATTCATCAACCATTGGATTTGAGAGAACTGTAACGTGATATAGTGTGGTGGAAAAGATTGCGTGGACTATCTCTAGATGTTCTGTAGACCTCCGCGTTGCTCCCTGTGCTGTCACAAAATTCAAGATGGGTCCAAATTGAAGCAGTTGGATGCGCTGGAGAATCTTAAGTGTAATAGACATTTACTACATTGTTCCGTGCTCATGTAGTTGACCGCAGTTCGATCCGCTAATAACGGTCACCATAAACCATCACTCTGAATGAGTCGTGGTTATTTGCTGCATTTGTGGGCCGTGGCCAAATATACTGGAACAGCGCATTAGGTAGACTTCACTGAATCAATCTTCCAAAATTGCCGAGGCATTTTACCGCTTCAAGCATGCAACCTTTATTAAACCGCCTCTGAGTGCTTTAAGCAAATGTTCTTTTCTGCATTTTGCATTGGTCCTGCACGGTTTCCTTCTGGATTATTCTCCCTGTTTGTACGTAATTTCCTGTATCCTTCGAACACATCATGTCCCCTGTATATTTAAAACCTTCCAATTTCTAGTTTTTTCGTACTAGAGTCTCGGAAGTTATCAAGCCATCTGTGATGGTCCAATTAAAGACTTTCCTGCTTATTCAGCTCCGCCATTTTAACCTGTAATACCCTGCAATCTCGTATTTATCATATTTACCCGTTCCTCACAGCCACTCAGACTAGTCTACTTTCCAAAACAGCAGATTTGTGTCACTTTATATGGCGCAGCACGTTGTATTCTGGTTAAAGCAATTTTGCAATCGCTGCCTTTTAAAACCTCCTCAATGTGTATGGATGTGGCTGTTTGTGGTAAAATTATACATGCCAAGAACAGTAAAAGTGAGGCTTGGCTCTTTCTGTTGACGCATCAAAATGCTTCAGTAGCCGTACTCCTCCATCCACTTTACTTACTTTACTTTACTTACTTTACTTTTCTGGAGGTTGAATTTACTCCACCTAAGGTGGCATTCAAAGCAACTCTGTGTCAGGACATAAGGGCGGAAATCTCAGGGAGTTAGCTTACAACTTTCCATGCACACATTTTGCCAAATACGTTTATTCGGGCCACTTCTGATTGTGCTACCGAATATTACTTGCATACCATCCGCGGTAATCCATTTTATCCTCTCGGGGAGGCAAAACACACATGAATGTCATGCCACTGGATATGTATTAATTTAAAAGCCGTAAAGAAGCCAAGTAAAATAGCGTCGATGTGAAGATTCGTGTCTGCATCTTTTTCCGATTATTCCAGGGAACCAATGTGTTGCCTATTCAGAATCACAAAGTGGGAAACTGTTTTGGTATAATCCAGCCAACTTTTGGTTAAAACATAACCTGACAGCACGGACTTTGTTCACTGCCTCATAATTTTATCGATCTACTCTGCGAAGCTTAATACTCTATGATTTCGCTGCAGTTGTTTGCAATCAGTTTGAGGAACTACCTTGATGCTATCCACCCTCGATTTAGAAGATGCAATACCTGTATTCAGCACTAGAGTGAAAAAATGCTCATGGGCGGAAATAACACCATAGATTCTACAGACTACCAGGGCCCAGAGTTACATATAGGTCCAGCATTTGTAAGCGACTCAATTACTCCATTTTGTGGCATAGAGGTAAAGTCTTGGAACCGAAGGCAATGTTTGGTTGATGAAACAGCAACAAAGTACTTGGAAAGTAGGATAGTTGCCGAGTAATCATTTCATAAAGGCTAGCATTTTCGTGGACAAGAGTGCAAAGCCTATACAAATGGCGAGCCTGTCTATTATTGTGGCTGTAACTCCTCCTTAGTATAAATCTGTTTGTTGTGTCCAATCAACGCAGTAGAAACTGAATGTTGTTTTCATGAGCACTCCACCTTTGTTCTGTTGGCGCTTATGCTTATGTTAATGGCCGCCATCAACGATATAGCTATGAGCTACCCACAAACTTTGACATACGTTGGGCCATGAGACACGGCTCAACGATTCCGCCTTACTGACGACTGAGGTTACTTGCTTCGTGGAAGAGAAAACTACTCCCTATAAACTCCTTATAGACGGATTGGGTCTGTTGTGGGGGCAGTAGCCACTTCAAGGCATTTTCCGCTTCTTGTAGAGCCGGATATTTGAACATGAGAGTGCATTCTCTCTGTAAAACAAGCCAGGAGCACACGCCATCATCATCGTTGATAACAGCACGCCAGTGACGCATTGTGGCATGTACTGACATTTACTGATGAATGGTTGCTGGCAGTGAGGTTTCCGTTACTTGAGAAACTGTCAGATAACTTAGTGAATGGAAGACCGAAAAAGGACTCTCACTGACCTCCGACCGTTCAAGACGGTTCATAGACCCCTGCAAGTTCATTGCGCTTTGCTAAGTATTCTTCATCTAGTTCTAGCTCTAGTTCTAGTTCATCTAGCTGTTCATCTAGTAAACAGCTGGAACCTACTTTTGCGAATCTGATTCGGCACACATACTTGCTCGAAATGCGCAGCAATCTACGTCCTGAGGTGCTCGGGCGGCAACTCACTAAAAGAGATGTTAAACCGGGTCGGCATTAGACTGTTACGCGGCAAACCATTGTAATGCAGCTGCTGTTGAAGAACCTTGAAATGAACCGATAGTCTTCCGTTATCAACGCCTGAATCAGAAAGTACCATCTACTGGTAAAACTGGATTAGGCTTTAGCTGAAGTGAAAACAGGTGGGAGGGAGGGGTACCCACTCTGGCCTCTTCTGCGATCGAACAGCACTACCACCTACTCAGACAGACAGGTAACTGGACGTGTCGTCAGATTTGACAATCGCAGCTTCCTCAGAGGTTAGCCGGAGACTTGGAATCAGCGGGTGCGGGAGCTTTAACGGAAGGTCATTGGAATCTCACATGAACGAGGAAAGGCATTCAGATATACCCCTACTAGTACCGAAGACCTGAGGTTAAGTAGCCTGTCACCAAACTAGTTTCAATGTACGATTCCCTTCAATAGTGCACGAAAGTGCCGTACAGTCCCCACATTATAGGGTTCGACTAACAAAGGTGGTAAACAGCAGTCAAACGCTCGCAAATGACCAGTCTTGTAGACTTCATCTCAGTCCCGTAACATCCTAAGCATATTGTTCTCCGTATTGTTTTTCATCTTCAGATCGGAACGTGAGGACATATCAAGGTCTCTGGAGGAGTCCCATGGCCACATGTTCTGACCTAGCCCCCTCGAGTCTGGGACGCGGACGACCGCGCACAAACCCATGTTATGTGGATGCGGTCAGGCTGGCGTAAGTCCGGTCACTCTAAAACCGGGTGCTTCTCTCCTCCGAACAGTTGTAAGTATCGACCAAGGTTTAATTTTGCTGAGATCACTCTGTCCCTTCAATTAGGGAAAGGTTTCACAAGGTTCGTCCCCCATTCCACCGGCAGTTTACCAATGCTCAGTGTGATGCATGCACGTATCACATACAGGTATGTCATGGCATCATGAAGTGGAGTTCTGGCGAGTTTTGTACACATGGATACTAACTATCCATCTACGAAGTGTTTTTGAATAGCCCCACAAATGGTGATCGTAAAAGTGACAACAAATAACTTACATTCTTATCTTGTAGTTCATCGCGTGCATTGCGCCTCTCATCCTCCGAAGCAATAAATGGTACTGGTTTCCTTATTACCATAAGACTCGAGCATATCTTCTCATGTATTCCCACCCAGTCGATTTTTTGATGTTCCGTTCCACTATATTGGGTAAATATATAAAATTTCATCAGACATTTTGTGAATTTCAGCTACCAGTAATAAGTAACCCGGCAGATTGCACACTGTATAAATGCAGGCTTCCCGCAAACCTCACATTTGAACTCAGTACCTCTCGGGTTTGCTAACGGGTAAAACGGAAATCCCGGTGGGGGCTGGGTCATCGTGACCTTGAAATTTGAAACCCAACGTTCGTCGTTGCCACGGCTTCACTTCCTCGACTAGGATGGAAAAACAATAACCGACATGCCAAATAATGGTAGGAGGTAAAGAGTTTTCAACCAGAAAACAAGTTGACACCCCGATTGATTACGGACTCACTGGGTGATACACAGGATCGAGCCTTTCGCCCAAAAGTTCCGAGTCGGGTTCGTTTTTGTCGCCTGTTTTGTCACCAGAGGAGCACAAGTGAAAAAATGGTGTAGCACTGCTCTATAAGTTCTCAGTGCGGAGCAATAAACTTCCCACCGCGATGACTCCACTAAAAAGGTGGCTAACAGTGTTTTGAACTGGGTACTAGATACACCGGGAACAAGCGTCGGAGAAAGGTTATTCCACACACCAACTTCCCGAAATGAATAAAAAATTTGGCCTGAAAAAAGTTTGTTCTCTGAGGTTGAAAAACTTCTCACTATGTCCACGCTGTGTGCTAGTTAGGTCAACAGCTAAAAGTCTGTTGCCCAACTCTTCTTCCATCATAACATTACGTATTCTGTCAGCTGCATAAACGTTTTTGTTTGAACACGAAAAACTACAAAAACGCGCATTTGTACAACTTCACGCAATACGAACGCGGTCACATGCTTCGACCTCCTCTTCTGATTCCGCTCGCGCTTACAGCGGTTATTCGCGAGTTTGACGTGCTAACTCTGGTATCAAATTATTTCAGACTATCTTCTTCCTCTTATTTGATCCCATCAGCAGTTCAGGCACGTGATGGTGACAGAATTTAAATGCCTGAGACCGGGAATCAGATAACAAAGTTCGTGAAACCACCTGACTGAGAAAGTCCTGGCGGGTAAGTTAACAGATCGGCTCAACCAAAATTTGATGTATCGTTATTTAATTCGTTTTACAAAAGTGACCACACTACTCACAGGTGAACAGCGCCTCTGGTCGTTGGTTTGTTCGCTAAATTAGGCAATTAGATTGCAAACGTTTCGTCGCCAATCGAGGTGTGTTGTAAGGGAGCGTGGTGCAGCACAGCGATGAGTCGGTGGTTGTGCGTTCATTCAGTAATCGAAGCACCAACGCTGTTTTGCGTTACGAATGGGCGTACTACAAATGCAGCGGGCTACCTCCAAGGCCAACGAAAAGTCGGGGGGTCCGAAGAAGCTAGTAAGCTTAGCGTGTTCGCTAATAAACAACAGTATGCGAAGCACCGGCTGTCCAGTGCGGTTCTGTTTACGGAGGCAAAGGAACCACTTGGCAGTCACCTCTTATTTTCTTGAACACAACCATAAGTTGTCAAAATTTTTGTACAATCGGCTTGCGGTTAATTGACGGCTATTGGAAGATGGGTTGGGCACCTGCAGGGCCCCTCTGAAATACGGAACGCCATCGTGTGAGTTGCGGCAGTTTTTGGCCGATGAATTCGTTAAGATCCTCACCACTCAGGATATATACAACTACAGCCGGAAGTGTCGGCCGGTTGAGTAGGTGCCGCATAGTTGGATTTTACTGTGGCAGATGGTATGCCTTCGGTGCTGGCAAAAATTCGGGAGCCGGGACGCCTGATTGCGTGGCAGTCAGCGGAAGGTCACTATAGCCACATAGGCTTCTCCCGATGGCAGCAGGTAGCGTTGTTCCGGCGCTTTCCGGATGTCGTAAATGCAGACGGAACGCACGCAATAAACCGTTTTTTTAAAGCACCTAATATTCGGCCTGTAGATACAACCTCTATACTTTCTTGGTAACGGACGGCATGGGTATCGGGTGTCCGGTTATGTATTCGCTCGTGGAGAGGGAACAGTTTCCTTCTATGCCTAAACTGTTCGGCTTCTTCAAGAAAATGATGGGCGAGCAGTATCCGGTTAGGACTTTCGTTATGGACAAGGTGGCGACGCAAATGCGGGCGGCAAGAGTCGTGTTCGGTTGCGATGTAATGCTTTGCTACTTCTATATCAGAAAAGCTATCGGGAAGCGCGTACGTATCATGTAATATCCATGTATTTATGGTCATAGACACTCTGCGAACAGCCGACACATTCCACCGCATGGCTCACCTGGACAACGCAGTACAGTAGGTTTTCTGTCTATCGTATTACAAACATACAGATTCCGGCAAGATCTGCGGCTGCTACGCCAAACGGACCCACGATTTCCCTCCTAACTTACGGCCCGCTGGTTGTACATCGCCCGAAACTGGGCCCTACACGCACGGTCCGGCATGGTTAACTTTGGCAATATGACCAACTATCGTCTAGAGAATGCGAGCGGTTTTCTAAGGCATCGTGCAGCACTAGCTGCATGTTAGTCGTCCGCTATGATCGATGTAGGTTCATGTGGCTAGCTGATTAGGCATCGTGGACTACTAGCCGCACGTCAGTTGCATCTGGCTTACTAATTAACGTCATGGTCTTTCTAGCATGATTGGCAGGCTAGAACGGAAGACTCTGCTGTTTAACAACAAAATATCACGATTTTTCGCCAATAATGAACGCAGTCTACGCAATTTTATCTTGTAACAGCAATTATCGAGCAAAATTGTTCACTGGAATGGTACCACCGCATATTTTGCATCTATAGTGGCCATGTACATTCTAGAGTGTTTAGAGAATTAGTTCAGCTGCAAAAATAACTGAAATTTCCATACGTTGTATGTGAGTCACTTTTTTGTGCAATTTGCGACTTCTTCCTACATTATGTAGCATATTCACAGTCGGTGTTGTTTACTGACCTTGAAGGTTCGCTCACTTAAACAAATCTCCAATGTAGAGAAGTTGCGATAATGCATGAACATATACATTATACATAAACAGTCTACACTATGAAGTGCCAACCCTGAAAATGTCGTGGCTTTCGAGAAATCAATTCCATTGTGCAAATACTGGGCGGCAGTCTGTTCCATCTGACCTCTTTATTACTGTGTACTCGATTTGGTGTTATTATTTTTACTTCTTTGCCACACACTCCTGGTAAAGTAGTTTTTAGGTAACCAGACCATTCCAAGGGCTTGAATATTAGGTCTCCTCGAAGACGGCGACATTCCAGGGAAAATTGGCGAGGCACCGCGAGACGCGTTCCATAATTGACGGATTCAAGGCAGACGGCCATTTCGTAGCAGCTGGTTGGAGAGGCTCAACGAAGGCTACGTCTTTCTTACATCCTGTGAAGACAACTTGGTTCACCCATTCAAGAAACGGTCTGGCGTAGGGCCCATAGAGTGTCTGTGAGCAATAAGGAAAGGTTCGCCGAACCATCCTTAGATCAACGAAAGCATTTTGAGCTGACTTTCTGTGGCTCATTGAGACGGCCATGGTTGAAGACAGCCGGATACTAAATCCTTTCTATTATCTATCCTCCAAAGGCTTTCTGGTCCATTCCCACCATGCACGACAAAGGCGTTCGTTCAGTCTCCTTGGGGTGACACATCGCTGCACTTGTCGTCATTCAGGGGGATATGCCTGTTCAACGACTACTACTTTGCAGCGTCTACGCCCATTTGGAGGCACTGGCATTTCAACATCAGGATTTCGATTCGTCCGCAAAAGGTGGATATTGACTTGAACGGACTTCTGAAACTTCGCTGACGTAGCTCAGAAACAGGAATGGTCCCAAGACAGAGACTTGAGGAGCTCCAATGGAGACCGTGGCCGAAGAAGACGAGGTCCAATGTACTTTCACTGGGAATATTCTGTTTGATAGGAATGTCTTAACTCAGCGTAGAAACTCCCTTGAATCCCTTACGAATCATCTTTTTGGGGCAACGAGACTTGTGGGACTCGATAGGATGCTTTTGAGAAGTCAGAAAGTATGGCATCCGTTGAGTCCCTCGTCTTTAGCTTGGGTTAAGCTGTTCACAACTACGAGCATGGTGGTTACCCAAGAACGGTTTAAGAGGAATCCGCGTTGCACTGTGGATACCAAGTTGTCAATGTTGAGGTGGCTTAAAATCGCCCGCTTCAGAATGCGTTCCATCACCTTGCACGGTACGCTAGTGAGGCTAATAAGCCCGTAGTGGGCGATAGTGGGTTACCAGTTTTGTAGATTACCGTGACAATCTCTTCCTTCCAAGGGAGGTTGCAAGCCAAATGAGCCTACGAAAGGGTGGATTTTTGTTAGCTGACATATAAACCAAGGACCAGCTGAGGGTGACGATGTTTCACGAGGAGACAGCAGATCATTATAAGCGGGCTTCTGCTTTGAATGTATGCAGTACCTTCGGACAGCGATGCAAGAGTTTATCATTGGTTGTAAGAGTTGTGTCCCGTTTTTCACTGAGCATCAATCGTTCAGAAGGCGTACGGCCAGGACAAGAGTGGGGGCCTTATTTTGGAAAGGTGGGGACTTAGCAGACAAGGTAGCAAGCAGGGAAGCTAGCCGTTGAACTAGTTGGAATGGGCTGATTAAATGGTGAGCCGGACAGGGAGTTGTGACAGCTTTAACTCAGCTAAAGGATTTAATCCTAGATCCTCTGTTGTGAAAAAGGGGGTTACTGTGAGCAAGACAGCAGACAAATAATAAACTTTTGGGCAACAGCTTCCAAGATAATTTATAAGAGAGGTAGTTTAACTGGAAACCACTACGTGAACTTACCATAAACGTAAGAGTGTAGGTCGTCGGTCACCGAATCACTGTTCTCGGCTCCAAGAAGTGAATGGCGCATGGCAGAAAGTACAGCGAAAAGGGCACTGGCTGTGACTGCTGATATTTAGCAGATAATAAAGAATTTACAGTTTATATGCATATGATCACTTCATAGAAAATGCAGGAAAGACGTGCGTGTTATACTCTGGCTGTTGAAGTGGACTTGTAGTGGTGCAACCTCAACTATGACAAAGGTGGCAACGCCTTGAAAGTTGATGTTCAGTGTGAGTCCGACACCACGCGGTGGGAAAGTTCGGAAAGGAAGATATTGTACTCCGGACGGGAGATAAAGGTATTAAGCTTGCTAGGATAGATTCAGGTGTCACCAACCGAAGGTGGGACAAGCTATAGTCGAGATAGGTAGGAAGTTGTGCAATTTAAGTAAGAGAGCGGGTGTTGATTAGAAAGACAACTATTATCAGCGGGAATCGGAGAGGTAGATTGGGTGGCTATTGATAGAGTAGTAATCCCGGGTAGGTCCATATTTGAGGGAGTGGGGACAGGAGAACTAGTAGTTCCTAAGTTGGTTGGTTAGACAAGGCCAGTTAAAGATTTGTGAGAACAAGAGGCCGGAACGTTTTCTGATGGGTACGGAGACAGTGTTCGGGTGGCGTTGGGAATAGTAAACCCCCGTGGACAAAGGGTTACAGGCTGGGTAAAGTAATCGTTTACAACGGTGCTATCAACGACATCAGTGGATGGTACCACGTTTGGTGGTTGAACAGATATAGCGGGATTTAGGTCACGCAAGATGGATGGGCTGGTGCAATGTTCAATTAAAAAGAAATACGAGGGTACGACAGGGGCACTAAGAGGACAGGAGGACCTATCTTGTAGTGCCTTCGGCACGGAATTGTAGGGAGCCGAGTGTACGGGTAGCCAAACTGGGCTGATTGGAGGAGGTGATGTAAGAGACTTACAGTAAGAGATGCAAGTCGATTTAAGAGAGATTGGTTAAAGCAACGTATATCAAGACTGTAGGTAAGAAGCTGTACATCTTCTTGATCATAAATGGAGTGGATGACGGACGTCCGGGTATGTACGCCTTCATTTAAAGCAAACAGTTTTTTCGCATGCGTAAACTATTCTGCTTGTTTAGGGAAATGATAAGAGAGCAGCGCCAAGTGAAGACTTTTGCCACAGACAAATGCAGGCAGCCAAAATAATGTTTAGTTGCGATGCCGTGTTACGCTGCTTAATAGTAATAATAATAATGATTACTCCCAACTTGTGGGAGGCATGCCATCAGGCATGATCATAAGGTTACAGTCGGAATAAAGGCATAACTGGCGGGGACTGTGGGTACGGGGGGTTTTGGGAAAGGAGACAGCGTCGTAGGCGGTGGACTTTGTCCGAGGTATACGTGGTCACCACTAAAATGGCACGAGCAGGGAAGCACAGTTGCCATGCTTTTTTTGGAGAAAACATCGAGCAACATCAGCTCGTTAGGATTTGAAGGCGGCGGACGAAAACAAAACGACAGAGGGAAAAAGAGAGACATATGACGAGAGAAGTGTAGACCGTGGAAAATGAGGAACCAGAACATAAGATCTGGTGAAGCAGCAAAGTTGGCGTCATCCAGCCGGTCAACCTGAACTGAAGCCTAAAACAACCGCTGAGGCCTCGCGGCCTTGGATTGTTGGGTTCATGGTCAGGATCACAAATGGCGTATGTGAGGATGATGAAATGGAGGGGCTAGCAAAGCGGGTAAACGGTAACAGGGATCTCAAAAACATGGTACAGTGAAGCTGTGGTGACTCACTAGTGTCGCTGTTGTGGAGTCGGGCATAATAGTTCCATTGGAAGAGTAAGATGGTGGCAACACACGGGCCGGAAGGCGAACTGTATAGAAAATTGTTGATCTTTGTGGGGAACACAGACTTGATGTCCACCAAAAGGGCTACTTTCGAACGACAGGTTCAGCAGTCTGGAATGAACACAGCATGGAAGCAGCTGGGGCCAGGTAAGGCGCGTTATTCGCATTTGCAGTTAATGGAACGAGTGGGCGAGAGGGTACGGTCGAGAAAAGCTATCAGGAAACACGTATGTTGCATATGGCACTGATGTATTTTTGATCACATGCACTCTGCAAATGGCCGGCATACATTGCACTGTGTGGCTTACCTGGGCAACGCCGTACACATCTTTTTTGTTTAGCATAATTCTAGCACAAATTTTGACAAGGCCGGCAACGGTGCACCTCACAAACCCAAGATTTTTTATCTTACGACCCCACTATTGTACATCACCCGCAAATCGGCAGTGCACGCGCAATCCCGGATGGCCCATTTCAGTACTGTGACCCAGAGCCGTCTGAAGAACGCAAACGGTTGCCTGAAAAACCTAGCGCACCCGTCAGACACTAGCGTGGCACGTTGAGTGGCTCGTGCGGCAGTGTGATATGCATAGACCATACCAATGCAACCGACGGGGAATCCTGGAGGGCAGTGGCTAAATTTCGAACGTTATCTGTCGAAAGGCTGCGCTGGCGTGTTTTCTCGTTTTGAGGCACTTGAGGCCGCGACTCTCAAGGCTGCGCCCGCATGGTGTTGGAACAAACATCGTGAGGTCAATCTACATTAACTAATTTATATGTCCTGGTAAAAACATCCGGGTGCTCCCAGTCGGCTGACACCAGTGCTGGTAAACGAACACACCCGTTCTATCAGGCAATGTGGCTCCTCCGCATCCATTTGTTTTCCGTAGTTAGAGATGAGTCGGTTCAAAGCGGTAAGAAAAGTTATTCATAGACGTTTTCTTAGGTTGCTTCCCCGTCCAACAAAGTGGCCGTCAAGTTACAACCGACCGCTGTCATTTTTTTGGCGGCCTGCGTAAACAACAGAACCGAGTGATGGATAAACTTCAGGGGCTAGAATCCAGGAGGGTAACAGCCATCATTAGGTTGTGCGCGTAAATACTATGCGGCCCGTGGTCGACGACGCTCATATCGATCGTACTGAGCAGACAAAACGTACACAGCACACGTGCGGGACCAACAGGCACCCATTTATTTCAACTGAAAAAAGTCAGTAGACCAACCGGGACGAGAGGAACAGTTGAATTTCGTAAGGCGTTTTGATGATTACACGTTTTCTGGAAGGAAGATCCAGGGTCTCATTGATGTGCGGTTTTCATTCGGCTATTGGAGTCCTGAAATAAATAAAAGAGGAGCTCAGTTTGTTCCGGCATAAACAGAAAGCCGATGTGACTGACAACCAACTGCTTTTGCTACTTTCCCTGTAGAGTATTGCGCCTAAACAAATTCATTATCAAATGAAGGGCCACATTGCTTCACATTTGACGGTCAAAGTCTACTGAGTATTAGACCCTAAAATATAACAGGCTGTTGCTTCTTCTATTCTATTTTTAAACAGCGGGCTTTTTTTATTGTACCTTGACCATGTTGTGTTTTTACCGCATTTATTGTTTAAACACAGACCCCTCCTCCACATTGTAATCGCACGTCATGTTCAAATCAATATGTGGATTTCACCATCTTGTGGCCATTTTACCTTGGGTAGGTGTGAAATTTTAAATCCCGTTTAGAGGTAGCAGTCCCTTAACCGGTGGAAAAAAACCGGCGTAATCCCACGCTTCGGAAGTTGTACAACTTTTTATCGTCGGATTCATAGTACCGCGTTTGTTGATAGACCTCCACTTGATCGGCTTGGCTTTTAGGGTTTCGAGCCCACATGGCTCTTATTGAGAACCCTTGAACGTCTGCTCAAAGGCCCATTAGCCAAGTTTCCTCTGGCTACTAATACACAAGATGACTGGCAGTACGGATTCCTGTCTCATCGATCCGTCAGCGTTTGCCAGCTTCACTTCTTCGAGACCATTACGGCGGCCTACAACGATGGGCATTCCACTGTAACAGTTTACTTGGATATCCAAAAAGCTTTCGACCAGGCCCGTCTATATAAACGCTAAATGAGCTTGGTACTGTCAGCTTCACAGGGACCTAATTTAACTGTATTGCCTCCCACCTATCCGACAGGACGCAACTAACACAAATGGGGGATTAACCATCAACTCCTCTGAGTCCATCCCTGTTTCATCTCCTCTCCCCGGATATTTTACAAGCCTTTTCGTCCACGCTGGCTTACCAGGATTGGGATGACTTCCTCCTCTCGACAAATACCCACCACTTCCGTGACATCATTTACCAAAATCAGTTGACTGCTCTTCACCTTGTCTCTCCTGTAAAACGTTTTCACTCCAATATCTCCGGCCATGATAAGTTATTAAAAACCTTGGATGCTAGCGGAGAATATCGGAAGTCTCAGTATTTCTTATTACTAATTCTTATCAATAAACTCTCTACTGACCGAGAATCCTTGCGAGTATCTCTCGAACGCCGAGAAGAGAGCACCGTCCTCACAGCCCCTTCTACTCCCAAATCACTCAGCCGGCTGTTCCGTAGGCGTTGTATCCCAAACAACCACCCAATTGCCTGTTTGCGTTTCACAGATAGTGGCCCCGTCACTGATCCTGTCAATATTGCAGACCATCTGAATGCTTACTTTGCCAGCTCTTACCTACCCATTTCTCCCAACTCCAAACCCCTTCTCATTGCTGCATCTCTACAAACTCTTAATGGTCAAGGTAATCACTTGACTCTCAGTAACGTAATCATCTCCCAAGCTGTTTCATCCCGTCTTCTAAAGATTAAGGACTGCTGTGCCAAGGGCCGACGGCCTTCCACTGCGTCTTGAGACAAGGCGGCCAAGATATTGGAATCCTTGTACTAAATCTTTTTACCCATTCTATAAACCATGGAATTGTTCCCTCCCAGTGAAAGAAATCTATAATCCACCCGAGTCTCAAATCTGGTTCTAGACAAACTCTTTCCAATTACAGAGGAATCCACCATACCTCCCTCCTAATGAGGACCCTTGAACACCTGGTCAAAGGTCCCTTAACCAAGTCCTCCTGGCTAATAATGCCATAGGTAACCGGCAGTATGGATTTCTGTCTCAAAGATCCGTTAGTGGCTGCCAGCTCCACTTTTTGAGACCATCACAGCAGCCTACGACGATGGACACTCCATTGTAACAGTCTACCTGGGCATTCAAAAAGACTTTGACCAGGTCCCCATGCCTCCCTGCTACACAAGCTTAGTACCGTTGGCATCACTGGAATCTTATTTCAGTGGTTCGCCTCCTACCCAGCCGACAGGACGCAACTAACACAAATTGGAGATAAACCATCAACTCCACTATCCATCACTAGTGTAGTCATACAAGGAAGCGTGTTAGGCCCCATCACCTTCCTAATGTATATCAACGAGGTCTTCGGCGCCGTGTCCCATGGTGAATCCTTCCCGTTTTAATAATAATAATGTTTATTCCCAAATTGTGGGGGCCTGCTGTCAGGCATGATCATAATGTTGCAGTCAGAATAAAGGCATGACTTGCGGGGGCAGTGGGTACAGGGGGTTTTAGGTGGGGAAAGAGGACAACGCCATAGGCGGTGAGCTGTATTCAATGTAAACGTGGTCACCACTAAATCGGCACGAGCGGAAGTTTTGCAGCCGATATGAAAATATTGTACACATTTCCCCCTGCACAAGCGCTTATCTTTTGCCAGACTCAGCAAAACTTAGCCCCTGGTCAAATGGATCTGGCCTAGGTTTCTCTTCTGCAAAATCCTGCATAACTTCCCGCCGCTGCTCTTTCCCAGCTGAAGCTTTCATAATTAATGGAAATCCTATCGCCCATTCCACGGAGCTCAAAGATCTCGGCCTCAGATTCTCCTGTACTTTCAACTTTTCCCACCAGATGCAGTTTCAGGTTGCCAGAGCATACAGGCTCAGTTTTTTAATACTGCACTCCTGTCACCTTCCAGACACAACTGTTGCAATTTTTAAGCTATGCGTAAGACCAATCGTGGGATTCTGTCCCGTATTCTCCTCACTTTACACCCAAAGTTGTAGGCTCGCAAGTGAAATATCCAACGCTCATTCACGAAAAGCTGTTCCCTCGGTCCAACCTTCTGTCTTACCGCTCCCGCCGCCAAATCCTAGGCCTCGAACCACTATGGCTCAGACGGTTAAAGTTGAATCTAACTCTTACACCGTCTGCTGCACAAAAACAATTTTATAGCAGGGGCTAGACCAAATATAAACTCACAACCTCGCTACAGACTTCGAGACTCCTGCAACCTCTTAGTGTGTCCCCCAGCTCGTACAAACCTACGCCACTACCTCTTTCTAGTTTATTATGCTCGCATCTGGAACAGCCTTTCTGAGCAGCTGCGAAGCATCACGCATCATCACACTTTTTCTCAGTCCCTAGACAATTTCCTTACCTGTGAAATTGCTGCCACCCTACTTAATACCCAACTACCCCTGACCTCCTCTACGAATCGGGTCCAGTGCGCATTTGAGTTTAGCGACGATACAGTTAGTGGGCAAGTAAAAGATGCTGTTATCATTTTCTTCCTATCCCCTTGACTCGCTTTTAGCTAATGTAGGACTTAAACACCTACCTGAACTAAATATGCTGTTTTACTGGCCTGGTTGTTTTTTTCCCAGCCAACTTATACATCGTCCTAGTCAAGTCCCTACACCGGATTACTATATCAGCTCTGTCTAGTGACTGGTGCTCTCAGCCTAACTCTAACTGATAAAACCAAACCAAAGTCAGCTTTTATCTTCATTACCAGAGCGAATTCTGCGCTTATATATATCCGTTCTGATGAATTACCCCATTAAAGACTCTCACGCAACATCGCGTGAAGCTTCTGCTCGGCATGGTAGCTCACACCAACGCTCCGACGCCATTTAGCCATGGTGCACTTGCCGTGAATATCACCACTCCATCCCCACTGTCTCATCGACAGTTGCCATTTCACTTCTCCTCCGAGACTTGCCTTTACCAGCGTCTGTGTGCTGTTTGCTTGTTCGGATTGACTGAGCTGTCTTTACTGGCCTTGCTTTCCCCGACCAGAAAAACTGGTAGCTGGAGTATTTATTAATGCACAAACTGCATTTATGACTGCTTGGATGATTGTTCCACCTTGCAGATCCGGTAGCATGCACGAGGGATGAAAACCTCGTGGTGGACGGGTAAGCCTGCAGGGAGGGTCGCCCTGTTACGTTGCACCATGGTGCGTTCGTATACCAGCCACCCCTCCTGTAGCACGGGTGCATCGCCCATCGCCGGTGGTTCTGAGCCTGGCCTTTAAATTCAGGAAATCAAAAAAAGTACTGCTGACTTCTGTTTGTTGCTGTTGGTGTTGGACTCATCTCGGTTGAGTTTTGTATCTGGCAACGCCATGAACCACAGATGAAAATAACTGGCCCCTCATCTGTCAAAAACAATAAAAGATAAAAATACACATGGGATAGCCAGAAGATACTCTGCAATGCCCATGGCCTACATTGACGAGCATAGCTGTGTCTGCCTCCGTCAGAACAGAGGCCACACCGCACCAAAGCCCATTTCGTCAACCAAACAAAGGACACATCTACCTGCCGCCCACGAAAGTCTTCATCAATGCACCACTAACAGATTAAAGCTGATAGCAGTGCCTCGGGGACTGGTGACTGTTTCTCGTGCACATACTTCCTCCTGGTGCTGTCTAACTCATGTTATAAATACCAGATTAACCACTTATCTCGGAAGTTCACTCCCGTCAGCCTTTATACATCTGATTTAGACACCACCACTCTGTGTGCATATATCGGCGTTTACTAGATTCCTTGTAATTTGATATCGTATGTTAGCAAACCCAACCCTTGGTCGCTAGTCTATTAAGTACAAAGCCATCTATACCTATCCCATATAATCACTTGTCATCACCCTAATCGCGGCAGACGTCAAGTTTTCATTTCTATGTATATTAATGCACATTATCCCATTTGATGTCCCCTCAAACTCACCATGGTTTACTAATCTCATCTCACCCTCATCTTCCCAAGCTTTGAACTTCGGCAATGCCCGGTTTGGAGGACATGGTCGGATGTTATCCACTCCACCTGGCCTGTGATCTACAAACACAGGATCCCCAAACGGGCCAAAAATCCTGCGATTCCATATCGGCTTCGTTCCACCTTGTTTCCTCGGCCGGCCTGAAATGAATCCCGCTGCTCAAAGAACTGCACACCCCAGCCCAAGCACCTTAAATGTGACGTCCGTTACGGGGCTGTCCAAAACTGAAGCATGTCAGGCCAATGATGACACGGCACTGCCATACCCAGTTTGATAGCACACCCGCAACTATTCCATTCCTTCTCTCGACCATGCCCACTCGCCAACTCGTTCCATTAACTGCAAATACGACAAACTCCCACCTGACCCCAGCTGCCTCCATGACACATTCATTCTGACCTGCTGGACTTTGGTCGAATTTAACCATTTTTGTGTTTCTGTGCTTCCCACAAAATTCGATAACTTTCTACACAGTTCGCGTTCCGGCTCGTGTTGCCACCATCTCATCTCTTCCAATGGAACTATTATGCCCGACTCCACAACAGCGACACTAGTGAGTCACCACAGTTTCACTGTATACCATGTTTTGAGATCCCTGTTACCATTTACCCGCTTTGCTAGCCCTCCATTTCATCATCCTCACATACATTTGTGACCCTGACCATGAACCCAACAATCCAAGGCCGCGAGGCCTCAGCGGTTGTTTTAGGCTTCAGTTCAGGTTGACCGGCTGGATGACGCCAACTTTGCTGCTTCACCAGATCTTATGTTCTGGTTCCTCATTTTTCAAATTTAACACTTCTCCTGTCGTATGTCAGGCAGGAAGCCTCTTGTTTTGCCCTCCCTGTTTTGTTTTTGCCCGCCACCTTCAAATCCTAACCAGCTGACCTTGCTCAATGTTCTCTTCGAAAAAGAGCTTCCCTGCTCGTGCGGTTTAGTGGTAACCACGTTTACATTGGATACAGCTCACCGCCTATGGCGCTGTCCTCTTTTCCCACCAAAACCCCTGTACCCACAGTCCCCGCCGGTTATGCCTTTATTCCAACTGTAACCATTGGATCATACCTGACGGCGTGCTTTCCACAGGTTGGGGATAAACATTACTATTATTGCCTTAGTTAGGTCGTTTTCGGCAGATAATTCATCTGATACCTCTTTGAGTGTATCCTGCCACTTTTGAAAATGGACACCATTTGCTCTTTTTGGCCCTTGACCGTCTTCAATTGTACAGGCGTGCCCTTGACATCCTCGCTATGCCACCGACTGCCAAACTTCCGTGACCCCACTCCATTACATCCAGGATGCTTATTACAAATTTTTATTTGACCTTCGGTCTTATAAGGAATGGTCGTGCTTTCCTGCAGGATGTCTTCTGCGTGCTTTTTTCTCGGATGGCGGCCAAGGCTTCCCCAGCCCTCCTCGTTTACTCTCCTAGCTCTCCGGAGACCGATGTGTTGTCGGCCAGAACCCAATCCTCTTATCAGTTAAAAAGCGCAGATGTTGACCGTACTCCAAAAGGGATGAGGCCTTGCCTATTGTTGATGGATCGACACACGATAAGCTGACAACATCATCGGCGAGTTTACTCCCAGTAAGTTTTTGACTACCAGCCGCATCCTAATCATTCGGTTATTGCGTTCTGTTAAGCCGTTTGTTTGCTGGTGGTAGGGTGTCAGTCCCAGTCTTTTGAGGCCCAGCTGCTGTCCAGTAAGTCCTGAACTATTCATTAACAAGCACAGCCTCCGAACCATTAGGATCACTTTGGTACCCCGTGGTTGACAACGGTGTGATACCTGGCCACTTCATTGGTTGACTCTTAAGTCCTCTAGTCGTATCGTGAAACGTGATGAAAATGAGTCAACTCCAATAATGTCCCGGATGCTGCTGCCCACCACGGATGACGAGTAGCAAGATGGACTCAGTGTAGACCTTTCTTTATTCTATTGATGAGGATGATAATGACGATGGTCCAGCTGTACCTCCCTTTCAGTGGCTGGCACCGCTTACGGTCCACCACACAATCCATTAATTTACCTCTCATCCCCGGTCATTGGGCCCTCTAACAAAGTAAGTCGTGGGTCTTGATGCACTCTGTGTGCCATTTCGTGATGTTCGACCATCAGCTTCTCTCTCAAGACGCAAGGTATCACGGGCAGTTCGACATTTAAATCCGTGACGTTCAAGCGCAGCAGCCAGCATCACTCAGGTTCAACCTATTGCAGTGCCGCTGTGACTTCTTCAGTTCACTGTCTACCCCCACGTTCTCAATGCCCCATTCATCCAACAAGGTGGCTGCAGACATCCGTAGTAATGGATGCCGCCACTGTAGTTGAAAAAAACTTCTGAGATCCAGTTCGACGACGAGGCTCTTGGCGCCGACCATTATTTTTCAGTCTACTCTGCAGCCTTTGTTCTTGCTGGCCAATCGACCAGGTAGCCGGAGTGCCTAGAATGCAAGACTTATGCGAGTTTCGTTGGTGATCATGATCCACTCAAGGGGTTTGTGAGCAGTCTCAATATGCAAACTTTATCCCACTTATCCAGGGTAAAGACGACCGCTGAACAACCCATTTTGATGTATGTGTGCTTTGTTTAGAATTAGTCATTACATGAATGGATATCCGATGAACCCACCCCCCTGCTTTGGGACTGCGTCGACATCCTAGTCACCAGCATCCGTTGCAACCGTGAACATCTCCCGACCCTGAGCAGCTTGAGGGTTACTTGCTGATCCACCATCCACGTTTTCACATGTTCACAGGCTGCGTGTGCTTTTCTTCAGCATTTCAACACCCCACTGACGAAGCAAGTCGTACAGCAAAGTAGAAATTGTGTTGAAATCTTCGAAAAAGCGGCTGTAGTATACCGCCCATCAGGGGAATTGCCATACTGACCGCCTTGAATTAGGAACTGCACAGTCCCGATTCTTTTCTGGTTTCTCTGGCAGCGGACCGACCTCTCCTTGACTCATTTTATGCCCGAGCGGTGTCACCGAGCATCAAGTGGTTTTGTCTTGGCTTCGTTTGTCCGCAAGTTAGCTTCCTGAATACATTTTGGTGTGTCTTTCGGGTAAACGGCATGTTCTGATCTCGTATTGCCATACACGACGATTTCGTATCTATACATGGCAAAAGGAAGCATAAAGTGCCAGAAAGTGAATAGTACCCTAGATAAACTAAAGGGCATCTGTTTAAATTGAGCCTCCCCACTATCATCTCGGGTTCTCGAACATGATTGTTAGTTGCCAGTATCCGGACGCAAGTCGAGCACCGTGAACTGTCGAGGTTGCTGGAGCAACTCGCAAATATCTGCAACCGAGTGGACAGCTACAACTCGAGCCATGAGCACTTACTTCAAACGCCGGAAATTCACGCAAACTTGGTAGTTCCCGGTCGACTCCCTTCTTTCTGCCACTTTTGGAATCTCTTGATCCTGTTTATGGACCTCCTCTAGTAGTTTGAGCCGTAGCTGAGAGTAGCCTGCTAGGGCAGGAGTGGACGAAGCCAAATGAATCTTCGTCAGCTGTGAATATTTAGGCGTACTTCTCGACAACAAAACGTGCTGATAGGACATTACGAAACGAAAGCTAGCGGACACGGAGTGTGCCAACAGCTGTGCTTTGGTAGCCTTCAAGCATGACTTAGACATATACGGCATCAGTTTTCCCGCCTTGGGTCCATCACGGATTCTACGGGCATTAGGGAATCTTCTTTTAAAAGTGTTCGCCCTATATTTGGGATGATTGGGAACCATTGCTGCATTGATTTGTTGCCTGAGCACACTAAGTGCAATGGCAAGCTGTCGAATTTCACTCTGCAGTCACCCACTGCACTCACAACTAGCGCAAACGCTTTGTATTCAGCTTCGAAAGTTCTGTCTAAGTGATATCCTTGCCCCCGTACCGATTGAGCACAACACCCTCTTTCCGTCTAACTGAATAAAGACCTCCATTGTAGCCTGCGTCTCAGCATTATTCACAAAAAATGTAAGCCAAATCGTCTGTATCGACGGGTAGCTAGGTAAGGCGATATTGAATTGTTCAGAGACCAGGCATGCTGTGGTTGTGGCTTTGGATCGACCCACTTGACTTTGAAAGCCTTCTACCGTTGAACCATTTTTCTCTTCTTGCGGTTGAACCGTGGTCAGTGGCTGATTCCTTTGCCATCTGCGCCGGCCTTTTCATGCTCACCTAGGCGTTGCACTCTCCAACTGCAAGTGGTAACCAAGCGCCAACCGCACACATTCAACGAACTCGTTAGACAGCCACTGCTGGCGCGACACACTTTCCAGTCCCCACAAGGCACGATCCAACCAGCACTGCAGACTGGCGAAAAAAACCGTCCGAGCGCGTACTAATCCCGTCCTGGCCACCTTGCACTGCATCATCCCCTCCGTGTGGTCGGTCCCAATGTTGAATTCTGCTGCAACGTCTTCCTCTGTGGCGACAGGTCCATCTTTCCAGGGATTTTTTGGCTGCATCAAAGGCCGTTTTCGCTTGGCTTCAGAGGAGAGTCTTTGGTGCCGCCAAATAACCCCGGTCTGTCTCCAGTCCAGCCACCCCTGCAACGTTCTCGAAGTCCTCCAGAAATGTCCGCATATCCCCATCCTCAGAAGTCTATGGCTGCAAAAGTTTCATCCATATTTTGACGACGGAAACAGACAAAGTAGAAAAGCCCCCTGCAAAGTTATTTATCAGCAAACGCGAACGCGCAAGCGATTATACACAGAAGAAAACACCTCATTTGCACAGGGCATTTGAAATATGAACGTTTCCAGGCGTTTTCTTGAACTTCCTTGGATGTTCTCTGAACACTACAGTTATGAACGAATATTATAAAGAGGTTTCATGATTTATGTGGTAACATTCACCTTCCGTCAGGTAGGTGCGCGGAGCCAGAACACCGGGCAATGGACTATTTGCATGCTACATCAATAGTGTGTAGCACTAACTGGGTGGAGTCTCTGTCATTATTTAGTTAGAAAGTGGGACGTTGGGGGTAGATAGTGCCATATTGGTGGAACAGTTGGAGAAACGGAAGCTGGCGATTCGAAAGAAGATGCTATTGGATTATCAATTCGTTGGCGACAAAATTTGGCTTCCGGACGATTGTAAAAAGTTTGGCCTTTCCTCTAGTCGACAGAATGTCGCAAAGTTTATTACAAAAGTCGATCCAGAAAAATCGGAATGCCTACAGCCATGCACAAACCAGTGTAGGAAAGCTGCCATTACCGGACCTCAGACAGTGGTGCACTAAATTGACATCCCGCATGTTCACCACCACAATATGACGCCAGCTACCAATCTGCCAATAATATTAACAGATAAGTTTGACGGAATTCCGATGGAATTCTTGAAGTTTATGAAGGCGGTTCAACTGAGTAAAGCTGATCGACTGTTTGACGATGACAGCAAGTTGGTGCACCTTCTCTATTACTTCTGTGAGGAAGCAAAAGAGGCTATCAGGCACTGCGTGGTCCTTCTTGTTAAAGGAGGATATCAAAAGGTAACAGATATCCTCAGAACGTAGGTTGGCTGACCAACTAGACTACTACTAGAGCAACAACTAGAGCAAAATTTTCCTGGAACGAAACATTTGCTGGTTGGTCCATTACCATTGGAGACGTCGATGGCTTACGAAGACTGATAAGGAAAGTGGTTTTCCACGGTATGGTACTCAGACGTGAGCATTATGCGGCAGACTCGAATTGCAATTGCGCAACGTATCTCAAGTGCGTACTAGTACGCCTACCTCGGCCTTTGCAACAAAGGTGTGCCGAAGCGTCAGACGATGCACCGTGTTCAAATTCGCGGCCGGAAATTGAGCATCCGGTAACCTTGTTTGGCAGAAGCGTCTCCATGGCCTCAGATTGCCGGAGTTACTGCCAACCCCAGAAGATACGTCAACAAACTAGACGACGTAGGCTTAGAACGCCCACCTGGAATAGTCCACGTTAACGTCGTGGTCATGAAAATCAGTACTGCTTGCCCTCACTGCTTACAGACTTAAAACCCTTTAAACTGCGAAGTGCTCACAACCCTCGTCAAGGTCAAAAAGTTTGACCGGCTGAAAGGCCTCAAACTGCGCTTAAATTGCCCCGAACCTAACCATATAGCCTTTAAGTGTCGCATATTTACACGTTGTGACGTCTCGTTCTGTAACCATTGACGTTACCAGATGCTGTGAAAAGTGCCAAAGTCAACTCGATGGCGGCTGAGGTCCTGCATCCGTCCGGTACGGCTGGTTTAACCAAAGGACATGGTGTTATCTCATGCTATTTTGGGCAACGGTTCTGATACTGGTATACTGCTAGCCAACGTATCAAAGCCGCTTGGGATAAAAAGAAAAGACACGTATATTAAAATGTCATCGGTTTTTGGCCTCGTAAATATTGATACCATGACCGCAGATTTGATGTACATCTCTTGCTTGGCGGGTATATTGTAAACGTCAACTGCGCTAATACTGTCGGGGCACCTACAATCACAGAGGCTCCAATCACGGATGATTCATTGCCGAGGCAATCGATGTACCTTGCAAATTTTTAACCGGCTCAATTTCTCTCCTGATTTTGAGAGGAACTGAAGTCCCGGAGGCCCAATGGGTTACTAACTAACACCTAAGCTCGTTGAAACATCCATAGGCGGATTCAGCGGCCTTAGGACAGAAATTTTCGTACCAACAGTCCCTGCAGGACCAAAACCGATATTAATCGACTGCAGGCCAGTGTTAGAGATACTGCATTTAGGGTGTTCAAAGCTGCTTTAAACAAGTGATGGTGACATTGTTGAATCTTTTAAAGCCCTAGCCCAGAGTAATAAGATACCGAAAGCGGCAAAACAGCACCATTCTTACACGCACCATTCTTCAGCTCCAATTTCTGAACTGCATGGAATTCAAAGTGTAAACATCAAGAAATTAACTGTCCCTAACCATACGGGACCTTATGAACACTTGTTGATTTCAAATTGACCCCAAAATCGTCCGCATTTTAAGGGGGTACTAGGCGAACGTTTCTTCCCGTCGGAACAATTGGAGCAGCTTAACCTGCACATTGCGGTGTTGATGGTACGCCGTGACAGTAGTATGAAAATCTAGTCTATCGATTGTAAGATCGTACACTTTCTCTTGGATAAATCATCTAATGACCTCCCGCTTCTTGTGTTGGAGACCGCCAGAGCGCTATTTTCAACGAGAATTCTTAAATATGTACTCATGAAAATGTTATTTTCAAAGTTTACCCGGGGTCGCCAACCAGCTGCACACAAACTTCTGGCTAAGGGACTTCACAATCGGCACAAACGTTGCATTCTTCCGGAAGTTCAATTCAGCCATTGCATTTACTGCATTACAAAACGAACCTCTTACCTGCAAATATGAACAGATTCTGCACCTGGCCCCAGCCGGCTCCCAGGCGCATACATTCAGATCTGCCGAACCTTTTGTTCGGATTTGAACATCTTGGTGGACTTTCAGTCTGCGCTTCCTACAAAGTTCATAATATTCTATACAGCTTAGGTCCCGTCTCGTGTTTTTGCACCAACTCACTCTCCCAATGAACTTTCACACCCGAATCTATGTAAACGGCGACACCAGTGGGCCTACAGTTTCACTGTGTACCGTGATTCTGAGACTCCTGTTACTGAATATCCGTGTTGCTATTTCCTTCACTTCATCATCTCAACCTACGCTTTTCCTGACCCTGGCCACAAACCAAACAGGGCCTCGAAGCATCAGTGCTTGTTTTCAGGTTTTGGCCAAAGCTGGTCTGTCAGATCAAGCCAATTCTTCTGTTTCACCAGGTTCATTGTTCTGGCTCCCCATTTTCCCGCGAGTTGCAGCTATACTGTCTCATTTCGGGAAGGTTGTCTCTTGTTTTGCATTCCCTCGTTTCGCTTTCGCCGGCCGCCTTCAAATCCTAACGGTCTGATATTTCTTCAGCCTGATGTGTTCCCCAAAACAGAATACTGTAGCAACCGTGCTTCCCTGCCCGTGCCAGTCTAGGCGTGACCGCGTCTAAATTGGATAACGCCAACTGTGTGTGACACCATCTCTTTCATGCGCAATTCATAGTACCCGCAAATCCCGCCAGCCATGCTTTATTCGGACTGTAGCATTGTAATCATGCCTGTCTGTATGACACCCACTAGTTGGGGAATAAAAATTAACATTAACATAGTGGCGGCGCGTCAGAGGATGAGGACTACATGTTAGGGAAATCTGGAATAAATAAAACTGAGAATTTTTTTATGAAGAAGGAATCTGTCAATGAATGCTTTAATTATGAGGGTGACGATGATGAGTAGGGGATTGATGAGGATGACGGTGAGAAATACGAGTTAAGTCAGAAGAAGGGATAGAGAATGCCAGCACTGAGAATTTGCTGGCGGTAGAGCCACGAGAAAAAGGTAAACCCATT
Source organism: Clonorchis sinensis (assembly GCA_003604175.2). Lineage (NCBI taxonomy): Eukaryota > Metazoa > Platyhelminthes > Trematoda > Opisthorchiida > Opisthorchiidae > Clonorchis > Clonorchis sinensis. Next base: position 28,296,763 of record CM030373.1, on the reverse strand, counting down.
CTGTCCAAAAAATAAATTTGAAAGCCCGGACAGAAGATATCGTGGCTCCGGCTGGAACTGTGGTCAGAGCTTTTTTCCTCAAGGGAACATATGCTCCGGTGGCAGAGGTCATGGGTATCCCAATCGTGTGGCTCATAACAGCGGTTTTGTGCATCATAATGGAGGCCAGGTCCGGAAGTGGTGGCCATATTTGAAAAGTGCTGCTAAGGACTGCATTCGATAAGGTTGGAGTCCATAACCGCCGCACGTCTGCTGGGAGAAGTAAAAGGCAAGTAGTTGCTCAAATACCCTGGACGCATGCTCCGGATCGAGAAACGCGTTTGTGGCTAGAGCAGTTGTACCATTTTTGTTGATCTCAGTTTTGCCTGTAATGGACTGAATTGGTGCCTTCGTGAGTGCTGTTGATTCTTCCATTCTTATTATGTACAACGTGATTTTCCGTATTGCTGTCACCATTTCGCGCATATACCACATTTATTGTTTGAACCTTGACACAAACCGTTCTTTCACAGTGTTATCGCACGTCGTGTTGAAATCAATACATGAGTTTCACTAACATGTGGCCGGTTTGCCTTGAGCTGTTTGAAATTTTGGATCCCGTTGGGAATTAGCAGTTCCCAAACCGGTGGTTAGAAGCCGCGTAATCCCACGATTTGGGGGTTGTATAACTTTTTATTTTATCACCATATTCGTGGTATTGCATTTGTTGATGGGCTAAAACGTGTGTAAACTTTCCTTTGGACGGATTCAGAGCCCAAGGAGACTATGATCCAAATGGATTATCCCTGCTCCTGGTGTGAGAATTTATCCAAAATCGTCCTGGCTTAAAACGGCATCTTCTCTGTTAAAACTGCGGCACAGCTAAAATGGCATCTAGATTTATGCATATAATAACAGTGGTTATATTTATATACAAAGCCCTGTTGATATCGTGATCGCGGTATTACTTTTGTTGCACTGAATGGCAAAGGCCGCCATAGAACAAGACAGCTATTGAATTTACACCCAACAAGAACAAACTATGGATACCTTGGTCAAAAACCAAGATGGATGATGCGTCCTAGTGCCAGTGTCATGGCTTCCCTAAAAAAGCAACGTCATCTTGAAAACTATAACTTTTATTATCCTGAAATAAGTGCACACAAAAGTGATAAATAGCGCCATAGAATGTCAGTATCAGTGCTAGGTTCTGGTCTTGTTTTCCGAAGCTGTTATTGCCCGTGCACTGCATTCATCCTCAGAATAAACCGCATTGCTTGTTTTCGGACTTTTCACGCTGCAGGGTCTTAAGCTAATAGCAATAAAAACGCTTCTAAATTAAAGTATGCGGTAACTTCATCAGCATACTTATTGAAACAACCTACTGTCAACAAGCAAACACCGAAACTTGCGACCAAAAAATACGATTTTTAAATATGTGGCGTTGCGAAGTGCTGGTGTTGCTAGGATATCCGGGATAAATTTCCGAGTACTGAGAGATATTTCAGTCATTCTTGTGTTTTGTTCATTTTCACCTTTTGCTACTCTCCGATTCTTACTGCCCCAAGTCCTTCTATCAAATATCTCGTAGTCTGTCAGATTCACGCGGTTTCTTACTTGAGAAAAAGTGCAAAATTTAACTATCAGTACAAGCCTATATTGAGGCGGGTTAAACAAAATTTTGAAGCACCTTAAAACATTAAGTATGCCTGCTCAATTTTGTTCACGGACCTGAACTTCACGAGAAATACTTGCTGTCTTGGGAGAAAAACTACATAGCAGAGAAAAACTATATAGCAGCTTTTATCATGTGCAAGGGATTGCGTCATAGGCATCACACCGGGCACCATTAGTGAGCCTCTGTTAGCTTCTATGTGAGGTGCGACTTTCTACTTTGTCCTGATTGATTTATTGGATTCGTAACAGGATTTCCAGGGATTTACGCCAAAAAACAATATATACATAGGCCTTAGGTACAAGCATCGACAATTGTTCTTTGTTATAGTTTTCTGTACACCTTGACCAGTCTCAGAAGTTCGAAAGTCGGTAAGCGACCCATGCCATTAGAGGGGCGGCTAGCATGCGTATTCACCTTGGTACAAAGCATCAGCGTGCCTCTCCAAGCCAGTAGTACCCATTCCCCTCATGAGCTTACTGTCTCCATGCATCCAGTCATACCTACAAAATAGCTACCGCTTTTCAACTTACCCAGCAGCCTTGTGGAACAATAGTGGATAGCGGTAGATCTTGCATTTGGCGTTTTCCCACCAAATTTCGATAAGCGCACGGAATATTTTATTTATACATCCGTGTGGTGATTCTCCCCTGGTTTCATCTGAATTTATCCGGCCTGAATGCCTTCAGGACTGTCTAAGGGATGTTTATCCACCGGCTTCTTGCGTTTAACAGAAGCAAATGCAAAACTTCGCGTATTACACTTGAGGCAAGCATAAAGTAAACACACGACAGTGGGCTTTGGGAGCTTGTCACTTGGGAAAGCTACATGAGAGCAGTCACATCAGAATAATTTGTCCCCAAAAGGGACACTCTGAGAAGGCTCCATGCTCGGCCTGCCTGTTACAAGCTCCTTCTCGGCTTACAATGCAGGGAACAAGTCACCTATTAACATGGTGTCCTGATTCATCCGGTTGGCGCGCCTAACTATGCCGCCCAAGACTAGAAGAAGCGAGACTTTGTGAGCTGGTCACCGCCTCGTCCTAATAAAGCACCCTTAGGTGTACTCAGAAAATGGCCAGCAAAATATCAGAAACAGGAAGGCCGTTCACACAAGCGAAAATATTTGACGAACTGCTTGCATTGTAGAGAGAACGCACCCATAATTTTGCTGGAAATTCTTCGGAAGCTCGCCAGTGGAGCTCTTTAGTTCGCCACACTCTCCAATTTTGGTCAAACATATGGTCAACTGGGACTCAACTGGCACGAAATTCGCAGGGTTTGCCCATTTGGCTGTCGGGCCACCTAGACAGTGGTACCCAAAGACTAATGCTCCCTGGACAGTTCACAACTTGCTATGCAAACATTTTCACGCAGACACGGCACAGTGAAAACCACGTGGAGCCTTTGTACTTAAAACGGTAATAATTTGTCCTTGTCGTTCAGCGGCTGTCGTTCGCCTGAAAGGCACAAGCGAAAAAAGGGGGTATCACTGCTCTTTAAATTCTCAGCGCGGGGCAGTATGTTTTTAAGCACAAGGATCGGCATAAACAGGTATCTAATAGTGCTTTGAGCTGGGTTCTAGAAGGAGAGTGGACAACCGTCCGAGGAAAATTATTCCATGCAGCTACTGTCCAAAATAAGAAAAAAAATTGCCTAAGGAATGTGTGCCCTCTGAGCTTGAAAATCTTCTTACCATGTCCCCGCCGTGTGTTTGCTGGGTCGGTGGTGAAAAGCCTGTTGGGCGAGCCTTGTTTAAAAAGGGCATAAGTAAGAATTAGGTCCCCATGGAGGCGACGATACTCCAGGGGAAATAAGTCAAGCACCGCGAGACGCATTTTGTAGTCCACGGACTTCAGACCGGCAACCATTTTCGTAGCAGCTCGCTGGACAAGTGTCCTGAGTAGACAGCTTGGTTGGCGTACTCAAGAAGCAATCTGATATAGCCCACATAGAGTATTTGGGAGTCCATGCGAGTAATACGAGGAAAGGTGCGCCGAATCACCCGTAGAACGGCGAACGCCTATTAGGCCGATTTCTCCTGGTGCAGTGAGAATGACATGTTTGAAGAGAGCCAGATACACAAATCCCCTCTGGCATCTATCCTCGTGATGTCTTCTGGTTCATTCTCACCATACATGACAAAGGAGTTCGCTGAATCTCCGCCAAATGACATATGGACGCACTTGAGTCATTCAAAAGAAGGTGCCAGTCCAAAAACCACTGCTTTGCAGCTTCTACATCCATTTGGAGGGCACCGGCATTGGAACTCCAAGATTACAAGTCGTCCGCAAAAAGTAAACATGGACTTGCAAGAACGTCCGGAAGGTCATTGACGTATATCAGAAACAGCAAGGGTCCCAAAACGGAGCTCTGAGGAACTCCAATGTAGACCGGCGCCGCAGAAGCGCAGGGTCGAGCCTACTTTCACTCGGAATGATCTGTCTGATAGGAATGCATTGATCCAGTGTAGGATTTTCCCTTGAATCCCTTAAGACTCGAGTTTATGGAGCAGCGGGATATGTGGGTCTCGATCAAATGCTTTTGAGAAGTCGAAAACTATGGCATCCGATATGAGTCCCTCGTCTCTGCTTGGGTTAAGCTGTCCATAAATACGAGCATGTTCATCACGCAGGAACGGTTTTGGAGAAATCCGTGTTGAGCTGGAGAAATCAAGATGTTGGAAGTAAGGTGATCTAGAATGGCTCGCTTCAGCATGCGTTCCATAACCTTGCGCGGCACGCTAAAGGGACTTATAGGCCCGTAGCTGCCAGGCGATAGTCAGTCACCAATTTCGTAGATTGGCGTGACAATAGCTTCCTTCCAAGCAGAGGGAGGCAACCTCCATAAAGCAACTGACGAAACACTGTGTATAAATGATTTATCAGTGTAAACGACGATCCCTTCAGGATCCTCAAGTGGACTTCTTCGGGCCCCGACGCGCAGAATGGGTCGACCTTGCGAAATATTTAATGAATGTCCTCCACCGTGAAGACCAAGTCAGTTAGCGGCCGTTTGTTGTTACGCCTTGACAAGATTGGATGTAACGAGGACGCTAGGCTGAATATAGACCTGCCTAGTGTTCTCTGTAGAACTCAGAGACCACCATTGGATCACTCGTGGGTTTCCTTTCCTGCCCTCAAAGAGAACGCGAATGGCTTGTTTCTGCGGCGATGTCTCATGTACTTGAACAGCACATTTCTCTTTTCTGGGTGAGGTCCAGAATGGCGGCTTGTTTTTGTATGTTCCATTGACGGATTTCTCATTTACAGAGGTTCCGCATTTTACGAAATGACAGCTCATCTTCTGTGTCTCCCTAGTCAACTTTTTGAAAAACAGCTGCCAGTTTCCAGAGGATGCCGAATCATTTTGGGTAGCTTGCGGCTCATCCGACTGCGTGCTGGTTTTTGAGATGAACATCGCGTCAGCCTCGTGAACTTTCAGGACAATGGTCCTATGTAAGTCTTTCACTGATTCTGGATCCCAGTTTAACTTGTTCAATAAAGATGCGCATTCCTGAAAAGTCTGCACGACGTTTCGAATCTACGTTTGGGGTTTGGGATTTCTGGCCAAATAGCAGATGAAATCAAATGTCAGCACACAGTAATCACTATGCTCCAGTGGGGTGTTAGTTATCGCCTGACCAATGAAGTGGCTTTCATTGGTGATGCCCAAATCCAAGATGGATGGTAGTCGGTCTGCGCGGTATCTGGTGGGTACAACGACATGTTGAATCTAAGTCCTCTGCTGAACGACTTCAATCAGCACCGCTGCAAAACGTCCACTTGATCCGACGCACTGGAGCTCCGTCCAGGGGGCCTCTGGAGCGTTGAAGTCACCTACCAGCAGGAGATGAGTGAGGCTGTAGCTGGAGGAGAGTTGCTCAAGTGTTCGTATGAGGAACTGTACATCCTTCGCAGGACTCAGAGGACAACAGTAGACCACACAGAGAAGGGGAGAATCGGACCCGCGCAGCAGATTTGGATCTACAGTGCATCGCAAAATGGTGCAGGAGGAGTATCAGAGGACAATCTGGATGGCCAGGGCCGCCTATAGGTACAAAGCAACCCCACCAGCCCTCCAGCGTTTCGAGTTAGCTAAAAAAATAGGGTGACCGTATATCGAGGTCTCTGCGTCAGAGACATCAGCTGTGAGCCAGGTCTCTGTGAGTGCGATAATGGACGGCTGTTCAAGGCAAACTGACTGTTTAATATCGCAAAGTTTGTTGAAGAGGCAAAGGCAGTGTGTAGACAAGCATTTCAGCACTGTCTCTGCTGCCTCCGAAGGTGAGGAGCCGAGAGTTGTGTAACGAGGGCGGTTAGCAGACTTAATAGGTGGACGTCAGGTAAGAGTCGGAGGATCCAACGGGGCCTCTGAGGCATACCTGTCTGCTCCCTCGATTGGTGGTTTCGATGGCTGCTTTTCATTTGCGATTTTTTCGTCCCGTGAGAATCCGGTTTGCGCGGGGACGAAGTTTCTGTCCCGTAGCCCTATCCATACCGCTTTTGGATGACCATATTTGCTGTTGTTCAAGGATTTGTATCCACAACCAAAGGAGCCACTTCTGACAGAGTGGAGCTAGGGATTTTCAGTTTCACATTCTCAGTGGCTTTGCGGTTCTCGCAGCAGATGTCGAGGCTAAAGTATATGTTTGATTTATCGGTTTGCTTCGCTGCTTGTCTTCGCACGTCTGACCCAGTCCAGTTCAGAAGTTGTGATTTGGGTGTGGAGTTCAATGCTGCGTCTTTGTCGTCTGTTACGGAAAGAAGCGCTGATACCTCTACGTACTTTGGGCGCTCCGTCCACTTGAGGCTTGCCTCCTTCAGAGCATCGCTGGCTTCGATAATCGATGGGTCTAAGGGTGGTTGAGTAGAAACTGATGTCCGGAGTCGCGGCCGGTTGCGTCGGCTTGCATTCAGGAGCACAAGGGGCCATAACTACAATCAGTTGGGCTATACGTTTGGGGTCGCTGAACTGGCGCCAAGTGGAAGCCTGTCTCGCACCTCTCCCCTAGAGCTGCTGTGGCCCCGCAACTTTAGAGGGCGATCCTCAGCTAGACGCCTGAGTGTTGGGTGTGCCTTTTGAATGCTGACAGCCCGCTCCAAGATCTGTTGTACGGCAGATGGGGAGAAAAGGGTGACTAGAAGCCCAACTGTTTGCTTGCTCAACTTCTGGCATAGCCCATCTACGTGAACCGATTCGTGATCAGGCTTTGTGCGGACTGCCAAGGAGCGACTGTGCCTGCTTCTTTGGTGTAATTTTTATGGAGGAGGACCCCCATATGATCAGCCTGCTCTCCCCTACGCGCCTGTCCACTTGGGACGCCGTGGCGGTCTTTATTGCTGCATCAAATAGCTGGATGACCTTTTTCGCAGCCAGCGGAACAGGGGTTGGATAGCGCTAAGTACTCGTTCAGAGAAGAAAGCTCTTCATCAGCTTCCGTCCAGGTCGCTGCATTCTTTGTGTTTTTTGTCCGTCAAAGCTTTAGAAAGAAGCTCCAGTTTCGCGTCGAGTATCCCGATTAAAGTGAGCATTTACGCTGGTCTTTCTGCTTCAGCAGTGGGGGTCTGGTTTCGCTTTTGATGACTTCCTTCTAAGCTGCGAAGTGTATTGCACCCTTAATCTAGAGGCAACCGGCGCAGACAAACGGATCAGGAGAGAGTCAGCTAATTGGTTTACCTGGTCGTCCTGTAAACCGGTGCATCTAAAGTGCCACCAGGCCTTGCAGGTGTGGCATTGCATACCGCGCCTAACATCCGACGGACAGCCGTTTCGCCCACATCTGTTGTGTTCCATCGATGGCCGCAGAGAGCAGCCTGTACTGATCAGTGTCATGATTGAGACTGGGTGCAAAATAGGATTTGAGTGCAAATTAACAGAGGTTATCACGTAAACGTTATGTTTATGTGAGAAAATTCAACAAATAACACGTAAAATCTGTAAATAGGTTGAACAGTGAAAGAATTCTTTCACAAATTTGCACGAGGGAAAAGCAAGACCAATTTCAAGCATGCCGCCTTCATCTTGCCTTCCTTCAGATAAACCCCGGCTTTGATAGTGGAGAAGGCACCTGGTGTCGAGTGCGTCCTTATTCAAACGGTTTGCTGCGTGCCTCCACGATATGCTAACTAACTATAGCTTGGATACAAATAGACTCGACACGAAGGAAGGCCACGTGGGTCGGTTCAAGGAGTCTCCAGAGGTGACATAATTCTACTGTCCGGTTAGCCGTATTCCGATAGTCAACTTTAATGGGTGGGAGACTGCCAAGGTTGCACTAAGCACCCGAGAAAGCTAGGTTTTGGAACTTAGAAATCACGCATCTGGGAAGATAGGTGGGCATGTGACAACCACATTGGTCAGTTGAAGAAACGTTTTTAGAGTTCATGCACCTCGGCCGTTATACATAAGCGGTCCGAGGATTAGGAACCGAGAAACAAAAGCGCTTTGTCGTAAGTGGCTAGCACATAGAGCTCCAATTAGCAGCTAGTTACGGTGATGCACGAGCCTGCAGGTCAGGAGGGACCCTACCAGATGAAGGTCGTCAGTTCTCCGTCATTCTGGACCCGTTAGCTACACAGGAAACGGAGATTGGGTATCCATTTGTCCAACCTTTTGATGGACGTGCATACGTAGTGCTCTGCGAGCCTGTTACGATATCTCGGACCCTATATTTGCCTTAGCAGCACAAAGGCTTCGGTCGAATGGATGTTGGCTGACTCGCGGTTGTTAGAACAGACAGGATTCACAGGTGGACGAAGGGAGTGCATTGGGCACAACATGAAATTGCACACTGAGGAAAGCATACCGCACAAAAGGAAGCCAACGGAGGGTTTAAGAGTATAGTTCAGTTGTGCGATTAAGACAGTCTGCAAAAAAGCATGCTCGAGCAGCCCCAAATTTATTAAGTATACAAATATGAGAAAGGGGGCCATCAAGTAATGAAGGTCCTGGCGTTACAAAGGCGGTATGTGGCAGGATGCAGAGTTTTCTACAAGGTGGAAAGATGAATTTTAAGGTTAAGGGTTGCGCTGGAACTAACCGTACTCACCTTCAGAGTTCTACAGAGTCGAGTACTGGGTCCCTTAAGTATCCATGTGTACGTAAAGGGTCTCATGGTCGGGTTGCTTCGCAAACGACACGAAGATAATGGGCCACTGATTGATGGTTGGACTTGTAAAGGGGATCTTCTTACTATACAGGGGAACCCTGAGTCATGGGAGGCTCCTCTGCATACTGCCGTGTGCACACAGCCTCTTGAGTAGATGAGGAAACACCCTAAGGCTCGGGTCTCAGATAATAGAAAAATAGAGAACAACAAGGACCCAGGGGTTAACACCGACCTTACAGTCAGGCTTTGAGCACAGTGTGCGGCTGCTTCGCTGAAAGGGTTCGGATTAAATTGTTTGTATTCATCGAATTGTGGGGACATCACAGCCTTTCCTCTGCTAGCGTATTGCGCGCATTTTGGTTCGGGTTGATGGAGGCAAGTTAACTCTAGAGGCCTCTTCTGAGCTGCTTTTCATACATCTGTTGGGCATATTTTTTAAGTTGCCTCTTTTGACAAGGGGCAGATCACAGCAATTGTCCATATCTCCATCTACGCAACAATGAAGACACGGAATGTACTCACATTTATGCAGACTAAATTAACCTAGTATAACTCCTGGATCTACAAACAGTGCAAGCGATTTATATGGAGAGGCGATTATTTTAGTAAAGCATTTGGGAGTGCGGAAGCAGCATGACAATGTCATATCGGCACATACGGATGGTTTTTCGTCCATACGGAATCCCTAAACTGGGTTGATCTTTAGATTCGTTCCATAGACCTATAAACCACAGTGGGTATTTTGTGCAATACGCTTCTATTGAGATAACTGGATTGAACTTTTGAAACTTCAGGTGGGCACTTGCCGAGACAGTAGTTCGCTAGCTAGTATGTGTCCCATTGCAACATATATAGGTCCAAAATACTTCTCGTATATGGTAACCAAAAGCAGAGGCCCTGTCAGGAAAAAGCGGTTATTAATACACCTCTGGTCCACATCAGGTATATATCTGGTAAAGTTTGACAGATATTTGGCCACTGGCGCGATGCTAAATGTCATAAACATCTGACATAATTCTGGCCAACAATGGGCTGAAAAATGAAATCTCGGTGAATTAAAAAAATCCGTCATAATTTTGAATCCACGTCAACCCAATTCTTGACTCCATTAGACAACCGCCATAGCTGCTTCCCGATTCTAAACTTCACGAAACGCGAGTGTTAAAAAGCCATGTGACATTGAATTTCGATGATTAACGATTAGAAAAATTCGTCCTTGAAAAGCTAAAGTCCTCCCGCTTCACACTCTATTTCTTCCGTCCATTTATCCACGGTTCCTGTGTACAGAGCCATTTTTCGATAACTTCAATAAAGGCATTTCTCTAAAGCGCAAGTAGCATCGAAACAACTTTATTTTGATCAAATTGGAGAGTCGCATATAATTGATTTTTCCTTGTCCGAAGTCTCTCAGCTACGTAAGCTGCCCAGACAGATTTTTGCGGCTAAACCTCTTACATTCAGTGGACAGGACTTTAGTTTCCTCTCAATGGTGCGACATTGGTCTACCCTTCCAGCCATCGACTAAACTAGCTCTCTGATATCTGGCGAAAAACGAGGTTTGGAACGCTGGGCACGATACTTTGAGCAGCAATTCAGTTGTCGACCTTTCACCTCCAATCCAGACTGCCGCCTTCAACAAACAGGTGGGATGTTAGTATGAAACTCCCTCGAGCTTCAGAAGTGTCCGAGGGTGTACATCTACTCGAACACCAACTTACTACTGGTTCTGATGATGTTGCACCTGCTCTGTTCAAGGATGGCAGCTGATTCCTCGGACGGCGCCTGTCTAGCCTATTTGCGTCTATCTGGACGAAAGAGACCGTCTCATAACTGGGTTGGGTCGACATTGGTGTCCATCCTCAAAAAGGATACTTGCAGTGAATGTGGTAACCACAGAGGCCTCAGTTTGACTCCGTCGCAACAAGGTTTTTGGCGTCACTGATTCCTCATCGTCCCACGGTCGCACACGAGACCTTGGCCCGTGAGCATCCAGCGGAATGTCGATCGGGTAGTCTGCGTTGGTCATATCTTCACCCTAGGTCAGGTTTTGGAACAACTTAATATGTACGGACGGCCCGTAATCTTGGTGTTCGTAGCTTTTAAAGAAGTGTTCGATTCTGTTCACCTGTCAGTGCTGCTAACCACACTTGCTCAACAGGAGATGCCCCAGGTGATGATGACGATGGATGCCCTGGAAGTTTGAATGTAATCCGGTCCCTATATCCATATACTTTGGGGTGTGTGAGGGTGTATGGTCAGCCCTTTAGAAACGCCCCTACAGAAAGTGGTGTCCGTGAAGGATGTACACTGTCATTATTCTTGTGCAATCTCGTCAGTGATGACCTAGTGAGGCGAACGCTGGAGAGTGTTCGAAACCCCGGTTTTCAAATCGTTAATGGTGCGCACCTTGTCGATCTAAAGTGCGCACACGATATCGTTCTCATCTTTGAAGACGAAGGCGAAGTGAAAGCTCTGCTGAATGAACTGACTGCCATTATGCGATCTTCCGACATGCACCTTTTAATTTCAAATTGCATCAGCATGCTTCCAAAAGTGCAGTCTCTGAATATACCCCTTACAATTCAAGGAGGAACACTGATGGTTGTGGAGAATTTCATTTAACTCGGTAGCTGTATTAGCCCTGACGGAAGTGTGTTCGTTAAAGTCATTACACGAACCTCAAAGGCCAGAATCACGTTTACCATTTTGCGTCACTTGTTACGTCAAAAGAGCATATCACCGGGCATCAAGGGCTTTATTGTTTTATGGTTGTGAAACATGGGTCTGCAGACAGATGAGGTCTGTTCACTTTTTGCCTACCGAGGTCACAGAGACGTTGCTGGTGTCCGATGGCATCAACCTATTAGTGATGGGGTAATTATAAAACGGAAAGTTAGTTGTGCAGCAGGTACTTACGTTGCGGAAACATCCCGCACCATCAACTACGGTGGCTAGGCCATGTGTTAAGTATTCCGAAACAATATATACCAAAACGAGTGCTGTTCCCCGTGCCTTCCTCAGAATGAGGAATGGTGAATCCGAATCGGAATGGCAGAATCCGCGAGTTGGACGGTTTATGACTTGGCAGAAGGGGTGAAAGAGATTGTAAGGTGTTTGTGTTGTTGGTGCGGTACGCCTTTCAGGATGTGGTTTTCTTGACCCCACCTGCGCTTGGCCGAAAATACTGTTAGAAATGGTGGCTGGTCGGTTTCAGTAGCGCTCATCATAATCATCATGGACGGCATGACATCAGTTTCAACACTGATGCTTCGCTGCCGCACAA